>JAWWNI010001118.1:0-705789 GCA_034642065.1 Darevskia nairensis | reverse complement strand
TCAAATTTCTGCAGCTTCTTTTGCAAAGGAGAAAAGCCGCGTTTTTTGAGGATCAGCTCAAAGTTGTTGAGCTTACTTTGCAAAGGGAAAAAACCCTGTTTTATGGGGTTTAATTCACAGTTCTGCAGCTTCAGGGAAGCCATTTCTACAGTTTCCAGACAGATAATCTAATCAGCAGTCGCATGTCGCTGGGGAAACAGCCTCCCTCTGCAAGGGGGCGGGGCTGGAATCTCTCCCCCTTATCTCTCTCCCCGATCGTTTGCTGAGCAGCTGCTCAGCGGGCTTCCTTTCAACACCCCCTTCTCACTCTTTTTTAAAAAAGCACGATCTGCTTTTGCCCCTGGGCAGTTCAGCTCCAGGGACCACACATTCGCTCCATAAGACACACAGACATTTCCCCTTACTTTTTAGGAGGAAAAAAGTGCGTCTTATGGAGCGAAAAAATACGGTATATAAATAAATGCAGGTCATTGCTTTGTGCCCTTTCAGAGCCAGAATTTACGAACTGCTTGGACTCCTGCAAGGAGACTAGAACACGGGGGCTACCCAATGCAACGGAGGTCACGCCTGTGCTGTGCATTTTAAAGCACCCTTTATACTAGAGTGGTTTAGCAATCAACCCTTCCTCCATGGAACTCTGGGAATTGTAGTTCTGCGAGGGGTGTGGGTGGGTGTCTCCTAACAACTCTCAGCACCCGCTGCAATCAAGGCATTCTGGGCATAGTGTTTTAAATGCAGAAGTGGCCTGAATGTTGCAAAATTCAGGACAGACAGAATGAATAGGCAGACATAATTCCTAAGCGTTTCTGGTCACAGGTTTGATAACAACATAGTCTATGCATGCTTTAGTTTACCTTACACTGCACATTTTTGTCTCGGGTGTGAGAGTTAATGATATTGGATGTCAAAGAGTAAAAAATAATATAAAGTTGCTGCTGATATATTATTCCATACCTTTTCTTCACCATATAACCCCCCAGGAAGGTTAGAACAATTTAAAACACAATACAGTTGTTCCTTGGTTATTGAACAGTATCCGTTCCGGAAGTCTGTTTGACTTCTGAAAACGTTCGAAAACCAAGGCATGGCTTCTGATTGGCTGCAGGAGCATCCTGCACTCAAGCAGAAGCCGTGGAAGCTGCATCGAACGTTCGGCTTCCGAAAAATGTTAGCAGACCGGAACACTCACTTCTGGGTTTGCGATGTTCGGGAGCCAAAACGCTCGAGCCACAAGGCATTCCAGAACCAAGATACGACTGTATTTAAACAGTCTAAAACAAACCCCGGTCACAAGAATAGGACTGGTCCCCAAAACATTCATAAAATCATAAAAAGGTAAAGGTAAAGGGACCCCTGACCATTAGGTCCAGTTGTGTCCGACTCTGGGGTTGCGGCGCTCATCTCTCTTTATTGGCTGAGAGTCGGCGTACAGCTTCCGGTTCATGTGGCCAGCATGACAAAGCCGCTTCTGGCGTTGTAGCGTTTGAAGGGACCCCTGGAAGAATCCTGCCCACAGGATGGGCTTGAACCACCAACCTTCTGCTTTATAGCCAGACGCACCGACCCAGTGTGTCAAAGGTCAGATTAAAGAAGCGTGATCGGATGGTGGTGAAATTGACGTATACAAGAGATCAATGGCTGCCACACTGCTGGAAGACTTGTCAACTCCGGGTCCCCTTCTTGCGTACGTAAACGCCGAACGTCCTCTGTGCTTTCAGGCCAAAGCCAACCTGGACAAGACCAAGCAGACTCTGGAGAAGGACAACGCCGACCTGAGCACCGAGGTCCGGTCACTCAACCAGGCCAAGCAGGAGGTGGAGAACAAGAAGAAGAAGCTGGAAGTCCAGCTGCAGGAGCTGCAGTCCAAGTTTTCAGACGGGGAGCGCGTCCGGACAGAGCTGAACGAAAAAGTCCACAAGCTGCAGGTGACGATGCAGTGTCCCTTTTTCATTTATGCAGTTTTTTAAAAAATAAAAAAGGATGCAGGAGCCTAGCAAATGATTATTACTAGCTGTCCCGGCCACGCCTTGCTGTGCTATGTGCGTGAATGCTGTGGTGTTGATGGCTGCGTCTGTGGGTGGTGGTAGGAGAGGAGAGGGCCGGCAGCGGCTGTGGGGATGGTGTCCGGCCTGCCTTTCATGGCAGCTGCGGTGGGGAAGTGGGCAGCGGGCGGCCCAGGCTGGCTCTGACGGCGTCGTCGTGAGCGGCTGTGGAGAAGGGCCAGGGCCTGCCTTTCACGGTGGTGGGGGTGGCTAAGGGGCCTGGGCAGCGGTTGGGCTGGGCCTGCATTTGATGGCGTTAACAGCGGCGACCCGGGCTGTGGTGACAGTGCCGGCCTAACTTTCAAGGCTTTGTGAAACTGAAGAAGTTCCCCTGTTCAACTTCCGTCTGCCCCTTCTCTGTCCCCACCCCCGTTTTCAATTACCGTTTGCGAGCTTGCAAATGGCCGGCGGAGCTCTGAGGTTTTGCTGTGATGTATAAAAGCTGTGCCATTGTTTTGCTTTTGTAGCTGTAGTACCAGTATAGCCGTCGCTAGAGGGCGCTGTTTTTGCTGATGACATCTAATGCCTGCGACGGGTTTTTTGCGTTTAAACTTTATTTTAGGTATGACAGGTGTGGTTTTTATGAATTTTTATTATGCCAGATTAGTATGCCATGGTAATGGAACGCTGTGTCCCTAATTTGATGCGATTTGGTCCAGCGGTTACGCAGCAAGGGTGTTTCGGACAAACACGCAATGGGAACATTTTTATATATATATAGATTATTTATTTATTTATTTCCTGTGAGAAGAGTGCAGATCAGGCTAATCCAAACTCTGCTATGTTTTGCTCTTCCTCTCCCTTCCAGGTGGAGGTTGAGAACGTGACGGGGCTGCTGAACGAAGCTGAGGGCAAGACCATCAAGCTGACGAAGGACGTGGCGACTCTGGGATCTCAGCTGCAGGACACTCAGGTAAGTACCACCGCAAGCCAAACTGCGGCTTTCAGGGAGGTTCTTGGGGAAGACCCACCAGCAAAGGCTTCTGCTTCCTTGCCGCCCCCCAGGAGCTGCTCCAGGAGGAAACCCGCCAGAAGCTCAACTTGTCCACAAAGCTTCGCCAGATGGAGGACGAGAAGAACAGCATCCAGGACCAGCTGGAGGAAGAGATGGAAGCGAAGCAGAACCTGGAGAGGCACATTTCAACGTTGACCGTGCAGGTTCTGACCATTACTGATAACTGATAACACTTTGGTGTCAAAAACAGAACCCCTTCGGTTTCTTACCGTGCATACCCGCTGTGAGGCAGGCTGTTTTAAATCCCCATTTTCCAGGTTGAAAGATCACGGCTCACTGCCCACAAAACCCAAGGCAATGTTGGGCTCACATTCACGTCGCCCACTGCCTAACCTCTAGGTACGCCCCTGACGACAACTCCCAGGATCCATGACTTTGATCATGCTCTCAGGGGTAATGGGAGCCCAGTGATCAGGGATGATGGGAATTGTAGTGTCACAACTTCGCCATCTTTGTTAGAAACCCCATAACAAAGGCCCGATAGGAGGGAGCTGGATGGGTACATGGACCTATCTCATAGCTGTCAACTTTCGGATTTGAAAATAAGGGATTTTTTCAAACTTTCGGATTTGAAAATAAGGGATGCCGCGAGGGCGGTGCAATGGCACCAAGTAGCCTCGCCACCCTGCGCTCCAGAGGCTGCGTGCGAACGGGTGAGCGAAAGAGCGAGCGCATAGACGGCAGGCAGGCTGTCTGTCTGTCTGGTTGGGCGTGAGGGTCTGGCTGCACAAGGCATGCAAGCTCCGCCCCCAGTTGGTCACAGACTCCTTATTGGCAGCAGAGCAATGCAGCTGAGGAGCCTCCTGGCCGGCAGGAGGGAGAGGAGCTGCTTCCTTTGAAATCCGGGAAATTTAAGGGATATCAACAATCCGGGATAGCAGCGGAAACGGCATTGGAATAAGGGAGGATCCCGCAAAAAAAGAGAGGGTTGACAGCTATGACCCATCTCTACATTCCCACAATACTGTTGGATCAGCTGATTCCGCACATTCACGGGGAAGGTGCTTGCACCTGCGTTGGTTGGGGCGCTGGGCGTCACAAGGGCTTACCTTTCTCTGAACCCCCAAACTGCAGCTCTCCGACTCCAAGAGAAAGCTCCAGGAGTATGTCAGCACCATCGAGGGCATGGAGGAAGGGAAGAAGAAGCTGCAGAAGGAAATCGAAGGTCTGACGCAGGAGTTCGAGGAGAAAGCGGCTTCGTACGACAAACTGGAAAAAACAAAGAACCGGCTTCAGCAGGAGCTGGACGACCTGGTGGTCGACTTGGACAACCAGCGCCAGCTGGTCTCCAACTTGGAGAAGAAGCAGAAGAAGTTCGACCAGGCAAGCAAGAGCCCAGCTCCTTGCATGCTCTCTTTCTATGCTGTCCACTGT
Organism: Darevskia nairensis; assembly: GCA_034642065.1. Lineage (NCBI taxonomy): Eukaryota > Metazoa > Chordata > Lepidosauria > Squamata > Lacertidae > Darevskia > Darevskia nairensis. The sequence goes on along the minus strand of JAWWNI010001118.1, from coordinate 701,358 downwards.
GCTCAGCGTGACCGAAACATTAATAGGTTGGGTTGCCATTGGAGTGGCCCTTATCCAGCAATAACCTTTCCCATGGCAAAACCCCTCCCATGTTGTTCACTCACAAACAGGCCCTGTTTAGGAAAGGGACCCCTGCAATGTTAATTAAATGCTTCCTCCTAGCAGCTTTCGTTTCCTTTATTGCTTACTGAGGTTTTGCACAGCACTTAATATACAGTGGACGCTCGGGTTACGGATGTAAATCCATGATGGAGGCATGTCCGCAACCCGCAGCATTCGTATCCTGCATCGCCGTGTCTCCACACGCGCATAATGCAATTTGGCGCTTCTGCGCAAGTGCCAAAACCCGGAAGTAACCAGTTCCGGTACTTCTGGGTTCGTCGCGGAGCGCAACTTGAAAAGACGTAACCCGCAGCGGCCGTAACATGAGGTATGACTAGTGCAGTGATGGCTAACCTTGACACTCCAGATGTTTTGGAACTACAACTCCCATCATCCCTGACCACTGGTCCTGTAGCTAGGGATGATGGGAGTTATAGTTCCAAAACATCTGGAGTGTCAAGGACTGGAGTGTCAAGGACCAGTGCATCACTGGACTAGTGCTATCTTAGCCAGCAATGCCTGTTCCCAAGACAACAAACCCTTCCATGTTATTCACTTAACAAATAGGTCCTGTTTAGGAAATCCCCTCTGCAATGTTAATTAAATGCTTCCTCCTTGCAGCTTTCCTTTATTGCTTCCTTTCCAGTGCAGCTTGGGTTTTGATGATGCTTTCCTTCTTTATATTACCCCTTAAGTAGTCAGCCTCTCTGAGCCGTTTTGCTGTTGGAAAGCCCCTCTTGCCACTGATTCGAAGCGATGGCCTCCTTGCTGAGACCCGAAGCTCACCAGCATCTTGTTCCTTGGCAGATGCTAGCAGAGGAGAAGAACATCTCTTCCAAATATGCCGAAGAAAGAGACCGCGCGGAGGCTGAAGCTCGGGAGAAGGAGACGAAGGCTCTGTCGCTCTCCCGGGCTCTGGAGGAGGCCCTGGAAGCGAAGGAGGAACTTGAGCGAACCAACAAGCTGCTGAAAGCGGAGATGGAAGATCTCGTGAGCTCCAAAGATGACGTCGGCAAGAACGTAAGTTCCCTCGAAGGGTTTCCTGATCCAGTTCGTTTACATGCAAGCTGTGTTTTGTAAAAACACATGTGCATATATCTGCCAGTTGATTGTCGGTTTGCAGCGACTTTTCTTTCCAAGTGAGCCCGGCAATCACATTTCCAGGTGTTGCTTTAGCCTTATTCATTCATTCACCGCTGGTGAGTTTTCCCCCTCAATCCTCTCTAGTCACTCGCCCTGCCTTTTTTGCCTCTTGCTCCGAACAGGTCCATGACCTGGAGAAATCCAAACGGGCGTTGGAGCAGCAGGTGGAAGAGATGAAGACCCAGTTGGAGGAGCTGGAGGACGAGCTCCAGGCGACGGAGGATGCCAAGCTGAGGCTGGAGGTGAACATGCAAGCGCTGAAAGGACAGTTCGAAAGAGACCTGCAAGCCAGGGATGAGCAGAATGAAGAGAAGAGGAGGCAGCTGCAGAAGCAGGTATGAGCTTCCATTTCACCTCCTATCTTCTCGTAGCCTAAGAGAGTAAGTGTGCTGGTCCCGTGGGTTACCCGAAAGGCGAGGTCCAAGTCCGGTCCGTGGTCAGAGGTGCAACGTAAAGGCAGTCCGTAGTCACTGAAGCTGGGTGCAGGGCAGGGAGTCAGGCAAAGTCGGGAACGGGTAGGCAAGCAGGGAACCAGGGCGGGTCAGGAGCTCAGGCAGGAAAGCAGGACAGGTTTCAAGCAGGAACTGGTCACCAACAATGTTGCTCCTGCAACTTGGGGCTGGGGCTGGCCGGATTTTATCTGCCCCGAGGCATAGGGCAGCCCCGATCCTCTGGAGACTCACCTCTCCTGGCTTGGAGGCGAGCACTCCTCCTGCGGGAACTCAGTTCCCTTCGCCTCTCTGCCCTGAGCCTCTGCAGCTCAGGAGAGGCTGGAGGATTACAGGACCCAGAGGCAACCTCAGCTTCCCCTGACAGGGCTGGGAGTGGAGCACCTGCAGGCAATGGGTCCTCCACCCCATCAGGAGCCAGAGCAGACTCAGCAGATGCCTGCACCTGAGGATCCAGCACAGGTGAGGACCCTTCAGCCTCAAGCCCTAGCCCCAGCTCTGCTGATTCTGGAGGTGGGGAATCCTGTGCAGGCTGGGATCCCTCAGGTTCAGCATCTGAGTCTGAATCCCAGGCCATCACAGTAAGGAGACCTTTCCCCCCCACAGGGCCTGGGGTGTTCTAGAGCAGCCTTCCTCAACCTGGTGCCCTCCAGCTGTTTTGGACCACAGCTGGAGGGCACCAGCTTGAGGAAGGCCAGCATAGAATCTAGGCGTTGGGCTGTCCAATACCTGAACACGCCTCCTCCAGTTGATGGCTGGAAGATATCTGAACACGAATGGCTTCTGATAGCTACTACCTACTGAGCAGAACTCAATATGGAAGTGTGTGTGGACAGGGGAAGACAACAGAGTTTTGTAGCATGGACTTAACCAGCAAAACGAACAGGTGGCTGCAGTTTTGCAGCTCCTGTGAACTCCTTTTTAAAAAACTGTTTCCATCCAAGCTCAGCATTATAAAAGCCGCTTAAATATTAAGATATTAGGGGCCTGTCTATGCTTGTTTCCTCTTCCCTCCCCATACTTGTTTCCTTTTGTGCCATCTCCTTTATCAGATGTAGACCTGAGGGCAAGGGCCGTGTTATTTTCTCTTGATCTGACAACTGCTTGTGAGCTTTTCTGGCGAAAGAGCGTGTTATAAATGCTTTGAAAGAACGAACGAATGAATGAATGAACTTAGCTGGACAGCAACGACAACCCAAAGGCCTTTTGGGGAAACCTAATCGCTCACAACCACCTCTCCATTGTACAGCTCTTAAATAAATAGATATTCCCAAAAAGTAGTCGAAGAATAGGACCTTGTCAAAGACTGCCCCGCTCTCTCCCCCTAGCATGTTTACCGTTTGAGGAAGTGCTGCGAGCCTTCCACACATTTAGCCGCGAGTCACTGAGCAATGCCTTTCACAGAATCGTAGAACTGCAGAGTTGGAAGGGACCCCAAGGGTCATCTAGTCCAACCCGCTGCGCACGTCTGAACCTTTCCCAATTGCTTCCCTGCTGCTGCTTAGCTCCACGAGATGGAAGTGGAACTGGAAGACGAGCGCAAGCAACGGGGTTTGGCTGCTGCCGCCAAGAAGAAACTGGAGGTGGATATCAAGGACATGGAGGGCCAGCTGGACTTCGCCAACAAGTCCCGGGACGAAGCCATCAAGCAGTTGCGGAAGCTCCAGGTCAGGGCAACCCACTTGCTTTCACCCAGGAGGGTTGGGCATCTGCCAGGGCCCCAAGAAAAAGAGCCTCCTAGATCCACGGCAGTGAGGAGGGAGAGACTCGGGGCTGGAGGGTGTCTTGCCCAAGGGTCCTCCAAACCTAGTGAGATAGGGGGAGAAATTCAGTTTGGTTCGCCTTTAAAATCGAGCCTGTCTAATTCTTGCTTTCCGAAATGATGCATGGACCGAAGCGCAGCCACCCTACGGAATTCTCATTTCTCCAAATTTTTGCAACGCAATTCTTCAGCCAAGTAATGCGTGCCACAAATGCATGTGCTAGGATGAAGCGTGCATCAAAATGCACATATTAGTAGAAATAATATACGGTCGTACCTTGGAAGTTGAACGGAATCCGTTCCGGAAGTCCGTTCGACTTCCAAAACGTTTGGAAACCAAAGCGCGGCTTCTGGTAGCAATTGGAAGCCGCGCCGGACGTTCAGCTTCCGAAAATCGTTCAGAAACCGGAACACTCACTTCTGGGTTTTGATCGTTCAGGAGCCAAGGCGTTCGGAATCCAAGGTACGACTGTACTAAAAAAGTGTTCTATTAGGAGAGATCCCTTTGCGAAAAATGTGTAGATCTGGAGGGGAAATAGCACACAAATGCATATTTTAAAAGAAATCGTATCCAAAATGGTGGATTTTCATGAGGACTTTCTTTTTTAATTGCATATTTCTGCAGAAATTGAGAGAACTGGATAGATCGGTGAGATCCCTACTCAACACCGCACATCCTTTTAGAAACCATTATCATGCCCCTCCTACCTCCTAATCACCTATTGCTTAAACTCCAGACTCTCTTTTTTTATCCTTGAAACATCCCATTGGGTGGAGGGCGATGCTGAGAAAGATTTGAACCCGAATGCGGATGAGGCTCCATCCTAAATCAGTGTCTCTTCTCACCCAGGCTCAGATGAAGGACTTCCAGCGTGAACTGGACGATGCCCGGGCTGCCCGGGAAGAAGTCTTTGCAACGGCCCGAGAAAACGAGAAGAAAGCCAAAAATCTGGAGGCTGAGCTAATGCAGGTTCAAGAGGTAAATTGGAGAACCTGGGTCCTGGCTAGCCCTCGAGGGATGGCATAGCTCAGCATCTGCCAAAGGGCTACAGTTAAGGGTATACTCTCAAAACATGGGGTGTATCCAATGTAGCGCTGCTAAGTTAAAGGCCCTTTAAACTTGCACTTGCGGAAGATTGTTGCACAACAGGAATCAGCAGACTTCCACTAACACAACTGTTGCACTGGATTTCTTTGTTGGAGTACAGTGGTCTCCAAACTATGGCCCGGGGGCCGGATATGGCCCGAGGGGCTCATTTATCTGGGCCCCGGTGACCCCCGCTGCCTGCTGCCATCACCCGCTCTTACCGGCGTGGCGCGGCTGCCCACTTCCGGGTTGGAGCACTGGAAATAGCTTGTGCGCAAGCGTCATTTCCGGTGCACATCCGGGTTGGAGGAGGCCCGTGCACATGCGCACAAGCTATTTCCGGTGTTCCTCCGACCCGGAAGTGTGCCAGAAATAGCGTGTGTGCACGCGTATGGGTGAGTGCTCCCCCGCCCTCCGGCCCGCCATGCGATCGGCGCTGCAGACACCGGCCTGAGGGATGGTAAGTTTGCTGACCCCTGCACTAGTAGGTGGGCCCTTGCGCTAGCGGGCAGAGAACATTGGATGCGGCCCAATGAACTGTGTTTTATGCGCTCAGCCAGAGTTCACCACATGTAAAAAAAAAACAACCAAGTTATGAGGACAACCAATTGTTACACGTGTGACCTCTCCTGCTCTAAGAAACAGGGAAGCCAGGGAATTTGTGACCCGTACCACGATAAAAAGCCACTCCTGGTTTCTGTCCCCCCCCCCAAGTGTTCTTTTTCAGCAACCTAATCTAAGATGGGTAGAACTTATTTTAGTTTTTGCTATTGCTAGTTGGAAGCTCTTGCCAACCTACTGCAAATCTCCCAGAGGTATATGAGTAGATCTGCCAAGCCTTGGATCTAGAGTAGCCATGTTTGCTTTGTGGAGTGAGGGGCTCAATTTTGCCTCCTTTGGCAGGATTTGGCAGCTGCGGAACGGGCACGGAAACAAGCCGAGCAGGAGAAGGACGATCTGGCTGAAGAGCTGGCAAGTTCTGCTTCTGGGAGGTAAGAGTTCCTGGCCGGGATTTGGAGGCTACTAGAACCATTTGCCCAACTCCACTCACTGCTGCTATTTTGTCCATACAAGAAGTATAAAAGGTGCCTTACACAGTACCCTCTCCAAAGATGATGATGATTATACCCTGCTCATTTGACTGGGTTTTTGACACCCTCTTTTTGGGGATGAAAAGTTGGTGTCAAATTTTCAAAGAAATGAAAATTAAATAGAGGACTTGGTGCATCTTTTGGCAGGCACGTGAGTTTCCCCTTCTCTCTGGGAGCTTCTGAAAAGAATTAACGAGCTTCTGACAGGTTTATAGCCTGTTTTATTTACAACGACATACAGAGAGCAGCATTGGGCCACCCTCCATCAGGATATCAGTTGTTCACTCTGAATTCCCTTCCCTTCCCTTCTGCAGCCAGAAGCGCGCCAACATCCATCTCTCCCTCCCCTGTGCTTCCGTTGTTCCTTAACCCTTTCAGACCTCCGAGTTCGAGGGGAGGGAGGGAATTCCCCGCCGCTCTTGAATGAAGAATCTCTCAAACGCTCCCTCCCTCCTGGTTGCCTAGCTACTATCTCAAAGCTGTCCAACTCTTCCCCCGTCTGTGCGGCCTACCTCTGAATCAGCTGCTGGGAACGCTGAAGGAAGGGGGGGCAAATTCTCCCCTTCATTCTCTGTTAGAGACTGCTCTGTCTGTGTCTGCATTCCCCCATCTTCGGAGTCAGAGCTGTCTCTGGCATCCGATTCTGACCAGCCCGACACCGTATGATTGTAGGACCAGCCTCCAGGATGAGAAGCGGCGCCTTGAAGCAAGGATCTCCCAGCTAGAGGAGGAGCTGGAAGAGGAGCAGAGCAACATGGAAGCTATGAGCGACCGCTTCCGCAAGGCTGTCCAGCAGGTACGTTGCAGACACCTTGATTTCTGCAAGGAGGATGGGAGTTGTAAGAAAAGTAAAGCAAAAAACAATTTTGCTTGCTATTCGCAGCTCCTTCAAATGAGAAACAGAAGAGATTCCCCACTCAGCAACTTCCCAAACCAAAATGCAGCTATCCTTCAAAATCCACGCTTCTCCCCAAATGTTGCAGTGCATTTCTCCAAGCAGAGGAATCCATACTATAATAAAGCACATAGGAGAGGAAAGCGTGCAGAAAAATGTGTGGATTGGTGAAAATGACGTACCAAAAATGTCTTTAATATATAATCTATAGACATTTAATTCATTTGTGAACTGCTTCCTGTGAAGCCTCTCAAAAATGATTTTACAACTCAATGAAAAACATACATATGAATATTGCAAACATAGAGACAGTTAAAATGATTATGTAGTTAAACCTAGTTCAAATCCAATACAGGTGTAAGGTCCTTGTGAGGGCTACTCAAGAGTAACGAGGCTTGAGTCCATCCTGTCTTTTAACAGGTTTATTCTGCAAACTATTTACAGTGCAGAGTAACAAAGTTCATGACCGTCTCAATCGCTAGCAGAATCCAGGAGTGGCCCCTTCCGGCTCCAGCTCCAACATAAGAACTTGGGCACCCCCAGTTTCCTTCTACGTTTCATCCCTCTACACAGAAGGGGCGCCAGAACTGGCGCGTTCCCCTCCTGCCCAGCTGGACAACGTGATTGCGGGGCCTCTGTAGCATCCCGGAGCCCCCTCTCCACCCGCTCGCCTCTCATCCCTCCCTCCTCACTGGAGGCGGTGCTTCGTTCACCACTGGATGAGGTGCTGCTGTCCAAGGGGCGGGGCATCCCTGACAACAGGCATACCCTGTTTTATTGTGCTTTGCTTTATTGCACCCCACAGATATTGCTCCTTGTGAGGATGTGGGTTAACAGGCTATAGTACATATAGTGCAAACATAACTTTGATTATGCACTGGGAAACCAAAAGAATTATACGACTCAGTTTATTGCATGGTTTGCTTTATTGCAGCGGTCTGGAACCGAACCCACAGTGATCTCCCAGGGTATCCTGTACACGCACCATCTGGGGTTAATGATATAAGGGAGGCCCCCTGAAGATTTATAAGCATTTTGGTGTGTGCACGTATCCCAATGCATGCAGTTTTGCTCACTTGCTTGCAAAAGCAGGTGTGTTTGGAGAAATGCACGCAAAGATTGCTAAGAAATTTCATGCGGTCTCTTATGAAAAAAGAGAAAGCAATCTGATTTGGGAAATGGAGCAAAAGATTGGAAAAATGGGAAACTGAGTTCTCATCTGCACTATACATTGAAAGCCGAATCATACTACCTTAAGCAGCCATGGTTTCCCCTCTAAGAATCCTGGGAGATGTATTTTTTTAAGGGTGCTGAGAGTTGTTAGGAGGCCCCTATATTCCCCTCAGTTACAGTTCTCAGACAATCCCTTTTCCCTGGGAAGTTCGGGAACTGTAGCTCTGGATCTCCCAATGGGTTAAACCACAGAGCCTAGGGCTTGTCGATCAGAAGGTCGGCGGTTCGAATCCCCGCGACGGGGTGAGCTCCCGTTGCTCGGCCCCAGCTCCTGCCAATCTAGCAGTCCGAAAGCACGTCAAAGTGCAAGTAGATAAATAGGTACCACTCCGGCGGGAAGGTAAACGGTGTTTCCGTGCGCTGCTCTGTTTCGCCAGAAGTGACTTAGTCATGCTGGCCACATGACCCAGAAGCTGTACGCTGGCTCCCTCAGCCAATTAAGCAAGATGAGCACCACAACCCCAGAGTCGTCTGCGACTGGACCTAATGGTCAGGGGTACCTTTACCTTTTACCTTTAACAAACTACAGTTCTCAGGGTACTTTGATGGCTGCTTAAAGTGGTACGATACTGCTTTAAATGTTTGGCATAGACGGGGCCAGAGAGCAACTGAACAGGACAGGCTTGGCCATCCCGAACCAGACTTGTTTTCCCTGCCCCACTTTGATTGATCTTCCCCATCAATTGGTTCCAGTCAGAGCAGGTGAACAACGAGCTGGCCTCCGAGCGCACCGCGGCGCAGAAGAACGAAAGCGCCCGGCAGCAGCTGGAGAGGCAGAACAAGGAGCTGAAGTCCAAACTGCAGGAGATGGAGGGAGCCGTCAAATCCAAGTTCAAGGCCACGATCACAGCTCTGGAAGCCAAGATTTCGCAGCTGGAAGAACAGCTGGAACAGGAATCCAGGTACTGGCAGCTAGGGGTATCCAAGCGCTTCAGAAAGAAGGCATAGCTGTCAACCCTCCCTTTTTTGCGGGAAACTCCCTTATTCCAATGCCGTTTCCCGCTGCTATCCCGGATTGTTGATATCCCTTAAATTTCCCGGATTCCAAAGGAAGCAGCTCCTTTCCCTCCCTGCTGGCCAGGGAGGCTCCTCAGCTGCGCTGCTCGGCTGCCAATAAGGAGTCTGAGACCGACTGGGGGCGGAGCTTGCATGCCTTGTGCAGCCAGACCCTCACGCCCAACCAGACAGACAGCCTGCCATCTATGCGCTCGCTCTTTCGCTCACCTGTTCGCGCGCAGCCTCTGGAGCGCAGGGTGGCGAGGCTACTTGGTGCCATTGCACCGCCCTCGCGGCATCCCTGAACCGCCTGCCTGTTTGAGAAGGGGCCCCGAGCTCGCTCTGCTTCCCCTCCTCGTGTCACCGTGGACAGGCTTACTTTGCATAGCTGTCAACATTTCCCTTTTTTTGTGTGAAATTCCCTTATTCCGAATAGGATTCCTTGTGAGAAAAGGGAAAGGTTGACAGTTATGTGCTGATCCCTTATTTTCAAATCCGAAAGTTGACAGCTATGGAAAGAAGGACGTCTGTGGGATTCTGCATCCCAAATCCCATCCCAGAGCACATGCTCAAAAATAATAGGCTCAGCCACATATTGGAGAATACAGGTTTCTGGGCTGAGGGATTTTGATTTGGACACTAGCAGCTGAGGTTAGTCGGACTCCAACTCCCATCAGCCCCAGCCAGCTTGGCCCAATAGTGCAGGACGAGGGGAGTTGTAGTCTAGCTACAACTAGGCTCCCCCTTCCCTGTTGTAGAGGGACAGAAGTTCCCAGCAGACGGTTGCTGAAAGGAGGTGTGCGTGCTGGAATTGGACGTAAATCTGTCATAATCTGTTATCACTCAGGAGGCGTGCTTGTGAATGCCTGCATGAAATTTAAAAGAAACAGTTCTATGCAAATATAACCAGCATGCTTTTAAACAACAGGAACTGCTTTAACTTCTGGCAAATACTTTTGAACGATTTCATAAATACAGCGGTACCTCGGGTTACAAACACCTCGGGTTACAAACACCTCGGGTTACAAACTCCGCTAACCCGGAAGTAGCACCTCGGGTTGAGAACTTTGCCCCAGGATGAGAACGGAAATTGCGTGCCAGCGGCGCCAGGAGGCCCCATTAGCGAAAGCGCGCCTCAGGTTAAGAACGGTTTCGGGTTAAGAACAGACCTCCGGAATGAATTAAGTTCGTAACCCAAGGTACCACTGTATATCCAAAATGGTTAAAAAAGAAATTCATTGTGCATTACCATATATGTGTGTGCACAAATACATAAACACACTTTGTGGGATTTTTTCACCATTTATTTATGTATTTATTATTAAAAAATATTCCTGCAGGAGTGCAAATTGCGGTGTGCCTTCCCCCCTTTCCTTTTAGACATTATTGGGAGGGCTCATTTGCAGAATCAGTTACTGATATTCCAGAATCCAAACTGAAATCCAAAGCAATTTCATCCCTAATGGAAGCCAAAAAGATTTCTGCATTTTCTGCCCTTGAATCCTGCTCCTTGGTTTCCCTCTGACTCCCTTCCCACACGCGCGTCTTCCCAGCCACAACTTTCCTCCATGGGGACTAGTACCTTTAACCTTCCCGTTCAATTCCGTTGCTCCGCAGAGAAAAGCAAACAGCAGCAAAGACCCTCCGCCAGAAAGACAAGAAGCTCAAGGAAGTCCTGCTGCAGGTTGAGGATGAAAGGAAGCAAGCAGAACAGTACAAAGACCAGGTGCGTTGATGTGTCAGGTGGCATGGGCTAGCTGAGAAGTCAAACCGGAAGGCAGTGTGGGAAGAGGGCTTGATTTGAAGGATTTGCTGGAAGGTTGAAAGGGAACAATACCATATTTTCCCCGAATCTAATGCGCCATCAAATCTAATGCGCATCTCAATTTTCTTTCTTTCTTTCTTTTTGGAAAATTTAGTTTTTCAGGCTTTAAATTTTTTACAATCAATTATCCAACAACCACCATAAAAACAAGATTCCAAAGAATCTCCTGAACTTCCCTCCTCCCCTTTGTGGGTCCTTATAAATTAACCTTTTCCTCCTGCATCTTTTATATTAATCCAAGCGCACCTCAATTTTCAAAACCCCGAAACCAAGAAAAGTATTTTCTGGCAAGTGTAAATGCATCCTAATTTTCTTGATGTAATTTGGCCCCAAAAGGTGCACATTACCGGTACATTAGAGTAAATATGATGGTGGTGATGATGATAGTGTTATTATTTGTACCCTACCCATCTCTGGCTGTGTGGCCCCAGCCACTCTGGGCAGCTTCCAGCAGAATATAAAAACATGGTAAAATACCAACCCTTAAAAACTTCCCTAAACTAGGCTGCCTTCAGATGTCTTCTAAAAGTCAGATAGTTATTTATTTCCTTGACATCCGATGCGTTCCACGGGGCGGGTGCCACTACCGAGAAGGCCCTCTGCCTGGTTCCCTGTAACCTCACTTCTCGCAGGGAGGGAACCGCCAGAAGGCCCTCGGAGCTGGACCTCAGCATCGGGGCTGAATGATGGGGGTGGAGACGCTCCTTCAGGTATATAGGGTATACAGGAAAGCTTGAGCAGCCAAAAGGCTGGGCTGAGGGCGCCGCCAACTCTGGGCTCCCCTCCGATGCCCTCCTTGCCTTGCCGTCTTCCTTTAGGCCGACAAGGCCAGCTCTCGGGTCAAGCAGCTGAAAAGGCAGCTGGAGGAGGCGGAGGAGGAGTCGCAGCGCATCAACGCAAACCGCAGGAAGCTGCAGCGGGAGCTGGACGAAGCCACCGAAAGCAACGAGGCCATGGGGCGGGAGGTGACCGCCTTGAAGAGCAAACTCAGGTGAGTGCTCTCTGCCACAACCTCCTCCCGTCTGCGGTAGCGCCATAGAGCAGAGGGGAGAATGCACCATTGACATACCCCCCTCCCCGAAGGTTGGCCATGTGGGAACGCAGCCCTCTGCCTGGAAAAGGTCCTGCCTCTCTGATGGGTGTCGACTCTGGTGTATGAAGTGGAATCGCCCACTTATTATTATTATTTTTTATAAATATTTTTTATTCGGTTTTAACAAACAAAAATACAAGTAAACAATAACACACACACACAAAAACACATTTTTTGTTTTTCAACCATCTTTCTTTACCAAAGTTAGGTGACTTCCCTCGGTTTCTTCCATCTACGTTTCATCCTATATCATCCTTAACAGTTTCATTTTCATATTTTTAACATCTATAGAATACTTATCATTCCTCTATTACAATTTCTTGAATTTACTAAATAACAATTCCTAAAAAAACCCTATCATTTTACACTGAAAGCCTATAGCTCCTCCTCTAAGAGTTTTTCAATTTTGTATTCCATATTTCTTCAAATAATTTTTGAATTTCTGCCAATCTTCCTCCACTTAGCCCACTTAACAGAGTTTGGATTTGATATCCTGCTTTATCACTCACATTCTCCTTTCCCTTCCTCCCCCACAACAAACACTCTGTGAGGTGAGTGGGGCTGAGAGACTTCAGAGAAGTGTGACTAGCCCAAGGTCACCCAGCAGCTGCATGTGGAGGAGCGGAGACGCGAACCCGGTTCACCAGATTACGAGTCTACCGCTCTTAACCACTACACCACACTGGCTCTCCACTTAGTTTGTCAACTCTCATTTGTGTGTTCTGTTCCCTGCCCACAGATGGAGCTTGGCACATACGAGAGAGCTGGCCCGTAAGGCTCAGTTAGGATGCCATTGCTGCCACAGCCTGCGGCTCCTCTCTGCCCAGGCTGTGGGAGGGGATGGGGGTCGTGGCCAAAGCTCAGGGGTCAGCCACCTGCTTTTCATGCAAAAAGTCATAGGTTCAGTCCTGAGCATCTTCAGCCAAGGCTGCGAAAGACATCAACCTGTGAGCTCGACGAGCCTCTGCAAACCAGTCGTCTGATTTGGTAGAAGGCAGCATCCTAGGGCCCCACCAGCTACCTTCTTCCTCTCCGCTGCCTGTTTTCTCTTGCATTGAGCGAGGAGAAATCCGATTCTATGTACATTCTAAGCTGAATCTACCCAGTCCCCATTTTCCATCACAGAAGGAAAAAGGAAAGAGGAGGAGGGGATCAAGTTGGTTCCAAGTCAAAGGCCAGGCGGAACAACTCTTGTCTTACAGGCCCTGCGGAAAGAAATCAGATCCCACAGGGCCCTGGTTTCATGAGACAGAGCGTTCCACCAGGTTGGAGCCAGTGTTGAAAAGGCCCTGGCTCCGGTTGAGACTAATCTGACTTCCTTAGGGCCCGGGACCTCTAGAGTGTTATTTGTGGACCTTAAGGTCCTCCGCGGGGCATACCAGGAGAGGCGGTCCCGTAGGTATGAGGGTCCTAGGCCAAGAAACCCCACTTCCCAGGGACAAATTGGGAGTGCCTTTTAAGACCCCTGCTTGCTCCTGTCTCTTTACATGACCTTCACATGACTTCATATGACGTGGGATGGGTAAGGGTGGCTTGGAGAGGACCAACCTAGATTCCTAATATGGCTAATTAGGCCTGTGGACCAGAGGCTCCCGACTGCTTGTTCCGGCAGAGTATGAACAGAGAGTGATTTTTTAAAAACCAAAACCAAAGACCAATAAATGACTTGAAAATAACCCTTCCTGCAAACAGATGTTGAGTGTCTCCTTCAGCTAACTGCTTGGGACGCCTTCTCTTTCAGAGGGAACCCAGAACCTTCGCAGTGACTGAGCAGGTACCATGCCTTCATCTTTGCAGTCCCCTTGTGTTTTGTTAAAAATCAAATCAAATCAAATCCCAATCCCTCCCCCTCTTTTTTTTTTTGTCCCGAATAAAACCCATGTGAGATTTCTGCAAACTCTGAAGGCTTGGATATCTAGATGTCGATGTCTTGTAGCAAAAGAGACAAATATTACAGATGTTTTGCTTTGTTGCCTACCTCCCTTCTTTAGTGAAAACCGGCAAATCTGTGCTCCGTTTCACAAAAAGCTAGAGTTTGGCCTGGCCTTCCTTCCCTACTTTCTCCTCTCCTACGTTTAATGCTTTTGCGAAACCACAAGCACCAGCCATCTGCCGGGTGTGAGCAGGCAGATAAGCCATGTATCACGATGCCAGAGCATCATGCCTTTGGGCTGCCTTTCTGTAGGAATTGGGTTGCCTGAGAATTTGGGGGTGCAGGGCTGTGAACTGACCACCGCGTGCATTCACTTGGCACCAAAACAAAACGCACTGCCCCGCCTTAACGGCTATAAACTCGCCGCTGAGTTCTGTCACCTGCACCCTTTCTGCACAGAAAACGGCGAAGCACTGAGCTGGGGATATGCACACTAGGGACCGTCTTAGCAGTACTGATCCGCTCAATTGCTCAATGCTGGAACTTGCTCAGGTGTGCTGAGCTCCTTCCGATGCCAATCATTGACGGGCAGCCCGGGAAAACCACTTGCATTCTGTAATATTTGTAGATTCTCTTTTTGCAAGGAAACAAATCATGCTTTGCTTAGCTGTCTGGTCCCCGTCCTCTTCCTCTTCCCGATAGGCACAGGAGCATAGCTGACAACCCTCCCTTTTTTGGCGGGAAACTCCCTTATTCCAATGCCGTTTCCCGCTGCTATCCCGGATTGTTGATATCCCTTAAATTTCCCGGATTTCAAAGGAAGCAGCTCCTCTCCCTCCCTGCCGGCCAGGGAGGCTCCTCAGCTGCGTTGCTCGGCTGCCAATAAGGAGTCTGAGACCGACTGGGGGCGGAGCTTGCATGCCTTGTGCAGCCAGACCCTCACGCCCAACCAGACAGACAACCTGCCGTCTATGCGCTCGCTCTTTCGCTCACCTGTTCGCACGTAGCCTCTGGAGCGCAGGGTGGTGAGGCTACTTGGTGCCCTGGCGACATCCCTTATTTTCAAATCCGAAAGTTTGGGGAAAATCCCTTATTTTCAAATCCGAAAGTTGACAGCTATGCACAGGGGTGTGGACATGACCATTCATTCGCACCCGTACTGCCCTTCCTGTATATATTGCAGGGCTGGGACAAAACATAACCAAAATGACAGGGCATTGGAAAACTTGCCCCAACCTAAGACCAGGCTATGTAACATTTGGGGTTCTGTAGGGGTGGTTTTTGTTTTTTTTTGCAGTAGGGGGAAGTTGACAAAGGGGTGACTCAGTTGAGGTTTTAAAGAACGAGGAATATCTGGGAGAAGGCAGATAACAGAGCAATGCTAGAACGGCGTGGGTCAGCTAAATTAAACTGGCTTGCGGTAGATTCACATAAGGCATAATGAATTTATGGAACTGTCTGCTGCAAGATGGCAGAATTGGAGGGGGGGTGTCCCCAGGGGGTCCCTTCCAAACCCCTGCAATGCAGGAATCTTAACTAAAGCATCAATGACAAATGGCCGTCCAACCACTGCTTAAACCCCCCAGAGATGTTGGGGGGGCAGCTTTGTTTTGAAGCTGAGAAAGGTTAGGCAAGTCTCTGGAGTCAGAGGAGGTGGTCTGCCACCAGAAAGCGCAGGTATAGTCTTGCCTTCAGCCCCCCCCCAACCACATTCTCAGCTTCACCTAGTCATCTGGCACCATCACTCCAAAGTTGCTAGACCTCATGGTCTTTTATGTTCTTTTACCTGCCTCACTTGTAGCTACAGCCCACCCCTCTATGTCAGAATAAAAGTTGAGCACGTAGCCCCACACCTGGTCCAAGAATGATGCTTTTTAATCCTGTCCGCAGCCAACCAACTAACCCTCCGCCCCGCAGGGAGCAGACCGACCTAGTGGGTAGAGCTGCCTTGCAAACTACAGCCTGCTGAAAGCAGGGGTTGCCAACCTTTTGGGGTGCATTTGCAAACTGGGGGGATGACACACCATCACAGACTGCTGCTTTCAAGCACCATTACAGTCGGGGGGGGGGCAGGGAGAAGAAGGGCATCCTTGCAGACATCTTGTTTGCGCACGGGCACCATGTTGGCAACCCCTGGGCTTATACCTTCAACCTTTCCCTGCTTCTAAGGGCCCAGGGGGGGGTGGAAAAGTTCAACGAGTTGCTGGATTCCCATTTCTCCCTCCCTTCTTTCTTCACGTTCTTTTAACCGCAGGCGTGGAAACGAGCCGTCCTCCTTCGCCCCCTCGCGCCGATCTGGTGGCGGTGGCGGCGGCCGGCGTGTGATCGAAAACGCCGAAGGGTCGGAGGATGAAGCGGATGCCCGGGATGGGGATTTCAACGGAACAAAAGCCAGTGAATAATGATGATTTTAAAAAAAAATTGTTTTAAAAGACACGCTTGCTGATTTTAACTCTGCACCAAAAAAAAGGGTATAAAAGGGGTTATTGTAGCACTGTACGCTGCTTTATTGATCCCAAAGACATACTGACACCTCCTTCGAGGCCTTGATGAGAGCACTTTTACTCCAATGTACACACCAACCTTCCTAGCTGTTGCAGAACTGCTGTTTTTTTTGCCCGCTGCCAGGCATCATTCCAGAGCGAATGTACTTCACCGAGGGACTAATGCAACAGGGTGGGGTGAGCAAAAACGCCCCCCTTTTATTATAGAACAACAGCAAGACAAAAATCTACTGGGCCTCAGGCCCCTTCCCTAATCTCGCTGCCCATCCCTTTCTTCCCCTTGGTAAAATTTCAGGTACTTTCCCCCCCACCCAGATTGTGCACCCCCCTCTTCCAACTCCCTCCACCCAGTTCACAAGAACAAAGTGCCTTTCTTCATCACTTTTTTGGGGGGGGGAATGAAGAGTACTAAATCAACTGTTATTGTTCTAGATGAATTTTGTGCTTAAATACACACTAATAAAGGTTTATAAAATCACTGGGGCTGCTCTCGAGTTTTGTCAGCCAGATGTGAGCATAGGGAAAGGTACTAGGTTTATACAGTTTCCCAGCTTTGGGCAGGAAACTTTAACCTGCCTGCAAAGAGGACTAGAGACTTGCTCTGTTTTAAAACAGTCACAGGAAACCTCATGGGGCAAGTGTGCTCCCAATATGGATTCCAATTCTGACTGGGTTCTTTTTTGGGGGGCTGCTTCTGACAGCGCAGTGTTGCCTACTGAAAACTAAACTGTAAAATGTGTACTCAAAAATAACAGTTTCCAGAAGATTTAAGAGGCTCTAACTGGTAGTGGAATGCCATTATAGCAGGGGAGGGCTGGGAACACACAGGGGGCATAATGAAAAGGAACAATAAGTTGTTAAATTTTTACCCCTCCAATGGCATAAAACACCACCCTCCTCATACAGCCAGTTCCCATCACCCAAATAACTTTCTGACACGTTTAAATTCTGCAGTCAACAAGATTGCATACTTAAAGGGTAGAATCTGAGATTTCTTTCCACAGCCCCAAATCTCAAGGCTTCTGAAAAGATGTGGGTGGCACCATCTGTCAACGAGTTCAGTTACTGGACCAAAGACTAATGGGAAATTGTAACCCAACAATGTCGGCCCCCCAGAGAATCCATGCAATGCAAACACTGCTTCTTTACAAACACAATCGAGACCTTGAATTCTGAAAACTTTATAAACAAGGATGCAACATCAATGTATCAGATTTCAAATTCTTAAGCACGGTTCCCCCCTAAAAATGAAGGACCTTATTTCCTCTTCCAAACGTGCAGCTGGCTTTAAGGGCTGTGGGTGGGTGTGTTTTTTAAAAATACCATCGTCCCCAACCACCACTGGCAAAGTAAGAGGCGGTGTGACTTGCTCCAATTGCAGAAAGCACTTAACAAAAGGCGTTTGACGAGCTGAGATGGCTTGGCTGTCAAACCAAGTTTAAAATCCTCTAGTCAAGGAAAATGGTTCCTGGTGGGGCTCTCCCAACTAAGCACAGCCTCACATTACACCAGGACCAAGTATGGGCAGACAAAAAGGGATGGAAACATCTTGCCCCCTTCAGAAATCTTCTCCTAAGCAGCCGTTTTCCTTCACCAGCTGGATTTGTTATTAAGATTTATGGCCCAGCTACGCTGCGTTCCGGTGGAAGATTGGCTCTGATGCGACACAGATACCATCCATCATCATCTAGCAGAAGACACAGCATTATGTGCTAGATTGAAGGAGCTCAGTTCATCTTTCCATCGGTGCAATGGGACGTGGCTCCATCCAACGTTCTGGGACTTACAGTTCCTGGTGTCATTCGTCCCAGCCAGGGCCTCAACTCAGGTCTTTGTGATGGATCTTCCAAGGAAGTCTTCTGTGTGTGGATCTAGGGATCTACTGCATCACAGATACCGCCACGCTTGTGGGGTGGGGACGAGCCCCAGTCTGGTGGAACAAGATGCAGTTAATGGTCTCTGGGTACACCTGTGTTTCCTACAAGTCTCCTATCTCAAGTGAGTGGCCAAAAGCGAGTGTTAGTATTCCCATGCAGGATGAGGGCACTGTGGGCTGGTGGTTCCTCAGAGAAGCATCTGAACTACTCCTTGCGGAGGAAGGCCTATTGGCCTTGCGAGATTTGGTGGCCGCGTCCCTAAATCCAGCCTCTTAACCATCCTGTTGAAACAGGGGTTGGGTGGAGGGAAGGAAAAGGCATTAAGCATACAAACGCAAGAGGGGTTATGACTTATGGCAGCCGGGAAAAACGCAGTAAGGAAGCACCAGAATTTGTAAAGGGTAAAAGGTAAAGGGACCCCTGACCGTTAGGTCCAGTCGTGTCCGACTCTGGGGTTGCGGCGCTCATCTCGCTCTATAGGCCGAGGGAGGCGGCGTACAGCTTCCGGGTCATGTGGCCAGCATGACAAAGCCGTTTCTGGCGAACCAGAGCAGCACATGGAAACGCCGTTTACCTTCCCGCCGGAGCGGTACCTATTTATCTACTTGCACTTTAACATGCTTTCGAACTGCTAGGTGGGCAGGAGCAGGGACCGAGCAACAGGAGCTCACCCCGTCGCAGGGATTAGAACCGCCGACCTTCTGATTGGCAAGCCCTAGGCTCTGTGGTTTAACCCACAGCGCCACCTGGGTCCCTTGTAAAGGGTAGAAGGAAATAATTAGGTTTCAACAGCCAAGCTGCCAGTCCTCATTGTTTTGATGGCAAAAGTGACTGATCAAGCAGGAATGGGTTGCTTCTAGTGCAGGGGTCAGCAAACTTTTTCAGCAGGGGGCCGGTTCAGTGTCCCTCAGACCTTGTGGGGGGCTGGACTATATTTTTTTTTGGTGGGGGGGCAACAGCTGTAAACTGCAGCTCATCCGAAAGCAAGTTAAAATAGTAAACTACTGCTGGCTAAAGCTCAAACACCAGATGACCTGCGCCCCTCTGTAGAGGTAATTCCAGGAATAAGCTGCCACGGCAAACACACCTCCAAGGTGCAGATTTATCACCAGCTACTATATTTGGCACTTCCACAGCATATTAATTAATTAATTAATTAATTAATAATAGTAATAATAATAATATTCTGTATATTGCCCTATACCCTCTCAGGGCAGTTCACAACATAAAATGACAATATGCAAAAGACAAAATACAGAATAAAAATAAAAGCAACCTAATTAATTCCCCCTTCCACAACACATTTTAAAAGGGCTTTAGCCTATGTGCAGACTGGCTGAAAACACAGTCTTCCCTTTTCTCTCTTCCCTGCGTGAGCACCATTGTGGTTGCCGTGTACTGGGAGAACTGGGAGACCAGGGCGTCCCTGCCTGCCACCTTACTGGTCCCTAATGGGTGCCAGCCTTGTGAACACAATAGATGCTCTGCTAAACCCTAGGAACTTAAAAAGAGCCTGCTGGATCCCACCCATCTAGTCCCGACATGCTGCTCTCACAGATGCTTGTGGGATACAGGCAAGCAGGATTTGAACACAAGACCTCTCTCCTGCTCCTGTGGCTTCTAGCAACTGATATTCAGGAGCACTGCTGCCTCCAGCAACAGAGGCAGAGCATAGTCTCTGTGCCCAGTAGTAACTGACAGCCAGAGGCGTAGCAAGCCCAGGTGGTACCCGGGGCGGATTTTTTTTTATCACCCCCCCCAACTTTGCCAGGGCACTAGCAGAGCTGCACCCAGTGGCATAGCAAGTCACCCCCACCCCCCCAAAAAATGATGCCTTTGCGAGGTGTGGGGTTTTGCGAGGTGTGGGGTTGTGTGTGTGTCTATTATCTCTTTCTTTTTCAATAAAGTTAAAATTTAATTTAAAAAATAAATAAAAATAAAAAATAAAAAAAATATTTTTTTTAAGTGTCACTCCCCTCTGATGGTGCCACTGTGTGAGGTGTGGGGGTTTTTTTGTGTGTGTCTATTATCTCTCTTTTTTCAATAAAGTTAAAATTTAATTTTTTAAAAAAAAAAACATAATAAAAATTAAAAAATATATAAAATAAGATAAAATAAAATTAAAAAGTGTCACCCCCCTCTGATGGTGCCACTTTGCGAGGTGTGGGGTTTTTTTGTATGTGTGTCTATTATCTCTTTTTTCCCAATAAAGTTAAAATAAAATTTAAAAAATAAAAAATAAAAAATAAATTAAAAAGTGTCACCCCCCTCTGATGGTGCCACTTTGTGAGGTGTGGGGGTGTGTGTGTGTGTCTATTATCTCTTTTTTTTCAAAAGTTAAAATTTAAAAAAAAAAGTTACTTTTTTTTTAAAAGTGTCACCCCCCTCTGGGGTGGAACCCGGGGCGGCCCGCCCCCATCGCCCCCCCCTTGCTACGCCCCTGCTGACAGCCTTCCTGACGTTAATCTGTCTAATCCTCTTCTCAAGCCATCTAGGTTGGTGGCCATTGCGGCCTCCTGTGGCAGGGAGTTCCACAGCTTAACTCCACGCTGCACGGAGGACTTCCTTCTGCCTGTCTCGAACCTTCCAAGGTTTCCCCTCCCAGCTCATCGAGCTCTCGGCTGTTTCCCTGTAACCTCGACACCACAACCGGACAAATCACCTTGACCATCTCTCTCGAACCTGACAACCAGACAAGCCCTGACTTACAACTCTTCGAAGACATGAAAGCAAACACTCACCCTGGGGGGCCGTAGGGGCCACTCAGCCGCCTATCATGTACCATGTGGACCTGGGGGGGCGCGGGGCTTCGGTATGGAGCCCGGTCGTACACCAAGTTCTGACATGAAGCCAGCTTGGATTCCAGGGCCTAGAAGCAAAATGCAAAGTTAGTTTCAGTTCGGAAGAGATGGGAAGACAGAGAGCATAACTGTTATCTGGCATGGACCAGGTCAGGTGGGGGAAACAGGGTTCCAGGTCTGAATGGCTCATGAGCAAATCAGTTTTCACAGAATTGTAGAGGGACCCCTGACAATGAAGGAATATTTTGCCCAAATTGGGGCTCGAACCCACGACCCTGGACTGAGCTATCTGAGCACACTGGGGTTTTGGGGGGTGGGTGTACACGGAAGGAGAGTACAGTGGAAACTGACACCTGGGGGGGGGGAAATCTGCCAGCTTTTGCCCCACAAAACAGACCCATGGCTTTCCCAGCAACATTCTTATTTTTTAAAACAGGCAAAAAAAGCTGTTGATTCAAATCTAGTTGCTGATCAGGGGTGTAGAGGCAAGGAAGAAAAAGAAGTGTTACCTTGAGCTCCCTGGAGGGCATAAAAGGTGGGATAAAAGGTAAAGGTAAAAGGACCCCTGACCATTAGGTCCAGTTGTAGAGGACTCTGGGGTTGCGGCGCTCATCTCGCTTTATTGGCCAAGGGAGCCGGCGTACAGCTTCCGGGTCATGTGGCCAGCATGACTAAGCCGCTTCTGGCGAACCAGAGCAGCGCACAGAAACGCTGTTTACCTTCCCGCCGGAGCAGTACCTATTTATCTACTTGCACTGGTGTGCTTTCAAACTGCTAGGTTGGCAGGAGCAGGAACCAAGCAACGGGAGCTCACCCCATTGCGGGGATTTGAACCGCCGACCTTCTGATCGGCAAGCCCTAGGCTCTGTGGTTTAACCCACAGCACCACCTGCGTCCCTTAAAAGGTGAGATATAATTGCCAAAAATAAATACACAGTGATCTTGGAAGGGCCAAGTTGATTTCTTAGCATGTCCTTCACCCTACAGCTTTCACTTGGCCCTGTATTCCACGCGGGGCCAGGGCAAACAGTACTCACCCCAACTTTCCGGAGGAGATCTCCCACAATGTTTAGCACAGATATTCGAGCAGCTGGTGTAAGCGGAGTTGCGCTGTAGCTGTCCTCAAGACCTTTAGGAGAGGATATCTTCATTCACACGGTACAAATAGCGCCAGGCAGAAATTCTGCACCCTTGGAACGTAAGCTGACTCAGCAAGTGACTAGCCCTCAATGCTACACCCTTGTGCAAATTAACTGAAACAAAGCATGTTTTCTATCTTACCGGGAATCCTGTACTCAAAACAAACACGAAAAGTCAGTTTATCATTATGGTGTCGGAAGCCTGCAGCCAACAGAAGGAATGATGCTCTCGCCACAATATATTGAGGTTCTACGAAAGAGTTACTCCAGAGCTGGAAAAAAGGTATCCTGACGGTACTGGGATATTGCACCCCTGTCACACATAGAAAGCGGTAAAGAAATTCATGACAGAGCAGCAAATACAGATAATTGATTGGCCAGGGAATTCCTGGTAAATCCCATTGATAATTTGTGGGCTATATGCAAAAGTCGCCTCTGTGCTGTAGACTGTACGACTATGGAGAAGCTCATTCAGACGCTGATTCAAGTGTGGTACAGGTAAAGGGTAAAGGGACCCCTGACCATTAGGTCGTCATGACCAACTCTGGGGTTGCGACGCTCATCTCGCTTTATTGGCCGAGGGAGCCGGCGTACAGCTTCCAGGTCATGTGGTCAGCATGACCAAGCCGCTTCTGGCGAACCAGAGCAGCGCACGGAAACGCCGTTTACCTTCCCGCTGCAGCGGTACCTATTTATCTACTTACACTTTGACGTGCTTTCGAACTGCTAGGTGGGCAGGAGCAGGGACCGAGCAACGGGAGCTCACCCCGTCGCGAGGATTCGAACCGCCGACCTTCTGATCGGCAAGCCCTAGGCTCTGTGGTTTAGACCACAGTGCCACCTGCGTCCCTTCAAGTGTGGTACAGGGACCCGAAAATCAACAATGACTGTTCGAAACTATTAGACTCCATGCCAAACCGTGTTCAAATGCTCCTTAAAAATAGCAGAGATCATATCCGTTACTAATATATGTATATGTGAGTTTTGTACGTGTATATGTGAGTTTTGTACAATAAAATACATTGTTTGTTTCAATTATTTTGCACAAGGGTGTACAGGTATAGGTTTTCAAGTGTTAGAAGGCTCAGAAGCCATTCTCCTCTCGCTGACCGCTAACACACCAAGAATACTCTTTTCAGAAGATGTTAAAGCACCTTTGGACCGCCAACAGAATCTAGAGGGACACGACATCCTTATCCCCGGCTTAGAATGAGTTGAACGACACATCCAGGTGAAATCTTCCTTTCCATTCCCCAACCTGCAGTGCTTCTACAGCAACCGTTTACACCCTGGCCTAATTCCCAGTCTTATTACAGCTGTTCCTTGGATCTCAAACTCCTTGGGCTCCCAAACAAGTCGGCTCCCGAACGATTGAAACCCAGAAGTGAGTGTTCCGGTTTCCGAACGATTTTTGGAAGCCGAATGTCCGGCGCGGCTTCCGGTTAGCCGCAGGAGCTTCCTGCAGCCAATCAGAAGCCGTGCTTTGGTTTCCGAACATTTTGGAAGTCGAATGGACTTCTGGAACGGATTCCGTTCGACTTCCAAGGTATGACTGTAGAGTTAATTGGGCCACATTAAAGTATACTGAAACGCACTGTGCGCGGCTGCTGCTTCAAGTGCCCACAAGGGGGAGCAGTTGCACAATTTGGCCCTGATATTAGAAGAACTGAAGTTACGTGTTAAAACTGGGTATATAAATTTAATAATAATAATAATAATAATAATAATAATAATAATAATAATAATAAACATACCTCTTCTGGGTGTTCCTGGGGTGCTCATTCCAGTGCTAAGGCCCCGATGGCTTACAGGGGTTGAAGGCACAGAGGAAGTGGCCTGGACGGCTGTGTCCATCCGATCTACTTCCAGCGAATCTTCTACAGCGGCCCGGGGTTTCTCCTTCTGCTGCACAGCCAGCTCTTGGCGTAAATCTGGAAGGGGAGGGGAGAGGGCCATGGCCATGGGTAGGCAAACTAAGGCCCGGGGGCCGGATCCGGCCCAATCGCCTTCTCAATCCGGCCCGCGGACGGTCCGGGAATCAGCATGTTTTTACATGAGTAGAATGTGTGCTTTTATTTAAAATGCATCTCTGGGTTATTTGTGGGGCATCGGAATTCATTCATTCTTTTTTCAAAATATAGTCCGGCCCCCCACAAGGTCTGAGGGACAGTGGACCGGCCCCCTGCTGAATAAGTTTGCCGACCCCTGGGCATGACGGATAGCGATAGCCGCTGTTCCCTTCCCATTCGTTCGGCACAGTTAGGTTAAAAAAGGAGGACAGCCCTAAATCACAAATGTGATGGTTGCACCTGAAGGCCAGTGAGGGAAGACCCATCTTCCCTTTTCTCTCTTGTAAGGGGGGAAATAAACAGCAACGGCAGTTCTTTTCGAGGGATCCATCCCTCTACGGTGGAAAGGAGTCCCTAGGAGCCTCTCCCTCCAAGGAGAGCCAGCAAAGGGTTCGAGTGTCAAACTAGGACCCAGGTTCGAATCCCGGCTCAGCTGCGCAGGTCGCTGCGTGACCTTGGGCCGCCAGTCTCTGGGAAGAGACTCCCTGCCTGGCACCCAGGAGAGAGGCTGCGAGTCAGTGCATGCAACCCTGAGCTGGACAGGCCAATGGTGCGACTCGGGAGAAAGCGGTTTGAGACGATTTTTTTGCCTTAAGCCAAGGAGAGGGTTGGGGGGAATTTATAACTTATCCTAAAGACCATTGTAAACAGTTAAAATTGTTAGTAGGGTTGGAATATCACTTGTCGTTTAATGGTGAATCTTGGATACAATGGAGAGATATTATTATAAAAGATGCAGGAGGAAATGATTAATAGTAGGACCCACAACGGGGAGGAGGGAACTCCAGGAGGTTCCTTGGAATCTAGTTTTTATGTTGCATGTTGGATATGTGATTGTAAAATCTCAATTTGAAAAACCAAATACGCTCGGATTGCGAACGCACATACGTGATGCAATTTGGCGCTTCTGCGCATGTGCAAAGTGCGATTTAATGCTTCTGCGCATGTGCGAGCGCCAAAACCCGGAAGTAACGTGTTCCCAGGGCCGGCGCGTCCATTTAGGCGAACTAGGCAATTGGCTAGGGCGCCAAAATGGAGGGGGCGCTGGCCAGCCTGCCCCCCGCCGCCGCCCCAACCAGCGGCGGAGCAAGCAAACCGCGGTGGCGGGGGGTGCCCGGCTGGGCCGGGTGGCGGGGCACCGCTCCGCAACGTGCGTCATACGCAATGACATCACGTGGCCCGCCCCCTCGCCTAGGGCGCCAAAATTGGCAGCACCGGTCCTGCGTGTTCCATTACTTCCGGGTTCGGTGCGGTGCACAACCTGAAATCGCGCAACCTAAAGCGGCCATAACCCGACGTATGACTGTAAGTAAATTTCTTTATTTTTTTAATATAAAAAAAGGAGAGGAGGCGAAAAGACCACCCAGCCCTTTCCTAACCTCTGGCTTCATCTTTCAGTCGCTGCACCGACTCCAGGAGGTTTTCTTTCTCGTCCAGCTCGCTCTCCAGGAAGGCGTTGCGTTCAATGGCCTGGTTCATGCGCTGCTCAAAGTCTTCCAGGGACATTATTGTGGCTCTGCAGAGGAGGAGAAAGACTGTGCTAGAATGGGCAAACTCAGCAACCTAATAAAGGAACAGAGGTCAGGCTGAGTAGACTTGGGTTCAAATTCCAATCCGGCAGGCCGCCAGCTTTCACTTTGAACCACCTCGCATCCGGCCCCCAGAAGGTCCCCGACTGATAGGTCCCCCCAGCCCCACTCCAGTCCAAACCCTGGGGGGCTGGGCTTCACCATCCACCACAAGGGAACCCCCTTTGGGTCAGTACCTCTTGGCTCTTTCCAGATCGTCGTTGGTTTGCTCCAGCTCCCGGATGTACTTCTGCAGCTGTTCTTTGATAGCCCTTGTCTGGGCGAGCTCCTCCTCCAGGGTGGAGATCTGCTGGTAGCCTTCGGAGTGCTGGGTAGTGATCTTTTCCTAATCGCAGAATCACAGAATTGGCACAGTTGGAAGGGACCCGAGGGTCATCTAGCCCAACCCCCTGCGGTGCAGGAATCTCAACGCGCGGGTTCCCCTTCCAATCTGAAACCACGCCGGACCCTGCTTAGCTTTAGCAAATGTAAGAGCACCCCGTGCACTGCGGGAACCTGGCCTCCATCGCGGCCCTTGCTAGTTCCCAGAAAGTCCTCTGCGGGAAAGTGCAGAGGGAATTTCATAGATAGATAGATAGTTTTTTTATTAAATTTTCATGTGAAAGACGAACCAGTGTTATAATTGACCGCAGCCCTATTTTTAAAGTAGAGATATCTTCTTTTATTTAAATTTTTTTAAGTTTAAAGTTTATATTTATAGTTTATATTTTACAATGTATTTTGGATTGTATTTATCGTTATATGTGTGTGCTGGTGGAGAACCGTAACAATAAATTATCTATCTATCTATTAAATTTTCTGTTTTACAATTGAAAGTACTCCTTTATACATCAATGGCTTCCCTTCTTCTCATTCCATGGTTCATTTTACACAGGGGTCAGCGAACTTTTTCAGCAGGGGGCCGGTCCACTGTCCCTCAGACCTTGTGGGGGGCTGGATTATTTTTTGGGGTGGGTGGGAGGGGGAATGAACGAATTCCTATGCCCCACAAATAACCCAGAGATGCATTTTAAATAAAAGGACACATTCTACTCATGTCAAAACACGCTGATTCCCGGGCCATCCGCGGGCCAGAATGAGAAGGTGATTGGGCCGCATCCAGCCCCCGGGTCTTAGGTTGCCTACCCATGATTTTACATATCATAAATCCCTGCATACAGTGGTACCTCGGTTTAAGAACAGCCCTGTTTATGAACGATTCGGTTTACAAACTCCGCAAAACCGGAAGTAGTGTCCCGGTTTGCGAACTTTACCTCAGTGTAAGAATGGAAGCCGAACGGTGGAAGGGCACCGGCGGCAGGAGGCCTCATTAGGGAAAGCGCGCCTCGGTTTAAGAACGGTTTCGGTTCAAGAACGGACTTCCGGAATGGATTAAGTTCGTAAACCGAGGTACCACTGTATTTCACAAAGGAATTTACAGTCTCTTCCAAGTCAAAACCCCCCAAACCCTCAGCCTCACAGAAACAGAGAGAAAAGCAAAGTAGGGAAGGTTCTCTGTTTTGGGCCCCACAGATGCAGTTTTTGGAGGAAGTCCCTACGTGATGACAAGGGGATTCCTGCAGGGGAAATGCTCCTTTGCCCCATACTCCTCCTGCTGCTATTCTTCAGAGGTCGCAACTCTGCAGTCAGTCCTGAGAAGCACACACACGCTTGGGTGGCTTGGCAGGCTCTCGGGTGGCTACCCAGATTCTGGCTCACTTCCTCGGAGAAGGCCAACCCTTGAACTCGGGATTCGCACCCGGCACCTGGCCTGCTCTACTACCCAGCTGGAACCGGCCACCAGCTGGTCGGAGCATCAATAGCCCCTCTGTCCTTTCCCTTCCCGGGCGATGATGCTGTTCTTTGGCTCGGATGGATGAATGGGCCAATTGTCAGGAGAGTTTTGCCTCCCGCGGAAAAGCCTTTCTGCCAAAAGGCCTTGGGGCAAGGCGGGGATAAACCACATCCATCCCGCCCCCCCCCCAGGCTGTCATTTATTTATTGCATTCCTGCCCCACTGTTTTTCTCCAAGCAGCTCAAGGGTGTGTGCAGGATTTACCCAAAGAGCCACCCTGTGAGGTAGGTCAGGTTGAGAGGCAGTGACAGCCCAAGGCTAAGAGAGAATTTGAACCCTGGTCTCTCCTGGGTCCTAGTCCAACACTCTAACCACTATGCCATACTGTCTGTCTCTTTTTATAGTAGGTCGGGTTAGGGTTAGGGATCTGGCTGGACCAAACCCAGTACGTTTCCGAGCACAATTCAAAGTGTTGGTGCTGACCTTTAAAGCCCTAAAAGGCCTCGGTCTTGTATACCTGAAGGAGCGTCTCCACCCCCACTGTTCAGCCCGGACACTGAGATCCAGCGCCGAGGGCCTTCTGGTGGTTCCCTCACTGCGAGAAGCAAAGCTACAGGGAACCAGGCAGAGGGCCTTCTCGGTGGTGGCACCCGCCCTGTGGAACGCCCTCCCAGCAGAGGTCAAAAAGATAAACAACTACATGACATTTAGAAAACACCTGAAGGCAGCCCTGTTCAGGGAAGTTTTTAATCTGTGATGTGTTAGTGTATTTTAATGTTTGCTGGAAGCCGCCCAGAGTGGATGGGGAGACCCAGCCAGATGGGCGGGGTACAAATAATAAATTATTAATTATTATTATTATTATTATAAACCCACACTCTGAACCCCACACAGAGCTCAGCCCCTCTAAAAAAATATCTGCATTCACTAATCTCGCCCATATTACCTCTCGCCAAAGAAGTTCTCCAATGGGAACGCCCCACCCTTCGGTGTCCCACCCTGGGTGCCGGAGAGGGTTCCTCCGCCACTGTTTCTGCGCAGTGGTATACTGCTGCTGAGCCTGGAGGCTCTGGTGCCTCACCTTGACCGACTCGATCTCCATCCTCAGCCTGCTGTTCTCCGAGAGGAGGTCTTTGTTCCGCGACTCCACCTGCTGCAGCTGAGCCTCCAGCTCCGCCTCATACTCGCGGCTCCCTTCCTGAAACTCACGAAGCTCCTCCTGGGCGTTCTCTGCGCTGGAAGGGGGGAACGAAGCCAGGCTCAGAGTCAGTGCCCTCCTCGCTGTTACAGATACAAAAGCTGCTGCTTGCCTTCTATCACTGTGCCATTGAGAGCATGCTCACTTATGGCTTATGTGTGTGGTACGGAAGCTGTACTACCAAGAACAGGATGGGGTTGTGCAGAGTTGTTAAGGCAGCAGAGAGCATTGTTGGCTGCTCGCTCTCCACCTTAGAGCAGATTTATGCCACGAGGTGCCACAGAAAGGCACTGGACATAGTAAAAGATCCATCGCATCCTGGTCACCGTCTCTTTGAGCTCTTGCCATCGGGACGGAGATACAGGACGATGACGACAAGAACAAGCCGTCTTAAGAACAGCTTCTTCTCCAGAGCGATCTCGGCCTTGAATGGGAAGCCTGGACTTTGAAGTCATCTAATCTTACCTGTTATGTTTTATCATTGTATGGTTTTAATCAGTGTGTATGGTTTTAATCAGTGTTTTTGTAGTTGTTTTGTCTTTGCGTGGAGTGCCCTATCTGGGTGGATGGAGCAGCCAAGTAATTTCGTTGTCGCCAAAGGGGACAACGACAATAAAAAAATATATTCTATTCTATTCCGCAACCCAGAGAAGATGGATTCCGCGACCGGCTAAATCAAGGAGCCCGGCTGTTTCGCAAAATGGTTTCTGGGTTCCGGTGGTGCCCACCCATAACCGCTGCAAATCTTTCTTGGCTCTGGAGATTTCGAGGAGAGCGCCTCACACCGCTTTCAAAACACAGCCGTGTTGGGGGGGGGGGGAGAACTTGCTAATTTCAAATTTAAAGGCTTCACTCCCCTCTGGGTTCCTGACGTACAGACAGGCCAAGTTCAGTTTGGTTCCAGCCACTGGCCTGGAAAAGAGGGATTGATTGCTAACCACTCTGGGAACTGTAGCACTATGAGGAGGAACAGGGGTTCTCCTAACAACTCTTTGCACCCTGAGCAAACTACAGTTCCCAGAATTCTATGCGGGAAGCCATGACTGCTTAAAGCGGTATAAAAGGTAAAGGTACCCCTCACCGTTAGGTCCAGTCGCGACGACTCTGGGGTTGCGCGCTCATCTCGCTCTATAGGCCGAGGGAGCTGGCGTTTGTCCGCAGACAGCTTCCGGGTCATGTGGCCAGCAGGACTAAGCCGCCTCTGGTGAACCAGAGCAGCGGTATAATAAATGTATAATGCAGATGGGGCCTAAGCTGCTGTGGTTAGGGAATCAGGTGATAATCATGAAACTGGTCCCTGCCCCGAGGGGCTTACAATCTCAGTAATGGCATAGAAGTGAGCATTTCGGGCCTGCAAAGTCTCCTACCCTGCCCATATCACAGAAAGACATCTAAATGTGTTACCACTGCTTGTATTTCACAGCCAGTTCCTTCCAGTAGTTCCTTTCTTCTTCCAATGAGCCAAACTGCTTTATTTCAGCGTCGTTCATCCTAGAGGCTCTCTAGCATCGTTTCCTACAAAGGGGGGTGCAGGGGTAGAATAATAATAATAATAATAATAATAATTTATTATTTGTACCCCGCCCATCTGGCTGGGTCCCCCCAACCACTCTGGGCGGCCTCCAACAGATATTAAAATACACTAAAACATCACAGGTTAAAAACTTCCCTAGAAGACAGGAATGAGAATTTCCCCCCCACCCAAAGACTTTTATATAGCTGACCCAATCTTCATGCAATGTCCCATTGCAGGCATAAACCAAAGATGCTGGGCTTTTTTTTTTAATTTATGTGTGCAGATAATCATTGCAGAGCTTTACGAAGCAATCCCAAAAGGAGCAAGACCCACTCAACTGAAGGAGACTTCTTGGGGGAGGTCCGTAGCTCAGGGGCAGAGAATCTGCCTCAGCTGCCAAAGCCCCCGGGTTCAAATCCCTGACATCTCAAAGTTGGGCTGGGAGAGACTTCGGTCTGAAACCCCGGTGAGCTGATGGACCAATGATCTGCCTCTATATAAAGCAGGTTCCTCTGTTGCTATAAAACCACAGAATAGTAGCATTCGAAGGGACCTCCGAGGGTCATCTACTCCAACCCCGCTGCAATGCAGGAATCTTTCACCCAACATGGAGCTCGGACCCATGATCCTGAGATTAAGAGTCTCATGCTCTACCGAATGAGCTACCCCTGTATAGCTATGTTATTTTCGAATAGTGAGGAGGAAGGAAAGAACCTTTTAATGAGGGTGAAAGAGGAGAGCGCAAAATATGGTCTGAAGCTCAACATCAAAAAAACTAAGATCATGGCCACTGGTCCCATCACCTCCTGGCAAATAGAAGGGGACGAAATGGAGGCAGTGAGAGATTTCACTTTCTTGGGTTCCATGATCACTGCAGATGGTGACAGCAGTCACGAAATTAGAAGACGCTTGCTTCTTGGGAGAAAAGCAATGACAAACCTACACAGTATCTTAAAAAGCAAAGACATCACCTTGCCGACAAAGGTCCGTATAGTTAAAGCTATGGTCTTCCCAGTAGTAATGTACGGAAGTGAGAGCTGGACCATAAAGAAGGCTGATCGCCGAAGAATTTATGCTTTTGAGTTATGGTGCTGGAGGAGACACTTGAGAGTCCCATGGACTGCAAGAAGATCAAACCTATCCATTCTGAAGGAAATCCGCCCTGAGTGCTCTCTGGAAGGACAGATCCTGAAGCTGAGGCTCCAGTACTTTGGCCACCTCATGAGAAGAGAAGACTCCCTGGAAAAGACCCTGATGTTGGGAAAGATGGAGGGCACAAGGAGAAGGGGATGGCAGAGGACGAGATGGTTGGACAGTGTTCTCGAAGCTACCAACATGAGTCTGACCAAACTGCGGGAGGCAGTGGAAGACAGGAGTGCCTGGCATGCTCTGGTACAACAACAACAACAACAACATTTCCGAATAAACTTCAGAGTGGGGAAAAAAGCCACTAAGCTAAATTCATTTGTTGCCATTCAACTTAGGGATTTATGGACGCATGTATGTTTTTCCTGCTGTTATTACTCTGTTATTTTTGTTAACTTCTTGTGTGTGTTTGTTAAGAAAACTAATAAAAAAGCATATTAAAAAAACAACACTAAATTCATTTTTGGCTATTTAACCTGATCTAGGTGTTCATTTTATTTACTAAATTTATATCCCGAGGATCGCAGCATAAAAACGCAATAATACATACCACAATAACAAACACTGTAACAATACCCGCCCCCCGCCCAAAGTCACTGCATTGCAAGATTAAAGGACGTCTTGGATATTTCTAAAAATAAATATTTTTTTATAAAAACAACACTTAAAATAAACATCATAGGTTAAAAATAGAAAGCGAGAACATGTGGATGCCACATACACACAGAAGGACCACGGAGAGAGTGCAAAGGGCCCAACTCAACCAACGCCAACCCAGCAGTGCTGGCAAGAGTCTTAAACTGCAGCAAAATGAGGCAGGACACCAGCTTTTGCTGTTTGCTACCTGGGCACCGTGGCGCTGTGGGTTAAACCACAGAGCCTAGGGCTTGCCGATCAGAAGGTCGGCGGTTCGAATCCCCGCGACGGGGTGAGCTCCCGTTGCTCGGTCCCAGCTCCTGCCCACCTAGCAGTTCGAAAGCACGTCAAAGTGCAAGTAGATAAATAGGAACCGCTCCAGCGGGAAGGTAAACGGCGTTTCCGTGCGCTGCTCTGGTTCGCCAGAAGCGGCTCAGTCATGCTGGCCACATGACCCGGAAGCTGTACGCCGGCTCCCTTGGCAAGTAAAGAGAGATGAGCGCCGCAACCCCAGAGTCGTCCGCGACTGGACCTAATGGTCAGGGGTCCCTTTACCTTTACCCAGGCACCGTGGGCGACACCTGTCTAACCTGGGGTGACAGCGAGAGCCCTTCATTATCCACGAAGCTCGTTACCTTCCAAAGCAGAGCCATGGACTCTCCCAAATCCAATTACAAGCTCCCTTTGTAATTTCGTTGGCAGTGGCTTCGCTCTCTCCAACTGCGTGGAAGGATAACGCGCTAATCCAGGCGGAAGCAGCTTACAGTCTGCACATTAAGGCCCTGCTGCAAATCCCCACTCAGCCTGGACCACCTCGCAGGGTTGTCGCAAAGGTAATGCGGCACGGCAGTGGCGAAAATCCTTGGTGGGAACAGGACAATTCTCTACAAATGCATTTATTTAGTAAATTTATACTCCACCTGCTTTAAATGTACAGTGTGGTACCTTGGTTCTCAAACTTAATCCGTTCCGGAAGTCCGTTCCAAAACCAAAGCGTTCCAAAACCAAGGCGCGCTTTCCCATAGAAAGTAATGCAAACTGGGCTAATCCGTTCCAGACTTTTAAAAACCACCCCTAGAACAGCAATTTAACATGAATTTTTGCTATCTAACGAGACCATAAAATGAAAGCAATGAACAATGTACGGCAGCCACACAATAAATCAATCAATCAGTAGCTGAACTGGGTTCCACACAGTCACAACAACAACAAGAGCCACAAAAACAAAAATGCAAAATAAATAGCAAAAACAGACAGACCACAGTGTAACACTCAAAATGGAAGTGTGGCAATCAAATTGGAAATGTAAAACTCAAAATAGAGCATGTTTGGCTTCCGAAAAAAGTTCACAAACTGGAAGACTTACTTCCAGGTTTGCAGTGTTTGGGTTCCAAGTTGTTTGAGTACCAAGGCGTTTGAGAACCAAGGTACCTCTGTATGGTGTGAATGTGACAAAATGTTCCAAATAAAAATGGCGATTGACCCACAACAAACACCAAGTAACTTCTGCTATTGACATCAACGTAAAAAGACTCAGACACAGATGGATCCAGGAGGCAGACGGCCAGGAGACGCTTCCTTTCTTTAAGTAGAACAGCTGGTCGTAAACATTACAAAACAAAGCCTGAGTCACAGAGGAACTGGAAGTTTTGGTGGGTGGAGACCGCAAGAGAAAGAACGTCAGCTTGCTTTCTACATCCCACTAAGCAACTCCGGACTTCTCCAAACCAACTTCCTATCCAAAACAATTACTTTTTAAATATTTGTGGATCGCTTTTTAAAAGCAGCCAACGCAACATCTGCAGGGACATTTAGGATTCGAGCCAATGCTAGCCCTACTCACTGTAGACTCATTGAAGTTAATGAACATAATCAACTTAGGCTCATTAAATTCCACGGGTCTGATCCGAGCCGTAGTTGGGGGAAACTGGCGACAGACGTCACCGGAACAGCAAATCCCACCCCAACATTTTAAAAAGTCCACTATTTGTTTTGATGTGTATATTCTTGGTTAGTGTGTGTGTGTAAGTTGCTCAGAATTTTTTATTTTTTTAATAGGAGGACCTATATACTTCCTTAAGATAAGCAGATGAAAATAACAGCTTACAGCGGCAGCAGGTGAAGGACTCTGGCTCAGGAACCGTCGCCGGTTTAAAATGGATCTCGCTGCTCCAGAGTCCTTTCTCCTCTCTTCTGTATTTCAAACTGGGCCCAAATGAGCAAAATGAATTTCAATAGGGACAAATGTAAGGTTCTGCACTTAGGCAGGAAGAACCAGCTGCCAGTAGTACATGTGAAAAGGATCTAGATGTTTTAAGCAAACAGCAAGCTCAACATGAGTCAAAAGTGTGATGCAGCAGCAAAAAAAGCTAATACTGTTCTACGTAGCATCAACAGAGGTATAGCATGCAGATCAAGTGAAGTAAGGCTGATCGCCGAAGAATTGATGCTTTGAATTATGGACTTCAAGAAGATCAAACCTATCAATTCTTAGGAAATCAGCCCTGAGTGCTCACTGGAAGGACAGATCCTGAAGCTGAGGCTCCAAGACTTTGGCCACCTC
This sequence comes from Darevskia nairensis, assembly GCA_034642065.1. Taxonomy (NCBI): domain Eukaryota; kingdom Metazoa; phylum Chordata; class Lepidosauria; order Squamata; family Lacertidae; genus Darevskia; species Darevskia nairensis. The sequence continues at coordinate 666,997 of JAWWNI010001118.1, read as the reverse complement.
ATGAGAAGAGAAGACTCCCTGGAAAAGACCCTGATGTTGGGAAAGATGGAGGGCACAAGGAGAAGGGGACGACAGAGGACGAGATGGTTGGACAGTGTTCTCGAAGCTGCCAACATGAGTCTGACCAAACTGCGGGAGGCAGTGGAAGACAGGAGTGCCTGGCGTGCTCTGGTCCATGGGGTCACGAAGAGTTGGACACGACTAAACGACTAAACAACAACAACAAAATTCTGCCTTGGTCAGACCAAACCTGGAATACTATGTCCAGTTCTGGGTGCCACATTTTAAGAAGGATATTGACAAGCTGGAAGGTGTGCAGAGGAGGGCGACCAAAATTTGCAATTTTACAATGGCGTTAAGAACATAAGAAGAGCCTGAATGCTGGATCAGGCCAGCGGCCCATCAGGCCAAGCATTCTGTTCTCAGGGTGGAAGTCTGCAAGCAGAGAGCATCTGTCTCACCTGCGATCCCCAAAAGTGCTATTTAGAGGCCTCCAGCAGTGTGGGGTAGTTTTGCACTGTGAGGGAGTTTGCATTTATTTGTCAATCTGCCAGCTTCAATCCCTGTGAGGTGCTTAAAAGGGTAAAGGTAAAGGGACCCCTGACCATTAGGTCCAGTCGCGGACAACTCTGGGGTTGTGGCGCTCATCTCGCTTTACTGGCCGAGGGAGCCGGCGTACAGCTTCCGGGTCATGTGGCCAGCAGGACTAAGCCGCTTCTGGAGAACCAGAGCAGCGCATGGAAACGCCGTTTACCTTCCCGCCGGAGCGGTACCTATTTATCTACTTGCACTGGTGTGCTTTCGAACTACTAGGTTGGCAGGAGCAGGAACCGAGCAACGGGAGCTCACCCTGTCGCGGGGATTCAAACCGCCGACCTTCTGATCGGCAAGCCCTAGGCTCTGTGCTTTAACCCACAGCGCCACCCACGTCCCTGCTTAAAAGGGTAGTCTATAATAATTTTCGTTCAGAAGCCCACCAACAGGTTATGGGGTCCCTTGTCGTCGTCCCCCAAAATGAGGCCCACTTTTACTTTAATGCCTCCATACATGCAAAGTGGTATCATACCACTTTAAACACTCGTGGTTTGCCCCCCCCCAAATAATAATCCTGGGAGCTGTAGTTTGGTATGGATGCCGAGAGTTGTTAGGAGACCCCTGTTCCCTTCCCAAAACTACAACTCCCAGTCCATTCCTCTTCCTAGGAAACTCATGGAGGGGAACAAAGTCTCTCAACTTCCAGCACCCATAACAAACTACAGCTCCCAGAATCCTTTGGGGGGATGCCAGGGCTGCTTAAAATGGCATGATACTGCTTTAAACATACAGGGTAGACAGGGCCAAAAATCTACTTTGCACTTCATCAGAGGAAGCCCAGCATACAATATTAAAAGATGAACTGGGGAGGATATTGTTGACATCTGTGGATGGATGCCTCCAATGATAATACTCTCCAGTTATACAGAACGTTTTGCTAGTCATAACTGGACAGGGGTTTTTTTGATGGGAGGGAAGAGCCCCTATTTTATTTTATTTTTTGCAATATATTTTTATTCAAATTTTCATATATTCCAACAAAATACTCCACAGAAAACAATTATATAAATTCAATACATATCCCCTATTTTAACTATGCACCGATCAAAGCTATTTCTGGGGTAGTGATAAAATATTATTACTATTAAATGCAGGAGGAGAAGAATAAAGGAAATCATTCGAAATGAAAGTTTTCATCTCACGTACAGCAGGTCAATTACATCCAAACCATGTAGTGTACTGAGCCTCTCCAAGTGCAAATGACCACAGAGAAAGCTGCTCTACAGCAGTGTGGTGTAGTGGTTAGAGCAGTCTTTCTCCACCCGGAGTCCCCAGATGTTGTTGGGACTACAACTCCCATCATCCCTGACTGCTGGCTCTTCTCACTAGGTCATGATGGGAACTGTAGTCCAAAAAACCCATCTGGGAATTCAAGGTTAAGAAAGGCAGGGTTAGATCGTGGGACTCCTCAGGGTCCGAACCTTCCTTGGCCATGAAGCTCTCCCTGGGTTGTGACCAGCACCTGTCTCTCAGCCTAACCTACCTCGCAGGGCTGTTGTGGGGAATAGATATTGTGGGGAGGGATCACGTACGCCACCCATTGTGAGAAATAAATGCAATTTAAAAAAATAATAATTCAGTAATTCTGTCCAGTTGGGAATGGCAGTTGGGAAACAACCCCCCCCCCCGCGAGGGTGGAGGCGGAGGGGAGGGGGTGAAAGCGAGGCTTCTTTCTTGTATCTTTAAATGACCTCCCACCCCACCCCACCCCGAAAACAACTGGGAGCTCTCAAAGGCTACAAAAGTGGCCCAGAAAGTGGATCCATAGTAAAAGGAAAGGGGGGGGGAGGAAGAGAGATCTGCTGGCTTCCTCTCGATCTTTAAGGGGACCCCCCCCCCTCTCAGAGCGTCTCAGCTCTCCCCCCCCCCCCCGTAGGGTTTCTGTTCCACTCTCAACTTCCCTTTTCGCCTGCTCTTTCGGGGGCAAAAGCTCCAGCCAGCCCTTGGCTCACCTTGTCTTTTCTTTTTTTTTCCACTTAAGCAGAGTCGCGCCGGCAGCAGCAGCCTCCGCCCGCCTTCCTGCTCCGGTTCCGCTCCGGATCAAAAAAAAGAAAAGAAAAAAACAGGCTGCAAAGTCCTCGCACCGGCTCGCCCCGTTTGCCCGATCCGAAACATTACAACCAGACTCTGCGCGGACTCCCATTGGCTGCCGGGTCACGCGGCTCCGCCGGGCTTCTCCAATCAGCGCCGGTGGAACGCGGCTCTTGGAACGTTGAAACTTTTGTGTCTCTTCTCTCGCCCTTTGATTCCTCCCTCCTTCCCTCCCTCTCAATGGAATGTTTTGACTGACGTGTGGGGGGCGGGATTTGGGAAACGGCCCAGATCAAAGAAAGGGCAGGTAGAACCGGGCAGTAATCCGAATTCTGTCCTTCTCCCGCCTTACTTTTCTGGATCAAAAGTGCTGGTGTTAGTTGAGCGGTTCTAAAGCTTTGCGTACCCGACAGAACGCGAATGACCTCCAGCCCAACTTGGCTGCACGCACTTCAACACAGTTTACACGGGAGTAAGCCTCATTGAAAGGGACCCAGGAAGTGGCGCTGTGGGTTAAACCACAAAGCCTAGGGCTTGCCGATTAGAAGGTTGGCGGTTCGAATCCCCGCGACGGGGTGAGCTCCCGTTGCTCGGTCCCTGCTCCTGCCAATCTAGCAGTTTGAAAGCACGTCAAAGTGCAAGTAGATAAATAGGTACCGCTCTGGCGGGAAGGTAAACGGCGTTTCCGTGCGCTGCTCTGGTTCGCCAGAAGCGGCTTTGTCATGCTGGCCACATGACCCGGAAGCTGTACGCCAGCTCCCTCGGCCAATAAAGCGAGATGAGCACTGCAACCCCAGAGTCGGACACGACGACCAAATGGTCAGGGGTCCCTTTACCCTTTAAGCCTCATTGAACATAGCAGGCCTTGATTCTGAGTAAACGTGTGCAGGACCACTCCGGCGTTGATTTTATCCCTTGCTGGACCCAGGGCCGCAGGAATTAGAAGGGACTCGGACGTCATGTAGACCCGACCCCCCCCCCCCCGCAACTCACAACAGTATTTTACATAAAAAGAAAAACACATGCATTATTCAGTAAGCCTTACAACAACCCTGCAAGGTAGGCCTCTATTCAGGGTCTACCCTGTCATTAGGCAGATGGGCTCACTCAGGCAGCTGCTTTGAGATGTCCCAAAATAAAAGCAAATTGTTAGTCATTGAATTTATTACCGCAGCATTTTTACTGCCAGGGAGGCCACATATAGGATTTTCTGCCTCAGGTAAAATAAGTAACTTGATCAGTCTTGGGTGAGATGCAAGATGTCTTGGGCTGGTACTTTGTACGTTATTGCAGATGTAGCCTCCAATGAATATCCATAAACATACATATTGTTTCAGAACTTTACAGAAGCCATTTATTATTAAAAAAAACCAATTGCTCTTGTATATAAGGCGGTGCACACAGCTTTAAATCTTCCTTAAAGCACTTGACTCCCCCCCCCCAAGGAATCCTGGGAATTGTAGCTTGCCCTACAAAGAGCTACAATTCCCAGCACCCTTAAACTATGGTACCCAGGATTATTTCGGGGGAAGTCATGCATTTTAAATGTATGGTTTGTGCACCGCCTAAGAGCCTCTGGCCAGTTGTTATATAATAAGGGAGTGTGGCATCATTTATTCCAGGGTGGGGAACCTCAGGCGCAGGAGCCAAGCCTCTATTATCCAGCCCTTGAGAACCTCCCCAGGTGCACACAACCTTTTCCCAGGCCAAACCCCTTACCAGTTCTGCTAGAATAGAATAGAATATCTTTATTACGGCCATAGGCCCATATTTAGATAACAACACACAATACACAATAATATACCCCATACAACAAAATAAAATGGGGCAAGAGAGAGTAAAAATAGATTAGATTAGTTCAGTCCATATAAATCTTATCCATATAAAATTATAAATTCCATTTACAAAATAGGAACGACAAAACACTTAGCTCATCAGATCACCACTGTAAATCAACCATTTGGACGGAATATCAATAATCATATAGTAACCCATTTTTCCTCTTATAGGATAGAACTACAATCAAATATCTAGCTACAAGAAGTGATCTACTTGGATCATTGTCCTGTAGCAGATATATTAACTGGGACTCTGGAGTCTCATCCAAAGTTTCTAATATTAAAGGGGATAAAAATCTAGTCCGAGGGACCGAGTGCAGGGGGCAACAGAATAATATATGATGAAGGGATTCGATAGTTCTGTTGTCACATGCACACAGTACCAGTTCTGCTCCTCACCCTCCATGAGTGTTTTTGTCTCGCTGTGTCGCGTCCTTGAACTCGGATAATGCCTCTTACCTGTCTGGATGCAGGATGGAGAGGTCTTTGTGTGTGGAAACTAGCCAAATGTGGACATCCGTCTTTCTGGAGAGACAATGGAGTGCACCTCTGGGGGTGAAGTCATACCGCTGCAATAGCAGCACTGAGGGTGCAAGACAGTGCCGGATTTACGTATAAGCTATACAAGCTATAGCTTAGGGCCCCACTCTCTTGGGGGCCCAAAAAAAAATTAAAGGAAAAAAACCTGGATGTACATTTCCAAAATATAAGATAAAAAAACAAATAAAATAAAACCTACATACAGCAACAGTGTTTTGTTTTGCGTTGTGTAGGCTCCTATGATGTAAGCATTGGGCCCCGCCTGCTAGCCTGCTCCCTAAAATATCACTGGTTTGCTCATTTCTATATATAGGGTGCCTATATTCTGCATGGACTGTTATGTGCAAATGGCTTTAGACACACTAGCAATAAAACATCTAAAAATAATTTTAATGCAGGTGCAGACTGGGAAAGGTCTGCTCTTAAGAGACTGGTTGAAATAGGAAAGTCTTCAGGAACCACTAACAATACAAGAGAAATTGTGTTTTTCTAATATTCCAGGAGAAGGTATTCCACAGGCTTGAGGTGCCGCAACACTAAAGGCCCAATTCCCATACTGTGGGGAACAGACCTCTTCATAAGATGGTATCTATAAGAGACCTGCAGAGCACAGGGACATATAGAAGACAGAGATTATATTTCAGGTGCATATATATTGTTAGGCAGGGTTGCCAAAATCTACACTTCCGACATGGGTTGCCATTTGTCCGGATTTTCCCAGACATTTCAGTGATTTCTGCCCGGACACTGTTTCCAATGGTCGAATCCCGGCAATGTCCGGGAAATTCCAGAAGTATGGTAACCCTATTATAAGGAGTTTAAGGGCTCAGTCTGGGTTATTCTTTAGGTCCCTTCCAAACCGGCAATCCTGTATCTGTGAGGGTGGAATGTTTAGGAGGGAGTCTGGGGAACCAGTCAAGCTTGTTCCTTTGTTAAGATAATGGTTTTGGCTGGCGAGTTAAGTGCCCTGATTTAACATATCCATCAGATTGAGCAGACAAGATCCATAGTGGGTCCAATGGTCAAGGAAGCAGTTTTTGCATGTGCCATAAGAGGGAGGTGAGGGGCAGATGGGGCTCATCAACCTGGGAAGGGAGCCCATCTAGGAGAAGGAAAATATTGACCCTAAACCTCCGCTGCCTTGCAGGATATTTTTGGGAGAAGAAACGGCAAAGGAGTAAACCCTACACAAATCCAGAGTGGAGTCTCTAAGACTTGTACACCTCCTTCCGGCAACTCCTGCAGCCGAGCTGGTGCCAAATGTCTTGCTCTGCTTTCGTTTGGACCACATCAAGGAGAGGGGGGTATACACACTGCCTGGGCTTGCCTCAGGGCCAGATTTAGGTTGATGAGGCCCTAAGCTACTGAAGGAAATCAGCCCTGAGTGCTCACTGGAAGGACAGATCCTGAAGCTGAGGCTCCAAGACTTTGGCCACCTCATGAGAAGAGAAGACTCCCTGGAAAAGACCCTGATGTTGGGAAAGATGGAGGGCACAAGGAGAAGGGGACGACAGAGGACGAGATGGTTGGACAGTGTTCTCGAAGCTGCCAACATGAGTCTGACCAAACTGCGGGAGGCAGTGGAAGACAGGAGTGCCTGGCGTGCTCTGCTCCATGGGGTCACGAAGAGTCAGAAACGACTAAACGACTAAACAACAACAACAACAAGTTGTATGGCCTGGATGGGACTCCCGTGATCAATTCTGCGTCATACAGATTGACGGGAGCTTCCTGGCAACCTCAGAATTCCTGCCAGGAGTATCCGTCCTGGGAGCATCTCGTCCAACCGGCTGATTTGCACAAGGGAGAAGGCAAATGACTGATAACAAGGCTGTGCGGCAGCCAATGGCAGCTTTCCCCCATTCATTAGAGGCAGGTGGCTCATGCTACAAAGCTAGTAATTTGTGATCATGCGGGCATCTCATTCAGGAAGCAGATGCCGGACACACCTAGTGACAGCCTTTGTTGTCTTAAATTATAATAAATAAAAAAAATCCTTCCAGTAGCACCTTAGAGACCAACTACGTTTGTTTTTGGTATGAGCTTTCGTGTATCTGAAGAAGTGTGCATGCACACGAAAGCTCATACCAAGAACAAACTTAGTTGGTCTCTAAGGTGCTACTGGAAGGAATTTTTTCATTTTTCATTTTGTTTTGACTACGGCAGACCAACACGGCTACCTACCTGTAACTAAAGACTGGAAGGTGGAGGTCATGTGAGGGCCTGGTGCTCCACTTTCCGAACCAGGGAGCTTTGAAGGCAGAGCTTTCCAAATTTTTCACGCTGGCGATGCACTTTTTAGACATGCAGCGACGCAGTAATCCAGCTTTACTATCAAACCGGAGGTTAAACTAACCCCTTTCCAGCCCCGGTAGAAGCGTGGGGAGCGTTCGTGCGGCGCACCTACAAACTGCAGCCGACACACAGTTTGGAAAGCTCTATTTTGAGACCTGTTTCTTCGGGTGGCGCTGTGGGTTAAACCACAGAGCCTAGGGCTTGCCGATCAGAAGGTCGGCGGTTCGAATCCCCGCGACGGGGTGAGCTCCCGTTGCTCGGTCCCAGCTCCTGCCCACCTAGCAGTTCGAAAGCATGTCAAAGTGCAAGTAGATAAATAGGTACCACTCCAGCAGGAAGGTAAACGGCATTTCCGTGCGCTGCTCTGGTTCGCCAGAAGCGGCATAGTCATGCTGGCCACATGACCTGGAAGCTGTACGCCGGCTCCCTCGGCCAATAAAGCGAGATGAGCGCCGCAACCCCAGAGTCGTCCGCGACTGGACCTAATGGTCAGGGGTCCCTTTACCTTTACCTTCTTCACTTACATTCAACACTGTCCTGTTTTCTTTCCCTTCTCCAATGCAATTCATGGCATTGCAGAGAGGGGGCGCCCAAGCCCAACTTTTCATTTTAATGGCCTTGGATTTCAATCCCCTTGGTACTTTAATGAAGCTCTTATGGTTCCCCCCCTTCTCTCTCCCCCCCTTTGTTCTCCCCCAACTTTATGCTGTCTCTAACATTAGTGCCTCACATTGAATATGAATGATCTACAGAAAGAATTCTATGAACTGAAAGCAGAGACGCCATATGTACCTTTGTAACCCGAAAATTCTTTAATAAAAAGAATTTGTTTTAAAAATGAGGGGAGATCATTATTCCCCCCCCTCTCCCCTCTCTTTCCTCCCTATGACCGAATGTAAACCGGTCATAGTAAATTCGGTCTATGACCGAATGTAAACCGAATTCATACCAAATGTCAACAAACCGTGAAAAAGACTCTGTGAATTGAAAGTGGAGGCACAATTATTATTATTTAATCATTATTTATTATCTATATATATAAAATCGTTCAAGTTGGATGTTTGTTAACAATCGCCTTTCTCCGTAACCCCTTGATCGATTCCGTTCAAATTTGGACACAACGTTCCATGCCCATATGGGAGTGATCATATGTACTTACATTGCACAAATACCACACCTTCCCAGGTAAAAATGTGATTTTGTGCAAAAAATATAGGGCCCTCCAGTGGACGTTAAACAGCACAGCACAACACACCTGTTTCTGACCCCTCCTCCTCCTTTCCCGACGTCACTACCACCATCCAATCGACAGACAGACCGCCCACAAACACTACTGCTGGCTCTGCCAGCGGGTATAGAGCCATGCCGGGAGGAATCACCATTTTCCCGGTTTGTGACGCTACCTCGTAGCTGTAGAGAAAGGCCGGACGACAACACCGCTACTCACATTTCGGGCCAGGTACCACACCTTCCACAGATACAAACGTGTTACTATAAAAAGAAACATACAGCTCACCACTACACATCAACAACATCGAAGAAGGCCATTGACAAAATCAGGACAAAGAACCTCATAGACTAAAATAGTAGTAATAAACAGTTGTCGAAACGAAGACAAAAATGGGAGGGGCAAACGGAGAACACATAGACTGAACTTCAACGAGATAAGGTGTAAGTAAACATACGCTTTCTCTTTCATACTGTATCTTACTTTTGCATTTCACCAAATCAGCCACAGCAAGGCGTGGCCGGGTCAGCTAGTTATTATTTATTTAAATAAAGCGTCCCCATGAAAATTTGCCAGCAGTTTCATGCTCATTTCTCCTTAATGCACACATTTTTCTATGCAGTTTTGCCTGATCTGTGCACATTTTCACATGCAATTTCCCTGAACGTAACGCGTCTTGTTTTCAACAACAGGCGCAATTATTTTGCACTTTCCCATATACAGTCGTACCTTGGTTGCTGAACGCCTTGGAACTCGCAGTGAGCGTTTTCGAACGGTTTTCGGAAGCTGTGCATCCAGCGCGGCTTCCGATTGGCTACAGGACGCTGCTGCAGCCAATCGGCAGCCGCGTCTTGGTTTTCGAACAGTTCCGGAAGTCGAATGGACTCCCGGAACGCATTCTGTTCGAGAACCAAGGTACGACTGTGGGTGCATTTTTATGTTGCTGGAGAACTAAATTGCAAAGTTTGGAGGAGAGTGAATTTCAGTGGCTGGCTATGTGTTGCCTTTTGGGAAGTGTAAATACGATTCAAAAATTGATGCTTTTGAATTATCGGTCCCATGGACTGCAAGAAGATCAAACCTATCAATTCTTAAGGAAATCAGCCCTGAGTGCTCACTGGAAGGACAGATCCTGAAGCTGAGGCTCCAAGACTTTGGCCACCTCATGAGAAGAGAAGACTCTCTGGAAAAGACCCTGATGTTGGGAAAGATGGAGGGCACAAGGAGAAGGGGATGACAGAGGACGAGATGGTTGGACAGTGTTCTCGAAGCTACCAACATGAGTGTGACCAAACTGTGGGTGGCAGTGGAAGACAGGAGTGCCTGGCGTGCTCTGGTCCATGGGGTCACGAAGAGGCGGACACGACTAAACGACTAAACAACAACAACAAATACAATGCTATGATTTCTGAAGAAACCCAGCAACAAGACAGCCAAGCGGCTAGGACAGAGTTTTGAACATTCAGGGACTCACAGACAATACATTCTTGTGAGTTTAAAAAAAAGGGGGGGGAACAGATAGTTTGTGTTTGAAAACAATTTAAGAGGGCAATCCTCTTTTGCTTGCGCCGCCCTCTTGCGCTTGGGTCTGCGAAGGGAGGAAGGAGAGGATGAGGCCTTGCAGGCACCAAGGTTTGTTTCATTTGCCACGTGGGACCAGACCTGAAGTGGCAGGTGGGAAGATGGATCCTGACCTGCCTGCTTAGAAGCTAGCTGCCCTAAAGGGAGCTGAAGCTGTCAACAGTGTGATGCAGCAGCTAAAAAAGCCAATGCAATATTGGGCTGCATCAATAGGAGTATAGCATCTAGATCAAGGGAAGTAATAGTACCACTGTATTCCGCTCTGGTCAGACCCCACCTGGAATACTGTGTCCAATTCTGGGCACCACAGTTCAAGAAGGATACTGACAAGCTGGAACGTGTCCAGAGGAGGGCAACCAAAATGGTCAAAGGCCTGGAAACGATGCCTTATGAGGAACGGCTTAGGGAGCTGGGTATGTTTAGCCTGGAGAAGAGAAGGTTAAGGGGTGATATGATAGTCATGTTCAAATATATAAAAGGATGTCATATAGAGGAGGGAGAAAGGTTGTTTTCTGCTGCTCCTGAGAAGAGGACACGGAGCAATGGATTCAAACTACAAGAAAGAAGATTCCACCTAAACATTAGGAAGAACTTCCTGACAGTAAGAGCTGTTTGACAGTGGAATTTGCTGCCAAGGAGTGTGGTGGAGTCTCCTTCTTTGGAGGTCTTTAAGCAGAGGCTTGACAGCCACCTGTCAGGAATGCTTTGATGGTGTTTCCTGCTTGGCAGGGGGTTGGACTGGATGGCCCTTGGGGTCTCTTCCAACTCTATGATTCTATGATTCTTCCCAAGAGGAGCATTCCTGATTCCTGTAGCCCTGGCTTTAAAGAGGGCGAGAAGAAGCAACTGTTTGTTTTCTCCTCTGGGTGGCAGCAGGGTCAAGAACAGAGGGCAATGGATATCCAAGAGAGCTGGAAAAGCCAAAAGCTTCCCAGCAAAGAGGTTAGTGGAGGATAACTTGTTACCCCACACAGCTCAAAAGCTGCCTCCCCAGCATTTTCTTCAAGACCTTCCCAGGTGCACCCCACCACCTCGATCTCTTTGCATATGGCATACCTGGCAGTGGGGCTGCGACCCCTAGAAAACAAGTGGAGGCTCATTCCAATCCAACTTCATCTTTGCAAAGTTTTGGGAACAGGGCAGAAACTTGTTTTGAAATGTCTCTTCTGTCTGTAGGTGGCCACAAATATTTACAAGCTGTGAGAGTGAATGAAACTTATTTTTAAATGTAAAAAAAAAAAGAGGGCACTCCTAAACCCAGTTCAAATAGCCCATGCTCCACGTCTCAAAATCCTAGCCTGTTTTTCCACGTTGCACAGAGCTGAGCTGGCTGCAGGACCCTCTCTAATTTTACCCTTCATTGGAAGTTGTAATTAAGATTAAATGCTCATTTAACCTCTGGAGGATACACACTGTACTCACAGTATATTACAGGCAACTTTAATGAGTTCACATCCCTGCCTGAAATATAATTACGTTAAAACACTTAAAAATGGATTTATTAGCATGAAGCCCACTCCCGAGTCTCTCCCCCCCCCTCAACCACCCTTCCTCTTTCTCTTTTTCAGAGCTTAATTTAATAAGGCACATTGAACAATTTTTCATACAGTGCAGAATTTTGCAGACCCCGCCTCCTTCCTCTCCCAAATGCCACAGCCTGGGGTTATTTTTCTTTTTCTTTTTTCCTCTCCAGATGGATTTTTGCATCTTTGCAAAAGGTAAAGGTAAAGGGACCCCTGACCATTAGGTCCAGTCGCGGATGACTCTGGGGTTGCAGTGCTCTTCTCGCCCTATTGGCCGAGGGAGCCGGTGTACAGCTTCCAGGTCATGTGGCCAGCATGACAAAGCCACTTCTGGCGAACCAGAGCAGCACACGGAAACGCCGTTTACCTTCCCGCTGCAGCGGTACCTATTGATCTACTTGCAACTTTGACGTGCTTTCGAACTGCTAGGTGGGCAGGAGCAGGGACCGAGCAACGGGAGCTCACCCCGTCGCGGGGATTCAAACTGCCAACCTTCTGATTGGCAAGCCCTAGGCTCTGTGGTTTAACCCACAGCGCCACCCGCGTCCCTTGCGAAAGGTAAAGGTAAATGGATCCCTGACCATTAGGTCCAGTCACAGATGACTCTGGGGTTGCGGCGCTCATCTCGCTTTATTGGCCGAGGGAGCCGACGTACAGCTTCCGGGTCATGTGGCCAGCATGACAAAGCCGCTTCTGGCGAACCAGAGCAGCGCACGGAAACGCCGTTTACCTTCCCGCCAGAGCGGTACCTATTTATCTACTTGCACTTTGACGTGATTTCGAACTGCTAGGTTGGCAGGAGCAGGGACCGAGCAACGGGAGCTCACTCCGTCGCGGGGATTCGAACCGCCGACCTTCTGATCGGCAAGCCCTAGGCTCTGTGGTTTAACCCACAGCGCCACCCGCGTCCCTTGCAAAAGGTACTGTGCAAAAATAAAAGTCACCTTTTGGCAACGGCAGGACTTTGCCTTGAGCTCTCAGGATCTTTCAGACCTCGCTCTGTTTCCATTGGCAACTGAAAAGCAAGGGGGGAGGGCATAGAATATTTCGCGGACAACCTTAACTGCCACCATTCATCACGGCCGTTGCCCCGTCCTTCGGTTCAGAGGGTGGGAATGGTTAACTTGGGCACATGCCAGGGGTGGACTGTGCCAGAGGCAGAACAGGCAAGGCAACAAACTCGCCTCTCACCTTTGCACAAAAGGGATGCGTTCCATGATGAGAAGCCAGAGGTTTCTCATATATATATATATAAATTTTTATTTATAATAAATAACAATAATTTTATTTAAAATTTTCATTTTGCCAAAAAAAACCAACCCTCTTAAAAATCAAAGTTATTACATACAGTGGAACCTTGGTTCTCGAACGTCTTGGTACTCGAACATTCCAGCTCCAGAACACCATAAACTCAGAAGTAAGTATTCCGGTTTTGGGGTGTTTTTCAGAAGCCGAACGCCCGATGCGATTGTGGGCTATTGTTTCCGGGGCGGCTGCACCAATCGGAAGCCGCACCTTGGTTTTGGAACATTTCGGTAGTTGAACGGACTTCTGGAATGGATTACGTTCGAGAACCAAGGTACCACTATATATCATATTTTGACTCCCCTCCCCTTCTTTCTGCAGTTCCATATATATATATATATATATATATATATATATATATATATATATAATATTTTTACTGCATTTCCAAATTAAACCTATATATTATTTAACACATATAATCAGCTGTTGTTTAATATCACTGCACGTTTTTACATTAATCCTGCCAATGTCTTAATCTGTTTGCAATACGTTTGTAAATATTCAATAAACGATTCCCACTCTATATTAAAAACCTTGTCATATTGGTTTCTTGTTCTTCCGGTATTCTTTGTCATTTCTGCATAGTCCAATAGTACCTGTTGCCATTCCTCTTTCGCTGGGACCTTTTCTTCCTTCCATCTTTGGGCAAATCACACCCGAGTGCTCGAATCTCAAAAGCCAGAGGTTTCAATACACACCTGTGTATGACGCATCTCTCCAGCCAGGCCGCCAAGATGTGTAAGCACAATTCAATGGCTTGTTTCAGCCACAAAAACACACTCAAAACAGGGTGTGTGTATTTTTGTGGACCAGGAACCAATGCAGGGCACAGCCTGGAGGGCCCCCTCACCAGCATAAGGAGATGCTACAGCTCCAGGAGCCAACCTATGGAGAATCCCTATAGCTTAGGGGTGTTTGAGCGCACTGGGGATTGTTCGAAGCGTCCTCTCAGGGAGAAATTTTATTCCAATCACACGGAAAGGTGAAGTGGCGTCATTTGCACATCCCAAAACGGGTATGTGAGCCGAAACACAGCCATCCATTGAAATGCGCGCACGTCTGAATTTTGCAGCACAGCTCTCCAGCCTGTGTCATGTGTAACAAAAAATGCAGCGAAAGGTAGATAGCCGTGTTGGTCTGTCAGAGTCAAAGCAAAATAAAAAAATTCCTTCCAATAGCACCTTAGAGACCAACTAAGTTGTTCTTGGTATGAGCTTTCGTGTGCATGCACACTTCTTCAGATACCAAAATGCAGCGGATAGAGTAAAGCGTGCATAAAAATGTATATATTGATGTATGGGGAAATTGCTTTGTGGAAATGTGTGAGTCAAGCATAGTATGTATGTATATATAGAGAACACGTAAATGCTGATGAATTTTCATGAGGGCTTTCTTATTTTTAATAATTGCAAACCGATGTGGAAATGTGGGGAAATGAGAGGAACTGAAAGCAACAGATTGCACACATTCATCGTGCCCACTATTATTGTGGATCACTAAGCATTTATCAGCTTCTGACCAGTCGAGGGTTGGCTGGGGCTGAGGCACCTGCACCCCCCCCCCAGATGCTGAACTACAACTCCCCTCATCCCTGGCCACTGGTCATGCTGGCTGGGGCGGATGGGAGCAATAGCCCAGCCACAGCTGGAGGCCCAAAGGGTTTGCAGCCCTGCCTTATTTAATCATAGAATCGTGGCGTTGGAAGGGACACCAAGTTTCATCTAGTCCAACCCCCTGCAATCAGGAATCTCAGCTAAAGCATCCATGACGTAGACCACTGAGCTTCCATGACGTAGACCACTGTATCCCTCCCAGAGCTACAATGGTCAGAGTGGTTTAGCAATCAACTCCTCTTCCTGGGAAGCCCAGGGAATCGTAACTCTGCTTATAAAACAGCTCCCTTCCATTGAACTGGGATTTCATTTCCCCCACCCGCTCTCGTTTTAAGAAAAAGTGAACTGCTAGTGTACTTCTTACAAAACCACGTTGTGTGTGTTTCTTTGGAAGCTGAGTAATACCAAAGTATCTATTATGGGAACATTTGCAAAGCATTGCAGATAAAAGCGGCACTTCCTCAGAAGACAAGCCCCAGAAATAAGCAAATCGATTCAGATGGGCTGCTTCTCTGTTTCCCAAGCTGGGGGGCAGGGAGAGGGCAAAGCCACGGGAGGAAATCTCTGCCGCATCGCTCATCGTGCTCGCTTTGCATATGTCTGCCGTGATGACTGCACAGGCTGTCACTCGGCTGGGCCAAAAATGTGTGGCAAAGGTGATTTGCAACTGCCGAGTCGGTCCTCCCCGCATTTGTATGTGGTGCAACAGCTGCACCTGTGCGCTTGCACATCCGTGCACAACCTGCTTGCCTGCTTCATTGGGGCACAACACACACAAAAGTAGAATCAAATAATCATAGAACTGTAGAGTCGGAAGGGACCCTGAAGGTCATCCAGTCCAACCCCCTGCAATGCAGGACTCTTTTGCCCCATGTGGGGCTCAAACCCACGACCATGTGGGGCTCAAACCCACGACAGTAAGAGCTGTTCGACAGTGGAATTTGCTGCCAAGGAGTGTGGTGGAGTCTCCTTCTTTGGAGGTCTTTAAGCAGAGGCTTGACAGCCACCTGTCAGGAATGCTTTGATGGTGTTTCCTGCTTGGCAGGGGGTTGGACTGGATGGCCCTTGTGGTCTCTTCCAACTCTATGATTCTATGACCCTGAGATTAAGAACCTCATGCTCTAACAATTTGAGCCATGTTAGTATCGAGCTCTTCCTGTAGAATCTGTGTCGATTTAGGGCAGCGTGGGCTTTGCTCCCGCCCAGGCAGAGAATTCCAAAACAGGCTAAACTATGGTTGTGTAGGGCTGCCATACACCCAGAATTTCCCGGACATATCTGGAATTCATCCGCCAGAAACAGCGTTCGGGTGGAATTTCCAAAAAACGGTTAAAATATCTGGGAAAACCTGGGTGTATGGCAACACAAGTCGGAAGTGTTGATTTTGGGGCGAATTTCCAAAAAAAATAGCTCAAAAACAACTTGGGTGGGGTGGGGGAGGGGAGGAGAGAAAGCTCAACAACTTTAGTGTCCGGATTTTCACTTTTTGAAATATGGCAACCCTATGGTTGTGTGTTCAGCGGATGTTCAGTCTGCCCCCACCTAAAACATTTCTGAGCTATAATTTGCAAAGTGCTTGATGGCAGTGGAGGCTGGTCTATTACTGCAAATGGGTTATGCTCTCTGACGTCTCCACCGTCTGAAGGTGCATGCCTGGGGATCCTTGGATCTGGACTGTTTTCACCCGCTAGCAACACATCCTGTAGAATTCTACCCGTGATATTTTATCTGCGCAATCAGAATGAATACCGGGAACCAAAAAGTCGTATTGAAAAATACAAGTTTTGAGACATCTGGCCCCAAAATGGCAACCAGGCATTCAGTTTGGGCAACTATAACCCTGGTTTAAGGAGCTGTTTGGCGCCTAGCTTGTATATCTTAAGCCTGCCAGCCCTAATGGCTATTGGCCGCCATCGCTCTGCAGTCTTATTTTATTTATTTCAATGGTATACCAGCACCCTTAACAAACTATCATTCCCAGCATTCTTTGGGGAGAATTCGTGACTGTTAAAAGTGATGTAAGAGTGATTTAAATGAGTGTTATGATGTTATCTCAGGGGATACGATGACCCAACAGAGACCTAGACTTTCCTATGAGCTGCTTAACCGGCTCCCTAAGCAACTGCATCAACAAAACATGAACAAGCTGTTCCCGTCTCTGTCTCTACTGAGAAATTGGGAGTTGGGAGGAATCGGGGACCCCTCTCGGCGGCCCATGAGCAGAGCTGATATTTTACAGTTTCATATGCATGTGGTTCAATTTCCCCGAAATCAACTTTTTCTGAAAAAGTCAGAAACCACAGTTTCAATCTTTCAAGAGGATCAGAAACCAAGTTCAGGAAACAGCTTTGATGGCAAGAGTCACTGGAAGTAGAGATATTTATTAAGCAGACCTTCCTCGAGAAAAAGGAGGCGATACGTCGGAGGAAAGAACACACAACCGCCGCCGCCAATCAGCGGCCAGAAAACCTGCACCGCGATCAGGTCTGCTGCATTGGAACAATCTGTCCCAGATCTTCAGGCGCCTATCTGCGGGCAGGGGCTCTGCGTCGCTAACATCTGCAGAGCAGGCAAAAATTCAACAGGTGCTGGTTTCTGGACGGTTGAAACAAAAAGTGATTGTTGGGAGCGCCCAACAGATTTCTCCAAATTAGGCGAATGGGCTGCAGCATTATTATTATTAATCATTATCGTTATTTATATTTCACCTATTCATTCCAGAAGCTCAAGGAGGTGTACATGGTTCTCTCTTCCCACAACAACCCTGCGAGGTAGGTTAGGCTGAGAGTGAGTGACTGGTCCAAGGTCACCCAGTGAGCTTCATGGTTGAGTGGGGATTTGAACCCAGGTCTCCCAGGCCGCAGCCCAAGACTCTAACCACTACACTCGGTTGGCAAATGCAGTTCAGCGTAGAGAAGTGTGCAGCGTTGCATGCTGGGACACGAAATCCTAATTTTGCAAATATAGGCTAATTGTGATGGCCTGGGATTCAGACTCAGATGCTGAACCTGAGGGATCCCAGCCTGCACAGGATTCCCTGCCTCCAGAACCAGCAGAGCTGGGGCTAGGGCCTGAAACTGAAGGGTCCTCACCTGTGCTGGATCCTCAGGTGCAGGCATCTGCTGAGTCTGCTCTGGCTCCTGATGGGATGGAGGCCCCATTGCCTGCAGGTGCTCCACTCCCAGCCCTGTCAGGGGAAGCTGAGGTGGCCTCTGGGTCCGGTAACCCTCCAGCCTCTCCTGAGCTGCAGAGGCTCAGGGCAGAGAGGCGAAGGGAACTGAGTTCCCGCAGGAGGAGTGCTCGCCTCCAAGCCAGGAGAGGCGAGTCACCAGAGGATCGGGGCCGCCCTCTGCCTCGGGGCAGATAAAAGCCGGCCAGCCCCAGCCCCAAGTTGCAGGAGCAACATCTTTGCTGACTAGTTCCTGCCAGTGTTCCTGCTTGAAACCTGTCCTGCTCTCCTGCCTGTGCTCCTGACCCGCCTTGGTTCCCTGCTTACCCACCTGTTCCTGACTTTGCCTGACTCCCTGCCCTGGACCCTGCTTCAGTTATTTTGGACTGCCTTTACATGTACCACTGACCACGGACTGGACTTAGACCTCACCTTTCGGATACCCCACGGGACCAGCACAGTAATAGTGGCTGAGCTGGTAGTACCTGACTGGGAATGAGAAGAAGAAGAAGAAGAGGAGTTTGGATTTGACATCCCGCTTTATCACTACCCGAAGGAGTCTCAAAGCGGCTCACATTCTCCTTTCCCTTCCTCCCCCACAACAAACACTCTGTGAGGTGAGTGGGGCTGAGAGACTTCAAAGAAGTGTGACTAGCCCAAGGTCACCCAGCAGATGCAGGTGGAGGAGCGGAGACGCGAACCCAGTTCACCAGATTAGAAGTCTACCGCTCCTAACCACTACACCACACTGGCTCTGGGGTTGCAGCGGATTGCTCGATTAAGTTATTGACCCAGTGTGTGGCAGCTGCGAAAAGGTACATCCCATGTTAGGGATCTCTTTCCAGCACTTTGCAGCGGAAACCCCACATTTTGCAGCGCCCCGCAAACGGAACAATTGATATTAAAACCAAGGGTGCTAGCTATCACCCCGAAACCCAGCGTTGTCTGATTCGCTCCAAACAGCCACCAAAGTTTGCCGCCAACTTGGATGGCTTTAATAATAATAATAATAAGAAGAAGAAGAAGAAGAAGAAGAAATAATAATATTTTTTTATTTATAACCCGCCCTTCCCAATTTAAAAACCGGGCTCAGGGCGGCTAACAACAAATATAAAACATTGTTTAAAAACGACTTTATAAACAGCATAAAGTAGAACATAAATGTAGCACCGCCAGGGCTAACTGGCCAAGTTGGTCCTACTAGGGCCAGCAAGGAGACCAGGGAAGAGTTTAAATGTGGGGTCTCAGAAGGGTTTCTTCATAGAAAAAGGGAAAGGGAAAAAGGAATGGAGGATCAGGCTAAATTGAAGGCCAGGCGGAATAGCTCTGTCTTACAGGCCCTGCGGAAGGAGATCAAGTCCTGCAGGGCCCTAGTCTTGTGGGACGGAGCATTCCACCAGGTCGGAGCCATCACTGAAAAGGCCCTGGCCCTGGTGGAGGATAATCTGGCTTCTTTAGGGCCCGGGACCCTTAAGCTATTATTATTCATGGACCTTAGGGTCCTCTGCGGGACATTCTTCCTCCCCTGACAAAGGCAGCATGCTCTAAATATCAGTTGGTGGAAATTGCAAGTGGGGACAGGGCTGTTGCACTCAGATTTTGCTTGTGGGTTTCCCATTGGGACATCTTTTTGGTCGCTGCGAAAACAGGATGCTGGACCAGGCCTGATCCTGCTGGGCTGTTACGGCCTTAGATTTCTCACAATGCAAGTTGCATCAATGCCTGGAAGAGATGACCTGTTGAAATCCTTCCTGTCTTAACCTAGAAGGGCTGAGAGCTCAGCTGCCCGTTTTGCACAGGGAATCAGGTGCATATCTGCCTTGAACAAGCCCTCTTTGAAGATGCAAGAGCTGATACACGATTGAATCATAGAATCATAGAATCCTAGAGTTGGAAGAGACCACAAGGGCCATCCAGTCCAACCCCCTGCCAAGCAGGAAACACCATCAAAGCATTCCTGACAGGTGGCTGTCAAGCCTCTGCTTAAAGACCTCCAAAGAAGGAGACTCCATCACACTCCTTGGCAGCAAATTCCATTGTCGAACAGCTCTTACTGTCAGGAAGTTCTTTCTAATGCTTAGGTGGAATCTTCTTTCTTGTAGTTTGAATCCATTGCTCTGTGTCCAATTCTCTGGAGCAGCAGAAAACAACCTTTCTCCCTCCTCTATATGACATCATTTTATATATTTGAACATGGCTATCATATCACCCCTTAACCTTCTCTTCTCCAGGCTAAACATACCCAGATCCCTAAGCCGTTCCTCATAAGGCATCGTTTCCAGGCCTTGGACCATTTTGGTTGCCCTCCTCTGGACACGTTCCAGCTTGGAAAGGAGTCCTATAGGGTTCAACGGGGCCTTCCTTCCCAGCAGGAGTGCTCAGACCTCCCGCCAGAGAAACCTTCTTCTAGGAAGGACCACAAAAACCAACACCCTCCCTTTTCCTTCTCAAATGATCTATCACTCTGCATCTCCCCGGGCTTTTTGATAAGCTGTTTCCACCCCAAAAGGACTTTCGTTAGAATTCAAGATGGTGACAGCTATCTGGAACTGATATCATGCACAGCAGTTGATAAAGGGCTTTTGCATTCCAGGCATGCCCATTCTTTGTAGTGGTAGAGGGGGAAGGTGGTTTTCTGCAATCTCTTTTACCAGAGGCGCCTCTTGGGAAACAGTTCTTGAGAAAAGCGCCCATTTGCATTTGAAGAAATCAGAACGGATGCTCAAGAAACGTGTCTCTGGAAAGAGATTTCCGCCTGCAGCTGGATTTCTGGTTTGTTTCAGTGGACATTGATCTCAAGGACAGAAGCGGAGGGTGTTCCTTCCCCCAACAGGTTCTCCTTGCACAAAAAAAAGGGTCATCCAAAGGGAGCAGGCCTATGGAGAGCAGTGCTGCTGTTCACCTGCGATGTTGCTGGCGCTAGCCAATAGGTCCTTACAAAACTCTATGACAACCCGAATAAATTATGCTACTATGTTGGGTGCAAAGGTGGGAGGGTGTTTGGTGAGGGTGGATCGGCATCTTTTAGTCAACACAACACGTTCTTAGGAAGGAAGCACGTTGAAAAGAGAGCGGTCCAGATTCCTTAGAACGGATGAGTAACCTGCTGCCCAGCTGTTTGCATTGTAAACAAACCATCTTACTTGGAAACTTCAAGGGCAAGGGAGGGCATCTGAGGTCAACTCCCCAAAAAGAGAGGGGTGTACCGTACTCCTGCGCCTCTTGGTTTGAAGAGCAGCAAAATATAATGACAAGAGCAAGCTATGCTAAAATCCTGGCTGTTCTCCCATTTATAAGGGCATCTTTCAAATTCTGCTGGTGGCAGGGAGGGTCTAAAGTGCCATTCTCAGGCAGGTGGTGCGAATCTTAGCACCCAGCTCTTTGACCGAGGGGTGTTTATTTATTTGAAGCACCAACACACACAAATGCGAGCTCTTTAGCCAAAAAGCCCTCCCAGAGACGCTTACGTAATGTCAGTTAAAAACAAGATGAGACTCTGCCTTCAGGAATACAATCTAAAAGACACCACATGAAAGGAAAAAAGGGATGGGGAGGGAAGAGGAAAAGCAGCCAAACCAGGAATCACTTCTTAAAATCGAATTCTTAATAAGAAGCCAGGATGGAAACAGTTAAAGGAGAGGGAGAGTTGAAAGCTGATGCCATGGGATTGCTGCAGCCTTTTCGCCTCTTGCTGCAGTCCGAGGGCATGAACAGCTGCTGCCAGGTGTCAGATGGCGAAAACACGGCTCGTGCCATCTCTGCTGTTTCATGCCGCCTGTGAAATCTTCGTTTGTCCTCTCGAGAGCTCAGGCGGAAAGCAAAAGCGAAACCTTTGCAGAAATTGAACCGGTGCAGCGAGAGCACATGCTTTCTGGGAATTGCAAGGTGCGAGCCGTAAACAGATCTGAACCTTCTGCTGAACACAGGGCACATTATTAGGAAAGGACCTATGGTAGTGGGGGGGGGCAGAGGGCTCAGCATGCGGAGGCGCTTTATGCAAGGTCAGGAGACCGGCCCCACTGAAGTGGCCAAGTTACCCATCCCCAAGACGGAGGGCAGACAGAGGTGCAGATTTGCACGATGTTTGCACTTTCTGGCACACCTGTACAGACAGGTGTATAGAAAGCAATTGACCTATATAAATGCAGTGCGTCTCGCCATAGTGTGGAAGGCTGCCAGCAGGTGACCTGTCCCTCTGCTCAGTTCGCTATACAGTTGCAAGCTGCTGTGGCCAATTTCAAAGCCTCCTTGGAGATCTTTCTTTTTAAACCAGCAGTGGGGAATCGTAGGCCTGAGGGCCAAATGTGTAAGGAAGCCCAGACCTCTCTTACTTGCCTGGAGTAAGGATGGTATGAATTTGTCCTTCTCTACAGATGTGATTGGGACGCGGGTGGCGCTGTGGTCTAAACCACTGAGCCTAGGGCTTGCCGATCGGAAGGTCAGTTTGAATCCCCGCGAAGGGTTGAGCTCCCGTTGCTCGGTCCCTGCTGCTGCAGTTCGAAAGCACGTCAAAGTGCAAGTAGATAAATAGGTACCACTCCGGCGGGAAGGTAAACGGCATTTCCGTGTGCTGCTCTGGTTTGCCAGAAGCGGCTTAGTCATGCTGGCCACATGACCCGGAAGCTGTACGCCGGTTCCCTCGGCCAATAAAGCGAGATGAGCGTCGCAACCCCAGAGTCGGACACGGCTGGACCTAATGGTCAGGGGTCCCTTTACCTTTACCTTTACTGATGTGATTGCTTATGCATATTACAACAACAGCAGCAGCAGCAGCAGCAGAAGCAGCAATTTTATTATTTGTACCCCACCCATCTGAGTGGTTTCCCCCAGCCACTCTGGGCCGCTTCCAACAAATTATAAAACCACAGTAAACATTCAACACTTCCCAACAGAGGGCTGCCTTCAGATGTCTTCTGAAAGTCAAATAGTTCTTTATCTCCTTGATATCTGACAAGAGGGCGTTCTACAGGGCAGGCGCCACTATTGTATTTTAATATTTTTTGGACGCCACCCAGAGTGACTGGGGAAACCCAGCCAGATGGGTGGGGTATAAATAATAATAAAATATTACTACTACTACCGGTACTACTAATACTACTACTACCACCACCACCGAGAAGGCCCTCTGCCTGGTTCCCTGTAACCTCACTTCTCGCAGGGAGGGAACCGCCAGAAGGCCCTCGGAGCTGGACCTCAGTGTCCGGGCTGAACGATGGGGGTGGAGACGCTCCTTCAGGTATACTGGATTGAGGCTGTTTAGGGCTTTCAAGGTCAGCACCAACACTTTGAATTGTGCTCGGAAATGTACTGGGAGCCAATGTAGATCTCTCAGGACCCGTGTTATGTGGTCCCGGTGGCCACTCCCAGTCACCAGTCTAGCTGCCGCATTCTGGATTAGTTGTTGTTTCAGAGTCACCTTCAAAGGTAGCCCCACAGTATAAGAACTGAAAAACAGCTTTCCTCCAAAATTTGCCATTACGTGAATTTTGCAATAGATGTCTCCCCTCCACCCCCCAACAATGTTTGCAAAAAGGAATATATTGGGGAAAGTGTGCATTAAAATAAAGATATTATGTTTAAAAACACACACACAACGCCATGCAAAACATGCATTCTATTCGGGGAAATTGCTTGCCAAAATGCGTGCATTGCGTCAAAAATGCACATAAAATTGTGTTTATGTGGAGAAATTTACACTAAATGCAGAAGGATTTTTGCAAGGATTTTAATATTGTAGATTTCTGCAACATGTGGAGAAGTGAATTTAAGATTGGGAACATGAGAAACTGAGAGAGCCAAAATTGAGAGATTCTTCCATCATTAGTCATGGGACTAAAAACACCTGGGGGGGGATGTTTTGGAAATGTAAATCCATCAGGGAGGGAAGGGCACCCCTTGCCTCCATGCCACCCCGCCTACTGGAGATTTGCAGCTTGGATGCCTCTCTTTAGGTTACAAAACAAGACCAACATTGATTAAGAGAGGTTTGAGCCTCTCACCTGCTGGCTGGGGGCAGGACCTGGGATCTTGGAGCCCTGGTCCCTTTTTTAGCCAGATAAGTGATAGATCAGATAAATCGAGCTGTCAATTTCGGTCAAGCTGATTCAAATATGTTGATTGACTCATCAAGTGTCGCAAAGCACACTTACGAGATGGGGGAGTCCCCTGCGAAAATACCTAAGAGGGTGAAACTCGATTGCACCTGGGAAGAGCTCGGATCCCATGACTCAGATGCTGGGATCGCGCCTATGCCCTGAGGTTTTCCCCTCTCTTTCCCGAGATTTAGACATGTTCCTTATAGCCACTCCAGTTCAGCTATTGCCTGTGCCTTGCCCAGTATTTTATTTTGTTGCCATAAGCTTTGAAAAGGACGTGGGCGGTGCTGTGGGTTAAACCACAGAGCCTAGGGCTTGCCGATCACAAGGTTGGCGGTTCGAATCCCCATGACGGGGTGAGCTCCCGTTGTTCGGTCTCTGCTCCTGCCAACCTAGCAGTTCGAAAGCATACCAGTGCAAGTAGATAAATAGGTACCACTCTGGCGGGAAGGTAAACGGCGTTTCCGTGCGCTGCTCTGGTTCGCCAGAAGCGGCTTAGTCCTGCTGGCCACATGACCCGGAAGCTGTACGCCGGCTCCCTCGGCCAGTAACACGAGATGAGCGCCACAACCCCAGAGTCGCCTGCGACTGGACCTAATGGTCAGGGGTCCCTTTACCTTTAAATGCTTGAGCGTGCAGAACAAACTCCTTCTCCAGAGTGACCCTAGGAGCCCATCCTCAGTGACTGACTCACCTCTATTCACCCTGATTGTCAGCGGAAAGAGTGGGGAGACTTCTCAGTGGCTAAAAGGCTCCCCTTTCATGCTCTCGGATGCTGGAGGCAGGGACGCTGATGCAAAAATGATAATGGGACTTTGAGCCCCCACACCACTGTTCTCCAGGCCACAACCCTCTCCCTAGGCCACACCCCTCACCATCCTTGCCTCCCATCCTCTCCAAGCGGATTTTCGGAGGTGTCCTGGTTTTTACTTTTTGAAATATGGCAACCCTATGCTTATGCCACTCTTGCACCTTAATAACTGTTGATATATACTATTGAATGAATGAA
This sequence comes from Darevskia nairensis, assembly GCA_034642065.1. Lineage (NCBI taxonomy): Eukaryota > Metazoa > Chordata > Lepidosauria > Squamata > Lacertidae > Darevskia > Darevskia nairensis. Next base: position 642,173 of record JAWWNI010001118.1, on the reverse strand, counting down.
TGAATGAATTGCTGTACTGTGTATTTTGGGTCTATGGACCGCAATAAAACTGTGTGTATGTGTGTGTGTGTGTGTGTGAGTGAGAGAGAGAGAGAGAGAGAGAGAGAGAGAGAGAGAGAAGATCTAGCTGAAAGGCAAGACATGAAGATGTGCATGAGTCAAGCATCCATAATTATTATTATTGCATAACTGTATAATTATAACAGCACTGTATAATCTTAGAAGGTGGCATCATCTTAGAAGGGACCCATCACTTCTGAATTTAGTGCCACACTACTTGGGTTTCATGATGCAGAGGCAAGGAAAAGCTGAGTTCAGTCGGACGTGCACTCTGGACTTTAAGGAGGCTGGTTTCAAAAAGTTCGAGGTGCTACTGGGAGAGATCTCATGGTCAGAAACACCCAAAAAGAAGGGGGTCCAAGATGGATGAGAGTTTCTTGAAGGTGGAATATTGAAGGCCCAAATGCAGACAACACCAACAAGAATGAAAAGCGGGAGGCATCTAAGGAAACCGGGAAGAAGAAGAGTTTGGATTTGATCTCCCGCTTTATCACTCCCCGAAGGAGTCTCAAAGCGGCTCACATTCTCCTTTCCCTTCCTCCCCCACAACAAACACTCTGTGAGGTGAGTGGGGCTGAGAGACTTCAGAGAAGTGTGACTAGCCCAAGGTCACCCAGCAGCTGCATGTGGAGGAGCGGAGACGCGAACCCGGTTCCCCAGATTACGAGTCCACCGCTCTTAACCACTACACCACACTGGTGCAGATGAGCTGAGATTTAAGAATGGCAGGTGTAAGAAATGGAAGAAAGGGGAAATCACAAAGGAGGAGTAGACACGAGTAGCCAGCAGTCGCAGGGAGAAAGTCAGGAGGCCTAAAGCTCAGAATGAGCTCAGGCTTGCAAGGGAGGTTAGAAGTAACAACAACAGGTTTATCTGGCTATGTTTGTAGCAAGAGGAAGAACAAGCAACTGGTAGGTCCTGTGCGTGGAGAAGATGGATAAATGCTACTGAGTGACAGAGAACACCTACTTTGCCTTTGTCTCCACCCAAAAGCATAGCTGTCAACCCTCCCTTTTTTTGCGGGAAACTCCCTTATTCCAATGCCGTTTCCTGCTGCTATCCCGGATTGTTGATATCCCTTAAATTTCCTGGATTTCAAAGGAAGCAGCTCCTCTCCCTCCCTGCCGGCCAGGGGGGCTCCTCAGCTGCATTGCTCGGCTGCCAATAAGGAGTCTGAGACTACTGGGGGCGGAGCTTGCATGCCTTGTGCAGCCAGACCCTCACGCCCAACCAGACAGACAGCCTGCCTGCCGTCTACACGCTCTCTCTTTCGCTTACCTGTTCGCGCGCAGCCTCTGGAGCGCAGGATGGCAAGGCTACTTTGTGCCATTGCACTGCCCTTGCAGCATCCCCTATTTTCAAATCCGAAAGTTTGGGGAAAATCCCTTATTTTCAAATCCGAAAGTTGACAGCTATGCCCAAAAGCAGTGCTCAACAGAATAAATGATGTAAGGAGGGAGCTGCAGTCCAAGGTAAGGGGAAATGGTGGGGGGGGGGGACGGGGGGACACCTGGCTACTTTAAATGAATTTAGATCTCCAGGGCCTGATGAGCTGCATCCAAGCTAAAAGAGCTTGCAGATGTAATCTCAGAGCTTCTGTCTCTGATCTTTCAGAATTCTTGGAGAACAGGTGAGGTGCCTGCAGACTGAAAGCGGTCAAATGTTATCTTCAAAATGGGGGAGGGGAGACCCAGGTAACTGCTGACCAGTCAACTTGACGCTGATGCCAGGAAAAATCCTAAAACAGATAATAAAACAGAGGTTGGAAGGCCATCTGCCAGGAGTGCTTTATTTGAGATTCCTGCATTGCAGTGGGTTGGACTAGATGACCCTTGGGATCTTTTCCAACTCTACAATTTTATGATTTTATGATACTGAGCTTGAGGTTCCCCACTCAATGCCTTTCTCTCATTTTCTCTTTCTTCTAGGATTCAACACGGCAAGTGCTGGGAATGAATAGCCTCACTTCTCCTCTGCTGAAGCGCATTTCCTCTCATCTAAACTCTCTTAGCAGAAACGCTTTCAATCTCAGTTTCTGCTTGGCACACCTGATCACAACGGACATGGTGTCTGTCTTTACTTCTGAGCATTTTATGATTACCAGGATGTTCTCACCAATGCATACTCTCTTAACAGGATCTGCGACGCAGCTCACAGTTCCCCTATTCGCTTTTCCCAGCAAGGCACCTGATGGTCAGATAAAACTGTTCAAATGAGCTGGCAAGTGGTTAGGCTTCCAGAAATGGAAAGTGCTAAACCACAGAGCCTAGGGCTTGCCGATCAGAAGGTTGGTGGTTCGAATCCCCGCGATGGGGTGAGCTCCCATTGCTCGGTCCCTGCTCCTGCCAACCTAGCAGTTCAAAAGCACGTCAAAGTGCAAGTAGATAAATAGGTACCGCTCCGGCAGGAAGGTAAACGGCGTTTCCATGCGCTGCTCTGGTTCGCCAGAAGCGGCTTAGTCATGCTGGCCACATGACCTGGAAGCTGTACGCCGGCTCCCTTGGCCAATAAAGCGAGATGAGCGCCGCAACCCCAGAGTCGTCCGCGACTGGACCTAACTGTCAGGGGTCCCTTTACCTTTTTATTCTGGACCATATACACCAGTTACATACAGGCTGTGCTTTGGGACACCCATGAAATAATTCCCAGGTGCTTTGTTTCACTGGAGTCACACTGCTGCGGCAGACCCTCTTTTTCTATAAGCCCTGGGAGGCAACCCTCCTGCACGCAGAGAAGTCAAGTTCTGTGGCCTGCGGCAGTAACAGTGCAAACTGCAACACAAAGTTGCAGTGAATCCTCACTTTCTCCTTTTTGCCCCTTGTTTCATTACTGGGTTTTGTTTCCCAGCGGCTCAGTGTTCGCACCACCAGCGGCCGGCACTCGCTTTCTGAGTTGGCTATTAGAGGGACTGACATCCAGATTTAGATATTAGGTTTTCGTTGCATAACTTGTCACGCAGGAGAACTATGTGGGGCATTCAGGCTCCACCACCCGGCCAATCAACGCCATGCTGCTAAGCCCTCCCCCTTGACTCCTGATTTTTCTTCTCTAAACAAAGCTCACAGATTTGCAAGCCTATCTGGGCAACCTTACGGACCAGGAACTTGCTTCTAAAGAACAAGCAGAAGCCAATATGCTTAGGCTGCTAAAACAGCGAAACACCACTCTTCTGCATTTGATAAGTGGCGAACACACAGCTCATGCTATCAGGCAACCCGCTGCCCTAGAAAGTGTTGCTTTTTCAGCAGGACTAAGAAGAATACAAACATTCTCCCATCCCGTCAAAGGAGAATGTTAGCCGCTTGGAGACTCCTTCGGGTAGTGATAAAGCGGGATATCAAATCCAATCCAAACTACCAAATCATATGGGAATCAGCCTTGCTAAATAAGCTAACCAACAGACTGAAACTGATACAGGGACATATAAAAGAAGATTCCTTTACCCCGGTGTGGTTCCCTTTTATTGCATACGGAATACTACAACTAATCCAAAATGAGGCAGCTAGACTAGTGACTGGGAGCGGCCGCCGAGACCACATAACACCGGTCTTGAAAGACCTACACTGGCTCCCAGTACGTTTCCGAGCACAATTCAAAGTGTTGGTGCTGACCTTTAAAGGCCTAAATGGCTTCGGTCCAGTATACCTGAAGGAGCGTCTCCACCCCCACCGTTCAGCCCGGACACTGAGGTACAGGGCAGAGGGCCTTCTGGCAGTTCCCTCACTACGAGAAGCCAAGTTACAGGGAACCAGGCAGAGGGTCTTCTCAGTAGTGGCACCCGCCCTGTGGAACGCCCTCCCTTCAGATGTCAAAGAGAACAACAACTACCAGACCTTTAGAAGACATCTGAAGGCAGCCCTGTTTAGGGAGGCTTTTAATGTTTAATAGATTATTGTATTTTAATGTTCTGTTGAAAGCCACCCAGAGTGACTGGGGAAACCCAGCCAGATGGGCGGGCTATAAATAATAAATTATTATTATTATTATTATTATTATTATTATTATACGTGGCCCGACAGGACAACAACAAGAACCCACCGAAAACATATGAATCTAACATATGGCTAACTTGAGCCAACAATCTCTCCCCCCTCACACACACAAACAACTCTCACTGCAGTCAAATAAAGACAACCAAGAGTGCCCTTGCCCCCCCCCCCCACCTCTCTCACTGCCAAGGAAAAATAATAATGCGTGAATACATAGGTGCCGGCTCCCTGGGGCCCTGGGTGCCCAAGCACCCACAAAATTCCCCACGAAGGGGACGGGCACCCACAAATTGCAGCACCAGGGCCATGCACGCTGCCTGGCACCCACCGCCCCGGGCACCCACAGTCGCGAGGCCAAGCTGGCGCTCCTGCATGAATAGAAAGAGAAAAAAAAATTAAAAACAGACATATAAAGACATTTGTCACCAGGGGTTGATATGACAGTTTTGAATGGCTCACAGCTTTCCAAGAACCTGCACTTCTGAGCATAAATAGACCTGGTTTCTCTTTCTTTTCCCTTGCCCCTGTCTGGTTTCTTGGATCTGTCGAGTCTGGATTTATTGGGTCCTTAGTTCTGAAGAACAGAAAGTGATGCTTGAGTGGCACAATTAGACAGGAAGGGGCAGATCTCTCCCCCCATTTTCCACTAAGCAGAAAGTCCCCCCATCCTTTTTTAGTGGCGGTTAATAATTGCTTTTCTGGATCAAATGCATCAGTCTAATTTCCAAACACAGCCACCCAGGTAGGAAGCCGGCAAACGGGATGTCGAGGCAACATCACCTTATAATAATAATAATAATAATAATAATAATAATAATAATAATAATAATAATAATAATAATATTTTTATTTGTACCCCGCCCATCTGGCCGGGTCTCCCCAGCCACTCTGGGCGGCCTCCAACAGATATTAAAATACATTAAAATATCACAGGTTAAAAACTTCCCTAAATAGAGCTGCCTTGAGGTATTTTCTGAATGTCAGATAGTTGTTTATCACTTTAACCTCTGCTGGGAGGGCGTTCCACAGGGCGGGCGCCACTACCGAGAAGGCCCTCTGCCTGGTTCCCTGTAGCTTTGCTTCTCGCAGTGAGGGAACCACCAGAAGGCCCTTGGCGCTGGATCTCAGTGTCCGGGCAGAACGATGGGGGTGGAGTCGCTCCTTCAGGTATACAGGACCTTCCCTGTGGCTTGCCCCAACACCTGGCGTTCAGAGGTAGACTGCCTCTGGATGCAGAGGTTCCATTCTTGGAGGTCTTTTTTAATAGCTGCTCATTGATCCAAAGCCCATGGAAGCCTCTGCAGTCCATTGAGAACAACAGAAAAAGGGCCCCTCCTGGGCTCCATCACACAACCTGTTTCTTGGGCATTCATCCTTCACAAAATTTATACACAGAATCCAATTTGTTTGCAGGGAAGCTATAGTATACACCAACAAGCACCATCCCTTTACATATCCATTCATATTACACTTTTCCTTGTCACTTTCCTAACAGCAAGAAGCCCAATTCTGTTCACAACACTGATTTGTTGCACTAGGAAAATGGAACATGTGAAAATCCATGTTAATCGCACCAACCTATGTTTCCAGTGTGTGCCTAAGACAGCAGGATGGCGTCTTGTACGCCTCCTTCTGGCAACTCCTGCACCCCAGCTGGGGCCAAATGCATCGCTCTGCTTTCCTTTGATGCTGTTTGCCATCAGTGAGGCTGAGAGGGGGGTCTTGTTCCCAGGGCATCCTAGGAGCTCCAGACACACTGCCCAGGCTTGCGCCCCCGGGAGGTCACTTCGGTGCTGCTAACACAGCCGTTTGGCTTCACCTGTGGAGGCGCACTCCATTGTCTCTCGAGACAGATGGAAGCCGACCACAAGGTCTATAAATGGCTACTGGTTGGTCGAGTGGGAATAGAAAGGATTACCAACTAAAGAGGAATGGCTTATGAAATGGATGGAGTATGCTGAAATGGCGAAATTAACTGCCAAATTAAGAGGGCATAATGACGAAGTATTTAAGGAAGAATGCAGATGGATAACCTATCCAATTATCACCAACATATGAAGTTGCAGTCAGGATTTGAAATATAAGCAGTTGATGACTGAAAGATTTAACATTAGTGGGGTTTAGATAATAAACATGCATGATGTGGTCTAAACCACTGAGCCTCTTGGTCTTGCCGATCAGAAGGTTGGCGGTTCAAATCCCATGCGATGGGGTGAGCTCCCGTTGCTCTGTCTCAGCTCCTGCCAACCTAGCAGTTCGAAAGCACGCCAGTGCAAGTAGATAAATAGGTACCACTCCGGCAGGAAGGTAAACGGCGTTTCCGTGCACTCTGGCACTTGTCACAGTGCCCTGTCAAGCCAGAAGCAGTTTAGTCATGCTGCCCACATGACCCGGAAAGCTGTCTACGGACAAACACCGGCTCCCTCGGCCTGAAAGCGGAGATGAGTGCTGCACCCCAAAGTCAAACTCGACTGTGCTTAACCGTGCAGGGGTCCTTTACCCAGTAGCAAAGAAACGGGGGCGGTGGAGGGGCGGTGCGTTCCCAGTGCCACGTCTCCGGGGGTGACAAGGCATGCAGTTTGCCAGCGGCGCTGCTCCAGCGCCGTATGGATGGTGCCTGGATCCTCTACTCGCAGCTGCAGCTGCATGTAGAGGATCCCGTTTGCGGCTGCAGCCACGAGCAGAGGATACTGGCACCGCCCGTACGGCGCTGGAGAGCGGCACCAGCAACCCGCTATATACAGTGCATGTGCAGCGTCGCTATTATTAATCGCTAGTCTGGTGATCTTTTATTATGAACAAATTGGCTTGTGATTTTTCTAGAAACCACCCTGGAGTAGTTTTCTCTTCAAGGACAACACACACACATGCAGGGCCGGATTTAGGTTGGATGAGGCCCTAAGCTACTGAAGGTAATGGGGCCCTTTATATGTCCAGCTGTCCTTTGTCAACAACAAATTGTCGCTGTTTTTTGTGTTGAATATGTGCTATATGGTCATTTATGGGCCTAACAGGTATCTAAAGCCATTTGCACATAGCAAAATATGTATTTTATCAAAGTAATTGTTGAACTGAAATATAATTAAGAAGTATATTAATAGTGAAATACAATTAAGAAGTATATTAATAGTGAAATAATTATTAAGCTCCAACTTAAAATGATTTTTTATTCATAACAAACTTAATAATGCAAACACATTGGCATTTGGCAATAACAAAAGTTCCTTTAGAAACACAATTTACAAAGACTCATAATTGTGCCCCCCACCCCAGAGAGTGGGGCCCTAAGGTATAGCTTGTTTAACTTATACAGTGGAAGCTTGGGTTGCGAACGCGATCTGTGCGGGAGGTGCATTCGCAACTTGCGCTGCTGCATCTGCCCACGTGCGTGACGCAATTTGGCGCTTCTGCGCATGGGCAAAGCGCAATTTGGCGCTTCTGCGCATGGGCAAAGCACGAGTTAGCGCTTCTGCACATGTGCGAGCCCCAAAACCAGGAAGTAACCCGTTCTGGTTCGCCAGAAGCGGCTTAGTCATGCTGGCCACATGACGTGGAAGCTGTACGCCGGCTCCCTCGGCCAATAAAGCGAGATGAGCGCCGCAACCCCAGACTCGGTCACGACTGGACCTAATGGTCAGGGGTCCCTTTACCTTATATATATATATATGGCAACAATGTTTTGACTATGGAATTTTTTTATTTTTTATTTTGTTTTGACTATGGCAGACCAACACGGCTACCTACCTGTAACTGGAACTATGGAAGGCACCACATTGAGTCGCATGATCTGAAGAAGTGTGCATGCACACGAAAGCTCATACCAAGAACAAACTTAGTTGGTCTCTAAAGGTGCTACTGGAAGGAATTTTTTTATTTTTTATTTTGAATGGACCTAATAGGTATCTAAAGCCATTTGCCGCTGTATGCAGGTTTTATTTTATTTGTTTTTTATTTTATATTTTGGAAATGTTCATCCAGTTCTTTTCCTTTAATTTTTTGGGGGGTCCCCAAGAGAGTGGGGGCCCTGAGCTATAGCTTGCTTAGCTTATACGCAAACCCGGCACTTGCACCTTGCAGGTAAGAGTGGGTTGAAGCAAGCGAAGGGGTGCAGAGGGCGCGCGCGCGTCCGCGCAAGTCCCAGGTCCCTCCCCTCCAGAGGCGCCTTTGATGTGGCCAGGATGGAAAGCGAAAGTGTTGGGCGAAGAGAGGCAGGCACGTGTTTTCGCAGAACCGCGGGAGGGAGGGAGGGGTGGGGCCAGGAGGGAGGGAGGGAGGGAGGCGGCTTAAAAAGCCATCAGCTGCGGCGATGAGGAGAGACGGGCCGCGGCCTCGGCAGGAACAGCAGCAGCAGCGCCCATCGACGTGGCTTCGCGGCGGCCCGAGCGGATGATGCGGCTGCCGAGCCCCGGCAGGGTAGCAGCAGCTCAGAGCGGAGGCGGTGGCACGGCCGGGCGCTGGAAGGCGACAGCGGCGACTGCAGCGGCGGGGGCGACGGCGGCCACCCTTCCCCGGAGTGCCGGTCCCCTCTGGTTAAGAAGCAGCGGCGCGGCGCCGAGGTAAGGCGGGCACACTCCGGGTTGCGCCAGGGAGGGATGCCCGCTTCTCTCCCCCGCCCCCTGGGGGGGGGGGCAGAGCTGGATCCTGGAGCCATTCTGGTGGGGGGGGGCAAAGTTAGCTGCAGGGGTATTTGAGGGAGCGGGGGCAAAAATAGATAGAAAATAAATAAAAAGCAGAGCTGCTTTGCTTGGATGGAAACGCGCGCCCCCCTCCCCAAAGCGCAGGATTGCAGCTTCGGGGGGGAAAAAACCCAGGCGCACTTAAAACACACATAAAAAACCCAACCCGAAACGGATCGCAGCGTCCTTTAGGAAATGTGGAGCGGAGCAGCCGCGGAGATCTGGAGCACAGCTTAAAAAGCCGCCACCTTGAAACGTCCCTTTCGGTCGCCTCTCTCGCGTTTGTTTGCGTTAGGGTGACGGCTTTGAAACGCAAGCGGCGAGAGAAGTATTTTGGAGAGGGAGCCTTTATTTGTTTTTACGAAAACAAAGCTCTTCCCCCCCCCCCCCCAACTGCTTTTCCCTTTCCTTTGCCCCTTTGTCTTAAGATTTCCTCGTTTAGGAAGTTTATGCCAAACTTCTGTAGGAGTAAAAGCAAAATAAAAAAATTCCTTCCAGTAGCACCTTAGAGACCAACTAAGTTTGTTCTTGGTATGAGCTTTCGTGTGCATGCACACGAAAGCTCATACCAAGAACAAACTTAGTTGGTCTCTAAGGTGCTACTGGAAGGAATTTTTTTATGTTGTTTTGACTATGACAGACCAACACAGCTATCTACCTGTAAATGGTTGCATTAAGTTAGAGGAAAGTGCTTGCAAAAACATTGCATAGCAAAATGTGTATTTTAAGAGAAACACGTGCTCATAATGCAGCAGCAATTGCCAAATGATTAAAGAAGGGATGAGGATGAACAATGTTGGAGTTATGCTGCGATCTATGATCTCACATTTAAAGGAGATCAGTGTTTTTCCTGCAGATCTTGGTACCCGCAGATGTCTATCTGTCTAGATGGCTATCTATCTGTTCTGTAGGAGTCTAACACTTATTGCAGATTTAATGAGGTGTTGGTAGATATAGCTTGCTCCTTTTATCCTTCCCCCCCCTCCCTTAAAATTCTGGAGGAGGAACAGGCTTTACCTCATCCTCGGTATGTAGATGAACTATATGGCAGTTAAATGTTGTCTTCAAAACTTGTCCAGAAAAGGATTAATATTTGGGTTACTACAGTGATGTACCTGTCATGTGTAAGAACCACCTACATAATCTGTCTGTGTTCGTCTTGCCCCAAATATTCCCTGTGCCCTCTTTCAAAGGCAAGGCCGCCTTTTGCAGATTTATTACAATACTGTATAATAAAATAAAACCACACAGGCCATTTCCAGGAGCAAAGTAGCAAGCTTTTGAGTGACACAGGGCTCCTTTTTTTTGGGCAGGTTAAGGGAAGCAAGCTTTGGAGTTGCACAAGGCTCTTTGGAGAACAAAGAACGTTTCAAAACTGGAGGGCATGGACGGGAGATCTTCGTGGTAGCATCATACCGCATGGTCCAGATCGCTTTGCTTGTGATAGCATGTTGGGTGCCGAAAAGTGAGGTGGAGAGGGTTTAGATACCCCCCCCTCCGTTCTTTTCCTGCTCTCCATCCTATTTGAGCCTACAGTGGTCCCGGCAACCAGCTGCCATCTCAGCGCCTTGTTCCCTCCTGAGCCGCTCTTTCAGACCAGTCATTTCCCGTTCGTGAGGTCCCGTAAAATGTTCATGTCTCCTAATATTATTCATCGCTGCCTGGCAGTGGTATTTGCTGACGCCGGTCTTGAAGCGAGATCCGAATCGTACACTTTATAGAGACTTTACAGATGCCAGCTGTTGCTTCCCCGCAACTTGGGAAGCAATTAAAGAGTCTGTGTCACGTTGCGAACGACTCAGAATCTGACCGGCTGCAGACCTCCAGGCGTACCTGGGAGGCTTGATTTCTGAGAATGCATTGTGCATTCTCGGATGACGTGCCAACCGAGATCTATAAACTGACCGGGGGCGGGGGGGGGGATAAATCCTAAAATCTATGCTTGCCAGGAAGGTCGAGGCAGGTGAAGGAGATGTATCGACCCGTGTGCTGTCGGGTTAGTGGAGATGCTGGGGGCTAGGAACTCATCCCTGGCAGTTCCAAGCAGTTTGGCCCGGGGAAGGCTTTGCCTGCCTCCCCACCGGTGGATGCTGAAGATATATCAATAATAGGAAGCCATTTAAACTGGACCACTTAGAGTGCAAGCGATTCTTCTTTTAAAAAGAGAGAGAGAGAGGCTAAGAGCAAGTGGAATAATGCTTTACAAGTTCACAGAGGTTGATTTGTGTGTGCATGGGGAGATTATAGCCTTAAGATCCCATGAGATGGGGGGGTGGGCTTCAAAGCAGGAGGGAAGGGAAGCACTTCTCCAAGAGGGCGATCTAGGATTACTCAGTGATTTGGCAAGCGGGCAAAAGCCGCACATTAATTATTATTATTTTTGGTTTGCACAAAGGAGCCTATTCATATTGGCAAGCTGTGTCTGCTCTGGGGGTTTTGATCCCAGACTGGAGAAACCCCACTCTTTTCTGAGTTCCCATGCTTCGAATAACACAGAAGCGGAGCACCCTTTGCTGACCTGGGGGCTTCCAGATGTTTTGGGCTACCAACTCCTATTACCCTCAGCCAGCACAGCAGTGCGGATGGGAGGTGCGCTCCAGAAACATCTGGAGGGGGAGGGGGAGTCCCAGGCCAGCAAAGGCTGCTGCAAGAGCGAAAATGATGGGGCATGATCCGCAGGGACATTTCTCTTGCACAACTCCACATTGATTCCTGCGTTGCAGGGGGTTGGACTAGATGACCCTGGGGAGTCCTTCCAACAATTATATGATTCCAGCTCCCCTCCCCGCTGCAGCATACAGCTGCCCCAGTAAGCCACAGCCGCCTCTTCTAGAGCCCTGCATTTATTCATTCAGAAAGCGGCATATATATATATATATATGATTCTCTGAAAACTCCTCCTCCTTCCCTTCATAAACATTCAGAGCAAAACCAAAGGGGGTCTGAAAAAAAAGGGAGAGCGTGGACTGCATCATCCTACTGTGGTGGGGCAGGAGGGGTGAAATAATTTACTCGGAAGTGACACCTTTTTTTGTGTGTGGGGGGGGTGAGTTTGTTCCTGGACGGAGAGCAGCCTCGGAGATAAATTCCAGCGCTGTGTAAGTAACAGCGCTATCGGGTTTAATCAACTGATGGGAAAGGCGGGCTTCTGAACCGGCGATTCCCATCAGCGGGCCTCTGATGCATTCTGCGGCTGAGAGGAGGAAACCACTTGCGAGCATGTGTAAATGTGACTTAGGCTGATTCTCTTTTTTCCCTTTTCAAGCGAGTGAGAGAGAAAGAGAGAGAGGGGAGGACATGAATGAGCTCGCTCAGACGGGAGTGTTGTCTTTATTTGGTGCAGATCAGCCCAAGTTTTGTGGTTTTTCTCGAGAGCCTGTTCCTTCCTGGTAGACCTCTCCTGATTTGTGGCTTTTTTTTTTCTTTTGCATTGCAGGAGAGCCCCATCGCAGTAGCGCTCCCCAGGCCCTGGAGGCTATGGAAGACCACACCGGTGGGCCAAGTCTGTAGGATGGTAGCACATAGCAGCGTGACTCCTGAGAATGGGATCGCGACAGGCCTGAGGTGTCGACTTGAGCCCCCGCTGCGGGACGCCCTGCAAGCCCGAGTCCCTCGCGCTCTGGGCTGCGCCAACGCCGTGCCAGCGCCGCGGGACACCCACTTCCACACCTTCCGCTCGCAGGCGGACTTCAGCACCATCATTCGCACCAGCGCCTTGCTGGATGAGTGCGGCTTTTATTGGGGGCCGTTGTCGGTCAACGTGGCCCATGAGAAGCTCAAAGGCGAGCCGGTGGGGACCTTCCTTATCCGGGACAGCCGTCAGAAGAACTGCTTCTTCACCATTAGCGTTAAGACGGCCACGGGACCCACGAGCATCCGCGTGGTCTTCCAAGCTGGCCGCTTCAGCTTGGACGGCAGCAAAGAGGTGTTTGACTGTCTCTTCCAGCTGCTGGAGCATTATGTCAGCTCCCCGCGGAAAGTCTTGGCCGCCCCGCTGCGCAAGGAGCGCATGCGGTCCTTGCAGGAACTCTGTCGGAAAAACATCGTGGCGACGTACGGCCGAGAGGGCTTAAGGAGCATCCCCCTCAACCCGGTCTTAAAGGATTACTTGGAATCGTTCCCTTTCAAGCTGTAAAGGCCTTGCATTAAATCGGCCGGTGCGGCTGGGAGAAGGCGAGGAAATCAAGCCCCCCCGGAGGTCGCTCTTGTCTGTTGCCGCTTTTAAAATAGCGCACAGCTATGACCTTGAGGGCCGGGCGGCAGCGATCCGCCGGCTCGCAGAGAGCCCTGTTCAGGGTGAAGAGGCGGTTGGGACGGAAAGCTTGGAGTTGCGCGGAGACGCCTTTGGCGCAGTGACTGTTGGGATGCGCAGACTGCAGCAATGCAGGCCAATGTCGGGATTTTTGGGACTGTGTTGGTCGTGAACATACCTATTTTTGTAGCAGTTCTACTGTATGTGGTGGAGGAGGAGGGGTGGAACTTGGAACACTTGACTTCTAATGTTTACATAACTCATAACTGAAAAACTCTTTGCACAAAGCAAGGCTACGGGAAAGTCTTGACAATAATGTTTTCTGCTGGGCAGAACGTGCTGTTATTTTATATCTATTTTTTTAAATGGGGTAATAAAACTTATTCTAAAAGTTTTTGCAAAAAAAACCAGAACTCTAGTCTCTTTGTGGGCCCTGGATATTGAGTTTTTGCAAGGCCACAGATTTGGGCAACTTTTGGCCCTCCCATTGTCGTTGAGTTAGTTTCCTTCAACCCTAGCCAGCATGATCAATGGCCAGGAATGTTGGGAGTTGTAGTTCAGCAACATCTGGCACCCAGAGGTTCTCTTGGGCTCCATTATCTGCTTCTGGCTTCATTTGTGACTCTCCTTTGGACACAGAGCAATGCCCCCTCTTCCTGGAGAATAATATCAAGTCACTTACTTGAGAGTTGCACATTAAAGCAGCATAATGAATTGACCTCTAAAAAGAACAACGCCTGGGAGGTAGCTCAGTCGGTAGAGCGTGAGCCTCTTAATCTCCGGGTTGTGTGTTCGAGCCCCATGCTGGGCGAAAGATTCCTGTGTTGCATGGGGGTTGGGCTAGATGACCCTTGGGGTCCCTCTTCTAACTCAACCATTATCTATGATTCTATAATAAGGTCCACCAACTCTGCATGGGGGTGCCAGAAAGCTGCCGAAGGTCTTTTCTGAAAGTTGAAATTAGACCTAGCCAACTGGATCTTGTCCAGGTCCTTGGAGATAAGGCTCTGCTCATGGATAACGAAATTCCTAGAGTGAGAAGGGACCGCACAGGTAATCTAGTCTACCTGTCTTACAATTCATGGGCTGGGATCCATTAGTAGGTGCAAGGTGGTTTAACAGGAGCAACAGTGAAGCAGGAGCACTGCCACCATGGAAATAGATGGCAAAAGATTAAGAAATGGGTCCCCAAATGCATGTTTGGGTCAAAAGTGGGTCCTGGCTCTGAAAAGACCTGATCTAGTCAATGCTTGAAAGCTGCTGCTTGTTGGCATCTCGAGAGACAATGGAGTGCGCCTCTGGGGGTGAAGTCAAACCACTTCTACAGCATCCCTGCTAGGTGGCTGCCCTATCTCAGCTTCAGGTGGAATGTACTAGGAGTATCTCGCTTCCGCAAAGAGCGGAACTCCTTGCAGGACATTGCTTGCTGGTCAGAGTGGTCTCATAAAGGAGACGATGCTCTGAAAGCTATGGTGGCCCCATGTAGTTCTCTTAACAACCCATGCTCTAAAGCAGAGTTTCCCAAACTTAAGTCTCCAGCTGTTACTACAACTCCCATCACCCCTACGGTAGCTAGCAGGACCAGTGGTCAGGGATGATGGGAGTTGTAGTCCCAAAAAAAGCTGAAGACCCAAGGTTGGGAAGGTATGGCAAATAACAAGTCATTTTGGACTCACAGCTGTCCATGGAGGCGCAGGTCAGTTCTGTATCCAGGGCAGCTGTCTACCAGCTCCATCTGGTACGCAGGCTAAGACCCTACCTGCCCGCAGACTGTCTCGCCAAAGTGGTGCATGCTCTAGTTATCTCCCGCTTGGACTACTGCAATGCGCTCTACGTGGGGCTACCTTTGAAGGTGACCCGGAAACTGCAATTAATCCAGAATGCAGCAGCTAGACTGGTGACTGGGAGTGGCCGCCGGGACCACATAACACTGGTCCTGAGAGATCTACATTGGCTCCCAGTACGTTTCCGAGCACAATTCAAAGTGTTGGTGCTGACCTTTAAAGCCCTAAACGGCCTCGGTCCTGTATACCTGAAGGAGCATCTCCACCCCCACCCTTTAGCCCGGACACTGAGGTCCAGTGCCGAGGGCCTTCTGGCAGTTCCCTCCCTGCGAGAAGCAAAGCTACAGGGAACCAGGCAGAGGGCCTTCTCGGTAGTGGCGCCCGCCCTGTGGAACGCCCTCCCAGCAGAGGTCAAAGAGATATACAACTATCTGACATTCAGAAAATACCTGAAGGCAGCCCTGTTTAGGGAAGTTTTTAATCTGTGACATTTTGATGTATTTTAATATCCGTTGGAGGCCGCCCAGAGTGGCTGGGGGGACCCGGCCAGATGGGCGGGGTACAAATAATAAATTATTATTATTATTATTATTATTATTATAGAGAGCAGGTTGGCCACGGTCTGAAGGACAAACGCAATGGCTCCTGGGGGCAGCTTCTCAGTGCTACATCCCACCATGTGGAGAAGACCTCTGAAATGTCCCCAGAAACCCCAGGCAAAAATAGATGCAACAGGTTTTTCACATGTGCAATGCACTTCCAGGTCTTCCTTCCCACTCTTTGCAAAAAAAAAAATGTGGAATGCTAATAAATTCCCATTTGGGGATGTGTGAATGGCAGAACGCATAACAAAACAACCCGAGGGTCCTTTTTATGTAGCTAGTTTCCACAACAGTCTCAAGCTGGCAGGATGTGGGTTTGCAGGTGATGTTATTTTGATGCAGATCTTAAGGAGTGTCTTGACACTATCCTCTCCCCTCCGGTGAAGACTTGGCGGTGCAAAAATATTTAGAGAGGCTTTTCCTGACCCGGTTCCAGCTACCGTCCGTCAGCAGCGCTGTGACCGATGCTCAGGGATGATGCGAGGTATCGTCCAACCATGTTTTGGTGGAGAGGGTTAATTCAAAGAGGCAAAAGTTCAGTGATACGAGCACCTAAAGCAGACGTGGGGCAAACGTTTGGCCCATGGGATGTTTCTGAACTACAGCTCTCCTCGTGCCTTGCCATTGGCTGGGCTCATTAGCTGGGAGTTGTAGTTCAGCAACATCCGTCTACCCAAAGGTTCCCCACGCCTAACATACAATAAGAGCCCAAACAAAATAAAAAAATTCCTTCCAGTAGCACCTTAGAGACCAACTAAGTTTGTTCTTGGTATGAGCTTTCGTGTGCATGCACACGAAAGCTCATACCAAGAACAAACTTAGTTGGTCTCTAAGGTGCTATTGGAAGGAATTTTTTTATTTTGTTTTGACTATGACAGACCAACACGGCTATCTACTTGTAATAAGAGCCCAGAATGTGGAAAATTCCCCAGTCCAATTCTGGACAACCTCCAGTTGTAGAATTGCTCTAATAGTGCTGGAAAGACCCTGTGGGAAGCATGGAGGGGAGGGGGGCTCTTAGCTCAGCGGCAGGACACCTGCTTTGCTTGCAGAAGGCCCTTGGTTCCTCTCCAGTTCAAAGAACCAGAAGCCCAAGGGGTAGGAAAGAGCCACCTCTGCTGCTGCCAGCTGAGTTAGATGGGTGAACCACCTGGCTTGGGGCAAAACAGCTTCCAACGGTCCCATCTGTCGCAGGGTGCATGGCCTCTGTTGGGGCTTGCTGGGCATGCTCAGTCTCGGGAAGACAGCGAGGAACTTGGCAGCAGAATAACTCCATGCATGCGGTTTTGCGCTGAGCATACAGTTCCAGAGGGCAAAGGTTGGGGACCCTCTGGGCAAAAAGGCAGCGTGTAGTAAACGTTAGCATGAGGATTGTGGCATCAGTTGAGTCAGTGCAAGGCACAGGGGCGTACCCAGGATCAAAACTAGGGGGGGGGGGCAAGCCATGGTCGTTCAGGGTTGCTTTGAATGGACGCTGATAATTTTTGCTTCTGGGGGGGGCAGCTGCCTTCTAGGGGGGGGCAGCTGCCCCCCTGCCCCCCCTGGGTACGCCCATGGCAAGGCAGATTCCTAGGTTCATTTGGAGCTGTTGTTCTAATACTAATATAGTATTAGTACCTCTGGTTATGAACTTAATTCGTTCCAGAGGTCCGTTCTTATCCTGAAACTGTTCTTAACCTGAGGTACCACTTTAGCCGCCACACGATTTCTGCCCTCACCCTGAAGCAAAGTTCTTAACCCGAGGTACTATTTCTGGGTTAGCGGAGTCCGTAACCTGAAGCATCTGTAACCCGAGATACCACTGTGCTAATAAATTTATTATTTAAATTTGGCTGGGTATCCTCAGCCTCTCTGGGCGGCTTCCAACAAAAGATTCAGAATTGTTCCCTATTTTCCCTATATAAGTTTTTGTTCCCTATGCACCCACTTTAGAGAGAGAGAGAAAGAGAGATCCCCCTTAGGGCTGTTTGTAAGATAATAATACTAATACTAATAATAATAATAATAATAATACTAATAATAATAATAATAAATAATTTATTATTTGTACCCCGCCCATCTGGCCGGGTCCCCCCAGCCACTCTGGGTGACCTCCAACAGATATTAAAATACATTAAAATATCACAGGTTAAAAACTTCCCTAAACAGGGCTGCCTTCAGGTATTTTCTGAATGTCAGGTAGTTGTTTATCTCTTTGACCTCTGCTGGGAGGGCGTTCCACAGGGCAGGCGCCACTACCGAGAAGGCCCTCTGCCTGGTTCCCTGTAGCTTTGCTTCTCGCAGCGAGGGAACCGCCAGAAGGCCCTCGAAGCTGGATCTCAGTGTCCGGGCTGAACGGTGGGGGTGGAGACGCTCCTTCAGGTATACAGGACCGAGGCCGTTTAGGGCTTTAAAGGTCAGCACCAACACTTTGAATTGTGCTCGGAAACGTACTGGGAGCCAATGTAGCTCTCTCAGGACTGGTGTTATGTGGTCCCGGCGGCCACTCCCAGTCACCAGTCTAGCTCCCGCATTCTGGATTAATTGCATCATAATGATGATGATTATTGATTTATACCCTGCCTATCTGGCTGGGTTTCCCCTGCCACTCTGGGCGGCTCCCAACAGGATATTATTATTAATAATAAAGCGATAAAACATCAAACATTAAAAGCTTCCCTAAGTCTCCTGAGTTTTCACCCATCCGAGAAGTGGGTGTTTTGAAACTCCAAGCGGGCTGCAATCTGCTCCAAAAGGCTTGGTTTTCCCCTCCCTGCCCTTCTAAACTCTGAATGGAGACGAAGGAAGAAACGAAACGAAACCCAAAGTTGCCTAACTTGGTATGTACACTGCTGGGGGTCTGACCTGGTGGTCATTGGCCGGGAAAGGGAATTGTTGACTCAGTCCTGAAACAGGCAAAGGCCATATTAGGAATCCTTAAGGAACGGGTGGGAAATAAAACTTGCCAGTACCGTTATGCTGTTATATAAATCCGTGCTGTGGCTACTCTAGGAACACTGCAAATAGTCGCTGCACAACAGCTAGAAAAAATGCAGGGAAAAAGGGCAGCCCCCATGACTGATGTTACAGAGGAACAAAGGAAAGTCAGACCATTGCTTCATCCAGCGTGGAGCCAGCTGCACTGACTGGCAGCAGCTCTCCGGGACGTAAGGCAGGAATCTCTCTCTCTCTCTCTCTCCCCCCCCCCCCCAGTCCTATGTGGGGATGCCACTGGGGAACCTTCTGCCTGGAAAGCAAATAGATGCTCTGTCACTGCGCTGTGGTCCTTCCCCTAAAATTAAAAGTAAGATTCTAGTCCTCATGGCTCTGTGTAAAAGGCAAAAATTAATAAGGACACTGCAAAACAGTCCGTTGGGTCCACCTAGCCCAGTATTGTCTACACTGACTCGCAGCAGCTGTCTAGGCTTTTAATCAGGAAATCTTTCCCAGCCACTACTTGGAGATGCCAGGGATTGAACCTGCGACTTTCTAAGCAGATTCTCTAACCTCTGAGCTACTGCCCCTTCTCCCAGGAGGGACATCGTTCACACCATTCACCTGCGGAACTCACTGCCACTGGATGCAGTGGCTTTGACTAGCTTACCGCACAAGCCTGACCACCATCTACTCGGAAGTACTGTTGCATTCAGTGGGATGTACTCTCAGGTAAGTGGGGTCAGGGTTGCAACCTTGGCCGGCTTTCCAAGGAAACGGGCAGGGCGTGGCTCAGGGCAGAGGCTGTTGGGAACAGACATTTGCCAGTTCAAGTTGCAGAGGACAAGGGAAAGGGGCTAGCTGTCCTTCCGCTGCACCCAGGGGCGAGGGACGTGCTCTATCGACATCATCCCGGACCGCTGGCAGGGGCTTATGGGAGGTGTAGTCCAAGACCTGGAAGGCCGCAGGTTGCGCAGAGCAAAAAACATCAGGAGGAGCCTGCAGTCTAGAACCTGCAAATATTCCAGGCCTACAGTGCCCCTGCCTAGAAGGTCTCTTACTAATCCATGGTATTTGTGCTTGTCTCTACGTGTGCAGCCTTGCAAACATCTCTCTCTAATTATTTTTATTTTATAACAAAATCCAAAATCCACGTTCCCCTCTCCTTACGGAGATGCTCGGAGTGGCTAAGAGAAGCTGGCTGATCAACAAAATAAATGCAAAATAAAGAAGAGGAAAATAGCAGCACACCAAAGTGGTTTGTTTTTTTTTTAAGCATAAGGACAAACCAAATGGAAATTTACATAGGGTTCAGGAGGAGGAATGGCTGGATCTTCCCTCATCTGCCAGTTTCAGAACCAGTGAGCTCTGCTGTACTGCCCACCTACACACCTGGGAATAACACTTTTGCACGCAAAAGATCCTGGGATCGAATCCTGGGCATCTCCAGGCAGAGAAAGGCTGCCAGTCAGTGCAAGCAATCCTGGACTGGATGGACCAATGGCCTGGTTCAGTATTAGGCAGCTGCTTGTGTTTCTTGGCCCATCAACGTGGACATAAGCACATTTATTTTACCAAGGGCATTTTTAATCTGCCCTTCACCTCGGCGGAGCCCAGGGAGGCTTGCAAAACACATAGAACTGCACCACCGTCAGCTGTGCATTTAAAGAATAAGGGCAGCCGAAACCACAGAGCAGATTAACTTCCCAGCAATGAATTAACAGCCTGTGGCTTCCATTCTGACGCACTGGGGGTGGGAGGGAGAGTAGGCGGTTGCACCACCTTATCCAGGAGTGGGAGCCTCAGATTTGGGGGTGGGTGGGTCAAATGCTGCCCTCTGAAACTCTCTGCTTGCCCCCCCCCCCAGGATTCTCTGCAGGACACACCTATGCATTTTCCTTGGCTTGAACTGTGCAAATGTCCCTTGCTTGCTTGGATAAAGGATGGAGAGGCTGGGTGGGGTGGGGTGGAGGCGCCTTGTATAATAATAATAATAATAATAATAATAATAATAATAATAATAATAATAAATTTTTATTTATAACCCGCCCTTCCCAGCCAAGACTGGGCTCAGGGCGGCTAACACCAATAAAATCACAACAAAACATACAAAACAATCAATTAAAATACAGGTTAAAATACGATTTGAAGTTTAAAAAGCAGCCTCATTTTTAAGTAGCCCACCAATCAAACCATAAAGGAATGAAACATCAGGGTTAAACTGAAACCAACCCAAAGGCCAGGCGGAACAGCTCCGTCTTACAGGCCCTGCGGAAAGATGCCAAATCCTGCAGGGCCCTGGTCTCTTGTGACAGACCGTTCCACCAAGTCGGGGCCAGTACTGAGAAGGCCCTGGCCCTAGTTGAGGCCAACCTAGCATCCTTGTGGCTCGGGACTTCCAAAATGTTATTATTTGAGGACCTTAAGGTCCTACACGGGGCAAACCAGGAGAGGCGGTCCTTTAGGTATGCTTCCTCCCAGCAACTCCTGCAGCCAAGGTGGTGCCAAACATCTTGCTCTGCTTTCCTTTGGACCAGGCACCCTCCAAACGTGGCCCTCCAGATGTTGTTGGACTACAACTCCCATCATCCCTGACCACTGGTCCCGTTAGCTAGGGATGATGGGAGTTGTAGTCCCAAAACATCTGGCGGGCCAAGTTTGGGGATGCCTGCTTTGGACCATATCAGTGAGGCCAAGGGGTGGGTCTTGTTGTCTGGGCAGCCCAGGACCGCCATACACACTGCCCAGGTCTGAATCCCTGCTTGAAAAACCTTCTGCATGACCAGGGGCCTGTTGCCTCCTCTCAGCCTTACCTACCTCGCAGGGTCGTCGTGCAGGTAGCAGAAGGCCCTGTTTGCTGCTCCAAATGTCTTTGGAGGAGAGTCGGGTTGTAAAAAGTAACAAATAAGCAAGGATGTTGGCTTCCTGCACTTTGTTCCACGCACAACTGAGAGCACCGGAATTGGCGAGCTCATTGTAGCCTTTGGGTCATTTTGCTTTCCGCATCTCACTTCCACAGAGTCTGTTGGCTTGCCAGCCTCATAAGTCACTGGTTTTTAACTTAGTGCTCCTCTGGCCCAAGAGGCAATGCAGGCAGCTAGCTCCCTGTGTAGAAGAGTAGAAGAGTTTGGATTTGATATCCCGCTTTATCACTACCCGAAGGAGTCTCAAAGCGGCTAACATTCTCCTTTCCTTTCGTCCCCCACAACAAACACTCTGTGAGGTGAGTGGGGCTAGAGACTTCAGAGAAGTGTGACTAGCCCAAGGTCACCCAGCAGCTGCATGTGGAGGAGCGGGGAAGCGAACCCGGTTCACCAGATTACGAGTCCACCGCTCTTAACCACTACACCACACTGGCTCTCCTATTGTGTAGGCTCTCAACTATTGTGTAGCAATAGTTCAGGGTCAAGGAGTTAATTGGGGAACAGCAAAGGGGGATACAGCCCCCCCGATGCGCACCCAAGATCAATTCCTTGGAAGGTTGCAAGCAGATTATCAGCATATCCATCAGTAGCCTTGGATCCGAAGCCTAGGTCACGAATGCGAAATGAGCATTCGTATTGGTGCGAAAGGAGGACTCTGAGTTCAATTTCCAACCTTGATAGATGCCATTTAATTGTTTCGCTACCGAATCCAAGGGGAACTTTGCGAGTTCAGACCTACCACTGTCTTGATGTACCTCCAAACAATCACCGGTTTCAGTTTCTTTGCTGGCAGGTCCCACCTGCTACAGTCAAAATTCCTGTCTCCAGTGTACCATTCAAATCGGAAACTTCCTTTTCCAATGTGTCTAAAATTCTGCTAATGTTTCCCTCCGCTGTTTGTTTTGGAAGAAGAGGGCTGCAAGAGGAGAAATTCAATTCAGCTTGCATTTAAAGGCACACCTGTGAAATCTGCATCTTCTGAAACGAAGGGAGAAACCAAACTCCCATCACAGCAGAGAAGGGGTGCGGCCTAGGACCCTCACACCTACGGGACCGCCTATCCTGGTATGCCCCGCAGAGGACCTTAAGGTCCACAAATAACAACATTTTGGAGGTCCCGAGCCACAAGGTTGTTAGACTGGTCTCAACTAGGGTCAGGGCCTTCTCAGTACTGGCCCCAACTTGGTGGAACACTCTGTCACAAGAGACCAGGGCCCTGGGGGATTTGACATCTTTCCGCAGGGCCTGCAAGACAGAGCTGTTCCGCCTGGCCTTCGGGTTGGACTCAGTCTGATGTTTCCTCCCCTTATGGTTTTGATTATGGGCGACAAATGAAGCGGCATTTTAAATTTTAAATTGTATTTTAACCTGTATTTTAATTAACGGTTTTTTCTTTCTTTTATACTTTATTGTAATTTTATTGATGTTAGCCGCCCTGAGCCCAGTTTCGGCTGGGAAGGGCAGGGTATAAATAAATTTTATTATTATTTTTATTATTATTATAGTTGAGTGGTAGAGCATCTGCTTTGCATGCAGAATGTCCCAGGTTCGATCCCGGGCATCACCAGGTAGGGCTGGGAAAGACCCACAACCTGAAGATCCACCTGGCATTCAGTAAAGACAACACTCATCTCGATGGACCAATGGTTTGGCTCCGTATGAAGCTGCTTCCAGTGTTCCAATAGCAAAAGCATAAAATGAAATACCAAGAGGTTCCCCCCCCTTTCTTCCATAAGCCCCACTGGGACCATGGCCAGGCTTTTAACAAAATAAACATTATGGTCTACCCCACCCCACACTGCCTCGCACCAGCCAACTATAATGAGATCTGGAGACAACGAATGCCCTTCAACTTTCTATTATGCAACATTTCCTAGGAATTCGGCTCAATGAGTTACCCAGGAGCCAGAGACCCGGGAGCTGGAAGAGTCCAGAGCCGGAGATCGCTAACGGGTGCATCCTGTTCCTTCCTGCGCAAACATTCTGGGTTCGCAACGATGGGCTAAAGAGCAGCGTCGTTACTCATTTATCTATTCATTGGTTATTAATCAATTAATCCGTATCTGCTCGTGTCTCAGTGGGGTTTGGGTTACGTCTGAAGTTTCCAGCAACTAGATAGCTCCTGAAGGAGAACTTATAAACTCTAGTCTTCCAGGCCTGTTGGAAGGGACCCCAAGGGTCATCCAGTCCCGCCCCCTGCTATGTAGGACTCTCAACCTTGGCTCTGTAGCTATTGTCGGACTACAGCTCCCATCATCCCTGAGCTGCTAGCTAGGGATGCTTGGAGTTGTAGTCCAACCATAGCTTTAGATCCAAGGTTGAGGAAGGCTGGCCCTAGGGCCCAGTGGTGGCTAACCTTGACACTCCAGATGTTTTGGGACTACAACTCCCATCATCCCTGACCACTGATCCTGTTAGCTAGGGATGATGGGAGTTGTAGTTCCAAAACATCTGGAGTGCCAAGGTTAGCCACCACTGCCCTAGGCCCTACCTTTACTCTTGAGGAGACCCTTTACTCATAAACTGGGTTTATCGATGCATGCCATCTCATTGCTCTTCAACCCAGACCTCTCAGGGTCTGGGTGGCGGCGGCGGCTCCACAACTCCAAGCATTCTTTGTCAGGTCTCCTGCCAGCCAAAGGGTTCCTGAAGGGGATTTTAAGCACAGGTTCCAGAGGACCCTGCCCACTGGCGGAGGAAGGGGGGTGCAGTAGGTGCAGCCCGCCCTGGGTGTCATCCCTGAGGGGGTTGACATGGCTGCCCCGGCCCCTCTGGGATGCTTGCCAGTGTGGTGTAGTGGTTAAGAGCAGTGGACTCATAATCTGGTGAACCGGGTTCGCGTCTCCGCT
Source organism: Darevskia nairensis (assembly GCA_034642065.1). NCBI lineage: Eukaryota > Metazoa > Chordata > Lepidosauria > Squamata > Lacertidae > Darevskia > Darevskia nairensis. Next base: position 618,124 of record JAWWNI010001118.1, on the reverse strand, counting down.
CCTCCACATGCAGCTGCTGGGTGACCTTGGGCTAGTCACACTTCTCTGAAGTCTCTCAGCCCCACTCACCTCACAGAGTGTTTGTTGTGGGGGAGGAAGGGAAAGGAGAATGTGAGCCGCTTTGAGACTCCTTCGGGGAGTGATAAAGCGGGATATCAAATCCAAACGCTTCTTCTTCTTCTTGCTGTGGGTGTTGCCCCCTGGAACGCTTGCCCCACCCCCTGGGATGCTTGCCACGCCCCCATGGGCGGCTCGCCACACCCCGTGGGTGGTTAGTCCTGCCCCTGCGGGTGGCTAGCCCCGCCCCTGGGGTGCTCGCTCTGCACCCGGGTGCACAGCATGTGTGCTGCTCCGGGTGCTGGAGCAGCTAGCTCTGCCTCTGCCAGCTCAAAATCCTCAACCTGTAGGGAGTCCAATTTATCCTCTGAGGACTCCGTGCCCAGTACCAGGTCATGGTTAAACTTGGGCTTGAGAACCCCCTTAAGAGGTTTGGTGAAAACCTAGAAGTTTTTTTTAGCAGTGAAGCCCTTTCTGGTAGAGTCCACCTGCGCTGTCGGTTCCTTTGAAGCCAATGGTCTCCCTCAGGAGGTTATAATAATAATAATAATTTATTATTTATACCCCGCCCATCTGGCTGGGTCCCCCCAGCCACTCTGGGCGGCCTCCAACAGATATTAAAATACATTAAAATATCACAGGTTAAAAACTTCCCTAAACAGGGCTGCCATCAGGTATTTTCTGAATGTCAGATAGTTGTTTATCCCTTTGACCTCTGCTGGGAGGGCGTTCCACAGGGCGGGCGCCACTACCAAGAAGGCCCTCTGCCTGGTTCCCTGTAGCTTTGCTTCTCGCAGCGAGGGAACCGCCAGAAGGCCCTCGGCGCTGGACCTCAGTGTCCGGGCTGAACGATGGGGGTGGAGACGCTCCTTCAGGTATACAGGACCGAGGCCGTTTAGGGCTTTAAAGGTCAGCACCAACACTTTGAATTGTGCTCGGAAACGTACTGGGACTCTCTTTCCTTGGAGGTTTTTAAGCAGAGGTTGGAGGCCCATCTGTCATGGATGATTCAGCCGAGATCCCTGCATTGCAGGGGGTTGGACTGGATGACCCTTGGGGTCCCTCCCAACTCGACGATTCTGTGATTCTATGAAATTCTCCTTTGGAAAATTCAGGTGAAATATAGGCTAGGTTGGAGACTTGAGGGCACTTCCCCCCCCCCCTGGAGATCCAGAGAACTTTTGAACTTTCCATTTGTGGCTGAGAGAATGTCATTAACACGCAGGAGAAAGCGGACCGGGGTGGGGGTGGGGGGGAAGGCAAGTCTTAAATCAAAGGTATGGTGTGTCTTTTACGCTCCCATTAAAAGAGGCAAGGAGCCCAAATGAGCTTTTAGTGTCATCAGCGAAAATGACCTGTCAGCCACATAAGTTCATTTCTGGGGCATGACCAGTTGTCAGAATGCAGTTAGCAAGACAAATCTGATGCCTTCCTTCCTAGGAGTCCATTTTGGCATCCGTTTGGAGGATCTCTCATGCTTAAACTGCTGGCGGACACGGACGCCACACATTCCTCACCAGAGGCATAGGAAGGTCAGGTGGTACCCGGTGCGGAAGGAAGGTCAGGTGGTACCCGGTGCGAAAAAATTTTTTGTCACACCCCCCCACATTTATTTATTTGCCTGCAAAAATGGTTTTACGTTATTTCATTTTTTTTTTTTTTACAAAGGAATAATAATAAGTAAAAATAAACTTTTATTTATATCCCGCCCTCCCCGGCCGAAGTCGGGCTCAGGGCGGCTAACATCAGATACATAACATTGATATAAAATCAAACAATAATTAAATTACCTCCTAAAAACATGTCAAAATCAAATTCTAATTAGATGGCTTTCCGCAGGGTTAGGGTTGGGAACAGTAAGTGCTCCACTGAATTGAAATTTCAGCCTTCACGACATAGGAAAACAGCCAAGTAAACAGCTATTTTCGTGGAGGAGGGTCAAGATATTAACTGATATGCATGAAATTTCATATGTAGCTATATAATCCCTAGTGTAGTAAGATAAGACCTTTGGAGCAGGCATTTTTTTTAAAAAAGTTTTTTATGAACCACTCTAGTAGGGCAGTAATTGTTCCTTGATAATTTGTCACCCCCTCCATGATGGAACCTGGGGCGACCTGCCCCCCTCTTCCTACGCCCCTGTTCCTCACCAAAGAAAAAGGTGTTGACAGCCTCAGATGTGTTTTCTGCCCATCTCACACCGATGCTGACTAGACGATCCTTTGCTCTGGTCTAGTGATGAGCCAATCTATCCATTTCAGTCCATCTCCGTTTTCTCACTCTTCCCGTCTTAATTTCTGTTCATTTCCACATCCATTTGTGACTTTAGAAGAATTAGCCCTCGTGAAAATTCACCAGCAACTTTCTCCTAATAAGCACACGTACGCAATTTCGACTGAATGATTTTGCAAAGCGTTTCATCCTGATATAATTTCCAAAGCAACACACAAACCGATAACGCAGCCATCCTTCAAACCCACACTTCTCTGAATTTTGCAGTGCAGTTCTCTGGCCAAGTCATGTGTATGGAAATGCATTAGACCAGGTTAAACTATTCATGAAAATGTATATATGAGTGGAAAATAAAATAAAATTTAAAAATGGCATTATATTAGAGAAATTCGCTTTGTAAAAAAGATCTGTATATTGGGTGATATGGCATAGATTAGGAGGAATTCTTTGATGAATTTTCAGGAGGACTTTAAAATAAACCCGCAAACTGATGTGGAAATATTGCCCAGACTTGAGATTGGAAAAAATGAGAAACAGAGAGAAAAGGAAATTGATTGAGCCGCCCATCAGCAGCAGCTGTAAGTAATTTAAATCTCAAGTCTGCACATGACCGCATGTGATCCTCTGTGATATTGTCAGGCTGCACTCCCTTTCGACTGCGCGTTGGATCACTGCTGTGCCCCTAAAAAAGCAGATGTCCTGAGCAACCACATGAGCGGGGGAGAGCACCTGCCTTGTGTGCAGAAGGTCCCAGGTTCGAATCCCCAACGGCAACTCCAGGTAGGGCTGGAAAAGATTTCCTGCTCAAAACCCTGGAGAGACGCTGCTGGTCAGTGTTGACAATACTGAGCTAAGAAGGATCCAATAGTCTGTCTTGGGAGCAGTCAGATCTCCGGCCCATTATCTGAGTGATCTGATAAATCCCAAGTTAAGAAGGGCCTTCACATTAGCACGATTCCACGCCATCCCGACAGCATTCCTACAGGGTGTATTTTCCAATACTCCTCTGGATCTTCGACTCTGCCCAGGGCCGGGGGTCCATTTAGGCGAACTAGGCAATTACCTAGGGCGCCAAAATGGAGGGGGCGCTGGCCAGCCTGCCCCCCGCCCCCCGCCACCGCCCGGTGCCGCCCCAACCAGCGGCAGAGCAAGCAAACCGCGGCGGCGGGGGGCGCCCGGCTGGGCAGGGGGCGGGGCACCGCTCCGCAATGTGCGTAATCCGCAATGACGTCACATGGCCTGCCCCCTCGACTAGGGCGCCAAAATTGCCAGCACCGGTCCTGACTCTGCCCATGCAACAAGGGAAAGATAGAGGATTTTATCCATTTTTTCTTTCACTGCCCTCTATATGTTACAGTTAGACCCAGGCTTTTCCTCTTAATCCCGCCGACCATCGCCCTGGACGACGACCGCATGAAATACTTATTGGTAGATGCCAACCCCCTGGTCACACGTGGTGTGGCTATCTATATTTTACAGGCACTGAAACTCAGGGCCACCTTCTCGGCTAACTTGCCCTAGACCTAGACCTATGTAACTTCCTGACGTAGTCACTGTTGACATGCCCTGTTATTGCTTCTTGTTTTATCTGTTTTACTCAGCATGATTTTACACTTAAAGTTTTAAAATGTATTTGTACAAAATGTATAAAATGTATCTGTTGTATTTTATGTACATTCGCGACAGGTTTCCACCTGGTTTCGCATTATGTGCTATGGCCATATGGCTAATGCAATAAATAATATTTGATTTGATTTGACTTGGGAGCAAAGCAGCTCTCTGTGGCCTTGTCAGATTTAGCTGTTTGCACAGAACCACGAGGACTAGAACCTTACTTGAATTTTAGAGGAAGGACTGTAGCTCAGTGGTGGAGCATCTTCTCAGATGATCGCAGGTTCAGTCTCCAGCACCTGCAGGAATGGCTTGGAGAGTATCCTGCCTTGGAGAGACACTCCCAGGCACTGAAGTCCGATGGTCTGATTCAGCTTCCTTTGTTCCACGTGCGCGACTGACCCCTCCTGAACTGTAAGGATGTTTCCTCTGGCAGAGGCAAGGCCTGCTCCGCCAGCGACACGGAAACCCCTCCCATCCTTGTTACAGTATAAATCATGGCTGGGATAGCAAGCCTTGCTTTTCGCCTTACCTGAGATACAATAACTTCATGAGAGGCGAAGAAAGGTTCATAAATATTCTGATCTGGGTGATAAAAAGCCACTTCCTTCCCTGGGAGTCTACTTAATCGCAGTGCCCTCTTCTACCACGTTCAGTATATTAGCCTAATTGCAAAACTGTGCATTGCCACTGGTATGGATTTAACCGCCCCCCCCCTTTTCCTCTTAACCTTTTCGGTTCACACCGAGCTGGGGATGCTAAATCAGAACTTTGGGAAGTTTGGAAGAGAACAGAACGGGGCCAAATGTAATTCGCCCTTCTCTTCCCTGGCTGCCCTGCTTATGACTCCCAAGTAGAACCATAGCATCATAGAATTGTAGAGTTGGAAGGGACCCCCAGGGTCATCCAGTCCAACCCCCCTGCAACGCAGGAATCACAGCTAAAGCATCAACGACAGATGAAGAAGAAGAGGAGAAAAGTTTGGATTTGATATCCCGCTTTATCACTACCCAAAGGAGTCTCAAAGCGGCTAACATTCTCCTTTAGGGAATGCTAGCCACTTTGAGACTCCTTCGGGTAGTGATAAAGCGGGATATCAAATCCAAACTCCTCCTCCTCCTCCTCCTCCTCCTCCTCCTCTTCTTCTTCTTCTTTCCCCTCCTCCCCCCCAACAAACACTGTGAGGTGAGTGGGGCTGAGAGACTTCAAAGAAGTGTGACTAGCCCAAGGTCACCCAGCAGCTGCATGTGGAGGAGCGGGGAAGCGAACCCGGTTCACCAGATTATGAGTCCACTGCTCTTATCCACTACACCACACTGGCTCTCAGATGGCATCCGATCTCTGCTTAAAAACCTCCAAGGAAGGAGAGCCCACCAACTTCCGAGGGAATCCGTTCCACTGTCTAACAGCTCTAGCTGTCAGAAAGTTCTTCCTGGTGTTTAGTCAGAATCTCCTTCCTTGGAACTTGAAGCCGTTGGTTTGTGTCCTACCCATCGGAGAAGGAGAAAACAAGCTTGCTCCCTCTTCCATGTGACAGCCTTGGAGATATTTGAAGGTTGCTATTGGAGGCCTAGTTGGGTGGTGAGTTTCTGCCCTTGGCTAGATCAAATGCTCCATATCTTATACATTTTACTAGATTTGTTTATTTATTGTCTTTGTACCCCACCTTTTCCTACAAGGAACTCGAGATGGCATACATGGTTCTCCTTGTCTCCTCCGTTGCAAAATTTGGAGTGTGAAATTTCGAAAGATGACTCACGTTTCGCATTGTTGGAACGGTCACCTTTGAATGTGAACTGGATCAAATTTCTACCCCATTCCCACCTGCAGTCCTCCATCATTAGACTTCTCCCATCAGCCCTTGCCCAAAGGCCAGAGATAATGGGAGTTATATACCTGAAGGAGCCTCTGAATCCCCATCGTTCAGCCCAGACACTGAGGTCCAGTGCCAAGGGCCTTCTGGCGGTTCCCTCACTGTAGAACACCCTCCCGTCAGATGCATCTTATACATGGAAAAAGACAGTACAGTGGTACCCCGGGTTACGCACCCCCCGTGTTGCGGATGTTCAAGTTGAGAATGCCCGCAACCCGGAAGTGTTTCCGGAGCACGTGCGACCCGCGTGGGACCCCTGGATGCGCAGAAGCGTTCTGCGCACTTCGCGCATGTGCAGAAGCGCTCAAATTGCGCTTCTTCCGGGGTTTTTTGTGTTTTTTTTGTGCGTTCGTGATATGCCCGCCCGCGTTACGTACCGCAACCCGGAACGGACCGCGTACGTAACGCGGGGTACCACTGTATATCATGCTTTTATATGTGTTGGAAGCCCCCAAGAGTGACTGGGCAACCCAGCCAGACGGGTGTAGTATAAACATAAACATAAACATAAACATAAACATAAACATAAACATAAACATAAACATAACAACAACAACAATTTTATGTGGGAGATGAAATAATAATAGTGGTAATACATATTATTTGCTTTGGAGGCTAGAAAGGAGTGTGTGAATATGTGTAGAAACTAGCCTACTCTACAAAGGTAGAATTTACATTAATTTCTCCGCCCACTTTTGTCTCTGGCCCCGCCCACGCTGAAAAAGCCTCCAGGCTGACCCTGTGACCTTTGCACTTTTGAAACCATGTGCTAAATTTAGTGTTAAGCGTGGGGAACATCTCTGATACGACTCTCACTGTTTTGCTCCCCTGGCCAGATTCCTGTGTCCTCCGAGGCTCTGTGGGAGGCAGGAACTCAGCAGGGAAAGCTTTTGCAAGCCCAGAGGCATAGCCATGGAGAACGCTTCGCCCGTCGAACTTCTGCCTGCGGTTGTCATAGGATCCTCACTAGGGAAGAAAACAAGCAACCACTTGAGGGTGTCAGCCCTGCTTGCGGGGAGGTGACGAAAGGAGAAAGGGGGGGATGTAGGTGGTCCTTGTGGGCCACTCGTTGGCCACCTCTGTCCTCAGCCAAACCATGGCAGTTTCGCATCCCTCATAAAAGCTGCTGTGCAAAGAAAATGAGTTTCCTTTGCTGGTTCAAACCTGTGGTCTTAGTAATCCTGTTATGACTGAGGTCATTTACAAGAATTGAGTTTGCAGTTCCTGCGAATGATGCTGCTGTTCTTTCTTTCTTTCTTTTGCTAGAGAGAAGCACATTCTGTCAGACCAGGGGCGTACCCAGGATCAAAACTAGGGGGGGGGGCAAGCCATGGTCGTTCAGGTTTGCTTTGAACGGACGCTGATCATTTTTGCTTCTAGGGGGGGGCAGCTGCCCCCCTGCCCCCCTGGGTACGCCCATGTGTCAGGCGGTACACGCACACACACACACACACACTGACCGTACGTAGCCATCAATACCCGTCAGCAAGTATTTAATCCTCTCTCAATTCACTCACATCCCGTACGATCTGGTTTTCAGCCCGCTTGCGGTAATCGAAAACGCCAGTAGGTAACTTAAAAGCATCTGCCCCTGGCGGCATTGATGCCCCCCCCCCCAGGATGCCCTCCTTCCCTCCTTACGTAGGCAGAGACAGTTTATGCCAGTCCCCATTCCAAATGCCCCTGAATTCAACACACATGCTCTCCCCCTTCACCCCCCTGCCGTTTCCTGCTTCTCAGAAACTGAATGTCCCCCTTTTGCTTAGGACGTCCCCATCTTCATCAGTGAAATTTTGGAGGGTATAGTAAGGTAAAGGTAAAGGGACCCCTGACCACTAGGTCCAGTCGCGGACGATTCTGGGGTTGCGGTGCTCATCTCGCATTATTGGCCGAGGGAGCCGGCATACGGCTTCCGGGTCATGTGGCCAGCATGACTAAGCCGCTTCTGGCGAACCAGAGCAGTGCACGGAAATGCCGTTTACCTTCCCGCTGGAGGTATTTATCTACTTACCTATTTATCTACTTGCACTTTGACGTGCTTTTGAACTGCTAGGTGGGCAGGAGCAACGGCACCAAGCAATGGGAGCTCACCCCGTCGCGGGGATTCGAACCGCCGACCTTCTGATCGGCAAGCCCTAGGCTCTGTGGTTTAACCCACAGCGCCACCCACTGTGGTATAGTATAGGGTACAGTAAGGTACCCCTATTTTCATCAGAGAAATGCTGGTGGGGATGGAGTTATTCCCCTCTGAGAAGCGAGAGAGAGCTGAGGGGTGAAGGCGGGGGGGGGAGTGTATGTGATGAGGGGTGGGGGGGGGAAGGGACTGGCTTTGCTGGCCTCACCCCAGGATGCCCTCCCTTCCCCCTTACGCTGCCCAGAGGTTGTTGCTGAAAAGATGCTTCCCCAACAGAACATCGGGCCTCAGTCGGCACCGAGCTCCAGGCCATTGGATTTCGAGTCAAAACTCCACCCTAGTGGATTGGAGGCAGGTATGAAGTAAAGAAAAGAAATCAAATCAAATAAAACCAGGCAGGCAGGGGTCAGCAGTGGCGGACTTTGGGCCTTCAAATTTCAGCAGCGCCCTGTGTGATGCCAAAATTTGGTGCCCCCGCAACCTGCAGCCTTCCGTTCTGCATCATTGTCAAAGTGTCCCCTGTGGGCACCTTCTTGGCTTGACACCCAGTGCGGAAGAACCGGCTGCACTCCCTTAAATCTGCCTCTGGAGGGTTAAGCTCCATGCCAGGAATTCACTAAAGCAGGGATCACCATCCTCCTCGGCCCGACAGGCATGTTTGGATTTCTGAATGAGTGTTGTGGGTACCACCTTGTCTGGTCATGTCTCTATCACCAGTGTGGTGTAAGAGAGCCAGTGTGGTGTAGTGGTTAAGAGCGGTAGACCGTAATCTGGTGAACTGGGTTCGCGTCTCCGCTTCTTCTTATCACCTCAAGAGACTGAGAAAGGTTGCATGCCCGTGCACACATTTTGCATTTTCAAGGGATCTGGGTAAAAGTTGGACCTTGCAGAGCTAATCTGAGCCTCGAAAAGCACATAGAGCTGGAAGAGGAAGTGGGAAAGAGAGTCAGACTTCCAACTTCCTCCTTCAACTCTGTGTAGTTTTTAAGAGAGGAGGTGAAACACCACTACCCTCACCAACTCGTGACCAAGCAGGTGGTGCATGTGTGTTGGCAGATGTTTTTTTTATATATATAAAAAGGCTTTGTGGGAAATGTCAACAGCGCCATGGCCCCCAGAGGTGCCACATCAGCATTGCAAGAGTTTAGGCAGTGCCCTCACACCAGAGATGAGCTACTCAAACTGAAGAGCAAGGGATGAGGTTGGGGTTTTATAGGGCCTAGTGGGCAGGGATTGGCTCTTGGGAATCAGCTGACAGAATGTTCACGTAGGCGCTGCAGCCTAGGTGGTGCCCCCCAACCATAGAGTTCAGTGAGGTCAGAACCTGGCTTCTTGGAACCCCAATTCAAGCCCTCGACTCCATCTCATATTTACCCTACAGAGAAGACGACCCTGGGTTGTATCCAGCGTTAATCCTACACTGAAATTAATGGAGATAAGTTAGCCATGTCCATTCACTTCAATGGGCCTTCTCTGAGCAGGACTAGCATTAGATACAACCTTCCGTCCCAACCAGCCTATCTTGCTACATGTACCTTGGATTTTGAAGCACGTCCTGTAGCTCAGTGGTACAGCATCTGCCTTGCATAGAGAAGGCCCCAGGTTCAATCCCTGGTTTCTCCGGGCTGGAAATGTTCCGTGCCTGGAATTCCAAAGATCCGGGAACAGGCAATGTAGAACAATACTGAGCTAGCTGACCAATGCTCTGACTCAGGAGAAGGCGGCGTTCTTTGTTCCTGTGCTGACATCCTTACCCTGTCTTTCAGCCCAAACATAATACGTATTATCTGAATTGTTGTGAACCGGGAAGCTTGATGCAGTGTGTGTGTGTGTGTGTGTGTGTGTGTGTGTGTGTGTGTGAGAGAGAGAGAGAGAGAGAGAGAGAGAGAGAGAGAGAGAGAGAGAGAAGCTCCAGAACAATTCTGCACACACACCTATTGTTCCACCAGTGTTAGAATTCAGATCTTTCTCAGAGCTTCGCTGGCAGCAGAGAACCGTCTGGTTAAAAAAAAAAAGTGTGTTTTCCTCACTCTGACCACAAGCCATCCCAGTAAATAAGAGGGGGAAAGCGTTGCCTGTCTTTCCGATGCTGTAATTACAAAACCATCTGCACATCTCTCTAGACCACTGAGATCCCGTGTGAAATGGAAGAGCTGGGTTCTTCCAAAACGCTTGAACATAATTTGAGCTATTGCTGCACCGTTTGGGTGGGAAAGGAAACTAGGATCCTAAGAACACAAGGAGAGGTCTGACGGATCAGGCCAATGGCCCATCTGGTCCAGCATCCTGATCTCACAGTGGCCAACTAGATGCCTGTGAGGAACTCGCAAGCAGGATCTGAGCACAAGAGCTCTCTCCCCTCCCACAGTTCCTAGCAACCAGTATTCAGAAGCATTGCTGCCTCTGATCATCGGGGCAGACCATAGCCATCATGGTGAAATAAACAGAAATCTGCTCTTATTCCCTTATGGGGTACACAAGAGCCTTCCCAGGTTCTCCATCGGTAGGAGTAAATTTACAGAGGCCAACCAGAGAAAAATTGAGAAGCAAAATTTTATTACTGTATATCTGTTGCAACAGGGCCCTCACTCCCAAAATGGAGGAGGGAGGAGGAACCCAGAAAAATGGTGTGCCAGCTCCCATAATGGAAATTCCCCCCCTCCTGCTCAAGACCACCCCCTATACATCATACATACATCACAAAAAGGGGTGTAACCCAGGACCACCCCCCAGATACATCACAGTTACATCATGAAAGGGGAGGTCTGGTAGCAGTAATCTGAGCATCCTTGACCCTCCCCATGCCTCCTCTTGCCCTCCACCCAAAAACCCATCAAGTAAAACAAAAGAGATATTTACATTTCCCTGTTTCCCAGCCAAGTTAATCACACCCTTTTGTCTGGCACTCAGGTATCAGGAAGCCAGGATTATCACTTTATTTTCCTGAAACAATCACCCCCTCCTTCCTTGCAGAGAAATAGTTTTGTCAGTTTGGGAGTCAAAATGGAGACAGGCCTGTCTTCCTGTGCTGCTTCAGACATGTGACCGGTAATATGGCTTTACCAGTTGCGTTACGGAACTGTGGCTCTTTGATCGATACACCGCCACAGCACACCGAAATAAAAATGGCAGGAAAGGACCGTCTGCTAGGATAACGGTCCAAATTTCACGACATGAAATTGCAACACAAAACTCCCTGCGTTTTTTTTGGATTGACAGCGTTGCAAACGGATCTCTTTTCCCGAAAGCAAACAACATGGAAAGGGAGCGCCAAATTTCAACGACATTCCGCTGAGTTTCCAGAAGTGGTTTTTTGCATCCCGTGCAGAAGGGTCACGCAAAACACAGGAATCGCAAGGTCCTGAAATGTCAGGAAAATTAAGTGCTGTCTGAATGCAGCCCAGATCTTCCTCTCCCTGCTGTGTACTTTCGGTTTCCCGGAGCTGCATGGTTCAGTTCATCTAAACCGCCTGCTGCTTAGTCAGAGTGGCTGATGAATGTGCATCCTCATTAGCAATCCCCCAGCTGTTTGCATTTACACAAAAATCAATTTCTAAGAGGGCTATGACAAGTCTTCCTGGTGTGGTATGTAAATAGAGGAAGCGTCTCTCTGCTTAGGCACCGGTGTGGAACGATGGGTTCTCCTGGGGCAACAGGGTTTGTCCAAGCACCTGGTGTTCAAGACACACTTGCACACATGCAAACACCCCCCTGCCAACATGGGTGGTCAAACTAGCTTAGCCTAATGTGGGCCTCTCTTGCTACTGGACCCACTGATGATCTTATTAGTCCATATGAGGATGTGCAATGAGGGTTGCTGTCATAGGAGCGTGCCAGCCAGCAATCACACAGTTCAAAGAATGGAGTTAACTCTTTATCGACAATCACAAGATAATATAGCTGATTTGTTTACCAAGCCTTTGCCTGCAACATGTCATAACGAATTGATGATGAAACTGGGTTTACGTAAATAGTGTATATATATATATGTTTTTGCATTTAAGAAACAGAAGGGGTGTCACGGCTAAAAATTAGCCACTGTTTCTTTAATACAAAAGGAGCTGAGTCAGCATGAGTCAGTGTCCTACAATGAATGGTAAGGCTTGCACGACTTATGCAACCTTTCACTTGCATATGCCTGGATATATAGAGTGGTCATTGATTGTGTGTGGGTTGGGTTGGTTGGTTGGTAGAAAGTTGGCTGACTTTGGTGTGTGTAAAAGCTGTCGGTCGTGGTTGGAGAAGAAGATTTTAAGAATAAAAGCAGCATTCTGCAAAGTACTCTTTCTCAAGGACTCTTTGTGCCGACTAGGGTCCGAGGCATAGCTGTCAACTTTCGGATTTGAAAATAAGGGATTTTTCCAAACTTTCGGATTTGAAAATAAAGGATGCCGCCAGGGCTGTGCAATGGCACCAAGTAGCCTCGCCACCCTGCGCTCCAGAGGCTGCGCACAAACGGGTGAGCGAAAGAGCGAGCGCATAGATGGCAGGCAGGCTGTCTGTCTGGTTGGGCGTGAGGGTCTGGCTGCACAAGGCATGTAAGCTCCGCCCCCAGTCGGTCTCAGACTCCTTATTGGCAGCCAAGCAACGCAGCTGAGGAGCCTCCCTGGCCGGCAGGGAGGGAGAGGAGCTGCTTCCTTTGAAATCCGGGGAATTTAAGGGATATCAACAATCCGGGATAGCAGCGGGAAACGGCATTGGAATAAGGGAGTTTCCCGCAAAAAAGGGAGGTTGACAGCTATGGTCCGAGGACCAGGCAAAGGTGGCAAGAACCTTTTTCCTTTTTCAAACAGGGACATTGCAGACTTTAAGAAGCCAAATAGTATTTCATTCCTCTCATAAAATTTGATTGCCACACACACACACACACACACAAAACTGCTTACAAAAAGAATGAAGCGATAAAACGTTCTGTAAATCAAACAACTATTTAAGATTTTTTAAAGAAAATTAAAAGCAGCTGCTAACTAAAAACATATTAAAACCCTTCTTTCACAAAAAGAATGAAACAATAAAATAACTGGTAAAAACAACAACAACCTTAAAAACAAAACATACAGTAAGAAAATCAACGCTATGCTTAAAACACCCAGATGAAAACATCCAGCAACATTCTAGATATTTGGGTAGACTTGCCTAAGCAAAAATGTTTTTAGCAGATGCTGAAAAAATGACAGGGAAGGCAGCTGTCTACCTGTCTATCAACAGGCAGCAAGTTCCAGGTGCTGCCACACACAAAAATTGGTTTATTCTAAACATGAAACAGATGTTATGTGGCATCTGTAGGAATGATGGTTCTGCATATCCGAGTGGTTGAGTCGGCATCTATGGTGTAAGACCATCTCACTGCCACGATAGTGAATGATAGGAATTGCTGCTCGTATCAGTTGGTGTGAATTAAACGGTGGCTATTTCTGCTCACTTTCTGATGGAAGTTCAATGGGTCTACTCTGAGTACAACTTAGCTGGCTAAGATGTGAGGGCTGTCATGTTGAACCCCTGGCCTTGAAAACTGACAGCTTCATCACTATTAACAGGAACTGTTGCAGACGAATGGATTTAACCCAAAGCAAGCAGGAATCTCTGGTACAGTTATTCCCAAGGAAATTGCAAAATTGCAATTTCCCCTGAACTGGAGAATAGGAAATGAATCGATAACATGGTGTTTTATAAGAAGTGATGAACCATTTGTACATATATTTTTTTTTAAAAAAACTTCCTGCTTTCTTAGGTAACTTCTGTTTACATTAGCCAACATTGGATGTTCACACTTGGCTGCAGGAAGTGATTCTCCAAGAACAGATTATGCAATTCCTTGATAAATGGGTCTAAGGTCAAAGGCAATCATCTTATCTCAGAGCAATTGTTGGCTTTCTAGAGCTTTTTAAAGAACACACACACAAACCGAAACTCTCATTAACAATTACAAAAATTTTATGACGATTGGGGGTGTGTATTTCTCTCCAGATTGCTGGCCTTTTGCCAGAGGGATACAGGAACACAGGGGAATTTGGTTTGCACAATTAAACAGTATTAAAATGTTCTGTCTCCAATCGCAACAAATCCACTTTTGAAAGAAGAAACACACCTTTCGTGATTAGGATAAGAATGAGGAAATTCATCGAAAGGCGTGGGACGGGCAAATGATTAATGGGAAGATGTACACATGTACTGCCAGCAAATTAAGATGAATGCTTGTTTCGTCATATAACTTCTCTGCCAACAAAGCAGAACAATCACTCAATGCAAACTGGACATAGTCTAACCTCCGTGTAAGCTTTGTGGAAGGAGAAATTGTGAATAAATAGGTCATATGGGGGAGCTCTGGGTTTCTCACAGTGGAGTATTCTAATGGAGAGGCAGCGTTGTGTAGTGGTTAGAGTGTTGGACCAGGACCTGGGAGGCCAGAGTTCGAATCCTCACTTGGCCATGAAGCTCATTGGGTGACCTTGGGGGGCAGTCCCTGATAGTATGAGGCTCTCAATCTCAGGGTCATGGGTTCGAGCCGCACATTGGACAAAAAGATTCCTGCATTTCAGGGGGTTGGACTAGATGACCCTCAGGGTCCCTGCCAACTCTATGATTCAGAACAAGAGAAAAGTATTGACAACCGAGGGGCCGGCACCCTGATTCTCTCCGCAGCGGTGTGTCTCTGTCTGAGTACCAGGCGCTGTGAATCACAAATGGAGAGTGTGCTTTTGTGGTCAGATCCTATTCTCAGGCTTCCTTTTGAGGCATCTGTTTTGCATGATCTAGGAAATGTGGGAGAGAGGTGGGCACAAACATACAAATATATTAATAAAAAATTGTTGTTGTTTAGTCGTTTAGTCGTGTCCGACTCTTCGTGACCCCATGGACCAGAGCACGTCAGGCACTCCTGTCTTCCACTGCCTCCCGCAGTTTGGTCAGACTCATGTTGGTGGCTTCGAGAACACTGTCCAACCATCTTGTCCTCGGTTGTCCCCTTCTCCTTGTGCCCTCCATCTTTCCCAGCATCAGGGTCTTTTCCAGAGTCTTCTCTTCTCATGAGGTGGCCAAAGTATTGGAGCCTCAGCTTCAGGATCTGTCCTTCTAGTGAGCACTCAGGGCTGATTTCCTGAAGAGTGGATAGGTTTGATCTTCTTGCAGTACATCCCTTCCTCCCCCACAACAAACACTCTGTGCGGTGAGTGGGGCTGAGAGACTTCAGAGAAGTGTGACTAGCCCAAGGTCACCCAGCAGCTGCATGTGGAGGAGCGGAGACGCGAACCCGGTTCACCAGATTACAAGTCTACCGCTCTTAACCACTACACCACACTGGCTCAGCGAGCCTATAAAGTGCTGGACATTAGCAGGATCAGGCCCTGTGTACCAAGGCCCACGGTCCCTTGATGACACGGTTCCTGGTCTTGAAATCACATTGCTTCAATCTCACTGTTGCTCTGCATTGGCGGGGGGATAACCCCAAATAACTTCTCTGACAAATGAAATCTGAGACAGGTTATTTCAGCTGTAATGAGAAATCATTTGTTTAACGGCGAGCCCAGATGCGACGAGAGTGAAAGGCTCAGGCTGTTTTAAGAAGGCAATTCTTTCCCTCCTTTTTATGCTTTCAGATAGATTTTACCTCATAGCCCCTTTCAGAGATCCAGATAAATCTGGAGTTTGACCCAGTTCTTCAATTAATAAACCTCCAGACTAGCTTCTGAGCTTTCCAAGAGGAGACATCCTGCCAGCAACAAACGGGAAAATGGCCAAGAAGGTGAATGCTGGGTCTCTGATTCAGTCATGCCTGCATAATGGGCCAGATCTGACAAAGGAATCTACCTTAGTATTGTTGACACTGACTGGCAGCCGCTCAAGACATTTTGCTGCCTGAGGCAAAGGACAAGAAGTCGCCCCCCTCCAATCCCCAGTTTTGTGTACAGAACCAAGCCAGACTGGCTGTCGAATCCTAGGCCCCATCTGCGCTCTAGATTTAAAGCAGAGTCACACCACTTTAAACAGCGATGGCTTCCCCCAAAGGATTCTGGGAACTGTTGTTTGTTAAGAGTGCTGAGAGCTGTTAGGAGACCCCATGAGAGGAATAGAGGTTTCCTAACAAGCCTCAGCACCCTTTAGAAACTACAGTTCCCAGGATTCCTTGGGGAAAGCCATATGGTTTGAAGTTATAGATGGGGCTTTACAGACGGGGCTTTACTTCCACCCTGATGGCTTCAGCCACACCTCAAGCCAGCAGGCTAGCTTAGGAAGTGCAGAACAGACTGGACGGCCACCCAGCTCTGTCCTCCAAGGTTTCGCCAACTCTCCCTGCCGCAAATAGTTTGCTGCCTGAAGCCAATGCCTCCCATTGCCCAATGGTAGGGCAGGCCCTTGCTGAGTCAATCCCTTTCTTACAGCGCGGCTGGCACACTTGATTTCCGCGCCTTCTTCGCTGTGCCACAAAGGAAACACCTGCTGCATTGTATGCTTTTGGAAACAACGTGGTCTGTCTGCATTGTGCGGGAGGGATTCAAGCACACATCGCGAAATTTAGGTTTGTGCAAATAAAGCGTTAGGGAACAAGACCATTTTGATGCCCATTTGCATGCTTCAGAAATAAAAACAGCACACTGCATAGGCCCCCAACAACACCTGCCTCTATGTGGCAACGCTACCTTATTGAGATGTGCTCTGACTTCCAAAACATCTCTTGCCGACTCTGTTTTATTATGACATCTGCAGAAGCGTACCAAACCTTCTGTTTGTTTTATTCCAGCTAACATAATGTGCTCCACACAGTTGTCGTGCTTTGCTTCTTTATTGTTTGCATGCTGGTTGTTGTTGTTGTTTTAAAAAAACCCAATAAACGAATAAGGGAATAAACCGGTTATCTGGAGAGGTCCTTAACTGCCCGCTTGCACCGATGCGTCGTTTGAAAGCTCAGTTTCGGCAAAGCGACTTTTCCATAGAAAGTATCCCTGGAGACAAACAAGCCCTCTGCTGTTCAAGGAACCTTGGATTATCAATTTTGATGGAAAGCTCCACAGTACTACAACTCCCATCATCCCTGGCCATTGGCCATGCTGGCTGGAGAGGAACTGATGTGGTGGTGGAGGCTTCCAATATCTGGAGGCCACCAGATTCCCCAGCCTTGGCCTATAACTAGCAGGAGTTGGTCCTATAACCAGTAGGAGTTGCTTCAGCCGGTCCTCAGGTCCTGTCTGCCTTCTCCACTGAGGCTGTCAGTCCTCTAGGTCTGACCTGAAGCCTCCAGGTTTGCATGGCCCCCTCCAGGTGACAGGTGGACAGCTTGAATCTCTAGGTGGTCGAGGGAGCCTTTAATTTTAAGAATTATTCAGAAGACTGTGCATGCAGCTTCCACGCTTCAGCCTGGCAGGAGCTGGCTGCAAATTATAGCATAGACCCTCCAGAGGGGGTTCTGCCCTCTTACACTCCCCTCTCCCAATTAACCTCCGTCTCCAGGGGATTTCTCCATAACATCACTAGGGGCCTCCCCAGAGTCTCAGGTTTGGAGTCTGAAATCTCAGGGTCTGGTATGCTGCTGGCGAGGCTGTTGTAGCGTGGGGTTAATGATTTCAGCAAGTGATTTCAGCTCTCTGACATAGCAGGCAGGAGACAGCTTCTTCATGTAGCAATTCTTTATTCAGGCAAACAAGACTGAGGGAACTGAGGGTAGGGAAGCTACATTTATAGGGACAGAGGACTGGCTAGGAAAAGATACATTTTGGAGGGAACAATCTCAAGCAATCACACAGCTGCTTTTTGGTGGGAACCAATAAGATTGAGGATCCCAATGCAGCAACTTGAATGCGCCAATAGTAACTGTTCCTTCTGGGACAGGAAGGCAGTTACTTTACCCTAATGTGATTACAGACAATAGTAATACAGATATGATAACACTTTGAATCAATACACAACAGTGGCAACTCTACTTCTTAGTAGAACCTTGGTCCACTGATTGTCAGTTTCCTCCTCCTTGGTCTCCGCACAGCTTTGCCTTTCCTTAGTTCCAGAGCCACCTCCTTCTGCCCCCTCAATGGGCACCAGCCAGCCCCTGAGCTGGGGCTGTTTACTCATTCAGGTTTGCACAGCAATCTGTTCCTGAAACAGTTTCCCCTTTCTGGTAGAAGGAAATGTCTTTCAGTGCCTTTGGCAAGTCGGGGGAAGAAGAAGGCAGCTGTAGGATGTGTGCCAGATCCTGTTTGTACGCTGGCCAGAGGAGAACAGAAGCCATACTGCATAAATAAGGCAGAAAGCATCGGAGTTTCTCTGGAATCGCTCCTAACACATTCCCTCCCCGGGTCTTTCCGAAGAATTTTTCGTTTCACTCAAAAAAGCACTTCTTTATTTATGCATTGCAGTTCCACTTCTGTTGCAGGGAATCCAGGAGGTTTACTAGGCCCGACAGGGGTTGGCAATGTGGTGCCCACATGCATTCAATGTATCCACCAGTACCATCAGTAAATAACCCCTCAAAAATCCACCATGCACAAAAAGACTGTTTGGGTCTTCCTGCTTAGCTCCTGCTTGCAGAGTCTTGGCCTCTCCTGCATTGAATGCATCCCTATAAACATGCCCACATTTCACTGGGTGACACGATTGGGCACCCTCCTTCCTTCTGGTTCTGAGTAGGGCAGAAGTTCAAAGTGTGAGGGTGGCTGTGCCTAACACAGTTGACTCCCCCCCCCCCGCCCCACTGATGGGGGGAGCTGATGCAAGGAGCATGCCAACGCACCAATCCATGGTCCTGTCTCTGCTTCTGCTCTTTTAGATGTGGCGGCCATTTTGTGTCATGCCACAGACCCTGCGGCAGCCATTTTGTGGCTGGCGCCCGCGACGCTACCTCAAAATTCCACATCCGCCCAGTAGCCCAAATAACTTGGTGGCCTCTGACATACCTTTCCACCCAGGCCTTACCCTTCAGGGAAATTTAACAGGAAGCGGAATTAAAACAGAGGATTTAATGCACTTTAATGCACAGCCTAGCCCTATCATTGGCCAGCATGAGGTGACTTCCTCAGGTGGCAGATGCTGGGGCAGGGGGAGTGGGCACCCCCTCAGCTCCTCCTCCTCCATCCTTCCGTTGGAAGACAGAGCTGTGCGATCCGGGGAGGCGCTTGGAGGGTTCTGCGCGAGAGTTGTGGGGAGGCCAGGAGAGGAACGGCTCCAGAAGTATTCCTCTCCCCCCCCACACCCCTTCTCGCCATTTGGACATGCACGTTGCACGCTATGCACCCCCACGGGGAACCTTTCCTAAGAATGGTCAACAACTTTGGGGGTCCCCCTGCCTATAAAAGGTTGACAGCTCTGTGTAATGGGGGGGCGCGCCGGAGGGATCTTTGCACCACTGCGCCAGATATGCTTAAGACGGCCCTGGATAGATAGATTAATAATAATAATAATAATAATAATAATAATAATTTATTATTTATACCCCGCCCATCTGGCTGGGTTTCCCCAGCCACTCTGGGCAGCTTCCAACAGAACATTAAAATACAATAATCTATTAAGCATTAAAAGCCTCCCTAAACAGGGCTGCCTTCAGGTGTCTTCTAGTTGTTGTTCTCTTTGACATCTGAAGGGAGGGCGTTCCACAGGGAGGGTGCCACTACCGAGAAGGTCCTCTGCCTGGTTCCCTGTAATTTGGCTTCTCGTAGTGAGGGAACCGCCAGAAGGCCCTCGGCACTGGACCTCAGTGTCCAGGCTGAACGGTGGGGGTGGAGACGCTCCTTCAGGTATACTGGACCGAAGCCATTTAGGGCTTTAAAGGTCAGCACCAACACTTTGAATTGTGCTCAGAAACGTACTGGGAGCCAATGTAGGTCTTTCAGGACCGGTGTTATGTGGTCTCGGCGGCCACTCCCAGTCACCAGTCTAGCTGCCGCATTCTGGATTAGTTGTAGTTTCCGGGTCACCTTCAAAGGTAGCCCCACGTAGAGCGCATTGCAGTGGTCCAAGCGGGAGATATCCAGAGCATGCACCATTCTGGCGAGACAGTCCGCGGGCAGGTAGGGTCTCAGCCTGCGTACCAGATGGAGCTGGTAGACTGCTGCCCTGGATACAGATAGATAGATATAAATAGATAGATGTCTGTTGCTAATTCTCTTTCTCTTCCGGGCCTCTCTATAATCTCCATTCACTCTGACTGGGGTGTAAAGCTCTCCAGCCTCTGAGCAGGCCTGCAAGAAACGTGGTTCCTCGCAGCAGGTTTTCTGCCCGAATTCTCGTTCTTCTTCTCCAGCCTTGTCGCATCTTGACATTCGCTGGGCCCGTTTGGAAAACGTGGAAGCCAACCTCAACCCAGTTTGTTCAGATTATGGCCATCTGGCTACTCAGCCCAAAGCCCAGCTCTGCTGTCCTCCTGCAACCCCTAGCCAGGCTATCGGGCTGCGCTATCTCTCCTGCCTTGCCACAAAAGTCCAGGAGGCTGGAAAAACCCTTAATGGCTTCCAGTAAAACAGTCGCTTTCGCTTTCTACCCAGCCCTGCTGTTTACTTTGCATTGTCATCTTAAATCAACAACTCACGCTCTTTTTTCTGACCCAGGGCTTTTCAAAGTGTCTTGAAGACAATCTGCAAATTGCCGTATTTTCCCGTGTATAAAACGCCCCCATGTATAAGACAACCCCTATTATTTTAAAAACCTAAAATAAAGAAATTAAGCTGATTAGCTTTTTTTGGGTGGTGGGGGAGGTCACTTCCGCCAATCGCTCACCCGCCTGCCTGCCACTGCCGATTGCATACCTCTCTGCAGCCGCCAACTGTCTGCCCGCTGTCTGCCCGCTCACCCCCACCAACAGCCCACCTGCCCACTTGCCACAGCCGCCAATCGCCTGCCCAATTGCCGCAGCCACAGCCAATCACCAGCAGGCCTTTCTGCACCCACCAATCACCTGCTCAATCGCCGCTGCCAATTTCCTGCTTGCTGCTGCCATTAATTGCACGTCCCCCCCTCTGCATTCACTATCTGTGTGTAAGACAACACACAATTTTTGCCTATTTTTTTTCAGCAAAAAGCATCGTCTTATACACAGAAAAATACGGTACATTTTATCCACACCAAAATCATTAGCTCTGAACTCTTTGTTTCTTGGTCCTGCTAAATCACCGCCCCTTAGTATTTTGCTCCTGTTTTCTTCCCTGGGGTCGGGGGACTGGGGCCATTAGGATTCTCCCTCCTATTGCAAAGGGCAGTGTTGTAGCGTGGGGTTAATGATTTCAGCAAGTGATTTCAGCTCTCTGACATAGCAGGCAGGAGACAGCTTCTTCATGTAGCAATTCTTTATTCAGGCAAAACAAGACTGAGGGGAACTGAGGGTAGGGAAGCTACATTTATAGGGACAGAGGACTGGCTAGGAAAGATACATTTTGGAGGGAACAATCTCAAGCAATCACACAGCTGCTTTTTGGTGGGAACCAATAAGACTGAGGATCCCAATGCAGCAACTTGAATGCACCAATAGTAACTGTTCCTTCTGGGACAGGAAGGCAGCTACTTTACCCTAATGTGATTACAGACAATAGTAATACCGGTACAGATATGATAAACTTTGAATCAATACACAACAGGCAGGGGTGTGTGTGTGTGTGTTGTTTTTTAGTTGGGGGTGCAGTGCTGGCGAGCGGGGAGGAGGTTAGAAACCTGCACAGCAGGACTGTTGTAGAAAAATATAGTGGTCCCTCGACTTACGAATTTAATCCGTTCCGAATGGACACTTGTAAGTCGATTTCCCATAGGAATGCATTGGGAGAAAAATTTGTAAGTCGAAAAAACCGCATCTAAAATTCGTAAGTCGAGGAAACCGCATCTAAAACCGGCAACGTTTTCCATTCAGATGTCGAAAAATTCGTAGGCGTGCGGCCACTTTTTTCATTCGTAAGTTGAAAAATTCGGATGTTGAGTACTTCGTAAGTTGAGGGACCACTGTAAAAGCATTAAAAGAACCAGGACACGGTAATTGCCACCACACACTTTAGACTATTGTGTAATTTGGCTCTCAGATACGGATTTAAGAGAAGTGGCCAAAGTTCTGAAAAGAGAAAGAGAAACGATCAAAGGAGTTTCGCGCCAAGGAAAGGTTGGAAGCTTTTGTGTCCAGTGGGGTGTCGAGAAACTGAGCGGTAGTGCTGTTATCTAATGTTAGCCCTGACTTACAGGTAATAGAGATAAGTGCTGTGTGGGAAAGCGGTGGAAGTCTTTTATTGTTTAATGTTCTATTTTGTGACTCTTCTTGTTTTTCTTTCTAATCTCTTTTCTTCTTTTTCCCTTCTCTTCTCTTTTTCTCTTTCCTTTCCTTTCCTTTTTCTTTCTTTTCTTTTCTTTTCTCTCCCCCCCCTAGCATTTGCAGTAGAATGTTACTGGTGAATGAGTTTATCTATGTTGAATATATACTTTGTTGTGTTCTTTATGCTTTCGTTTTATATATATATGTATTTGATGTATTTTATGACAATAACTAATAAAGGATATAAAATTAAAAAATAATAATAATGTTAGCCCTACTCAGAGTAGACCTATTTTGTTTTTGGTGCTGTTTTTTGTTTTGTTTTTATGGGATGGCATCCAATTTCATTGTACTTGTACAATGACAATAGAGAAAGCTTATCATATCTTATCTATTGAAGTTAACAGGCATGACTAAGTTGGGCTCATTGCTTTCAGTGGGTCTACCCTGCATAGGGCCTGGCTGGAGAGAACGCATGGGAAGCTGCCATTGGCCTGTCTAGCCCAGTGTTGTCTCTTCTGATTGGTGGCAGGGCTTCAGGGTCTCCAAGCAAACTGGGTCTTTCTCTTCCAAAGTGAGGAAGCTTCCCCCTCCCCACCAAGAGAGGAGCATTCAACCCAAAGTCAACTACACAGAATCAGCCGAGCTGCAAAACATGATCCAGAATTAAGTCCAGGAAACAGTCCGACATCAGTATGTCAACATGAGAACGGGGCCTTTTTTGTGGTGGCACACTTTCCCCGATGCTCCATTTAGGCAAGCAAGAGGTGTTATCAGAGCTCAAGGACACATTGCAGCTAGGCATAAACGTTCAAGGAGGGAGCAGTGGAGGGCCAGTGAGGGGTATGGCCTGGGGAGAGTCCCGGGGGCCAGAAAGGGAGATTTGGAGGGTGGCATTGGCCCAGGCCTGAGGCTCACTGCCTTGTGCTACCTGCCCTTTTTAACTGGTGCTGCTGGAGACTGAAGCCAGGAACTTCAGCATCTGCTCTACCACTGGGCTGCAAGACTTTCCCGGAAAAGTAGGCTTTCCCTTGTTGAGGTCACTTCCTCATCTTTGGAGAAAGGTACTCAGATTTGGATCTTCCACTTTCCCTTGTCGAAGAATCCCATGAACAGAGGGGTTTCCGCCTCTCCCTCTCATGACAGGAGGTCGCCCACCAAAATGGAAACTGGCAGTAAGTTGAATAAGCACTTGCTGCCCCCACCTCATTGAAACGGTATTAGTTTTTTCAAAAACAGCAACAGAAGAAAACACTCATGGCCAACTCTCCCTTCTCCCTCTTCCCATTTTATCCTCTTTCCGGGGCAAGAAGCCTCTGTTGTGATAATCCAGGGAGAGATAATGGGAATTACAACAGCCTCTGAATGTCTAGGAATCACAGTCGAAGAGGCTGCTAAGTCCTGCTTTTGGCATCGCAAAGGGCATCTTGCCGACCACTGCGAGGGCAGGGTGCCAGACTCAGTTGGCCACTGGCCTGATCCAGCAGGCTCTTATTGCATTCTTATAACACCGGTCCTGAAAGACCTACCCTGGCTCCCAGTACGCTTCCGAGCACAATTCAAAGTGTTGGCGCTGACCTTTAAAGCCCTAATCAGCCTCAATCCAGTATACCTGAAGGAGCGTCTCCACCCCCATCGTTCTGCCCAGACACTGAGGTCCAGCTCCAAGGGTCTTCTGGCGGTTCCCTCCCTGCGAGAAGTGAGGTTACAGGGAAACAGGCAGAGGGCCTTCTCGGTCGTGGCACATGCCCTGTGGAACGCCCTCACATCAGATGTCAAGGAAATAAACAACTATCTGACTTTTAGAAGACATCTGTTTAGGGAAGTTTTTGATGTTTGATGTTTTATTGTGTTTTTAATATTGGCCAAACTGCGAGAGGCAGTGAAGGATAGGCGTGCCCTGGTCCATGGGGTCACGAAGAGTCGGACACGACTGAACGACTGAACAACAACAAAATATTCTGTTGGGAGCTGCCCAGAGTGGCTGAGGAAACCCAGTCAGATGGGAAGGGTATCAGTAATAAATTATTATTAGTATCCTTGCAACAACCTTGTGGAATAGGACAGGCCACCTATGAAACTCTGTGGCTGAGTGGAGATTTGAACCAAAATGTCCAACACGATAAGCCAGAGGTTGGCAACCCGTGACATTTCCTAATGTCATTAGAAGTCCTATCAGCTTCAGCCAGCTTGACATATGGCTAGGGATGATGTGGTCTGACAACACAGAATCATAAAACTGTCAAGTTTGGAAGGGGTCCTGAGGGTCATCTAGTCCAACCCCCAACCCCCGAATTGCAGGAATCTCAATGAAAACATCAATGACAGTTGGCCATCCAACCTCTGCCCAAAAACTGAGGTCCACTGGGGAAGAGTCCACCTCCTTCTGAGGGGGTCCATTTCAGTGCTGAATGGTTCGTACTGTCAGAAACTGCCTTACCACAAGTCAGGCCACCGACCCATGCGGTTCAGTGTTGTCTACACAACGCTGACAGCAGCTCTCTGGGATTTCAGGCAGGGATTCTCCCAGCCCTATCTGGAGACACCGGGTATTGAACCTGGGACTTTCAGCATGGAAACAGAGAGCGGGATAAATATAGACAATACCTAGAAGATCACTGTAAACACCTGAAATCTTGGGCAGGCCTTGAATGACTCCTGCATTATGACATAACTTATGGAACTAACGGATAAACTAGGTATTATTCAATATGCAGTTAATACAGAAATGCAGAGGACCCATGTTGGGGTAGAGGGAAGCCTCAATACTTCATTATACAACTTTACTTTATTTCCAGCACTTCAGTATTTCTTTTGTGTATACAGTGGTACCTCGGGTTACAGACGCTTCAGGTTACAGACACGTCAGGTTACAGACTCCGCTAACCCAGAAATAGTACCTCGGGTTAAGAACTTTGCTTCAGGATGAGAACAGAAATCGCGCGGCAGCGGGAGGCCCCATTAGCTAAAGTGGTACCTTAGGTTAAGAAAATTTTCAGGTTAAGAACGGACCTCCAGAACGAATTAAGTTCTTAACCCGAGGCACGACTGTATTTCAGATGGAGAAGGGTACCTGTGATGTATTTTTAAAGCCAATGAAGATCAAAACACACACACACAAAAAGGAAAGCGGATAATCTTCCACAGAGCCACCGCTCTTCCCCAAACAACAACGTTTCATATTCTTGTCAGGAAAGCTCTGTCTCCAAGCTTAGAAAGCAGCCTTTGTTTTGGGCCTGACACGACTCAGCCTGCAGCACTCTGGTCCCAAGACGAAGGCCTGGGGGTCAGAACAGCCTCCACCCCAGACACATGCTGAGGGTCACACGTCTTGAGGTGGCGGTGACTTAGAGGATCTCAAAATTCAACCTGAATCGGTTTCCTTTTAAAAATAACACCCCTTTAGCCAGAAACGGGTCTGGTTCAGCCTTTCATTTCTCTTTTACTGTTAAAGGAACAATAGGAGTGGGGGGAAACATCCATTTTCTTATGAATACACCATTGATGGTTGTATCACATTGACAGACGGGAAGAAGGCAAAAGGTGGAAACTCCCTACCTCAGTTCTCCCAAATTCTTCTTTTGCAATGAATTGTCTGGCTAGTATTAATAACTCCACTTCTCTGATTCATTGGCTAGCAAGAATCGCACTTCCTTCTTCGGTGAATTCCAGAGGTTGTAATATAGCAGAGATGGGCAAAGATGGCTGAGGAGCTGGGGAAGGGTTGCCGACCTCACTTCTTCCATGGACTTGCTGTGCGTGTCCTTGGGTCAAATTCAAATTTATTATTACGGTCACAGACCAGTTCCAACCCACATACAGTATCAAGAAAATCATAAAACACGATAGGGATACATTTGAATTTGCAATTAGCTATAACCGGGACAATACAGATATAGCAACAATTAAAAATGTTTAAAAATTAAAACTTAGTCACTAAAATGTAACCTAAAATTATCATTTAAGGCCTTAATCATTATGTTAACACCGCTTGTTCCCTAAGGTTTATGGCAATCGCACAGAATTTGGCTACTCTTAACGTGATCTCAGGGTCTTCGTCCTCTACCAAGGATTTTAGACATTGAAGTTCGGATTCATTTAGAGATTTTTGCATAGTAGGGGTAATGAATACCGAACGTATCTCCCCATAGAAACGGCAGCGGCAGATTTAGTCCTTGGGTCAACATGTTCTCTGAGCGCCTCAGTCTTGCCAGCTGTAAAGTGGGAGTCATTTCCATCCTTCTTCACAAGCCTGGAAATGGCCAAGGTCTGCCTGTAGAGAGATGCTCTGCCGTTGAACGGTGACCCTTCCCAATACTAGGAACATAGGAAGCTGTCTTATACTGAGCCAGGCCATCGGGTCCATCTAGCCGTGGTGGACCTTAGTGGCTCAAATTTCAGTGGCGCCCGGTGCAATGCTCAAACCCCCCTCCCTCCACCTCTCATCTGTCATGGACTGGTTGGACGCAGAGGAATGGTGGGAGGAACCAGCTGGAGAATCCCCAAGGGTAGAAGGCTCAGAGCCCCTGGGGATTGCTGGTGAGTGGCCAGAGGGAGAAAGCTGGGAGGAGGAGGTGTCGGAAGCTGAAGAGGTCATAGGGCTTAGTGAGCTGGGAGAGTCTATGGCAGAGAGCAGTCTAGAATTGGAGGCAGAAGCTGAAGCAGGAGAGGAAGGAAGCCAAGAGGCAGAGAGGAGTCAGGCTGGTGAAGAGTTACGGGTGTCTCTCCCTCTTGCTGCGACAAGCTCCCCTCCCAGCTTGTCTCCCAGAACCAAAAGAGGCATGAAAAGGGCGGAGGAGAGGTTGGCTGCATGCAGGCACAGTCTCCGATTATTTGGAGGAAATCCTGGAGAATGTGCCCAGGATAACACACAAGATGTGTGGGGCTGGGGATGATGAGTGCTGTAGTTAGAGAGGGAGGATAAATTTTATTCAGTTAGCTTTTACTATGTCTCACTTTCTGAAACAAGCAGCAAGCCAAAACAGAGCCGTCCTTCAAGGTTCACAGGTCTCTGAATTTTGCAGTGCCCTTCTCCAGCCAAGCAATGTGTACAAAACTGCTGATATTATATTAGTAAAATAAGCATGTAACCGTGCACTATATGAGGGGAAATTGATTTGCAAAAATGTGCTTATTAGGCTGAATTGGTGAGGAAAGGTGAATAATTAAAGTTAAGATGGGGGAGGGGGAATCTGAGAGAAACCAAAACTGGCAGAGTCAAAACGTCTGCAGGGCACCTGGCTGAGGAACAGAGCTTTAGAATGTTATTTTTGTTTTATTTATTGCATTTATATCTCACCTTTTCCTCCAATAAGTTTGAGGTGTTGCATATGGTTCTCCCCCTCTGCATTTAATCCCCACCACAACCCTGTGAGGTAGGTTAGACTGAGAAAAGCAGCGGTGGGTCCCCAAGGCCACCCAGTGAGCTTCATGACTGAGTGGGGATTCGAACCCAGGTCTCTGCCAGGTCCTAGCCTGACACTCTAACCCCTGCACCACACTGTCTCTCTGGGCAAAGCATTAGGAATAACCTCAAGGTGAAACAGCATTTCTCATTGCTAATGCTATTTGCGTTTTTGAGGCCTTGCCCTCCAAGGAGGAGGCACAGAGAAAGAGACACCTTTTGACGAGAGATTCACACTTTAAAGATGTTGACTGGTGCAGTAAGCCACCAAAATATTTCCTGGAGAGACTGAGACGGAAAAGTTGAAAGTACCACAAAGTATTCTTAGAAACTGGGGGTGGAGCGGACCAAGTGTAGGAGGCCTCCTCAGACACATTCGGAGGGCTGTTTCGAAACGCATGTGCTCCACTCTCCTGCCCCGGAGGACTCAAAAAACCTGATTATAACTCAAAACCGGCCAGGTTCGTTCCAAAGGCAGATCGGCAAAGGGCCCTTGTGCTAATCCATCATATTTCCGGACTGCTGAATTCCAGTAATAGCCATTTGCTGCTGTTGTGTCAGCTATAGGTTACATGTGGAACGGCAGGGGATTTTCAACACTCTCAGCGTTGCCACATCTTTTCTACATATTCATATTAATAGTATTTACTAGTCACTTTATCTTGCCCAGGGCAACCCAAAGCAGCTTACAAACAGACAGACAACCCCCACCCCCAAAATACATTAAAATCGGAAGGAAAACAGAAATACAGCAAGAACATCCAGCCCACTTCTAAAAGCCACAGATAGTTAAAGGCCAAAGGCCTGCCTGGTCATTTTTGCCTGGCACCCAAAGATATGTAGCGAAGGCACCAGGCGAACCTCCCAGGGGAGGGCATTCCACAAATGGGGAGCCACTGCAGAAAAGGCCCTGTTCTTGTGTTGCTACCCTCCGGACGTCTCCTGGAGGAGGCAAGGGCCTCAGATGATAACTGCAGTCTCTGGGTCGGCTCATAAACACACAGGGCCGCTCCTATTGTTAGGCAAAAGATGCCATAAGGGTGGTGTTTAAAAAAAAAAGAATTAAAGAGAGTTTTGCTGCTAGCTTCTCCCTTGGACTCAAATGCGACTCTCCTTGAGACGACCTCTCTCCCCCCCCCCCCCGTGTGTGTGTGTGTGTGTGTGTGTGTGTCACTGCAAGACAGGGTCACTTTCTGTTTCCACTCTGCAGCTATTTGCTGTAAACGGACCCTTTTCTCCTCCCCTCGACGACTTTTGCTTTCTCCTCTGTGCTCCCTCCTAGTGACCCACCGCGACCTGCCCCCCCCCCCCAGTTAGCTTTTTTGCTTTATCAAACCTTTCCCTGTCCCTTTTGCATTCTAAGCAGATCGGGGTTTCACAGCCAGGCCCTCCAAGTGCCCCCATTTTCCATGAACACTCCCAGATTTACAGAAGCCATCCCAGTTTCTTTTTTTCTTTTTCTTTTTCTTTTTCTTTATATATATATAAACTTTATTCTCATTCAAAATTGATACTACAAAGCAATTCAAAACAATACAAAACAAAATACAATACGCATCACAAGACAAACAACAAGCAACACACAAAGCTCATACACTTCTTCACATGTTACCTGAATTCTGCTTATTCTTATTCTTAACCACAATGATCAAAAAGCATGAATATATATAAAAAGATACTGTAATTACCAGCACATTTCCATTTATACAATCGTCCTAAGTAGAAAAGAAAAACAAATACAAAATCAATTTAACTTCCTTAAATAATAATAATAATAATAATAATAATTTATTATTTATACCCCGCCCATCTGGCTGGGTTTCCCCAGCCACTCTGGGCAGCTTTCAACAGAGCATTAAAATACAATAATCTATAAAACATTAAAAGCCTCCCTAAACAGGGCTGCCTTCAGATGTCTTCTAAAGGTCTGGTAGTTGTTGTTCTCTTTGACATCTGAAGGGAGGGCGTTCCACAGGGTGGGTGCCACTACCGAGAAGGCCCTCTGCCTGGTTCCCTGTAACTTGGCTTCTCGTAGTGAGGGAACCGCTAGAAGGCCCTCGGCACTGGACCTCAGTGTCCGGGCAGAATGATGGGGGTGGAGACGCTCCTTCAGGTATACAGGACCGAGGCCGTTTAGGGCTTTAAAGGTCAGCACCAACACTTTGAATTGTGCTTGGAAACGTACTGAAACGTACTGATATAATTATCAACTTCCCTGTTCCTTCTCTCCTTTGATTCAGAATGATAAGATTTTACTAATCTGTTTTTACTCTGACACCTCTTAATCTACCACTTGTCCAGAGTTTTCTAGTCTTGTTCGTTATTATGTCACAATATTTGAAGCCATCCCAGTTTCTGATTTGATCCCGGAATGTCCCGATTTTCCTTAGGATGTCCCTACTTTCATTGGAGAAATGCCAGAGGGCATGAAGTTATGCTGCACAGGGTCATTTTTTTTGGAGTAATCTGGCCGTTCACCATTGTCCTTCCCATCTCTGAGTTCGTCCTTCTGGGGACTCGCTCTCCCTTTTCAATTTCTTACCTCCTTCATCACTTGCGTCTTATATTTCTTTAATTTTAGGCCCGCTGTTTCTTGTGTGTTGCATGACTTGGTTCCAGTGATTTTATTGCTTGCCTATGTGAGTTTTATACACCAGAAGAGGAAAGATCAAGAGAGAGCAGAAAATAATAATAAATAATGTGACTAATGGGTCCCGCCCCCCTGCTTGGATGTGCTCAATAAGGTGGGCACTGAACCCCCTTCCCAGGGATCAAGGGGTGAAACACAGTCCATTTCCCAGAGAACCAGACACTGAGACTCCTCCAGCCCATGTTCCAGAAAATGATGTCAGCCACAACAGTATCCCCAGGAGCAAATAAAACCAGCCTCCTCAATAATAGCTATTCAGCTCTGTCTTCACGTCCATATATATTTTTTTTCAAAGCATCACAGGGCAAGAGCCTCTATTGACAAGCAAACTGGAAAAATGGGGGGGGGGGTTGTGTTTCTTGGAATCAATATGTGGTATTTCACAATGGAGATATATCACAGGCCAGCCGGTCAGATAAGCTACTCAGGGAACTTGCAATCAGATAAATAATTTCAAGCTGTAACATAGAAATGGTTGGCGTGGCCAAGCCACTGAAACCAGCAGAACTCTTTGGACCA
The DNA here is from genome assembly GCA_034642065.1 of Darevskia nairensis. Taxonomy (NCBI): domain Eukaryota; kingdom Metazoa; phylum Chordata; class Lepidosauria; order Squamata; family Lacertidae; genus Darevskia; species Darevskia nairensis. The sequence goes on along the minus strand of JAWWNI010001118.1, from coordinate 587,438 downwards.
TGATGTGGGCCCTTTTCTTTCTCTCTCTCTCTCTCTCTCTCTCTCTCTCTCTCTCTCTCTCTCTCTTTCTTTTCAGGTGTTCACTTTGCTTTCCCTGCAGTTCCTCCCAAAATGCATTAAAAAAATAAAAATAAAACGCTTTCTGTTTCACTTTGCAGCTGTTTGCTGTAAACGGTCCTTTTTCTCCTCCCCTCAGTAGCTTTCGCTTTCTCCTCTGTCCCTCCTCCTAGTCACCCGCCGCAACCTGTCCCCAATTAGCTTTTCTGTTTACCAAACCTTTCCCCCCTCCCTCCTGCATTCTAACCAGATCAGAGTTTCACAGCCCTTTTCTCTGAAAGAAAGGCATTCTGGGAAGGACATCTAATCTTTCATCTCTGGAGCAGGGTGCAGCTTTTTCTCTGCAAGGGGCTCATTTCTAGGAAATAAGCCAGGAAGTCGCAGAGTCATACGAAGCCGCGTTTGGAGCTTTGTCCATTTAGTTCAGCGACGCCGACTCGGTGCTGCCACCCCTGCTTGTGTTGCTCATAAACCCTGCCTACCTTCGCCCCTCCATGCCAACCCCCACCTCCTCCATTTACACTGCACCCAAACCCCCTCAGCTCCTTCAAGACCCACCCATATCCTCACAACTCTTTCAGCAACCCCCCAAAGCCCCTCGGTGTCTCTCCATTCCTGCTTCACTCAAAACATCTGCTGTTGTTTAAAACTGCCATTTCGAAACCTGACTTCATGAGAATCCAGGATTGTGATGCGGCACCGCAAGTCCTCCAACTGTGTGTGTGTGCTTTGATTTCATGCAAATCCCCGATTGTGATGCGGCACAGCAAGTCCTCCGATGGGGGCTGCGTGACGACAGCCTTACATTTTTATGCATATAGCAAGAACAATTTTTTTTTTAAATTTTAGCTTGAGGGCTGCATTCTGCTCATGGGCAACCTTCTGGAAGCCACATGCCACTGGTGGCTGCGGCCAAAAGCAGGTGTGGTCACCCCAGACGCTCCTTTCCCCATGCAGCAGCGACAAAAAAAGTTGTCGTGCGAGTGCTGGTGTTTGCAGCTGGTTGTACTCAGCATTGCTACATTCAGAGCAGTGGGGCAAGCTGGGCACTGCCCCACTATGACTGAATGGAGCCTCCATGTTCAGACATCATCTACCTCTCAATTATCAGTTGCCAAGAAACAAAGAAAGTGGGAGGTTTTTGGAGCTTTCCAGGGGCAATTAGTTGGGCGTATTTGGTACTGCGCAGCTGGGCTCCTCTTGTGCATTTATCCCAGGGGCCGGGAGCAAAGTGAGGGCCACATTCCTTCCTCGGGGGACTTTTGAGGGCCGCATGCCCACCACAAAGGGAGTTAAGGAGTAATGGATGTAAATCTAACTTTTGTACAGGAGGCTCAACTCCAGCCATATGAAAGTCAACAAAGAGGGGAAACAATGACTGCAAGTAGTCACTGAGGAGTTTAAAAAAAGGATTTGAACTTAGGGATCTGTGGGAAATGCTTCGGCCTTTCCCAAGGCTTCAGGAAACGGGCAGCAGGAAGGATCAAGGGGATGGAACAACTCCTCTAGAAGGAAAGGTTGCAGCATTTGGGGCTTTTAAAAAAAATAAAAATAAAATCCAAACCATGTTTTTATTAGAAGATTTTTTTGGGGTAACAAAAGTACATGCAGTGGCTCTTGTTTACAGATCATAGAGTCCTTTCTACAGTGTGAGACATTGCTGCTGTATGCAGGATGGGGTGGGAAAAGAGAAGTGGGGAGACAGAGGGGAGGAATAAGAAGCGGGAGGGAGACAGTAAACAATCATTTACACAGTGTGTGAGCAGAGCTTTCTGTGTCAGCGTTGCGTGAATAGGAATCTTGATTTTGCTGGCGGTGCAAGAGGCCAGAGGGCCCAGGGCAGGGTTGGTTGCAGCCGGTTGTTTTTATTTGTGTGTGAGAGTGGGGGGTTATTATTGAGTCAGATTAGCCTCATCGATTCGTATGCTGTTGGGGGGAATTGGTAATTGTTTTGTAAGCCTGTATATGTAAAAAAGGGGGAGCCACACCGGGGTGAAGGCATCCTCCTTTGTTTGACCCTGTGCCATTTTCAGTTTGCTTGTTAGCTTTTCTAGTAAAAAGGTAAAGGACCCCTGGACAGTTAAGTCCAGTCAAAGGTGACTTTGAGATTGCGGCGCTGATCTCGCTTTCAGGCCGAGGGAGCCGGTGTTTGTCCACAGAGAGCTTTCTGGGTCATGTGGCCAGCAGGACTAAACCGCTTCTGGCACAACGGAACACCGTGACGGAAACCATAGTGCACGGAAACGCTGTTTAACTTCCCGCCACAGCGGTACCTATTTATCTACTTGCGCTGGTATGCTTTCGAACCACTAGGTTGGCAGGAGCTGGGACAGAGCAACGGGAGCTCACCCCGTTGTGGGGATTCAAACCGCCGACCTTCTGATCGGCAAGCTCAAGAGGCTCAGTGGTTTAGACCACAGCGCCACCCACGTCTTTTCTAGTAGGGTGGCATAGCAGTGGCGTAGCATGGGTTGCCAGAGCCCAGGGGCTGTGCAGAGGGAGGGAGGGAAATGGATGGAGTACACACACACATTCAACTGCCTAACGGCGTCCGCAACACCCAGGAGATCATAGCTACAAATATAAGAAAAGAAGAGTCATTCCGTTGTCTGGAGAGGTCACTTCCTGGTTCGCATGGAGGAGCCGTTTTCAACAGAGCCCAGTGATGGAAGCACACAGGTGTATTGAGGCAGCACCGGTGGTTGAAATTTTGACCCCCTAACAATTTTGTGCCCGGGACAAATGCCCCTGTGGCCCTCCCACACTACGCCACGGGTCCACTCCTGATAGGTCCCCCCCCCGATGTCTAGTTACAACACTGCTAGCTGGCGGGGGGTAAGTGGCTTATGAGTTCTTTGTAATGTGAGTGTGCGTTAGCTTAGAGCAGCCTTTCTCAACCTTGGGTCCCCAGATGTGGCTGGACTACAGCTCCTATCATCCCTGACGACTGGCCCTGCTAGCTAGGGATGATGGGAGTTGTAGTCCAACGACGCCTGGGGACCCAAGGCCGAGGAAGGCTGGTTTAAAGAACAGGCAAGTCAGAGGAGGCATGGAAGAAGTTGATGAAACTGTGCATAGCATGGAGGAAGTGGAAAGAGAGAAGCTTCTCCACGCAGCACAGGGTTAAACTATGGAACTCACTCCTGCAGGAAGCAGTGATGGCCACCAACCTAGATGGCTTTAACAGAGAATTAGACAAATGCATGGAGGAGAGGGGTATCAATGGCTACTAACCAAGATGGCTAGGCTCCACCTGCACAGTTGGAGGCAGAGATGCTTCTGATTGCCAGTTTCTGGACACCGCAAAAAGGGAGAGGGCACTCGTGCCTGGGTCCTGCTTGCATGCATAGGAGTCAACTCCTAGGGACCCCCATACAATATTTGAGGGGACTGGGGCCCCCAAAAGGTGATGGGCATTGCCATTCAAATGGTGAGTTGGCGCCATGTCTTGTGATCGATTATGGAAGGTGGGGCTTACCTGGGTCCCCCAATGTTTTATTCAAGTTGGCACCCCCGATTCCTACAGGCTGGCCACTGTCGAGAACAGGGTGCTGAATTAGATAAGCCTTTGGCCTGATCCAGCAGGCTGTTGTTATGTTCCCTCTTCCTTGGCAACTTCTGTGAGGAATCCCAGTGAGCTTTTTCCAGGCTCCCTGCTATGCGCACCGACGCCTGTAAACAAACTGCCGCCCTATGTGACCTCTGGGACGGGACGGGCCAGAACGAGCCTTCACACAGAAAGCCAATATTAAACACCCAGGTGTTGGCAGGTGAGATGCCCTTGGCCCTGTGGGTGCTGCTCTGGATAGGTAAACAGATAAAACGGCTTCTTGTCAATTAAGAGGCTCTGCGAAAATTCGCTGGAAAAGCTCGCCCTGCCCAGAAATTAGCACACTCTGCCGGGTGGCCAAGTATTGCCTTCCCACCACTTTCAAAGAACCGGCTGGTGTTTCATCAGCTCGTACAAGGATTCTAACTTTTCCCAGGCTGCTTAATCCTCCCTTGTTTATTTGAGGTTGCTTTGCACAGCCATTTCCCTGCAAGTCCTTTCTACACCTGAACTGATTCCATTAAAAAAAGGGAGAAGGGAACGCGAAAAGGGATGTCTTTGCCCTTCTGTGTTTTAAATATATTATTTTTACTGCGTTTCTATCCCACTTTTTTCTCCGAGGATCTCGAGGCGGCATGCAGGGTCCTTCCCCCTCCTCATTTACCCCTGCGAGGTAGGCCAGGCCAAGAACGGCAGCAACTGGCCTCTGAGGTTATACACAGTGAGCTTCATGACCAGGTGGGGATTTGAACCCAGGTCTTTCCTGGGTCCTAATCCGACACTCTGACCCCTACACCATCCTGGCTCTCACCACAATGCGCCCCAGAAATGCAGAGAAACACGAAATGGATGATATTTCTGGCCTTCCTTACAGGACTGTTGTATGCTGAGCTAATGTGAAGCTTCTTGAGCACTTAGTACGTTTAAAGTGCTTCTCTCCCCTCTAAATATCATAACCGTTACTTTTTGCGTGATTCCTTTTTTTGGGACATGTTCCTGCTTTCCGATTTCTCTGTGCTGCACCCTGTGCGTTTTGGTTTTGTAACAATTTCATACAAATAAATCATTTCTGAGGAAGACAAAGCTTTTGAGGTAATCTCATCCCGTTCAGCGGAGGTGGAGAACTTCAATGGCTCTGTGTGGGCCTTTGGACTTGGCCCTCAGGGCACTTTTTCTCCTCAGGCCACCGTCTCCTCAATGGCCTCTGCCTTTTCACCCTCCTTTTCCTCAGGGCCAATACTTTTCATTGCCTGAGGCAAAGGACAAGATGGCGCCCCACTCCCATTCTGTGTTCTGACCAAATACAGGCCACGTCCTCTCTATGCATTTAAAGCACTCTTTAACCACTTTAACAGCCATGGCTTCCCGCAAAGAATCCTGGGAACTGCAGTTTTCTGAAGGTGCTGAGAGTTGTTAGGAGACCCCATTTCCCCTCACAGGTTTATTTGGTTTAACAATCTGCCCTGGGATTTGTAGCTCTGTGAAGGGAATAACCAGTGCTTTTTATTCTTAAAAAAAATGTTTGGGGTACTCTCGTTTTCCTACTCATATTGAAATACTGCCTCTCAACGAGGCCAAACTTAGATTCCCCAAATGTTTTGGGGTATGCATACCCCCAGAAAGAAAAGCACTGGGAATAACGATCTCCTAACAACTTTCAGCGCCCTTAAGGAAATGAAACTTCCCAGGATCCTTTGGGGGGAAGCCATGATACGATACTCCTTGAAATGTATAATCTGTTTCGGCACATTTTCACTCAGGAGGAAGCCCCGCTGCGCTCAGAAAGATCGAAAGGGGATTGCAGACTCAATGACCCCCCTCCCCAGCACGCCGAGGAACCCACCACGTTGCAAACAGCACAAACCACGACACATGTAGAGTTGTGCGAATGGCTACCCGCACCAGGAATCTGCTGTGTTGACTGGCTTCCCAGCGGCAACCCCCCTCTCCCCGTTTTGCACGCCCTGCACCGCACATTCACGGGTACAGTCAGATATTTTCTCACCAAGTGGGAAGACGACCCTCAGGCACTGTTTGCGTTCAGAGCTGTGTGGAAAATATTGGTCAGCCCCGTTTTCGCTTCATCCTTCCCCACATCCTCCTCCCCCGTCCTGTAATGAAAGTGTTTTATGGTTCTTAAGGGTCCCTGAGAAACTCTGAAGAAAAATTAATTGCGAGTCAGGGTTGCTTAGGGGCCTATGGGATGTGGTCTCGACTGTCTTCTGCAGACCCAGAAGCTGGGTGAAATCATGGTGTGTGGTTGCTACGGATATCCAATTTAGTTTCTCCTTTTTCCAACCCGAAGCTCAGGTTTCCATATTTCTACATCAGTCTTTGAATTCTTTTTTTCTCTCTCTTTACAGTCCTCATGGACATTCATATAATGCATTTTTGGATGTTATTTTAACTAACCAATGCATTTCGTTGCACATCTCCCCTTCGTATATGTTTTTTCCCCTGCACATTGCTTGGTCAGAGAGCTGCATTGCAGAATCCAGAACTCCGAAGGATGACTGTGTTTTATTCTGTGCAGGTAGAGTTTCTCCCTCGTGGCACAAAAGTTCATACCTTCATTTATTTACAGTATTTCAGCAGCAGCAAGCTACCTTTTTTACCCTTACCCAGCCTCGTCGTTCTTGTCTCCTAATGTTCACCCCAAATCTGTGCTCCTGTACAAAATATATTTGACCCAAATCTACTCTTCTGTAGTGTAAACCCATTCGATCTCATCCTGCCTTCTGGGGGAGGGGACAGCAGGTCTTTGCCCTCTTCTGTATCCTTTGAGACATATAAAGCAGGTGTGAGGAACTACAGCTCTCATAACCCTTGGCCATTGCTCATGCTGGCTGGGGATGTTGGGAGTTATAGTTCAGCAATGTCTGGAGGGCCAAAGCTTCCCCACCTGCTATCCTGCCTCCTCCCTCTCTTCTCCTAGTTAAACATGCTCTGTTCCTGCAACCTTCCCTGGTAGGATTTATTCTCCAAAACAACTGCCCTGTGAATTCTTTTGATTGCAAGCAGGGAAATAAAAATAACATAGGATCACGGTGGCGCAATGTTGTTGCTACAGGAGGAATTGCACCATTGCAGTCTGCAACCAGGACCGGTGCTGGCAATTTTTGTGCCCTAGGCAAGGGGGCAGGCCACGTGACGTCATTGCGCATGATGGCGGCGGGGGGCGAGGGGCAGGCTGGCCAGCGCCCCCTCCATTTTGGCGCCCTCGCCACCGCGGTTTTCGCCCCAACCTGCTTGCTCCGCCGCTGGTTGGGGCGGCACTGGGTGGCGGCGGGGGGCGGGGGGCAGGCTGGCCAGCGCCCCCTCCATTTTGGCGCTCTAGGCAGTTGCCTAGTTCGCCTAAATGGACGTGCCGGCCCTGTCTGCAACAAGGTACCAACCAATGTTGTGTATTGTATAATTATAGCAATGATGTGTTTCAAATATATCCGCAAACGAAAAGGACAACTGCTTTAGTTTACGTCTGTCCATGCATAGAGCAAATCACGCCTTGCTCATTGGGTGCAGCCCTCAGCAGATGGAAAGAGCCGTAGTTCGATTGCAAACCATCTGTTCTGTGTGCAGAAGATCCCATGTCCAATCCCCTAGGAAGAAAATGTTCTCTTTTTCCACCCAGTTTTACAGACCTGTTACGTCCCCTATTCCTTCCTTCCTCTTTTCTCCAAGCAAAAGGGAAACCTTTCCCGCAAATGCTCAGATCAGCAACGCTCAGGGCCTTGCAAGTCAGTGCAAGACTTCTAGGACAGGCGCTGCATGTTTGGCAAGCTCAAGCGAATGTCAGCGCTGGCTCGCATTGCGTGCCACAGCCGATGCAAAAAATACCAAACGGATTCCGTTTCCCCTCCCCTCCCTCCTAGTGCAAGGCTAATCCCTTAAAAGAAAAAAAAAGTGATTATCAAAAGAAAACGGAGGTAAATATAGCTGGAAACAGCAGATGAAGCAATTTGGCAGCTTTGCCAAGGAAAACAATGTTGGAGGAGTAGCTGCAGCCAGAATCCGTTGCGCACCTGAAGCAAACCGCCACCAACCTGCTTAGTAAGCTGCAGAACAAACTAACGTCTGCAGCAGCTTCAGGAAGGGAGCGTGGAGTTTTAGGTTAACATGACATCCCAGCTGATAAAGCAGGTTAACTTGGCTCCAGACGGTCTGGGTGCTCAGCGCCAGCGCAGAAGCTCAAGCCACCCAAGCGTTGGCTCCGGGCGATAATGGGGCACCCTGAGACACATCCCTCCTCTAATCCCGTCAGTATTTGGATGGGCTCTGGATCACTTATCGCAGATTGTGCATGTACCTTTCCCCAAGAGGTGCACACCTGAGCAGCAGCCTTGGTGACAGGTCAAGGGACTCCTTCCTATCTTAAGATAGGAGTGGGAAACCTGTGGCCCTCCATAGACTGAGGAACCGCAACTCCCATCGTCTCTGACCACTGGCGATGCTGATGGGAGTGGGGAGCACAATAGCACCTGGAAGGACAACTTTGGTCTTGGTTTCAGCCAGGAAAGAGGTGCAAGCGCCCTGGACAGCTCCATTCAAATCTTAAGCTGGAGGCAGGACATGGATGTTGTTTCAGCACCAGTCACCCTTGGACTGAGCCACGGGTAGGCAAACTAAGGCCCGGGGGCAGATCTGGCCCAATTGCCTTCTAAATCCGGCCAGCGGACGGTCCAGGAATCAGCGTGTTTTTACATGAGTAGAATGTGTCCTTTTATTTAAAACTAGTTGAAGTTAGCCCGTTAAATAACGGGCGCTAGAGGAGGAGGAGGCAGGAGGAGGCAGAGCCCCAGGAGGAGGAGGCAAGGAGGCCCGGGTTCAAATCCCGCCTCAGCCACGGCGTCCTCCTCGGGCCACTTCCCCCGTCCGAGGCTGCAGCCGCATCAGACCGGGCAGGTGAGGTGAGGCGAGGCGGGCGGGTCTGTGGCTGCAGAGGCCGCGAGAGCCGAGGTGAAACCCGAGCCGCTCGCCTCAGCCGCCTCCAGGGCGGCGTCCGGGTCTCCCCCTCGCCCAGTTGAGGAGGGAGGCTCCGCTAGGGCCGAAGCGCCCCTGGCGAAGCCGGCAGGTTCGCGGAGGTGCCTGGGCAGGGCGAGCCCGGCGGCGGTCGGTTGCCCCCTCAGCGGCCCGGGAGGGCGACCGTGCGAGGCGGCGGCACTGACCCAACTGACGATGCGCCTGCACACGGCCGCCCTCTCGGACACGCCCCCTCTCCGCCCGCTCCAATCCCTGCGTCAGTGGGGCGCATGCGCAGTAGCGCATTTCCACTGACACACGGAACGTACGCACGGACACAGGCACTTTATTATATAGGATGCATCTCTGGGTTATTTGTGGGGCCTGCCTGGTGTTTTTACATGAGAAGATGCGCTGACATGAGCCACGGGCAGGAAGGGCACACGGCCCAGCCCTTCCCAGCCTCTGTTTTACATCCGTGTTCTTTCCTCAGAACATTTAATGGCTGTCCAAAGTAACTGAACTGTTTAATCGGTAGAGACAATCTCTTTAAGCTCTTCCAAGGAAGTTGCCCATGGATTATTTCTGGGAGCATTTTTAAAACCATGCTCAAGGCGGCTTGCGACAGAAAAATATTACGTAGCTACAAACATAATAAAAGTAGTCATAGACAAAACATCCAAAAAAAAAATCACAACCAAATTGAACAATGTCCACATGAATCATAAGATACAAAATAAAGATACAAAAAACTAACAGCAGCAGCAGCAACAACAACAACCTCCTCTCCCAACCAAAGCCCCTGAACAGTACCCCAGGACAAGATTTGCTGCTCTGGATTAGGCCCAAGGGCTGTTTCATGGGTGGGGAACTTCAGCCCCCAGGAGCTGAATGTGGCCCCTTAGGCTTCTATATCTGGCCCTTGGAACTGTCACCAGGCCCCAGCCCTCACTGGCCTTGCTTCTTGCTCTCTTTGAGAGTTTTTGGCTGGCTGGTATGGGTCCAGCTCTGGTGTCAAAGAGCGAGCCAGCAGTAAATCACACCGTTCGAAGTTGGAGTTAACTCTTGATTAGCAAAAACACGATCTTCACAGACCTGGTGGGTCTTTCTTCATGAAATCAGTTGCTGAGATTGAAGGTCCCCGCCTCCTCACAGCTATTTAAGTCCCCTCTTCTCCAGGGCTTTTTCGAAGCAATAGGAGACTATGCCTGCATGCAGCCAACCTCTCCTCTGCCCTTTTCATGCCTCTTCTGGTTCTGGGAGACCAGGAGGGAAGGGAGCTTGTCGCAGCAGTAGAGAGACTCATCTCTGCTTCTTGGTCTCCCCCATCCCACTTTCCTGCTTCTGTTTCCCCATTGCCTGGTTATAGCAGAATTAACCCTTAGGTTGCAAACTGAATGATCCCTGCTGTTGCACTTCCAAAAGGCTGCTTATAAGGGGGAATGCACCCCTTGAGTCAAAAACGATTCTCCGCCCGTACAGAGTTCGCTGTCCCTTCACATGGCTGCTGCTGAATGCCGAGCCCGTAGTAAGCTTCGCAGAGGCTTTGCAACCCTTTAGGTGTTAAATGGATATGAGGATTGGCCGTTTCATAAGGCAGGAAGGCATCCCTGTTATGCAATGAGTGTGCCCTGCAGCTGACCCACAGGAAAAGCCAAGAAAAAGGGGTCAGGAAATGCTTTTGCAACGCGCTTGAATCACTGCCTGCCCATCGAGCAGCTCTGGATAGGGCCCATGGCCAACTTCATCAGCCTTGTGCCAATGTTTTCATTTCTGTGGCATGGGAAATGGAGAAGTTCCTGAGCCGTTGAGAAAGCAACAATGTCCCTTTCAGCACATCATAAATAACGCCAACTCCATGTCCGCCCCTGAGGGATGTGAGCCTGCATTTATGTTCCACCTTTCTTCCAAGGAAAGCTCAAGGTGGCATGCATAGTGCTCCACCCCACCCGGTTTTATCCTCAGAAAAGCCCTGCGAGACAGGCTAAGCCGAGAGTGAGTGGCTGGCCCAGGATCACCCAAGTGAGCTTCATGGCTGAACCTCGGTCTCCTAGGTCTAGCGCTCTAACCACTACACGGCGCTGCCTCTCTTGAACGACTCTTGCAGACCATGCCTCTTGCTATGTCGGTGTGATTTATGCTAACAGGTTCCCCTCTCCCAGTGATATTTTTTGTAACTTGAGCCAGATGGAGTGTGTAACTGAAAGGGGAACATTATTGCGAAACGGTTTGTTTTGAGTTTAACATCTTGTTCCAATCAAGAACGCTTGCGTCCTCCCCCTCCCTTGCGCCCTATAGGAGAGCCTTCTATGCTGATGCTGCAAAGAAACTTGGAGAAATTGAAATGTCATTTGGGACAGTTAGTGCAGGGCAGGTTGGGATCCAGCATCAGATCTCTGGGAAATTTGAAGATCAGCCAGGATTTATCACTGACAAAATTGTATAACAGCAATTTCTCCATTACGTTGCAGAAATGAAGGAAGTTTCTGGGCTGGTAGTAACTGGAATGGATTTTTGTGTTAGGAGGGCTGTTATTATTATTATTTTATTTTTTTATGAAATGATTTTAAGAAATAGAGAATTGTACCAACAGGTCAAGAGGTGGGAGCATCTGAAATGGAAAATGAGCGAGGTCCAATCCAAAGGAAAACGGCAACTTGGAATACACACAACTTGCAGATTTAACATATAGAATAAGAGAACAAGAAGAATATACGTTTAATGAAGACTGTGAAATGTTGATTGAATATATGGGTGAAAATTGTGTTCATTTAAAAACACTGGTAGCATTAAGGTAACTTCAACAGTGTCAATAGGTTTTGATGGATGTAACAATGGTTTACTGAATGGTGTAGTTCATGTAAAATATGCAGGGATGTGTGGTATGTAAAATGAACCACGGAAAGAGGAGGGGCGGAGGAAGGGGGTGCGGGCTGTCCTGGGTGTCACCACTGAGGGGGGTGACAAAATGCCAGGCGGCACTCACCGTGGGGCCTACAGCGCGCCTGAGTCACACGTCTCTCCTGGGAGAGATGCGATGGCTTGGGCGCGCGCAGGGTCCATGCTGCCCAAACGGTCCACCTGCCACCTCCCCCCCCCAGCTGTAGGGCGGCTGAGTGGGAGGAGGCAAGCAGACTCCGAATGCCCCGTCCCTATGGACGGCTTGCCCCACCCCTGGAAGCCTCCCAGAGTGGTTGGGGCAACCCAGTCAGATAAGCTGGGTATAAATAAAGAAATTGATGATGATGATGGAGGAATAGGTAAAGGTAAAGGGACCCCTGACCATTAGGTCCATTCGTGTCCGACTCTGGGGTTGCGGTGCTCATCTCGCGTTACTGGCCGAGGGAGCCGGCGTACAGCTTCCGGGTCATGTGGCCAGCATGACTAAGCCGCTTCTGGCGAACCAGAGCAGTGCACGGAAACGCCATTTACCTTCCCGCCGGAGCGGTACCTATTTATCTACTTGCACTTTGACGTGGAGCTGGGACTGAGCAAGAGGAGCTCACCCCGTCACGGGGATTCGAACCGCCGACCAGCAAGCCCTAGGCTCTGTGGTTTAACCTACAGCGCCACCCGCGTCTCTGGAGGAATAGGATGTCCCTATTTTCAATGTTGAAGTGTATGCTGCTGCAGATGCACCATGGAGGGTCTTCTCTCTGTACTCCTCTCAGCTGTCATTCCTTCTCTTCTCACTGCTATGGATGCACAACCTGACTGTCTGTCTCCCAGCAGTGTGATTGTCTGCAAGAGATTCCCACGTGGCATTGTTGATGTTGGCAGCCTTCATGTCTCATTTGCAGGCATCTTTGTAATGCAGAGTTCGTCTGATGCCTGAAGGCAACTTTCCACAGTTGCTGGAGACCACAGGAGGAGAGAGGGCTCTTGTGCTCAGGTCCTGCTGCCTAGTTTCACGTTGGCGCATCAGGTCTGGCCACTGTGAGAACAGGATGCTCCACCAGACGGGTTATTGGCGTGATCCTGTAGGGCTTTTCTTGTGTTTTTATGACCCCCTGGGCCTGATGGGACTGTTGCTGAGAGTGAATAAAGGTCTAGGGTGGAGGTCAAAAGGGGGGGCCAAGAAGGGTGGGAAAGATTCTTAGGGAGTGAAAAACTGCACTACGGATTTTAGAAATCAAGGCCGTGGGCATGGGCAGAGTGCACTTTCATTGCCAGCGAGGAACCTCTGCATTTAGTAAGATGATTCCACAATACAGAATGGTATCAATCCGTTCTGGAAGTCCATCTGACTTCCGAAACATTCGCAAGGCACAGCTTCCGATTGGCTGATTGGCCCGGGGAAAAATGGCGATAGCCAAAAGGGACATCTGGCTTCCAAAAATCATCCACAAACTGTAACACTTACTTCCGGGTTTGCAACGTTCAGGAGCCGATTTGTTTGGGAGCCAAGCCATTCAGGAACCAAGGTAGCACTGTACATTAGGATTCTCAAGTGCAGAGCTTCCATTTTTAAACCACGACTTACTGTATATTCCTGCGTATAAGACTACTTTTTAACCCAGGAAAATCTTCTCAAAAGTCGGGGGTCATCTTATACGGCGGGTCGTATTTCTTATACAGCAAGTATATCCGAAACTCTATATTTTAACTGGAAAAGTTGGGGGTCGTCTTATACGCCCAGTTGTCTTGTACACCAGAAAATACGGTAAATAATTTAACCAATTAAGTTTTGTTTCATCTCCGTTCATAAGAATTCGGGTTGGGCTTGATGACAACTTGATAAGCTGCCAAACCCTGGGCTAGTCAAATCAAGGTGATGATGGCCGGCTGTCACCTCGCCTTATTTATGATATTGCAATCACATCTTGCCCTCCTGCCCTTTCCATGGAATTCAAGGCAACATCTTGGTCTGGATTGCTTAGGCGGTCTCTTATCCAGACACTGACCAGACCCCAAATCTGCTTAGCCTCAGGAAAGACGTGTTTAGTATCACTTGGCTGGGATTCCTCCGACGTTCTGTCTGCGTATTAAACTATTCTGTGGAAGAGAAGTCAAGCTATTCCAAATCTTCTCTATAAACAGAAGGAGAAAGACAGGTTGTTCTCAGCAGGAAAAGAGGAGAAAATCATTGGGTCTGCTTTTCTCAGTGGACTGACTCAGGTCAGTCGTCCAGAACTTGCTAACGGAAATGGAAAGAAACTACAGGGTTAGGCCTGGACTTTGTGCCAAAGGTTTTCGGGGCTTGAATTTTATTTCGATTGCTTAAGTGCTCAATGGCAAGGCATCGAAAAGCACTGAAAATGCATATTTGGGGGAACTTGGGGGGGCAATAGGCCTTTTCTATTCTTACCCTGTATTGTGGGAGACCCTGCTCTCTGCCATACATCAAGCAGTAATGCAACCAGTTGCTTCAGAGTTCAAACACCTTGTAAAGGCTGATCTTTTTGCCCAGGCTTTCCCTGGCCCTTAAGATTGGAGCTTGATTTAATGTCTTAGAATCTCCCAATCTCTGATTGTTGTTGTTTTGCTTATATAAGCTTTTATAATGCTGTTTCGTTGATTTTAGGTCATGCTTTTGTTTTAATGCACATAAAGTACAATATAAAAGATTTTTTTGGGGCGGGAATCTCTATTTAAAGAAATACACAAATGCAATAAAATGCATATAACAATGCTTGTAATCAGGCATATGACTTAAATGCAACATTCTGTGCATTCATTTGGAAAATCTGCATGGGATGGGATGGAACTGACCTACGACTGAGCGCAAGATAAAGTGAATTGGGGTGGAATCTGCTCCCCCTTTGCTTTTAGCCATAGGGATGGGCAAATCTGTTTTTCCTGATTTCTTATTTTTCCCACTCTTCAGTTCTCCACATTTTCACATCTGTTCGATATACGTATATAGTTTTAATCCCTATGAAAACTCACCTGCATTGTGCTGCTAATTTTTTCCAAATGTACACACCTTCGTGTGTGCATTTTTGCCTAATGGGCACATTTTTGTAAAGCATATTTTCCTTCACATAATGCAGCTTTGCAAATTGCATCAAAATATGCAATTTTATGCACAATTTACCCCAGTGCGTGGTGCATTTTTGCACACAGTGCTTGGCTGAAGAGCATCACTGCAAAATTCGGAGAAGTTGAAATGCCATAGGATGGGTACATTTCGGCTCGAAGGTTGTTTCAAGAATTGCAAACTGAATTGAATCTCTCACCCATGCCTCACCCATTGCTGTCAACTTTCGGATTTGAAAATAAGGGATTTTTCCAAACTTTCGGATTTGAAAATAAGGGATGCCGCCAGGGCGGTGCAATGGCACCAACTAGCCTCGCCACCCTGCGCTCCAAAGGCTGCGCACGAACGGGTGAGCGAAAGAGCGAGCGCGTAGACAGCAGGCTGTCTGTCTGTCTGGTTGGGTGTGAGGGTCTGGCTGCACAAGGCATGCAAGCTCCGCCCCCAGTCGGTCTCAGACTCCTTATTGGCAGCCGAGCAACGTAGCTGAGGAGCCTCCCTGGCCGGCAGGGAGGGAGAGGAGCTGCTTCCTTTGAAATCCGGGAAATTTAAGGGATATCAACAATCCGGGATAGCAGCGGGAAATGGCATTGGAATAAGGGAGTTTCCCGCAAAAAATGGGAGGGTTGACAGCTATGAGTCTGATACCTTCAGCTTATCTTGTTTCTGGCAGGAGTAGTTCTTCCTTCAGCTAAAAACAAAAAACACCACCTCACCTTCCTGGTTCTTTTCCTCTTCCTTTCCTACCCAGAATGCCAGGCACAAGCTTGCCTTTTTTGCCCATCGCCAATCCCTGAATCGGATCTCAAGGATGTCTAAGTGAAGTTGGCCGTCAGCCAGCAGGGTGTGGGTCTATGTGTGGCCTTCTGCCGGAGAGCAAAAAGAAAAACAAACATTTCCTTTTCACAGAAATCGTGGGGTTATTTATAACCACGCAGAGATGTAGGCACAGAGGACCAGGGAGTTGCCCTCAACTCCCGCTGTTCGGGGCACGCCCCAAAGCCCATGCCCACTGTATACCCAGGCAGGTTTAAGCAAGAACGGTTTCAAAATAGAATTCCAGCGAAGGGAAAAAAGGGTGGCTCCCTCTCATCTTTGCCCCAGACATAAGCAAATGTTGCAATCCTTAATTGTGCAGTTTTTAATGTTTGAGTAGGGCCCTGATCCAACAGAATAGAGGTGACTCACCCCATGCCCAGAGGGCTTGATGTGCCCCCAGCTCAGTAAATTTTTATGCCTGCCCAAATGTGCATCAGTTTAAGAAACAGTGGTTAAAAGGGGGGTGGGGAGACACAGTAGACATGCTTAGGGTTGTAAGGTCAGGAGCACCCTAGACCCTGAGATATCAGGGCCCAAACCTGAGACCTAGGGATTGTTAGCATATACCCCACCTGGGACAAGTTGTGAGACTGCCCCAAAGCCAGAGCAAAGCCGTGTGCGCACATCCCCGGCTACAGAGAGTCCGGTGGCGCAGTCATATGTGATTGTTCCCAGAATGAAGAATAACACACACAAGCCATTCATATTTTTTTTTAATTTTATTTTTTTTAATTATATTTATTAGGTTTTCAACAAAACATAAATTACATAAACTTAACAAAAAACATAACAGAATACACTACACAATACATAAACATACACAAACAAAATCTAATTTTACCCTTCATCTTCCTAATCATATTTGGGGGGACTTCCTCACGCCTCCCCCACTGCGCTTCAGTGTCTATCATCCTTAGTAATTCCCTCTCATCTTTAACTGATTTTTTCTTTAATATACATACCTTATTATCTTATAATTATCTTAACATAGCTTCATATTCCTAACTTACTTAAACTTATTTTCTATTCTGTTGGCTATCATTTCTTCCAGCTTCTTTCTAACTTTAAATCTTACAATAGTTCTTTAAATATACTTTAAATTTCTTCCAATCTTGCTGCGCCGTCTCCTCCCTCTGGTCGCGTATTCTCCGGGTCATTTCAGCAAGTTCCATATAGTCCATCATTTTCATCTGCCAGTCTTCCACCGTTGGTAGTTCCTGTGTTTTCCAGTTCCTTGCAATCAAAATCCTAGCTGCTGTTGTCACAAGCCATTCATTAAGGCTAAACTAATTTATTGTAGGGACCCAGGTGGCGCTGTGGGTTAAACCACAGATCCTAGGGCTTGCTGATCAGAAGGTCGGCGGTTCGAATCCCTGTGACGGGGTGAGCTCCTGTTGCTCGGTCCCAGCTCCTGCCCACCTAGCAGTTCGAAAGCACGTCAAAGTGCAAGTAGATAAATAGGAACTGCTCTGGCGGGAAGGTAAACGGCGTTTCCGTGCGCTGCTCTGGTTCGCCAGAAGCGGCTTAGTCATGCTGGCCACATGACCTGGAAGCTGTACGCCGGCTCTCGGCCTATAGAGCGAGATGAGCGCCGCAACCCCAGAGTCGGACACGACTGGACCTAATGGTCAGGGGTCCCTTTACCTTTACCTAATTTATTGTAGGAATAGTGCAGAGAGAATCTCTGCTGCCAGCTCAAGTACAGAGCTGCCATAAAACCGTCTGTCCGGCATCACGGTCTTGCCAGAAGAGCAAGCACAAAGGCTAGTATTACAATAGTACAGTAAAGCATAAAGATTCCATGTAGGACAGGGGTGTCAAACTCAAATTCATCGGGGGCCGCATCAGCAGTTTGGTCACCCTCAAAGGGCCGGTGACCCTCAAAGAGCCGCCCTCCCCCTCTCCACTGTGTGGAAAAAATATTTTTTTCTGGTTTTCCTCCTCTAAAAGGCTGGGAGGGAGGGAAGGAAGAGAGAGAGAAGGAAGGAAGGAAAGAAAGAAGGGGTGAGAAAGAGAGATGGATGGATGGAAGGAAGGAAGGAAGGAAAGAAAGAAAGAAAAATAAAGGGAGAGAGAGAGAGAGAGAGAGAGAGAGAGAGAGAGAGAGAGAGAGAGAGAAGGAAGGGAGGGAGGGAGGAGGAAGGAAAGAAGGAAGGAAGGAAAGAAGGAAGGAAGGAAGGAAGGAAAGGAATGAGAGAGGGGGGAAGGAAGGAAAGGGTGAGAGAGGGGGGAAGGAAGGGGTGAGAGAGTGAAAGAAAGAGGGAGAGGGAAGGAACGAAGGGGTGAAAGATAGAGAGAGGAGAGAGGGGAGGGGAGGGAGGAAGGAGGGAGGGAGGGAGGGGTAAAAGGGAATGAGACAGAGAGAGAGAGAAGGAAGGAAGGAAGGAGTGAAAGAGAGAGAGGAGAGAGGGAAGATGCTGCTTGCTTCTCCACCCCCCCCACCCGAAAAAGAAGGCTTTTGCGAGGGGGGGGTGGCCGGGAGGAGCAAGAAACGTCTCCGCTGTAGCGGAGGAGATGCTGCTCATTCCCCCCCTCCACCGCTGCCTGCTGTTCGCAGGGATTGGCGCAGCGCGGGGTGGTGGTGGGATCGGCAGGCTGGTGCGGGGGGCTTCCCCGACGCGGCAGAAAGCCGCGCGGGGCACCCCCGAGGCGGCAAAAAGCCGCTCTGGGCTAAAACGGCCCGAAGAAGAAAAGCCTTGCCGGGCTCCCCCGGCAAGGCAAAAATGGTGCGGGGGGCTTCCCTGAGGCGGTAGAAAGCCGCGCGGAGCACCCCCGACGCGGCAAAAAGCCGCCCTGGGCCAAAACGGCCCGAAGAAGAAAAGCCTTGCCGGGCTCCCCCGGCAAGGCAAAAATGGTGCGGGGGGCTTCCGCGAGGCGGCAGAAAGCCGCGCGGAGCACCCCCGACGCGGCAAAAAGCCGCCCTGGGCCAAAACGGCCAGAAGAAGAAAAGCCTTGCCGGGCTTCCCCGGCAAGGCAAAAATGGTGCGGGGGGCTTCCGCGAGGCGGCAGAAAGCCGCGCGGAGCACCCCCGACGCGGCAAAAAGCCGCCCTGGGCCAAAACGGCCCGAAGAAGAAAAGCCTTGCTGGGCTCCCCCGGCAAGGCAAAAATGGTGCGGGGGGCTTCCGCGAGGCGGCAGAAAGCCACGCGGAGCACCCCCGACGCGGCAAAAAGCCGCCCTGGGCCAAAACGGCCCGGGAAAAAAAAACCTCTGCTCCCTTCCTCTCACGCGCGCTGACCTTCGCCGCCCACCGCCCATCAGCGCTCGCTCACGGGCCACATGACGAGGTCTCGCGGGCCGCATTTGGCCCGCGGGCCTTGTCCTTGACACCTGTGATGTAGGAAAAGATAAGGCTGACTTTCTCACGGTTCAGTGAGACAGGCAATAGTCAGATCAGCCCTCGCTGCAGCTGTTGCTGCTCGGCTTGGACAAAAATCACAACAGGGATGCCTCCTGATTATGTCATGGGACAGCCCCTGGAGATAGAAGTTAATTGGGAGAGGGGAGGGGAGGAAGGCAGGTTCCTGCCCCCCCCCCAGTTGTGCATGCTATAATTTGCAGCCAGCTCTTGCTAGGTGGACGTGTGCAAGCTTCGTGCATCGCCCCCCTGGAGCTTCAAGCCTACCCCCTGCTGAGCATCCCAACAACGATGAAAATTGCCGCATCCCACCTCAGGGATCCTCGTGCCAGATTTGGCAATGAGATCTCAAGAGGCGGCTGAACACTTGGACAGAAAGGCAACTTGCAAAATAGATACAACTCGATCGCCTCTTACGTGCATTTAACTGGCACGATTTCACCTGTAAGCGGTTGAAGGCCACCAGCCGAAACCCTGCAAGCTAAATGCGAGCTTATAAGATCCTGCCAAAAATGCAAAAAAGGAGAGCAAAGTTTTCCTATTCCTTTCCCATCAGATGGATGGAGGGAACGAGGGAGAAATTTGGTTCAGTTCACATTTTATCAAAATTAAAGGAATTGCCCTTTGAAATTCTCATTTTCAAAGGCACTTGCAAAAATGAATTTTTTAAAAAAATACATGGTTGCATTAAGTTAGAGGAAAGTGCTTGCAAAAACTTTGCACAGCAAAATGTATATTTTAAGAGCATGGGCGTACCCAGGGGGGGCAGGGAGGGGCAGTTTCTGTTTAAGAGAAACGTGTGCTCAAAATGCAGCAGTAATTGCCAAACGATTAAAGAAGGGATGAGGATGAACAATGTTGGAGTTATGCTGCGATCTATGATTTCACATTTAAAGGAGATCAGTGTTTTTCCTGCAGATCTTGGTACCTGCAGATGTCTTTGTCCCGGCAGCTGTTTTGTCCTTGTAAGCTGCAGTTGTCCAACGCAAGGAGTTTCAGGAACCTGAAAGTGAAACTTAACGTGTTCGCAGAAGGAGCTCTCCCAGAGCAGAGCCTTTGGCACAACAGGATTTGCTGAGGAGGTGACTTGCCTATCCTGGCTGAGTCTGGGGATTGGAGCTGTTCGTACACACCCCCTTGTGTATTTGCCAGCCTAAAATTTCAAAACAGAAGAGGCGGTTGGGGGAAGGGAAGGAGAGACTTGCAGGGAAACGAAAGCTGCATGTGAAGCGTCTCGTGCATAGAATGCTGGATGCAAGCCCACACTTGAGACATCTAAGTTGCTTAAGGCTGTTTGGGCATGTCTGACAGCCGGCTCTGACAGCAGATGATGGGGGAGAGCAGGGCAGCAGAAACCCCTGAGACCCCATAATATAATAATAATAATAATAATAATAATAATAATAATAATAATAATAATAATAATAATAATTTATTATTTGTACCCCGCCCATCTGGCTGGGTCCCCCCAGCCACTCTGGGCGGCCTCCAACAGATATTAAAATACATTAAAATATCACAGGTTAAAAACTTCCCTAAACAGGGCTGCCTTCAGGTGTTTTCTGAATGTCAGATAGTTGTTTATCTCTTTGACCTCTGCTGGGAGGGTGTTCCACAGGGCGGGCGCCACTACCGAAAAGGCCCTCTGCCTGGTTCCCTGTAGCTTTGCTTCTTGCAGTGAGGGAACCTCCAGAAGGCCCTCGGCGCTGGACCTCAGTGTCCGGGCAGAACAATTGGGGTGGAGATGCTCCTTCAGGTATACTGGGCCGAGGCCGTTTAGGGCTTTAAAGGTCAGCACCAACACTTTGAATTGTGCTCGGAAACATACTGGGAGCCTAGCCTAGCAGGTCACAAGAGGAAGTTCGGTCCACATCCGAATGCAAACCTGTCCCATCGGCACCTCAGTGTATGGACTGAAACCCAACTAGCCTTTGGATATTGGCATTTCTCCAAATGTTGCTATGCAGTTCTCCGAGCAAAAAATAATAATGCATGCACGAAATAAAGAGTGCACAAAAAGTGTGTGCCTTCGTGAAAATTAGAGGAAGGACCAGGGAGGTTCTGCTTGAAATGCAGGAGGTCCCGGGTTCAGTGGCGTAGCGTGATTTGCCGGTGCCCGGGGTGGGTGCATGCATGTGCCAGAGGGATGGGGCATGGAGGGTGAATGGAGCCCACTGCGCCAATGCCACCAGAGTGATGCCAGCCCTGAGCTGCTTTGCTTTGCAATGTTGGGATCTGATCTGAATAATTTGCAGGGCTGGCAGGGGGGGCGTGAGCAGCAGGGGTGTAGCAATGTGGGTGCGGTGCGCTCCTGGTGCCACGACAAGGCATGCAGTTTGCCGGCACCGCCGCTCCAGTGCCATACAGACGGTGCTGGGATCCTCTGCTCATGGCTGCAGCCGCATGTAGAAGATCCTCCGTTCGCGACTTCAACCACGAGCAGAGGATCCCGTCACCATCCGTATGGTGCTGGAGCGGCGCCGCCAGCAACCCACTATGTAGCGCAAATGTGCGGCATCACTACATACGACACACGTGTCGTACGTAGCAACGCTGCGCATGCGAGCTACGTAGCGACGCCCCGCCCCCGGGTGCACATCATGTTCGCCACTCCGGGTGCCCGAGCGGCTTCCTACACCTCTGGTGAGTAGACCCCAGAAAAATATGCCTAGGGCCATTGTCCCCTCCCGCTCCCCGCTAAGCCCCTGCCCAGGTTCAATCCCTGACATCTCTAGCTAGTCAGCGCACACAAACATGAGCTGGATGGATCATTGTTCTGACTCAGGATAAGGCAGCTTCTCGTGTTCCTGAAAATAATGCACAAACATGCATTTTCTTAGGGGAAATTTCTTGCTAAAGAATTGTGGGCATTAGGCAAGATTGCATGGGGAAATGAACATGAATATTCATGCAGTTTTTATTTTATTTTTGAAATCACCTACTGAGAAGGAGATGGAGAGAACAAAATTTAAGGTTAGATTTAACATTAAGCCGTCTGTGGCTCAGGGCCCCAATACCTCAAAGACCATTTCTCCCCATATGAACTGACCCAGATCCTGTGATAAATTTATTAGGAGAAATTCATATTGAAACACTGAATAATTTTCATGAAGGTTTTTTTTTTTTAAAGAAAACAACCCAGTTCACATTCAAATGATTATTTATATAATTTGCACTTTGCAAATTTGAAACAGCGTTCAGATCGAAACACAGCTGCCCTTTGAAATGTGCACTTCTCATGATTTTTGCAGCGCAGTTCTCCAGAAGAGTCATGGGTATTCAAATGCAAATGCCACAGAAAACTGTGCATATAAATGCATGGATTAGTGGAAACAACTTCCCAAAATGCATTATAAGGGGTGGTGGGTGGGGCGGTTGCTTCGTAACAATGGGCACATTCAGAGAAGCCTGTGTCGAAACACTGATGAATTATTGCTAGGGCTTTTAAAAGGAATTTCTAGTTGCTGGAGGAATTAAAGAACCTTTTAATGAGGGTGAAAGAGGAGAGCTCAAAATATGGTCTGAAGCTCAACATCCAAAAAAACTAAGATCATGGCCACTGGTCCCATCACCTCCTGGCAAATAGAAGGGGAAGAAATGGAGGCAGTGAGAGATTTTACTTTCTTGGGTTCCATGATAACTTCAGATGGTGACAGCAGTTACAAAATTAAAAGACACCTGCTTCTTGGGAGAAAAGCAATGACAAACCTAGACAGCATCTTAAAAAGCAGAGACATCACCTTGCCGACAAAGGTCCGTATAGTTAAAGCTATGGTTTTCCCAGTAGTGATGTATGGAAGTGAGAGCTGGATCATAAAGAAGGCTGATGGCCGAAGAATTGATGCTTTTGAATTATGGTGCTGGAGGAGACTCTTGAGAGTCCCATGGACTGCAAGAAGATCAAACCTATCCATTCTGAAGGAAATCAGACCTGAGTGCTCACTGGAAGGACAGATCCTGAAGCTGAGGCTCCAATACTTTGGCCACCTCATCAGAAGAGAAGACTACCTGGAAAAGACCCTGATGTTGGGAAATGTTGAAGGCACAAGGAGAAGGGGATGACAGAGGACGAGATGGTTGGACAGTGTTCTCGAAGCCACCAACATGAGTCTGTGCAAGCTGCGGGAGGCAGTGGAAGACAGGAGTGCCTGGCGGGCTCTGGTCCATGGGGTCACGAAGAGTTTGACATGACTAAGCGACTAAACAACAACAACAAAGTTGCTGGAGAAATCAAGGCTGGGAAAAAGAGAAAGAGAAAGAATTGAAACTGATAGATCCTGCCATCTCTACCTAAACCTCAAGCCCTCTGTCAGCTGGGGCACAGCTGACAATCCTTTGCTCTTGAAGTTGACCGCAGGCTTTTGAGTTTGCTTACTGTCTCCCCTTTCCTAGGAAAAAGAAAGCTAACCAGGCACCGTTTTGCAGTGTTCAAACCAGCCAAATTTCTTCTACCCCTCCCCCTTTTCTCCAGCAATCTTACTCACCAAAGTTTTCGGAGCAAGCCAAAGCTAAGAATTGCCAAGGAAAAAACACTCAGAAACTGGACACTGCAAATGACTCAGGGGGAAGGCATTTCCTTTTTTTTTTTTAAATAATTTTTATTAGGAATTTTTATAACAAACAATAACAAATTAAAACAAACACAAATCAACCCCTCAAAACATCTTCCCCCCACCCACCCCTATATGGGGAAAAAAAAGACAATTAACATATTACTTCCTAATTATTATATTCTCTAACATTGTCTAATGGACTTCCCCCTCTTCTCTCCCTTAACGTTACATTGTAAAATCATTTTAGCAATTTCTATTCATTTTCAAATCTATTTCTTATTTCTTAAACACACTATATTATTTCTCCTAATTATCAATCTATTTTCATACACATATTTCCTAATTTTCCCTTATTCTACTTACTCTTATCAATATCTTCTATCATCTTTCAACTTATACATATATACTTTTTATCTTAACTAATCCTTATCCAATCTATAAACTATTTATCTGCTCAGCAATACACAAACACATATAAAATCTAAATTTTAAGATGTTTCTTCATATATTCCCTGAATTTCTTCCATTCTTTTTCCACCGCCTCTTCCCTCAGGTCTCGGATTCTTGCGGTCAGTTCAGCGAGTTCCATATAGTCCATCATTTTCAATTGCCATTCTTCCACCGTTGGTAGTTCTTTTGTCTTCCAGTATTTTGCAATCAGGATCCTTGCTGCTGCCGTGGCATACATAAATAAAGTGTGGTCCTCTTTTGGTAACTCCTGGTGTATCATTCCCAAGAGAAAGGCCTCTGGTTTCTTAACAAATGTGTTTTTGAACACTTTCTTCAATTCATTATATATCAAATCCCAGAAGGCCTTAACTCTCGGGCATGACCACCACATATGGTAGAATGTTCCATCTGATTTCTCACACTTCCAACACTTATTGTCATGCAAATGATAGATGATAGATTTTAGCTAGCTTAACTGGGGTTAAATACCACCTATAAATCATTTTCATAATGTTTTCTTTTAGCAAATTACAAGCCGTAAAGTTAATCCCTCTCCTCCACAGTCTCTCCCAGTCAGCCATCATTATGTTATGACCTACATCTTGCGCCCAGTCTATCATAGCAGATTTCACTAGTTCGTCTTGTGTATGCCACTCCAACAGCAAATTATACATTCTAGACAAATTTTTTGTTTTAGGTTCTAACAGTTCTGTCTCCAATCTTGATTTTTCTGTCTGAAAACCAAGTTTCTTGTCTTGCTTGAAAAGCTCATTAATTTGGTGGTATTGCAGCCAGTTCTCTACTTCTCCTTTCAGTTGTTCAAAGGGTTTCAACTTGACACTGTCTCCTTCTTGAATTATTATGTCTCTATATTTAGGAAAATTGCCTTCCATATTTATTCTTTTGTGGGCCTTGGCCTCTAGAGGTGAAATCCAATTGGGTGTTTTCTTCTCCAGTAAGTCTCTATATTTGTACCAGACTCTGTACAAAGCTTTCCTGATTATATGTGTCTTGAATCCTTGGTGGCTCTTTACTTTATCATACCACAAATATGCATGCCATCCAAACCGGTTATAACTTCCTTCCAGATCCAAAACATCTGTATCTTCCAGCAGGAACCATTCTTTCAGCCAGCAGAATGCCGCTGCTTCAAAATATATGTTTAAATCTGGCAGTGAGAATCCTCCCCTCTTCTTATCATCTGTTAGAATCTTATATTTAATTCTGGGTTTTTTCCCCTGCCAGATAAATTTTGATATATCCTTCTGCCAGCTTTTGAATGGTTCCAACTTGTCGACAATCGGGAGTGCTTGAAACAAAAATAACAGTTTTGGCAGCACATTCATTTTAATCACAGCTATACGTCCTAGTAAAGACAGCTTTAAATTGTTCCAAATTTCAAGATCCTTCTTAACTTCCTTCCATACTTTTTCATAGTTGTCTTTATACAGATTCTGGTTTTTTGATGTTAAGTTCACCCCTAGATATTTCACCTTCTTAACAAAGCCAAGTCCTGTTTTTTCCTCAATATGGTGTTTTTCTTCCAGTGTCAAGTTTTTACCCAATAATTTCGTCTTGGTTTTATTTAACTTGAATCCTGCTACTTGTCCAAATTCTTGAATTGTTTCCAGTGCCTTCGCTGCACTGGTCTCCGGTTCTTGAAGAGTTAATACTATGTCATCTGCAAAGGCTTTTACTTTATATTGTTTCGTCCCCACGCTCATGCCCTGTATGTTTCTATCCTCCCTGATCATGTTCAGAAGGACCTCCAGGACCGTTATAAAAAGCAGTGGGGAAAGGGGGCACCCTTGTCTTGTTCCTTTTTCAATTTTGAGGCTTTCTGAAATAATGTTATTGACTATTATTTTGGCTTTTTGTTCCGAATATATAGCTTTCAGTCCATTCATAAACGCCCCTCCCACCTCCATTTTTTCAAAATTCTCTTTCATAAAGTTCCATGAAACGTTGTCAAAGGCTTTCTCAGCATCAATAAACATCAAAATTCCTTTTTGATCCTTTTTTTGTTCTAATCTTTCTAATATATCCACAACATTCCGAATATTTCCATTCAAATGTCTCTGGGGTAAAAACCCTGCTTGGTCCTTGTGGATAATCTTCATTAATATTCCTTTGAGCCTATTGGCCATGATGTTGGCAAAAATTTTGTAATCAACATTTAGGAGGGAGATGGGTCGATAATTTTTCATTTGCGATCTGTCTGTGTCCGGTTTAGGAATCAAGGTTATATAGGCCTCTTGCCATGATTCGGGCACCTTCCTTCCCCTTAAGATTTCATTACATACTTCCATCAGCGGTTGGGTTAACCAACTCTTAAGTGTTTTGTAGTATTTTGCTGAAAGTCCATCAGGTCCTGGGGCCTTGTCCAGTTTCATATTGTCTATTGCAGTCTCTATTTCATTGGTAGTTATTTGGCAGTTAAGCGTGGGTTTCAGATCTTCTGGGATTTTATGCAGTCCTTTTTCCTTTATAAATTGCTCTATTTTGTCTTTATTCAAATAACTGTTTGTAGAAATTTTCAAAATTTTTCCGGATTTCAGCTGGCTTCGTAATGTTCCTCCCATTCACCTCGATATTCGTTATTGTATTTTGTTTTGACCTCTGTTTCAATTGCCAAGCAAGCAACTTGCCACATTTATTTGCTGATTCAAAGGTCTTTTGTTTCATCATTTTAATTTTCCACTCTATTTCCTGGTTAATTAGTTGAGAGTATTCCACCTGTAACTTTTTGATTGCTTTCTGTAGGTCCAAATTTTTGGGATTAACTCTCAACTGTTTCTCTTTTTCCTTTAGATGTAGCAGAATATCTTCTTTTCTTTGATTCAGAAGCCTTTTCCCAGGGGGAAGGCATTTCCCCTCTGCTACCTCTGAGTGAAGTCTGAGAGAGC
This sequence comes from Darevskia nairensis, assembly GCA_034642065.1. Classification (NCBI taxonomy): domain Eukaryota; kingdom Metazoa; phylum Chordata; class Lepidosauria; order Squamata; family Lacertidae; genus Darevskia; species Darevskia nairensis. The sequence goes on along the minus strand of JAWWNI010001118.1, from coordinate 560,810 downwards.
TGGGCTCTTCCCCATCAAAATCTGTGTCCTTGCACCTCTGGCCTTAACCGCACTGCTAAGCTAGGTAGCAGGGTTGTTGCCCGCCACCCACTGCAGACCCAGGACAAATGGATCTGTAAGCCTCAATTGCAGAGCCTGGCTCTGGCACCATTGAATGTGTATGAGGATTCATTTATATCAGAAACCTGTGTCTCTCTGGGTGTCGCTGAACTACAACTCCCATCATCCCAGATGGGATGCTGGCTGGAGGCTGATGGGAGTTGTAGTCCAGCAAGTTCCTGAAGGCCACAGTTTAGCATCCCCTCCAGTTTATATTATTAGGGAAGTTTTTAATGCCTGATGTTTTATTGCTTTTTTATTTTTATTCTCATTAATTCTGTTGGGAGGTGCCCAGAGTGGCTGGGGAAATTATTATTATTATTATTATTATTATTATTATTATTATTATTATTATTATTATATGGAAGGCACTGATGCTTCTTACTGTAGCCCAGTCTTTACTAAACCTGATGCCTATGCAGAGATTACCTATGTTTTAAGCTACTTTTTAAACTACAACTGGTCTCTTGAATGTTTTTGCATACTTGTTTTTAACTGGTTTTTCTTTTAATCAACAACTTTCAAGTTTTGTTTTATATTTTTGTAAACCGCTTCGGGTCGCTCTTCCAATCAAGCAGGCTATCGATTTGGCTAAATGAACAAGCAAAATCTCCATAAAATGTAAAAGCTAAAATTCAAATCGCAATAAGCAGCATTGTCGAAAGATCCACTGATTACTGGTAGTTCAGTCACTGATATCCTCACCCGAAAGACTGCTGGAAGAGGAAGGTCTTCACTTGCTTCCTGAAAGAAAACAACGCTTGCAGGAAGACGCCTCTTGTTCTGCAGATGTGGGGCCACCACTGAAAAGTCCCTCCAGCCCCTCCCCAGTGCTGCTCACTTCATCCTATGCGGGGACCACCACCAGCCCCCTCCCCAAAGGCGGAAGGGCACCCGGTTGGAGACCCCTGCATAAAACCAGGACCGGATTTGCTGTGTGGGAACAATGGATGGATGATTACAGGAGATAGGTTGCAGAGAGGTGCTGAGCTAAGACAGTGATGGCCAAACTCGGCCCTCCAGGTGTTTTGGGACTACAACTCCCATCATCCCTAGCTAACAGGACCAGTGGTCAGGGATGATGGGAATTGTAGTCCCAAAACAGCTGGAGGGCCAAGTTTGGCTATCACTGATCTAAGAGCAGCAAGTTGCTTTGCAGATGAATGAGATGACCGCAGCTTTGCTTGTCAGGGTTGCACCAGATGAGCAGGAGTGGTGGCAAGCCCCCCTGGGCAAAGCGGCAACCATGGAAGAGTCCAGAGAAATGGAGGGATTCTTACCTGAAGAAAACTGGTGGTGACACTCCTCAGAAGAGGAAGAAGCAGATGGGGAAGAGGGAAGGCCAGAACAGGAGGAGGAAGAAGTTGAGCCAGAATCAGGCCCTTGTGAGGAGAGGAGCCGGAGGGCCCTCTCCCCTCCTCCCATCTCAGCTGTAGAGCGTAGAGCTGAGAAACGGAGGGAGCAATTGGAGGCAGTTGCAGCTCGTAAAAGGCGTGGTGATGAGCTGGCTACTTAAGGAAGGCCGGTTGCTTCCCTCACCAGCACCTGCAACTGCTGTGCTGAAGCACTTGGTTGTGCCTGCTCATCCTGATCCTGATCCTGATCTTGATCTTCGGCTGGTTCCTGACTCGGACTGCTCCTGACTTCGGCTTCTCTTGACCCCCGATACTGACACCTGACTTCGGCACGCCATCCTGTTGGCGCCATAACATTGCTGATGGTGTGCTGTGTTCCCTGTAAACAAGACAGGCTTCTGAAAAACAGCCTTGTTTATTCAGCAGTAAATATAACATTTGCAGCACTGCAGGGGGGCTCTCTCTGGAGCAGGCTCATGACTCCTTGGCCAGCTAATTGATTAACCTCACCAGTTAGTCACCAGCTTAAGATCAACAACCATCTGGTAGTCATACATCCTCCTTCTCCATACAGCATTCTAGTATCATTGATCACACATGTCAACATTACTCAGAAAGTGTTCCTGGCACTATTCTGTCTCATCTGCACCCATGGACCCGCTTCAAGTTCCTCTGTAACCACAGTAAGGTTATGTTCTTTTTAATGCCACCAGCCTGTCTCCAAACCACAGCAGTGACTCTGACTTGAAAGTTAGGAGGAGATCTCTGTTTGGGCTTATAATAGCAGTACAGGCTCAGCGGCTGCCTAAACTCTGCAGAGCTCAAAGTGCAAATGTGAAATAATAAATAAATAACATGAAAGCTTCTCCTGATAAATTTATCACACTGCCTATCACCAGGTTTTAGCTGCTTGTGGTTATTGCTGTCGTGCAAATTTGTCTTGATTTTCTCGTGTACTTTCTGTAATTGTGGAGCAGACAGCGTATCCTTTGAAGACTATGAAAATAAATATACCCCTTGCTCAGCCTGGCTCCAGCCCAATCCCTGTCAGGTGTACACCTGGTGACATGGTTGCCAACTCCCCAGCCCACCCTGGCTTTTACTTGTCCTGCTCCTTCACCTTTTAAGACCCCAGTCATTTTGCAAACGCCGCTTTCCCCAGTATGGAGATAAAGCAATGGGGGGAGGGGAGGAGAATGTCTTCCTGCTTAATTTTTGGGGGTGTCTGGTTGGTGTTTGTTTGTTTGTTGCATTTATGTCTCATATTTTTTCTCTCCAAAGAGCTCAAGGTGGTTTCCATGATTCTCCTCGTTTAATCTCCGCAACAACCCTGCGAGGTAGGTTAGGCAGAGAGGCAGTGACTGGCCCAAGGTCGCCCAGTGAGTTTCATTCATGGCCCAACGGGGATTTGAACCCTGGTCTCCCAGGTCCTAGTCCGACACTCTAACCACTGCACCACCCTGACTCAAAAAGCTCGGGAGCGAGTTGGGTAAAACAAGGTGGCAACTTTGCCAAGGGTAGTCTATAAAGTCACGTCCGTGCTCACATCATCGAAACATTTTAGGCATGTTCGGGAAAGGCAGGGAAATGCCCGCCCCCACCCCCCAGATCTTGGTGGCGGTGGCAAGGTTAGCCTCCCTCGAATTATCTTCCAAATCTATCAGAGATTTCATGGTGAAAGTGACTCTGAGGTCATGCAACAGACCACCCAGTTCCAACGGGAGACAGATGTGTTTTGACTGGGGCTAGCCTCTCTCTGTCCAAGATCCTGCCAACCTCTCTAGTGAAACATCACCAGGACTCTGTTTGACATTTTTGCTGGCAACGAGCCTGGGCTTAATGGACCGATCACGGAGCAGCGTTGGCAGGCGGCGATGACCTGGGATTGGTTACCTGGGGTCAACTGGAATTCATGCCTCCAAGGCATGTCAGCAGCAGAAGAAAAATACTCCAAGCTGAGCAAATATATTTCTAGGCAAGACGGAAGCATGGCTGTGTTCTTCTCCGAAGGACAGCTGAGCTCAAGATCCGTCTTCCTCTGTTCTATTCCACTCCAGTTAACAACAGCGATGGGGGAGAGATTCTATACCGCATGTATTTAAAGACGAACCTACAAAATTCAAGGAAGTAAGTCCAGCCAGGCAAAATCACTCGGGGTGCAAAGTAGATCATCCTTGAGAGGTGTGGCCAAAGAAGAGGGGTGTGGCCTGGGGAAGGTCCTGAGGGCCAGGTAGAGAGCTCTGGAGGGCCGCACTTTAGAGAGTTGGGTGCTGACTGAGCCACAAATTACACTCATTTCCTTTCCCCAACCAAGACTTCTGAGGTTTCTGAACATTTTTTTTTCTCTTTCTTTTTCAATCCAACATTCTGGACAATCTGTTCTTTGCTCAAGATGTCACAAACTAAGGATTAGGAAGGATTAAAAGAAAGAAAGAAAAAGATGCATCAACAGGATGCATTTTTTGCGGTACCGAGAAGTGGAAAGATGGCTTGGATTACACTGATGCATCAGCCTGCTTCCCAGAGAACGCGCTTCCCAAATTGGCAGCTGTTTCCCCAGCCTCTCCCCAAGAAATTTACAATGGGGGAAAAACATACTTTCATGTGTTTATCTCTGTGGATTGGCGGGGACGGCGGTGGAAGGGAGACTGCCCGTGAATGCTCCAGTCTGTGATGGATGCCCCGGCACTCTTTTCCAAGGAAATGGGCAGAGAGGAAGGGTGTCATGTTTCATGGCATTAGTTCCATGCATATCCAGACAAAAGGCCCTTGCTCCAGGCTTTTGCAATGAAAGATGCTCATTTGCCCAGTGCTGGCAGCTAGAAGACTGAGCCTCAAGAGCTGCTGGTTGTTTGATGAAAAGCCGGCAAAGGAAGAGGCTATTTTACAAATAGCTTGTGACGAGCAGCCTTGACGGGTTTCCAAAAGCATATTTGCTTTAGGAGGAATTAATCTGGGAATCTGTCTGGTCCTTGCACCTTGCTGAGCTCATGCATTGATAAATCAACAACGGAATAGGCTTCAAGTCTTCTCTGCTTTTCACAAGGCCCTATAAATCAGGAGCAGGCAGTAGCATAGCATGGGTTGCCAGTGCCCGGGGGCGCACGGTGGGGGTGGGGGCGGGAGGGAAATGGACATGCGCATTCAATTGCCTAATGGCGTCCACGTCACATGGGAGATCTCAGCCGCAGAGATCATAAAAGAAGACTCCTTCCATGGTCTGGAGAGATCACTTCCTGGTTCACACGGAAAAGCCGTTTTCAATGGAGCCCAGTGTGAAGCTGGACTGAGGCAGCACTGGGTGTTGAAATTTTGCACCCCTAACAATTTTGTGCCTGGGGCAACTGCCCTCTGCTATGCCACTGGGAGAGGGGAGCCTTTTTCCACATGTGGGATTCATTCCTTCCTGGGCTATCTTCTGGGACACAAAAGTGGCAAAAGTGGGGGGGGGGGCATTTACCTTTGCACACAAATACACCCCTCTTTCTACAACCTTGCTGCAAAAGACTGCTGGCAGTTGTCGCACACAATAGTTAGCCGAGTTCTTATTTTTACTTTGTAAAGTTTTCTTTGCAAACTGCTTTGTGAGTGTGGTTTATTATTATTTTTTTACATCCAAGTGGTGTAAAATTTTTATGAAATACCGGTAACTAAATAAACATTTAAAAGGGACCCAGGTGGCGCTGTGGGTTAAACCACAGAGCCTAGGGCTTGCCGATCAGAAGGTCGGCGGTTCAAATCCCTGAGAAGGGGTGAGCTCCCATTGCTCGGTCCCTGCTCCTGCCAACTTAGCAGTTCGAAAGCATGTCAAAGTGCAAGTAGATAAATAGGTACCACTGCAGCGGGAAGGTAAACGGCGTTTCCGTGCGCTGCTCTGGTTCGCCAGAAGTGGCTTAGTCATGCTGACCACATGACCCGGAAACTGTACGCCGGCTCCCTCGGCCAGTAAAGCGAGATGAGCGCCTGTTGGTGTTAAAGGGTTAAAAAGTCTTAGACGCTCTAATCACTGAGCAGCTGTGTGTCCTTGAACATCCGGGAATGTTAGATAATTAGTATAAATACTCAGTTTGTATCCGTGTGTGTTGGGTGTCGCTGAGCTGAGCTGAATGTAGTGTAAAGTTTTTCTTTCAGGCAAGAGATAAAACATGAGTGCTTTATCGCCTGGTTTTTGTTTTTGTAAATAAATTCTTTTGAGTTTTCAACATGCTTGCTCCAGAGTTCCTGATTTACAGCTGTTGCTGATTATCCTATCTTCTTCAATCCGCTGCACGAGAAAAACCCTGCTGAAAGTAAGATATAAGGCTTGGAAGCGAACTGGACATTTACTTTAACATTAAACTAATTAAAGTTTAATGGACAGGTTATGGTGTTAGTGCGTAAAGAAGGAGATAAGGGTTGAAGTTCAAAGTGTTTTATGGGATGGACTGGAGTGAAGACAGAAGCCAGCGGCCAAGCAGCTTGAGTCCTGCAATTGTGCTATGATAAAGGGAAAAAAAGTTTAAAAGGCACTGTGCAGTTTGTACTCGCTGGAAGACCCCTCATGTCTGAAGGAGCTACCTCCACAGCTGGGAAGCAGTCTACAGGAGTGTAAGTACTGTACCTAAGCCCCAGGGAGGATGGCAGAGCCCCAAGAAAGTTTCTCAGTACCGTTTGCACGGCTGAATGGTAAGAATTGGCAGGATTGGAAGGCTAGAGTGAGGGTCTGGCTGCAAGCAAAAGAACTATGGGATTGTACAGTTGCACCGCCTTTACAGGCAGCTGCAGACGCTTCTGCAGCAGACAAAGCAGCAGCAGAGGCTTCGCAGAAGCGGGACCATAAAGCTCAAGGTCTATTGACATTGGCGGTAGGGCCAGAGCAAATGCCTTATGTTTCTGAATTAAATAATTCACATGAGGTCTGGACTGTTTTGCAGAGTTTAAATTCCAGAAATACTGCTGGCGCCAGGATTCATGCCACAAGGTCTCTGTTTGAGTTACGTCTCCAACCGGGAGCGTGTGTGAAAGAGCACATTGCCAATATGGTGTCTGTCTTTAATCAATTAAGGCAGCTGAACATTCCTTTTACAATGGAGCAGCAGTCGTATATTTTGTTGTCCTCTCTTGATAAAAGTTATGAGACTTTAGCCTTAACATTGGAAGCTATGCCTCCAGCTGATTTAACTCTGGAGTACATTTCATCACGCCTTGCAGATGAACAGGATAAAAGACAGAGGGAAAGAGGCTTATCTGCAAGAGGGGGTTGTGCTGTGCCAAGAAGTGGAGGTGCGGAGCATGAGAACACTGTAAATGCCTTTGCAGTTAGACGCTGTTTTCGGTGTGGTTCTTCTTCGCATCTAATTAGGAACTGCACACGTGAGGCTGGCCAAGACAACTTCAAAGCCGTTGCCCCTAACTACCAGACAAGGAGTTCCAGAGGACGGCGAAAGAGAGGAGGAGGACGTGGCTACACCCATGGCACACAGCACATGGCTTCAACTATGGCGTTGAAGGAAGGGCGTGACCAGGAGAGCAGCCTACGCTGGGTTATAGACAGTGGTGCGTCCCACCACTTGGTGGCGCCATCTAGTGTCCGTTTGCAGAATTGCAGGCAAATGCAAACTCCAAAAATTGTGACGATGGCGGATTCAACCAAACGTTCTTTAGAGACCGTAGGCACAGTGTTCCTGAACTGTTTGAATACAGAAATTGAAGCCTATGTACTAGAAGGAATGAAGGGGTGTATATTGTCTGTATCCGCTCTTGACAGAGATGGGTTTAAAACTGTGTTTGAAAGTGGGTTTTGCACTATTTCTAAAAATGATGTATCTCTTTTGCAGGTGGAATGCAGAAATGGTTTATACAGTTTTGCGATTAATACTGAATCAGTTGATCAGGTCCAGGCTGGTTGTGTAAACTCGCCTATTCACAATTCTTGCGTTCATTTATGGCATCGTCGTTTAGGCCATGTTAATTTCCAATATGTTAAAAAACAGCCTGAATTATCTGAAGGGTGCACGTTGAACAAATGTACAAAGTATTTGGATTGTACTGCATGTAAAAAAGCGAAGGTTCATAGGTGCAGCTATCCCAGGTCAGATAGGAAATCTGACAAAGTGTTCCAACTTGTACATATGGATCTATGTGGTCCGATGCCAGTTGCTAGCTTGGGAGGTTCTAGGTTTGCACTGTGTATTACAGATGACAAGACAAAAGTCACATGGTGTTTTCCACTTAAAACAAAAGGTGATGCTGCAGAAACAGTTAAAAATTGGGTTCAAGCAGTAGAACTTGAATTTGGGACCAAAGTTCTTGCCGTTCAGACGGATCGCGGTACGGAATTTACCGGATCTGTGCTGCAGAATTTCTTTAAGAGAAAGGGAATTAAGCATCGTCTGTCTACCCCCTATTCTCCACAAGAAGGGGGTGTGGCTGAACGTAAAAACAGAGTTTTGCAAGAGTTGGCAAACTCTATGTTATACGATGCAAAATTACCTCAAAGCTACTGGGCGGAGGCCTGGACGACGGCCACTCATATTTTGAATAGAGTGTACAATTCAGTGATTAATACCACGCCATATTTTGCTTTATATGGAAAGAAGCCCAAAGTAAATTATTTTCGGGTGTTTGGATCTCAGGCCTATGTTCTCACTCCGAAAGCGTTAAGGAGAAAAGGAGATCCAAGGGCTAAGAAACTCATTTTTTGTGGATACGAACCACATGCCAAATCTTGGAGGTTCGTGAATCCAGATGGGGATACTACCAGAGTAGTCATCAGCCGCAGTGCTGAATTTTGTGAGCAATCCGGATGGACTCACTTGCATGGTAACCCCGATATTTTGAGGGATGATTTAGGAATTCACACTGGAGAGGAAAATCCAGAGGGTGGTGAATCAGAAGGTAATGATACGCAAGGTTCAGATGTAGATTCTGACCATCCACAAGGGACATCTCCAGAGGCAGAGAAGCCAGAATCTAGGAGTGCCCCAACGTCGCCAACAGGTAGACCTAGTAGGCAGAAAAAGCGAAGCAGGTCGCCAACCACCCCAAGCCCAAGGGAAATATCAAAACGAAGGTCTTTATCCCTAGGGGCACACCCAGACCTAAAGTCTGAGACAGATTCTGACAGTCAGCAGTCAGAGGGGGAACAAGAGGTAGAATTGCGTAGATCAAAACGTGCCACAAAGGGCAAACCACCAGAGAGGTTTAAGGTGACAAGTGCATATGTAAATATGGCACAGTGTGAGCCAGAAAGCTACACAGAGGTGCAACAGCTTCCAAGCTCAGAAGCTGCCAAGTGGCAGGAAGCGATGAGAAAGGAGATGGCTTCAATGGAGTCTCTCGGTGTGTTTACTAGCACAGAACTTCCAAGTGGTCATCAAGCAGTAGGTTGTCGTTGGGTATATCGTTTAAAGCCCACTACTACAGGTGAGCTGCAATATAAAGCCCGACTAGTTGCCAAAGGGTTTTCGCAGCGCAAAGGTGTCCACTATTCACAAATCTATGCCCCTACTTCAAGATCAGAATCATTAAGAATGCTTCTAACCTCTTCAGCTAAGAAAGGGAATAAGCTATTTCATTTTGATGTCAATGTGGCGTATTTAAACGCAGATTTACAAGAGGAAGTCTACATGATGCCACCGCCAGGTTTTGAGGGAGACAAACCAAACCAGGTTTGGCGTCTACGCAAATCCATTTACGGGCTGAAACAGTCTGCCCATAATTGGAATGTCTGCTTAAATGACGCTCTAGAGAGCATGGGGTTCAAAAAGAGCATAGCAGACGCATGTCTGTATCTAAAAGGTTCGGGATATGAACAAGAAGCTGTTCTAATTTTTGTTGATGATTTGTTATACAGTGGAAAGGATGATAAACATGCGCAGCAATTTGCCATAAAACTTGGAGAAAGGTTTCAGTTAAAATCACTAGGCACTGTATCTGTTTACCTAGGAGTTAAAATACAGCAGGATGAAAAAGGGGATTATTTGCTCAGTCAAGAAGCTAAAATCCAGCAGTTGCTAGAAAGGTTTAAAATGAATAACTGTGCTGGTGTCAAAACCCCAATGGAATTAAGTTATGTAAAGGATGCTCAAGCTGATCACCAAGCAGAATTCAGTAATCCCGGGGTTTACCAGTCAGCAATAGGCAGTCTTCTCCACATTGCACAGTGGACTCGGCCTGACATAACATATACTGTCAACATGTTGTGTAGACAAGCTGAAAAACCATCGATTCATGCTTGGCAAGGAGTAAAAAGAGTTTTAAGATATCTCCAGACTACCAAAAGTTTCCGTTTAAAACTGTCAGCAGAGGGCAGCACACAACTTGAATGCTGGGCTGACAGCAGTTGGGCTGATGCTGGACAAGATAGGAAATCAGTGTCAGGAATGGCGATAAAATTTGGTAATGCGTTAATTGGTTGGAGATCAAGGAAGCAATCACTCATAGCTTTAAGTTCCACTGAATCTGAATTTAATGCGTTATCAGATGTTTGTAGAGAGTTGGAATTTTATAAGCAACTGGTCAAAGAATTGTTTGGAGAATGTACTCTACCCATCAGAATTTGGGAAGATAATCAACCTTGTATTAAATTAGCTGAATCAGGTCAATTTAAGGCACACACAAAACATTTGGATATTCGTTATCAGAATGTATGCGAAAGTGTAAAACAAGGTTTGATAAAGCTGCAGTATTGCCCTAGCAAGGAAAATCTCGCTGATGGCTTTACTAAAGCTTTGAGTCCGCAATCTCATCAAGATTTCTGTTCAGGTCTGAATTTGAATTAAGTTTATTGTAGCTCAGTGTTACGAGCGAGAGGGGGTGTTGGTGTTAAAGGGTTAAAAAGTCTTAGACGCTCTAATCACTGAGCAGCTGTGTGTCCTTGAACATCCGGGAATGTTAGATAATTAGTATAAATACTCAGTTTGTATCCGTGTGTGTTGGGTGTCGCTGAGCTGAGCTGAATGTAGTGTAAAGTTTTTCTTTCAGGCAAGAGATAAAACATGAGTGCTTTATCGCCTGGTTTTTGTTTTTGTAAATAAATTCTTTTGAGTTTTCAACATGCTTGCTCCAGAGTTCCTGATTTACAGCTGTTGCTGATTATCCTATCTTCTTCAATCCGCTGCACGAGAAAAACCCTGCTGAAAGTAAGATATAAGGCTTGGAAGCGAACTGGACATTTACTTTAACATTAAACTAATTAAAGTTTAATGGACAGCGCCACAACCCCAGAGTTGGTCACGACTGGACCTAATGGTCAGGGGTCCCTTTACCTTTACCTTTAAATAAACATTTTAATATGGTTTTATTGCACATTTGTAAACCGCTCTGATATCTTTTATGTTTTTTAAATGCTTTATTAATTTTGCAAAACAACAACAACAACAAAAACAATCCAAGATCAATACAAATTACAAAAAGAAAAGAAAAAATTAAATTCAGACACCACAGATTCCATTATGACTTCTGATCCCCCCTACGTGTTTCCTGGGTTACATTATGAACTGCACACTTTCCATTGACTCTCATAAATTGCCTCAAATTGTCTTGGTTTTGTAAAATTTCCTACTGTCATGCAGGGGCCAATCAAAACCTTCCAGAGAATTTAGATATCTTTTATGAATAGCGGTCTATAAATATTTCTTATAAACAAATAAAGCAATGCATGGTCTGAACAGGTGTAAGGAAACTTCCTTTCAAAGTTAGCCCTTTATTGAGGACTAGAGTCTTATTCTGTTTTCAGAGGCAGGACCTTAGATTAGGGGCAGAGCATCCGGCCTGCATGCAAAGAATCCCAGGCTCAACCCTCAGCATCCCCTGGTAGGACTGGACAAAAGACCCCTGCCTAAAATCCTGGAGAGCAGCTGCCGGCCAGTGTTGACAATACTGAGCTAGATGAAGCGATGACCTGACTTGGTATAAGGCAGCTTCCCATGTTCCTACAATTTCAAAGGCAACGGTCAATATTATTTTGGTTAGCTTTCAACACAGCAGAAGCAAGAGGGGAAGGAAAACGAGCGTTGGTTTGCCGCGAAAGCTCAGCACTCCTTCTCCTGGTTTATTCGTTTCAAAGTGCCTCTGATGGGGCTCTAGAGACCTTTCAAGGCTTTAGTTACATAGAACTAAAACAGGCTTCACCATCGTCCGTCTCCCTTACGCACACGCAGACAGGTTCACACAATAATTGCTTCCACGGCCCATCTCTAGCAGCGTCCCCTCGAGCGCAGCTGAACCACAGTGCAGGAGCCAGAAAGCGTGAGTGCAAAGCCTTTTCCTCCCTTCATCAAAATGATACTTGCAGGAGAATTCGATTGTTCAGCTGCGACTCTGCATCCTGCTGCGACTCTGCATCCTGTTGGACTTACCAACAGTAGAAGAATGGCAGATGAAAATGATGGAATAGATGGAACTTGCCGAGCTGACAGCGAGACTCCGAGACCAGAGGGAAGAAGCGGTGGAAAAAGAATGGGAGAAGTTTAAAATATATATTAAAAAGTATTGTAAGATTGATAGTTAGATAAATGCTGGAAGAGGTAGTAGTTTACAGATTATAAATAAGATTAATTTAGGAAAAGTATGGTATGACTAAGATAAGGTAAGACATTAATATAAGTAATGAGACATAATTAAAAGGTAAAATAAGACAATAAGACTTATGTAAAATAATTTTAGACGATGAGAAGAAATTGCTAAAGAAGTAAATACAATGAAATGCAGTAGGAGAGAAAGGAGGAAGTCCAACTAAGATGATAAGGAAGGAAGAAGGGGAAGATATGATTATTGTGTGTGTTGTATGTTGTGTTTTCTTATGTTTATTAACTGTTTATGATAAGAATGTGATTATATGTTTGGAAACCTAATAAAAACTATTTTAAAAAAAAAAGACTCTGCATCCTGCTGCTCAGCAAGCACATCGGCAAGAACTTTCTGACATCCAACCTCTGCTTAAAGACCTCCAAGGAAGGAGAGTCCACCACTTCCTGACGGAGTCTGTTCCGCTGTCTAACAGCTCTTACTGTCAGAACTCCTAATCAGTGGCGAAGGAAGCCGCCTGGCCACCTGGAGAGGCAAACCCAAGGGCACCCAGAGGCGGGGTGTCGCTCCATAGCGCGCATGCTATGGAGCGGCAGTGGTGGAGCAAGCCGCGGAGCGAGGCTTTTTACCGGGCGACGGGGCTCGGCTTGGGCGTCACGGGGGGGCACCCAGAGTGTCACCCCCTCCAGGGTGGCACCCGGGGCAGCCCGCCCCCAATGCACCCCCTTCTCCACCCCTGCTCCTAATGTTGAGTTGGAATCTCCTTCCTTGGAACTTGAATCCGTTGGTTTGTGTCCTGCCCACCAGAGCAGGAGAAAACAAGCTTGCTCCCTCTTCCATGTGACAGCCCTTGAGATATCTGAAGATGGCTATCCTATCTCCTCTCAATCTCCTACATTGGCTCCCAGTACGTTTCCGGGCACAATTCAGTGTGTTGGTGCTGACCTTTAATGCCCTAAACGGCCTCGGCCCAGTATACCTGAAGGAGCGTCTACACCCCCATCGTTCAGCCCAGACACTGAGGTCCAGCTCCGAGGGCCTTCTGGAGGTTCCCTCACTACGAGAAGCCAAGTTACAGGGAACCAGGCAGAGGGCCTTGTCGGTGGTGGCGCCCACCCTGTGGAACACCCTCCCATCAGATGTCAAGGAAATAAACAACTATCTGACTTTTAGAAGCCATCTGAAGGCAGCCCTGTTTAGGGAAGTTTTTAATAATTGATGAATTATTGTATTTTAATATTTTGCTGGAAGCCATCCAGAGTGGCTGGGGAAACCCAGCCAGATGGGCAGGGTATAAATAAATTATATTATTATTATTATTATTATTACTCTTTCCCAGGCTATACATACACACACAACTCCCTCAACCGTTCCTCATCTGGAGAGCTAGAGGGTCCTTGCCCCTCATTTAAGCCAAGACCAAAGAGGCCTCTGCAGAAGCTGGGAAGGAGAGCTGTCAGTTTGAATATCTGGGAGGAATTTGGTGGCTTCCCGTTCCTACCATCAGCTTCCTGCACAGTAGGGGTTTTCTGGGGAAGAATGGAGAGGAAGAGGAAGACGTTTCGAGATTTCCTGGGGATGGGGAACTCCTGGGTCTTCCCCACCTCCTTCCCTAATTCTCAGCCACTCTGACAATGTCGAAATCACCGCAGTGCTGCATTACACCATATTGTGTGTGTGTGTGTAGATTTGATTGGTTGGGATGGGGGCGGGTTGCAATTATTTATTCTCCTCCTTCTCCCCCATCCCCACCATGTGCAAATGTTCCAGAAACCAGCTTGGCAAATTGCTCAAGCTTTGGATGTGATGCAAGTGAGGAACTTCTCTGGGACGGAAGACCTCCCAGGGTTCCCTGCGTCCCGATCAAGTGGGCTGGTCTGACCAAGCAAGATTCCTAAAAAGTGAGCTGTCTGTTCTGGTATAAATGGGCTGAGTCCACCCCTAACCCTGGAGATTTCATGTTGAGCAATTTCCCCACAGGCTTCTACCAGCAGGAAAATGCACCCTGCCAACTCGGCCAACTCCCTTCAGGAATCGAACCACGGTTTAGTGGGGGGAGGACTTGTCCACTGTTTCTTTGAAAGCCTCTCAGGAATATAAATCTAAAATTGATGGGCTGCATTGGCCACTGATGTTCTAGCTGCTGGATATTTTAATTAAAAAAATGGCTAACATCAGGGGAAGAGAGGCCTCTCAACCCATTGGCTGCTGTTCTCATTGGTCCTACTAGGCAAAAAAGACAACCACGGGAATAACTGAATTACAACAAAGGAAATCTACACCGTGAAAGATCCCTGAAACGAGATGTACGTATATTTATATAATGATACTCAAACAAACAATATGTTTAATGATTCAAGAGCAGAATTGCTCAAAAGCAAAAATCCTCAAAACGTTATAAACTAATTCAAAGAAATATAAATGACTCAAGAAAACCTTCCAAATAACAAAAAATAACTCAAGATAAACTAACAAATAACCTTAACGAGTTGCTGGCTAAGATTCTCGTTTCACTGTTATGATCTATCAGTTTCCTCAGAAGGAAAAAAGTTAATGTATTTATATAACTCAAAGTAGCTTGCATGGCTATGCCCCTCCCTCCCCTTGAAGTAACGACACAGACACATTATATGAATTTTAATGGGCGTGAAGGCCACAACTTTATTGGTTACGGATGTAGAGCGGTATTGGCTTAGGCATTGGACCCTAATAGGCTATATCCGACCCCAACCCGTGTGTTGGAAGTCTGGAAGGGTTAATCCCCAGTGAGTAGCCCCATTGATGTACATCGAATGGAACTCCCCCTATGATCACCGTTGGGGCGTGCCTTGGGCCCGAACCTCCCTAGGCTTTGGACTACTGTTATGATCTATCAGTTTCCTCAGAAGGAAAAAAGTTAATGTATTTATATAACTCAAAGTAGCTTGTTTGCTATTAAATCTAGGGGGAGGATTAAAGAACTTTAAGAAAAGAAAAAGAACACTCCCAAACAATAAGTGGTAATTATCCAAACTAGGAATTCTAATCTTGCTTCATCCAAAAGGTTAAAAACCTAAACTCAAGTTCAAAAACAAGCTCCATGGCTTGTAAAACATGTCGACGAGGGGCTATGAAAGCTCACACGATCTTATTGTTACGAAGCTATTGCAAAGACTCATTGGTCCGGCAACACCCAAGGTGGTGCCTGATTGGCTGGGCCCACTGCCACTCTTGCCCTGACTAGGCAGTTTATGAAATTGAAAATGGCCGGCAGCAGGAGCTTTGGAGATGCTCTGGAGAAGTTGGACAGCACAACACTTCTCTTTGCAATGCTTTGCCCTCGTCTGGGAGCCAGCCGCCCTCTCCAGACACCAGCCAGCCAGCTGAGAGTTGTTACGTGACCCCTAATCCCCTCGAAGAACTATCATTTCCATAGTACTTTAGCAGGGAACTCTGGGAATGATAGCTCTGTGAAGGGAATACGGGTTGATAGCTCAGTTGGTTTGGATATGGAACAACTGATTGGTTCAAAATTGGGAAAGGAGTACAACAAGGCTGTATATTGTCTCCCTGCTTATTTAACTTATATGCAGAATTCATCATGCGAAAGGCTGGACTGGATGAATCCCAAGCCAGAATTAAGATTGCCGGAAGAAATATCAACAACCTCAGATATGCTGATGACACAACCTTGATGGCAGAAAGTGAGGAGGAATTAAAGAACCTTTTAATGAGGGTGAAAGAGGAGAGCGTAAAATATGGTCTGAAGCTCAACATCAAAAAAACTAAGATCATGGCCACTGGTCCCATCACCTCCTGGCAAATAGAAGGGGAAGAAATGGAGGCAGTGAGAGATTTTACTTTTTGGGTTCCATGATCACTGCTGATGGTGACAGCAGTCACGAAATTAAAAGACGCCTGCTTTGATAAACCTAGACAGCATCTTAAAAAGCAGAGACATCACCTTGCCAACAAAGGTCCGTATAGTTAAAGCTATGGTTTTACCAGTAGTGATGTATGGAAGTGAGAGCTGGACCATAAAGAAGGCTGATCGCCGAAGAATTGATGCTTTTGAATTATGGTGCTGGAGGAGACTCTTGAGAGTCCCATGGACTGCAAGAAGATCAAACCTGAGTGCTCACTGGAAGGACAGATCCTGAAGCTGAGGCTCCAGTACTTTGGCCACCTCATAAGAAGAGAAGACTCCCTGGAAAAGACCCTGATGTTGGGAAAGATGGAGGGCACAAGGAGAAGGGGACGACAGAGGACAAGATGGTTGGACAGTGTTCTCAAAGCTGCCAACATGAGTCTGACCAAACTGCGGGAGGCAGTGGAAGACAGGAGTGCCTGGCGTGCTCTGGTCCATGGGGTCACAAAGAGTCGTACACGACTAAACAACAACATTCTGCATGGACTGATTGCATGGCAACATGTGCAAATGGCTTTCGATACCTATTAAGTCCATAAATTACCATATAGCATATATTCAACACAAAAAAACAGCGACAATTTGTTGTTGACACAGGACAGCTGGACATATAAAGGGCCCTATTAACTTCAGTAGCTTAGGGCCTCCTCAAATCTAAATCTGGCCCTGCCCACGCCTGGTAAATGGCATGACCTTCCTATGTCCCAGAAGGCCCCAGGTTCAACTCCTGGTGTCCCCATTTCCAAAGAACCTGAAGCCATAAGTCAGGGAGTGAGCTTAGCCGGGGACCTCGCAGAACCACAGCTAGCCAGAACTGCCCTGAGTGGGCCATGGCTTCCTGACTACGCCTGAATCTGCTTCCTATTCTTGAGAGATGAGCCAGGGAAGGGGTCCTGCAGAAGATGACCCAATGTTCCCTCGCACGCTCTTCTCTGTAAAGCCATCATGACACTGAGGAGAGGGACTCTCATGACTAAGCCCAAAGCAGGGCTTCTCTGGAAGGCCTTGTATACACCGACTGCTTCTTGATTACACTTTGTGGTCTGGCTCCAGAAGCAAAGTGGCCTTGTGAACTTTTGATCCCAAAGTGATCCGCTTCCTGCTTCCAGGATCCGTTATATGTATATATTTTTTCAAATTTTTAAAATTGGTTTTAACAAAATAATACAATTAAAAAACAAACATCAATAAACAAACAAAAAGAAAACAACAACAATAGTACACATAAAAGCATACATAATTCCTTTTAACCTATTAATCCTTCTTATCATTGTGGGTTGACTTCCTCCCATCCTCTCTTCCTGCGTTCCTTGTATATCATCTTTAGTAATTTCTTGACATCATTGAATACATTTTTAACTAATTAACCTCAATATCTCTTCTATCCTAATGTCAATATCATTTATTCCAACAATTATAAACCTTAAATCTATCCTCTAAGTCTACAGCCTCCTTTATCTTCCAGCTTACTTCTACTCTTTAATCTTACAATACTTTTTAAAATATACTTTAAATTTCTTCCTCCACCGCTTCCTCCCTCTGGTCACGAAGTTTTCCGGTCAGCTCAGCGAGTTCCATATAGCCCATCATCCAGGATCCGTTATAAACGGCCTACTCTTATGCGGAAGGGAGACCTGGGAAAATCCAGCACGAAAGTCACCCTCGCACAACTGGCGTGTCATGTTCTCGGCGAACCTCTTCCACAACCTGCTTTTTTCACAGCAGGGAAAACTGTGTCGGGCCGAGATGGGGTGGATGGGTAGAGTTTGGGCAACCTGCTCTTGCCGAGAGGCTGATGCAATTGTTGCCAATTCTATCTTTTAAAAAAATTTTTTTTAAATTATCCTTTTCAGGTTTATATATTTCCTTAATTTTACAATCATTTTAACATTTCAAAACTTGGCTTCCTTCCCCCTCTTTCTGCCGTTCCTTAAATTTATTTTTAATATCTTCTGCATATCCAAGTTTGCTCATTTGTTCATCTGCTTTAAATATATACTCTTATAAAACTGCAGGTTATTACAATAATCCTGCCAATGTTCTTATCTGTTTACAATTTATCTGTAAATATTCAATAAACCATTTCCATTCTTTTATAAAAAGTTTATCTTGATTTCTTATTCTTCCAGCAAGTTTTGCCATTTCTGCATATCCCATAAGATTTTGTAGCTATTCTTCCTTTGCTGGGACTTCTGCTTCTTTCCACTTTGGGGCAAGTAGCATTCTTGCTGCTGCTGTAGCATACGTAAATAAATTTCTATACGATTTAGGTAGTTAAGAGTTAAGAGGAAGGCACACTTGGCAAACCCTCACCGTGATCAACTCCCACCCGGAAACCTATGTCCCCACTGTGGAAGGACGTGTGGAACCAGAATCGGCCTCCACAGTCACTTACGGACCCATTGTTAAAACCATGTTTATGGAAGACAATCTTACTTGGCTATGAAGAAGAAGAAGAAGAAGAAGCCTTTCTGAGTGCATTGTCTGGGTAGCCTGTTCATTTCCCCGAGATGGTAAATACTTTAGTTCCTGAATCTCTTATTTACAAACTTACATCTATTGATAGTCTCCTCAGCTTAACAGGTACTTGCCAGACTGGATTTACAGGGAGGTGTAAACCCCTAGATTTCAGGTAGTTTTATTAACTGGATTTGCAAGTGAAAAGAAAATTGGGAAGCTCTCCCCATTTCTTTCCTCCTACTGCAGAGAAATATTTGAGGTCCTTTTGGGAGAGTCGTGTGGTTTGTATACTAAGACAAGTGTGTTTACCTTGTGCATTTATGAACATTTATTCTATATTTGAGACCTTAAAATTCTTATAACGATTGGATGGGCATCTGGTATGGATGCTTTATCTGAGATTCCTGCATTGCAGGCAATTGGACTAGAGAACTCTGGGGATACCTTTCAACTCTACAATTCTATTATTCTATGGTATACAACTGGCTCCCATATTGTTACTCCAGAAGAGGCTGTCAGCAGCAAAAGGCAAATGATAAACAAAATGGTATACATGCAGCTTCTCATAAAAGTACCACGTGCAAAAATGTTCCTATGTATATTAGGAGAAATGTGCCTAAGAAGGCCGACAAAATTTCCCTAAGGAATTTAAAAAAATAAATAAATTGCAAATTGATGCAGGTTGGAAAAATGAGAAGCCAGAATGGATAAATTTGTCACTATTAATTGAAAGTATATCTACATACACAGAGAGAGACACCCTGAATCCTGGGAGCTGTAGTTTGTTAAGGGTGCTAGGAACTGTAGCTCTGTGAGAAGTAGGGATGAGTGAGAAATTCATTTCAGGGTGCATTCAAATCCAAATCTATCAAAGCTGCACTTTCCACTTACCATACTGATAATTTTATAGACTTGTTTTTTTGGGGGGGGGGGTAAACCTCTCTGAGGTTTTATTACAATCAAGTGTAATATAGATTGTATATAGATTGTATATAGATTTCACAATATAGATCTTGTGAAACAAATAAGCAAACTGAAACACAGCTATCCTTTGAAGTTCACACCTACCTGGATTTTGCAAAGCAGTTGCCCGCATAAGCAACGCTTGCAAAAAATGCATATTTTAGGAGAGAGTGTGCATAAAAATGAAAGTATTTGTGGAAATTGCAAAAACGTGGTTTAGTCAAAGCTGCATCTAAAAGTGTTATTTTCGGAGAAATTCACACTAAAAATGCTGATGAATTTTCATGCAGATTAAAAAAAAAACACCAAACAATTCGCATAGCGCTACAGTATGCAGAGAACCTAATTTAATGTTGGAAAAGTGAGATATTGAGAGAACAAAAATGGGCAATCCTTCCATCCTTGCTGAGGGACAAACTACAGTTCCCAGAATCCTTCTTCTTCTTTTATTTTTTAAATAATACTATTTATTAAATTTTCCATTTTAACAATCCAAATTAAACCACATTAAAACCATTCCAAATTATAATACGACCAAACAGTCCAAATTTTATGCCAAATTATAAGTCTGTAAGTTTTTTAAAGAATGGAATGTGCTTTAATGGTATGGCGTGTGATGGGTTAATGGGTTAAAAAGTAGATCAGGAGTAGAAATTGCTCCACCCTCTGCCTTTAGAAATGAGTTGACCTCAGGACACACACATAGCAGAGAACGGCAGAATCACTCCAAGCTATCCGGCTGCCCCAGAACTAGCCGTGCTTGTTCAACAGCAGACAGGAAATGTAAGCAAACAGCGTCCTCTCTTTCCCAGTAACTTGGCCAGCTCAGAATGTGCCTCGCTTATCACCAGCAACAAACAAAACTCTTTTCTCAGGAAAAGCCAGTCAGATTCGAGCTGATAACAGATGTAGGTGAAATACAGCGGAACCCAGAGCCAAAGTCTGCAACAAATGGATAGGAGCTCTTTGATTTCACAGGTTTTTCACGGAGCTCAGAACAGATGTATGTGGCCCCTATCTTATCAACACAACAACTCTGCGGGGTAGTTTAGGCTGCCTTATCTCTGGTCAGAACACTGCCCTGTCGCTTTTTATATCATGATGGAACATTATATCATGATGCAGCAGCTAAAAAAGCCAATGCAATTCTGGGCTGCATCAATAGGAGTATAGCATCTAGATCAAGGGAAGTAATAGTACCACTGTATTCCGCTCTGGTCAGACCTCACCTGGAATACTGTGTCCAGTTCTGGGCACCACAGTTCAAGAAGGATACTGACAAGCTGGAACGTGTCCAGAGGAGGGCAACCAAAATGGTCAAAGGCCTGGAAACGATGCCTTATGAGGAACGGCTTAGGGAGCTGGGTATGTTTAGCCTGGAGAAGAGAAGGTTAAGGGGTGATATGATAGCCATGTTCAAATATATAAAAGGATGTCATATAGAGGAGGGAGAAAGGTTGTTTTCTGCTGCTCCAGAGAAGCGGACACGGAGCAATGGATTCAAACTACAAGAAAGAAGATTCCACCTAAACATTAGGAAGAACTTCCTGACAGTAAGAGCTGTTCGACAGTGGAATTTGCTGCCAAGGAGTGTGGTGGAGTCTCCTTCTTTGGAGGTCTTTAAGCAGAGGCTTGACAGCCACCTGTCAGGAATGCTTTGATGGTGTTTCCTGCTTGGCAGGGGGTTGGACTGGATGGCCCTTGTGGTCTCTTCCAACTCTATGATTCTATGATTCTATATCAGTGGTGCCGGCTAATCTGCATAGTTGGACTCCCATCAGCCCCAGTCTGCGTGGCCAATGGTCAGGGGGGATGGGAGTTGGGGTCCAACAACCACTCAGAGTGACACAGATTCTAGGTCTCTGTGCTGGACTCTTGACCAGCAGTGGGTCTCAGGAAAAAATCTTAGAATCAGATCCATTTTCTAAGGCACTTGGCTATTGGCTTTCTTGCAGAGAAAGGAGACTGAGAAGCTATACTTCAAAACGACTCCTTCCTCTTCTAAACACATTTCCATGCCTCTAGGAATAGTTTTTCTTGCTCTGACTGTGAATCAAATGTGGTGAATTTCCAGAAACTAGATTCACTTCTGTGGCTTATTAAGGATGGGAGAATCTATCAAGTTTCCTCACATTTTTCAAGCTTCAGTTCTCCACATTTTTCAGCATTTTTGTTTTTTAATCCTCATGAAAACCCACCAGCATATTTTAGAGTGAATTTCTCTTGATAAACACATTTTTTTTGTGTGTGTGTGTGCATACCGTGCATTTATACATGTTAACATCCTCATCTTTCCCCTAATAGATACATTTTGTTTGGAGAACTGCATAACAAAATTCGGATCAGAGCAGATTTCGGAGAATGGTTGTGTTCTGGTTCTCATGGTGTTCCGGGAAGTGTGGATTTGATAGATTTGGCTTTGATTGTGCGTCAAATTGAATTTTTCTTCTGTCCCTATTCATCATATGGTTTCAAAATTTGCACACACACCCCACCCCCCATTTTAACAAACCGTAACTGCTCTAATGCCTTCCTTGCAAGAACACCGAAGAACCAGCTATGCCTGCTTCTGCCGCTCCGGCAAACCAAATTCCAAAACCAGCATAAGCTTTCCTTGCTAAAACAGTTATACAGAGTTGCCTTTAAAGTGGAGGTGGTGGACCAGGAAAAAAAAGGCTCACGGCAAGTGAAGGTTTTATTGGGGGAAATAAACGGGACCTTTTTGCATATCTCCAGTTCAACGCAACAGTAAGGAAATCGCTAGCATTTTCGCTGATTGCATCAGGACATTAAAGGAGGTTCAGCCTGCAGGGTCTTGACTCAACCAAAAGTCACAGCCCCATCGTGTCTTTAAAGCACTTCTTGGGGAGAATAAAAGGCTCAGGAGTAAAACCTACACAAATCCAGAGTGGAGTCCCTAAGACGGTTGGGTGTGTGTGTGTGTGTGTGTGTGTGTGTGTGTGTGTGTGTGTGCCATGTACGCCTCCTTCCGGCAACTCCTGCAGCCGAGCTGGTACCTTGCTCCATTGTCTCTTGAGACTGACGGATGCCAACAACCACTTGAACGACCGTGGCTTGCCCCAAAGAATCCTGGGAACTGTATCAATCAATCAATCAATCAATCAATCAATCAATCACTTTATTTCAGCTTTAAGCTCATAAGTTGGGAACTGTAGTTTGTTAAGGGTGCTGACAGTTGTTAGGAGAACTCTCCTCACAGAGCTTCAATTTCCAGAGTGGCTTAACAGTCAGCCCCTCTTCCCAGGGAACTCTAGGAACTACACGAAACCATATTTCCCACATTTGCTAGCTTTGACCTAAAGTTCTCCTCCAGCCTTGCACCACACACACTGGCTGTCTTTGGACAAGAAACAGGCCTTGATTGGTCCCACGCTGCACCAGCTCCTTGAGCAGAACGGTGAGAGGAGCTTGGGGACTTTTTGCTTCCGTTTCGGATGAACTGCAGCTGTTGGCGTAGCCTGAAGCTGACAAACTGTGGTTAATCTTATTTATGGTTGAGGGGGAAAGCTGGATGTCAAACCATGTTTGATAAATCTGGCTTGTTTCGCAGGGGCGTAGCAACGGGGCGGCGGGGGGGGCGGGCCGCCCCGGGTTCCACCCCAGAGGGGGGTGACACTTAAAAAAAAATGTTTTTTTTTTTAAAAAAATTAATTTTTTTTTAATTTTAACTTCATTGAAAAAAAGAGATAATAGACACACACACAACCCCCCACACCTCACAAAGTGGCACCATCAGAGGGGGGTGACACTTTTTAATTTTTTTAATTTTTTTAAAATTTTTATCATTTATTATTTTTTATTATTTTAACTTTATTGAAAAAAAAGAGATAATAGACACACACACACACACACACACACACACACACACACACACACACACAAAACCCCCACACCTCGCAAAGTGGCACCATCAGAGGGGGGTGACACTTTTTAATTTTTTTTAAAAAAAATTAAATTAAAGTGGTGGGGGGTGACAAAAAAAATTCCGCCCCCGGGTACCACCTGGGCTTGCTACGTCTCTGTTGTTTCGCTCGGCTACAAGTAACTATCAGCCAGAATTTAGAAGAAGCGGAAGAAGAAGAAGAAGAGTTTGGATTTGATATCCCACTTCATCACTACCCTGAGGAGTCTCAAAGCGGCTAACATTCTCCTTTCCCTTCCTGCCCCACAACAAACACTCTGTGAGGTGAGTGGGGCTGAGAGACTTCAAAGAAGTGTAACTAGTCCAAGGTCACCCAGCAGCTGCATGTGGAGGAGCGGAGACGCGAACCCGGTTCACCAGATTAAGAGTCTACCGCTCTTAACCACTACACCACACTGGCTTAGGGTTTAGGGTTCAAAGGTAACGCTAAACTGTGGTCAAATTGAAAGTGGAATTCCGGCTGCGCCAAAGAGGTGAGGGAAGAGAAGGGAGGCATGTGAGCTGTGGGGAAGACTATAAGCTACCTCCTGTAGCTTAACCAAGGATGAGGAACGATTTTCAGCCCCATGGGCTGCATCCCCTCACGGACTCCATGCCAGTGGTGGGTCAGAGGGGAAAGTGGGTGGGAGAATGACAAGACTCTTACCTTCCTATGATAGGGTTCCACACTTCCACCTGGGGGCCAGATAAAGGAGCAACAAGGGCCACATTCTGGCTCTAGGTCTGAAATTCCCCACTTCTGCTGAAAACTGTTATCATGACATCTAGGGACGCATGAATCTGTCAGCTTCAGTTTCTCTCAGGGTTTTTATTTTTCCATTCTCGTTCACTTATCCACATTTCCACACCAAAGTTGCAAAAAAATATTTGCCTCACAGAAATTCAACAGCATTTCGGTGTGAATTACTCTCAATATATATATTTTACACCATTTTGCCTCACGTCCGCATTTTTACAAAGCAAGTGTCCTTAACGTAACACATTTTTGCAGGTTATTTTTTCCACCAACATATACATTTCTACGCACACTTTATCCTATTGTATGCATTTGCGTACAAATTACTCAACTGGACAGCTGCAATGCAAATTTCAGACAAGTGCAAATTTTGAAAGATAGCAAGGTTTCAGTTCATGTATTGTTTCGGGAAATGTGAGTTTGTTAGGCTCACCTCCCAATGCAAATCGAATTCCTCCTCCATCCCTAACGGTGTCCAAATGCAGCCATTTTCGTAACTGGTGCCAGTGAAGGATGTCAAAAACCTGAACTGTCCGTAAATGAGCTTCTGGGAATTGTACAAACAGCACACAAATACTAGGCATCTCCATGAGAAAGAGACCAATTCATACTTTTCCCCCTAGGAATGTTGAAGTATCAAGTACAACAAGTTCTTCGTAGCAAAACTGTGTGCAGGGCTATTGGAAATTGATGCATCTCTCTCTCTCTGTTTTTTTTCCTGAGTATCCGCACACTCAACTTTTCAGGCTGAATCACAGCTGGTCAGACAATTTTTTCTGAAACTTCAGATTGCCAAGTCACAAACTTCTGCCACCTCAGTCATCGAAGATAGTAGGCACACTGTTCTGTCTTGCCCCCAAACTTTTTGTAATCTTGGAAAGGTAAGACTTACTCACCCCCTTGAGACTGCATGAGTTACTGCTTGGAGTGAGGCTCTGGATTCCAAGGAACCCAGCCCTGACTCATGAAGGCAGCATCTAGGGTCATCCTGACCCGTCTCCTCCCCCGCCCCAACCAGGAGTGAATCCCCAGTGTAGTGATGGCCAGGGCCGGTACGTCCATTTAGGCGAACTAGGCAGTTGCCTAGGGCGCCAAAATGGAGGGGGCGCTGGCCAGCCTGCCCCCCGCCCCAACCAGCGGCGGAGCAAGCAGCTTGGGGCGAAAACCGTGGCAGCGGGGGCGCCAAAATGGAGGGGGCGCTGGCCAGCCTGCCCCTCGCCCCCCCCGCAGCCCCCCGGTGCCGCCCCAACCAGCGGCGAAAACCGTGGCGGCGCAGGGCGCTCGGCGGGCAGGGGGCGGGGCACCGTACGTCATGCGCAATGACGTCACGTGGCCCGCCCCCTCGCCTAGGGTGCCAAAACCCCCTAGCACCGCTCCTGGTGATGGCCACCAGCCTGGATGCCTTTCAAAGAGGTTTAGGCAAATTGATGGAGGTGGCTATCAGTGGCTATTAGCCACAAGCGGAGGGGAGGGAGACTTTGTGCTGGCCATCAGGCAATGGCTTCTCCCACCTGTCTTGTCCCTCTCTCCAGCCCTGGGAGCCTTTCCCAGACCATGACTTTGAGAACAGCAGAAGTAGCTGGGAAGAAGAGTTTGGATTTGATATCCCGCTTTATCACTACCCGAAGGAGTCTCCAAGCGGCTCACATTCTCCTTTCCCTTCCTCCCCCACAACAAACACTCGGTGAGGTGAGTGGGGCTGAGAGACTTCAGAGAAGTGTGACTAGCCCAAGGTCACCCAGCAGCTGCATGTGGAGTAGCGGGGGCGCGAACCCGGGTCACCAGATTACGAGTCCACCGCTCTTAACCACTACACCACCCTGAGAGAAGGGGAGTTCAGGGAACAAGCTGTGCTATTATAAAGACTATGGCCTTAGAAGCAATTTTTAGATAATACAGTGGTTGTTGTTCAGTCGTTCCGTCGTGTCCGACTCTTCGTGACCCCATGGACCAGAGCACGCCAGGCACGCCTATCCTTCACTGCCTTTCGCAGTTTGGCCAAACTGATGTTAGTAGCTTCGAGAACACTGTCCAACCATCTTGTCCTCTGCCGTCCCCTTCTCCTTGTGCCCTCCATCTTTCCCAACATCAGGGTCTTTTCTAGGGAGTCTTCTCTTCTCATGAGGTGGCCAAAGTACTGGAGCCTCAACTTCAGGATCCGAATACAGTGGTACCTCTGGTTAAGAACTTAATTCTTTCTGGAGGTCCGTTCTTAACCTGAAACCGTTCTTAACCTGAGGTACCACTTTAGCTAATGGGGCCTCCCACTGCCGCCGCACCACCGCAGCACAATTTCTGTTCTCATCCTGTTCTCATCCTGAGGTAAAGTTCCAGATGTTGCTGGACTACCTCTCCCATCATCCTTTGCCCATGGGCCATGCTAGCTGGGGCTGATGGAAAGGGCAAGGAATGCAGGAAGAGCTGGGATCCAGAGGCCTTCTCCATGTTGTTGGAGCCCACCCTGGGGAGCCACAAAATGTATCCAAGCACATGAAACACAGAGAAGGAAAAGGACGCAAGCAGCATTTATTCAGCGGGGGCTCTTTTTGGGGGGTTTTAGCTTGCGGCTTCTTTCTTGCTTTCCTCTCTTCTTAATAAGCACCAGTCTTCCTCAGAAGTTCTCAGGGCAAGGGTTCCTTCTCCTGCCCATCCCCTCCCATGTCTGCCACACAAATAGCAACCGGCTTCACCAAAACAGAATAAAAAGAGGAAGATATTGACAATATCCTCTCCGTCACCCTGATGCCAAGGTTCCCACGGCGACAAAATAAACACTGTTTTTTTGGTTGTTGAAGAGATAAAACAACTGATAAAGTGTGGAAGGGGAAGTCTTGATTCATGAACGCATGAGTCACGCCGCTAGCGTAACGTGAGGGCCAGTGTGGCGTAATCGTTAGAGCGCTGGGCTAGGACCTCAGAGGCCAGAGTTTGAGTCCCCCTTAAACCACAAAGCTCACTGGGTATCCCTGGGGCCACCACAGCATCTTGGGGTCACTGCCTTCTCACCCTCACAGGGTTGTTGTGAGGAGAAAATGGGGAGGGGGGAAAACCACGTACCCCCACCTTGAGGAAAGGGTGGTATTTAAATGTAAGATAGGAAGTATATGATGCAGACTGTGCCTTCTTTCGGTGGTCGCTGCTGCTCACCTGGATGGGGAGGTCCATATTGGAAGGGCCTTATCCAGGTGTCCCATATGATATGGTATACCTGAGGGGGGGGGAATAGTCAAAATGTTGGGTCGTTTTTTCTCTGAATGTAACATTCATAGAGAGGAATGAAACAGATGAACTGGACCATAAAGAAGGCTGATCGCTGAAGAATTGATGCTTTTGAATTATGGTGCTGGAGGAGACTCTTGAGAGTCCCATGGACTGCAAGAAGATCAAACCGATCCATTCTGAAGGAAATCTCTGCATAGTCCATCAGTTTTAATGCCCACTCTTCTTTTGTAGATATTTTATCTTCCTTCCATCTTTGGGCTAGAAGCATCTGGGCTGCTGATTGATGATGATCAATGGGGAGGTCAGCACCAACAAAGGGATGTGGTCCTAAAACTCCCTTAACTCTGATCAGGGTGGCTAAAAATCAATGATTAAATAAAAAACAACGGATTTTTTTCTATTTAAATCGGATTTTTTCTATTTAAATCGGATTTTTTCTATTTAAATTGGATTTTTAAAATAAAATGCTTGTGGAGGGAAAATCTTTCTAAAGATAGTTTTCTATTTAAGTTACATTATAGTCCAAAGGTTATTCATCAGGAAATAAGGATTTGTTTTAAGTTTATCAAGTGTGCTAAAACTCAGTTTTTTTAAAAAATATCGTTTAACCACCTCAGTTAACGAACATGGATACATATGCTATAATGTTATTGTTTTAGTTAATTAAATTGCTTAAATTGATATTAAGGAAATGATTACCGGTATTTTTCTCCTTCCAATAAAGTACAGCAGAAAAGTTGTCCAAATATAAACAGTTAACTTATTAAACCTCACAATAATTTAATAATTATCTGTCAAGGTATTTCTAATAGTATAACCAAATCAGTAATTTAATTTAATTTAATCAGTAATTTAATAGTTAACTTATTAAACCTAACAATAATTTAATAATTATCTGTCAAGGTATTTCTAATAGTATAACCAAATCAGTAATTTTTGATATAACCGTAAAAACTACTCTGAAAATTTATTATTCCAAAAACGAAACCTTCATCTGGTTGTAAATATTAAGATTATACCAGCAAGAATGAGTCTTTCTAGTGATTTAAATCAAGTCCTACTGACTGGTGATTTAAATTGATTTGATTTAAATCAAATACCGGTACACCCTGACTCTGATCGAAACAAATTCTCCGGTGTTTGGGGCCCACTGCCCAGTCCTTTGAGAGCCACCTGTCCGTTGGTAAAGAGCGGGAGGGCTGATTCAATCCACGTTCAAACTGGGAAGCTGCATTTCAGGAGAATATTTCCCTGCGACCTTTGACAGCCGCTTCCAGAGAAATCCAGCCTGGAGTTCTTCCAGAGGCATCATTAGAAATAAAACAAGGAAGCTGTTTTGCATTTGGGAGTTTACTGTAGATCAGGGGTCAGCAATTTTTTTTGGGAGGGGGCCGGTTGACCGTCCCTCCAGACCGCATGGTGGGCCAGACCATGTGTACACGCACCGGAGGGGGCTTCTATCTCCTCCGCTCCCCCCAGCCTACCTATGGTGCGAGTGGGCAGCAGCGGCGGCGGCAGAGGAGATGGGACAAACGCCCCGAAAGCAGCCCTTTCTTGCCACTGGTCCCGCTGCCACCGCCGCCCACCTCTTGCAAGAGCAGGCACGACAGTCCGTGGGGCGGATCCTGAGGGCAACTGGGCTGGATCCGCCCTGCGGACAATAGTTTGGAGACCTCTTCTGTAGATGGACCGTCATGGCCTTGTTACCCATAAACAGCTGGAGGAAGCGGCGGCGGCTTGTCAAAAACGTTTGGAGGGAAGCCCAAATTTGCTCTTCCACCCATCATTCGGTGCATGCATTTCGAAAGCTGCTCCAGGCCTGGAAAGACATTGGCAACCAGGGCCGGGCCGGGACATTTGGCCGCCTGAGGCAACACAGAAAAATTATGCCCCCTGAGGAAGGCTGGCAGGCTGTGTGCGGGGTGGCAGCAGTGGCAGAGGTACATGGCTTTCAGGCCGAGATCTGCTGCCTCTCGCTTTTACTCTCGCAAGATTGAATGTATTGCCCTTGGCTGTACTCGAGGGACGATTCCAACAGATTCCACATGAAAAACACCTATGTCCCTGTGGAGATGGCAGTACCGAATCGGTGGAACATGCACTTTCTATAAAGACTTGAGGAATGAGACTATCACCCCTCTTTTATTGTCCATTCCGGGTCGCCCAGTTACTGCCACAGTGTCCTTTCTCTTGGCAGATCAAGATGAGCAGGCGACAGCAAAGGTTGCAAGGTTTTTAGCTGAGGCAATCAGAATAAGACCCACTATTTGATTATTGATTCAAAACCCTAAAATGTATTTTATATACAGTGGAACCTCTACTTACCACCATAATCCGTTCCGGCGGCCCGTCCTTTAGGCGAAACAGGTCGCTGGTAGAAGCGCCGTTGTGCGTATGTGCAGATGGCGGCAGCCGCTTCTGTGCATACGCAAATGGCAGAAGCCGTTTCTGCGTGTGCGTGAACTGCGGCAAACCCGGTATTTACTTCCGGGTTTGCCGCGGTCGCGACTTGGATTGGGCCCAGGTAGAGGCAGTCAAAAGTAGAGGTTCTACTGTAATTGACTTGTTATTTTTATTCTTTGCATATCGTATTGTTGTTTTACTGCTATGGCCGATGGCTGATGAAAATAAAGATTCATTCATTCATTTCTGCTGCCCCGCCCAGCTGTCCCGAGGCAAGCGGTTTACGAGGCCTCATGGGTGGCCCGTTTTTGAGACTTACCTGCATTTTGAGACCTACCTGCTGCTTCTACGCTAACGCTTTTTAAAGAAAGCAATCACTCCTAATTGTTTTCTTTCTCAATTACATTGTACAATTTGTAGGAGCCGGGGAGAAATTTCACTCGACATGGATTTAAAGGAGAAATTATTTAGTTATTTAGATTTGGCCAAATTAACGGAATCAATCAGAGGAGGTAGGAATCAGAAATTCTGCCAAAGTTGGGAAAAAGTTGGCGAATATATGAAAAAACAGTGCCCCACTCTAAAGTCTTGGATCTATTTCTAATAATCCGTACTGATACAAAAGAAAGGAGGATATATAAGAAAATAATTTGCATAATATAAGGTTTAGTGGTAATGGAAAGCAGTAACGAAATGGTTTAACTAATTAACCCGAGATGACGACAAGTGGAAGCCTAAGATTTGGATGGGATTGAGTGTTGAATGTATGTTGTTTTGTTTTGTTTGATTTATTTGTCTTTGTTAGAGCTTTTGTTAGAAGTATTTGGTTATTTATGATGTGTTTTGTTGTGTTTGTCATTAGTTAAGATTGGAATTTTTTATTTGTTTTCAAATAAATTTTCAATAAAGATATATATATATATATATATATATATATATATATATATATATATATAGGCGGAACTACTTAATTCACGCCTTCCCCACCCCCAGAAAAGGAAAGCCCTCATTTGAGTTTGAAAATTTTGCACTGCAGCTCTCCAGCTAAGTGAGATGCACCAAAATGCGCTTTTTTTTTTTGTTTAGCAAAAATGTAAATATGAATGTGCATATTACATCTGCAATAAAACACAGGCAAATCTTTCGCGTATTTTATGAGGCTTGGTTTTGGTGTTTTTCTGTAAATATCAGGCCAACTTAACATCGTAGCTTAAAGGGGCTCTTAAAGAGGCAGGCACTGCTTTTTCTGGTGTGGCCAGGGCCGGATTTACGTTTGATGAGGCCCTAAGCTACTGAAGGTCATGGGGCCCTTTCTATGTCTAGCTGTCCTTTGTCAACAACCAATGGTCGCTGTTTTTGTGTTGAATATATGCTATGTGGTAATTTATGGACCTAATTAGTATCTCAAGCCAATTGCACATGTTGCCGTGCAACCAGTCCATGCAGAATGTCGGCATACAGTGGTACCTCGAGTTACAAACTTAATTCGTTCCAGAGGTCCGTTCTTAACCCGAAACTGTTCTTAACCCGAGGTGCGCTTTCGCTAATGGGGCCTCCCGCTGCCGCTGCACCGCAATTTCCGTTCTCATCCTAGGGCAAAGTTCGCAACCCGAGGTACTACTTCTGGGTTAGCGGAGTTTGTAACCCGAAGCGTTTGTAACCCGAGTTACCACTGTATATAGAAATGAGCAAAGTAGTGATATTTTAGGGAGCAGGCTAGCAGGCGGAGCCCAATACTTACATCATAGGAACCTACACAACACAAAACACACAACACAAAAGTATGTAGGTGTAAAGACTCTGGGATGTCTCCTCGAGAGTAAACAGCCAGACCACGTTGTCTGCTAAACTAATTGTCTTTATTTACAAATGTACACATCAGAGCTCCTAAGATTCATGACCGCTTGAGTCGGTCGCAGATTCAGGGAGTGGCATTTCATGACTCCGCCCCCAGCATAGAAGTTTGGGGAATCCGAAGCGCCTCCTCTTCTCCTTCCGCTTTGTACCCCTGCACACCTGCGGTCTGGCACTGGGCTGATCCGTCAGGCTCTCAGTCCCTCCCCTCGGTGTTGCCAGGTCTCTGTTAGCATCTTCAACCTCCTGCACCGCAATGTCTGCCTGCAGTTCCCCTTCCCTGCCACTGCTGCTTTCCTGGCTCTCCTGGGAACTGCTCTCAGACATGACTTCTTTCCCTCTCCATCCGCCTCCCCCCGTCGGCTGAGCTCTGGGCGAGGGCAGGTCCCTGACAGTAGGCTTTATTTTATTTGGTTTTTATCTTATATTTTGGAAATGTACATCCAGGGTTTTTTTCCCTTTAAACTTTTTTGGGGCCCCCAAGAGAGTGGGGCCCTAAGCTATAGCTTGTTTAGCTTATATGTAAATCCAGCACTGGGTGTGGCACATACTTATTTTTCTTCACATGATCGATATTTCCCAGAATCCTGAGGCTGGGTACATTATCCTCCCCTCCTGCCTTTTATCTTCACAACAGCCCTGTGAAGTAGGTCAAATCCTGTTGTTATCCCTGGTTAGTCATGGCCAATGGTTTCAAAAGCTCTGCTCTGAGCATGACTAATGTGTGATACAACCCTTTGCCTGAAATCCAACAGTCGCACCCGCCCAGTTTGGATTTTGACGGGCCACTGGGTGTGACTCAACAGCAAGCAGTCATTATGTGAACTTTGTCCTAAGCAAGTCCTGGGTATTTTATTTTCTTTTTTCTTTTTAAAAAGTCCTCACACAGTAATTACTTTATGAGGAACTGATCACCATGGATACTTCAGTCACCTCTCCTCTTCCCCTAGTGAATTGCTCCTTCACACCTGTGTAACAGTTTGGTGGGAAAAAGTTATGATTTTCTACAGCAGGCATGTCCAACAGGTAGATCGTGATCTACCAGTAGATCACTGGACGTCTGTGGTAGACCACTGGCTCCCCCAAAGAAGGTCAACAACTTTAGGTAAAGGGACCCCTGACCATTTGGTCCAGTCGTGTCCGACTCTGGGGTTGCAGCGCTCATCTCGCTTTATTGGCCGAGGGAGCCGGCGTACAGCTTCCAGGTCATGTGGCCAGCATGACAAAGCCGCTTCTGGCGAACCAGAGCAGCGCACGGAAACGCCGTTTACCTTCCCACCGGAGCGGTACCTATTTATCTACTTGGACTTTGACGTGCTTTCGAACTGCTAGATTGGCAGGAGCAGGGACCGAGCAACGGGAGCTCACCCCGTCGCGGGGATTCGAACTGCCGACCTTCTGATCAGCAAGCCCTAGGCTCAGTGGTTTAACCCACAGTGCCACCTGGGTCCCTAACAACTTTAGCTCCCCTAAAAAAAGCTCAACATTTTTTGCCATGCACCCCTAAAAAGTGGGGCTTTCCTCCTCCGTCAAACAAGCTCAACATCTTTGACCTGAACCCCTAAAAATGGGCCTTCGTCCTTCCTAAAAGAAGCTCAACAACTTTGACCTGAATCCCCCAAAAGGGGGTAGATCACTGCCAAGTTTTTAACTCTGTGAGTAGATCGCAGTCTCTTGGGAGTTGGCCACCCCTGTTCTACAGATTTGAGTAACGGAAAGGAATGTGGGAAGCAGACCTAAGAGGAATAGATAAGGAAGGCAATGGATTGTGCGGGACAGGCAGAGTTAACCAAAATAAGAGAACCTAAAGACAAAGGTTTCGTGGAAGAATGGAAGCCTTTTTCGGACTATTTAAGGAAATATTATTCTATGATGAATACGCGAGCAGGATTTGAACTATGAGCAACAGGAGGACTTATATAGTGGTGATGTTAAGATATAGAAGAAAGGGTGATGCAGAGAGGAATTAAAACACCATGGAAAAGGGGGCGGGAAGTTGACAAAAATAACAAAGAAAAAATGTTTTACTATGTATTGAAATTTATGTGTTGATTTTTTGGAAAACTTAATAAAAAAAATATGATTAAAAAAAGAAGGAATGTGGAAAGCAGGCCTTGATTCGGACCATTGGGCAATCTAGCTCAGCACTGTCCAAAACAGAGCTTTCCAAACTGTGCCACGACACATTTATGTGCCGGCTGCCGTGTGTAGGTGTGTTGCATGAATGCTCTTCCCAGGGCTGGAAAGGGGTTAGTTTAACCTCTGATTTGCTGGTAAAACTGAATTGCTGTGTCGCAAAATGGTGCAGAGACATCACCTTGCCGACAAAGGTCCGTATAGTTAAAGCTATGGTTTTCCCAGTAGTGATGTACGGAAGTGAGAGCTGGACCATAAAGAAGGCTGATGGCCGAAGAATTGATGCTTTTGAATTATGGTGCTGGAGGAGACTCTTGAGAGTCCCATGGACTGCAAGAATATCAAACCTATCCATTCTGAAGGAAATCAGCCCTGAATGCTCACTGGAAGGACAGATCCTGAAGCTAAGGCTCCAAGACTTTGGCCACCTTATTAGAAGAGAAGACTCCCTGGAAAAGACCCTGATGTTGGGAAAGATGGAGGGCACAAGGAGAAGGGGACGAAAGAGGACCAGATGGTTGGACAGTGTTCTCGAAGCTACCAACATGAGTCTGACCAAACTGCTGGAGGCAGTGGAAGACAGGAGTGCCTGGCGTGCTCTGGTCCATGGGGTCACAAAGAGTCGGACACGACTAAAACGACTAAACAACAACAACAAAATGATGCATGTCTAAACAGTGTGTCACCAACATGAAAAGTTCGGAAAGCTGTGGTCCAAACTGCCGGGCCGCAATGGATCTTCCTGATTTCACATACCTGGAAATGCCTGGGGATGCAACCTTTCTGCATGCAAAGCAGATGCTCTAACAGTGAGTTATGGCACTTCCCCAAGATGCCTTTTCCTCCTGCCTGATCACGTGACAGAAAGAGTGTGGAATTACCTAGTGGCCTGGGGTTAGGATGGGGAGTGAGCACACTTTGAGAGTGAGCTGTCTCAGATTTCCACACCAACAGGGGGGAAAGGGAGTCTAAAACAACAACAACAACAACAGAGAGATGGTTGGGAGTGGTTACGGGCACGAGCTATAAGTCAGAATTATGAGTCAGAATGTTTTTACAATGTCCTGCACTTACTAAGTTTTGGGATAAAAGGAACAAATGATATATTTATGACTGTGCGGAAAACATTAAAAATTTCAGAGGAAGGTATTATTCTGAACTACATGTGATTTGACAACTGGACAACATAAATGGTTTCTTCGTGCCCCTTACTATGGACATAAAGACTGACACTGATGAATGTATGAACACCAGTAAACACAAACCAAGAGTGAAAGAGAGGAGGGGAGGATGGGAAAGCTCAAGGAATTGCAGCAAACCAAAGAGACTGGGTTAAGGATGTCAGGGAAAGATAGGTTGGGAAGTCTAGAGGAGAAGGGTTAGGAGATGATGTATGTAACTGGAATAACTATAACTGGCTGTAAATGAAAAATGCATTAAAAAGGAGGGGACTGGTACTGATGTACTGGAAAGTGTATGGCTCTGTTTAATCAATGGATTGAAGATATGACTACACTTGCATCTTATCAACAGATTGCTTAGAGATGTAGACTTTGCATGGACAAGTATAATGATATTTGGAATGCATTTATACAAAATATAGTAGATGCACACACACATATGTATGTATTTGGATAATAACAATACCTATGCATTAGATAGGTACACAAGGAATTGTACTGTAATTGTCAACTTTCATAATGATGTACAGTGGTACCTCGCCTAACGAATAACTCGCCTAACGTCTTTTTCGCCTAACGAATGACTTCCGGCAAAACAAAATGGCCGCCGGAAACGAATTTCTTCGACTTAAGAAAAGATGTCGCGGCCGCTTTGAATAGGATTTCTTCGACTAACGAATTTTTGAATAGGATTTCTTCGACTAACGAATTTTTCCCCAATGCGTTCCTATGGGGATTCGCCGAACGCATTTTTTCGCCTAACGGCGATCGCGTCGGAACGCATTATCTTCGTTAGGCGAGGTACCACTGTAATAGCTTTTATAATAGCTTATTCTTTTATTTTGTTCGAGTAAACTGTGTATGAATTTCTGACTTGAGTTGTCCGAGTGGCCTTAGACCAGGCATAGGCAAACTCCGGCCCTCCAGATGTTTGGGACCACAATTCCCATCATCCCTGACCACTGGTCCTGTTAGCTAGGGATGATGGGAATTGTAGTCCCAAACATCTGGAGGGCCGGAGTTTGCCTATGCCTGCCTTAGACCAAAGGGCCTCCAAATTTTCTGGACTCCCAATTCCCACCAGCCCTAGCCAGCACAGGCGATGGACAGAGATGATGGGATTTGTAGTCCAGAACATTTGCAGAACCACTGGTCGGTCACCCCTTGCCTCTGACAAAGCATTATCTTTCAGCATCAGGTATTAGCAACCCACCTTACGGGGCAGGGTGCGTGTCGCTACTGAGATGATGTTTTCAGAATTAAGATACTGATATTAAGAGTTCCTTGCTGGAAAATGGCCCCCAACCAATGCAGCCAAGAGGAAACCAAGCCAGTAGCCCCTCTCGTCCAGCATCCTGTTCTCACAGTGGCCAACCAGACTCTGCCGGTGAGGAACCCACAAGCAGGACCTGAGCACAAGAACGTTCTCCCCTCCTGTGGTTTCCAGCAACTGGCATTCTGCGGCATTTCTGCCTCCACCTGCGGTGGCAAAGCAAACTCTCTTCCGTGAATTTGCCTAATCGTCTTAGGAAGCCATCTAGGTTGTCGGCCGTCCCTGCCTCCCAGGGGAGCGAGTTCCACCGTTTGACTACGCTGCGTGCGAAGCAGTCATTTCCTTCCTCCGTTCTGAGCTCAGAGCGCTCAGGGTGGCATCAATTGTGGGTTTCCGAGGAAAGCTCCAGCTGAGAGACTCTGCCCACAATTCAGGCTTCCTGGCTCTGGACAGATTTGAACTCCTGTCTCCTGTGCTGGAAAGCTGCACTTTGAACGAGCGAGAAAAAGCCTCGAAATCGGAGGATCTGAGATAAGAGGTTGGCAGAGCTGCAGCAGCCGATTCAAATAAATGCAGCTGTAGAGTTCCATTCATAGAATTGCAGAGTTGGAAGGGACCCCAAGGGTCATCTAGTCCAACCCCCTGCGATGCAGGAATTTCAATTAAAGCATCCATGCCAGATGGCCACCCAAGCCTTGCTTAAAAGCCTCCAAGGAAGGAGAGTCCGCCACCTTCTAAAGGAGACCATTCCACTGTTGACCAGCTCTTACCAGCAAAAAGTTCTTCCTGATGTTTAGTTGGAATCTCCTTTCTTGTAACTGTCACATGGAAGCTAATAGTTCAGGTCCTGTCCTTGGGAGCAGCTGAAAACAAGCTTACGCCGTATTCCATGTGACAGCCCTTGAGATAAATGAAGAGGGCTGTTCTATGTCCTCCTGTTTTCCCAGGCTAAACATACCCTCAACCGTTCCTCATAAGCAGGCTTCCTCAAACTCAGCCCTCCAGATGTTTTGAGACTACAATTCCCATCATCCCTGACCACTGGTCCTGCTAGCTAGGGATCATGGGAGTTGTAGGCCAAAAACACCTGGAGGGCAGAGTTTGAGGAAGCCTGCTCATAATGGTCAAAGGCTTGGAAACGATGCCTTATGAGGAACGGCTTAGGGAGCTGGGTATGTTTAGCCTGGAGAAGAGAAGGTTAAGGGGTGATATGATAGCCATGTTCCAATATATAAAAGGATGTCATATAGAGGAGGGAGAAAGGTTGTTTTCTGCTGCTCCAGAGAAGCGGACACGGAGCAATGGATTCAAACTACAAGAAAGAAGATTCCACCTAAACATTAGGAAGAACTTCCTGACAGTAAGAGCTGTTCGACAGTGGAATTTGCTGCCAAGGAGTGTGGTGGAGTCTCCTTCTTTGGAGGTCTTTAAGCAGAGGCTTGACAGCCACCTGTCAGGAATGCTTTGATGGAGTTTCCTGCTTGGCAGGGGGTTGGACTGGATGGCCCTTGTGGTCTCTTCCAACTCTATGATTCTATGATTCTAAGGCTAGGTTTCCACTTGGCTGCATTGATTCTGGGGCATTTTACAGCCAGGAAGTCTCAGTATCTTAATTCTGAGAACACTATCTCAGTAGCTACACACACCCTGCCCATAAAGTGGGTGGCTAATACCGCATTTCACAGACTGATGCTGCAGCTGAAAGAAAATGGGGAGAACTAGATTGCTCCATCTTCCATGTGGTAGTCCTCAGTGGAGAAGCTTCAGAAACTGCTATGTTCTTCCAACTCTTTGAATGCCAGTCGCCAGGAATCATTAAGTGGGGACAGTGCCCAGAAGCATCCAGTTGGCTGTTGTATGAACAGGATGCTGGACTAGACGGGGCTTTAGTCTGATCCAGCAGAGCTCTCCTTATGTTAAGTAAGTTCCGGGCTCACGCCAGTGTTCGAAACTCCCATTGTTCTAGGTGCATTTTGCGACAGGGAATTTCGTTAGTGCGAGCAGTTTCTGAGCTTTGGGCGCAGTACTGCGCCTAAGATTTCAGATCGTAACTGCAGAGTGGAAGGAAAGGAGGACCTTTTTCTGCCTCCCCACTTCCAGCTACTCTCTGGAGAGTGGAGAAGAGACCCTCTTAAGAATATTAGGAGGGTGGGCACTAGACCATGTGAAAAATGAAAATAATATTTTAGCTGCAGTTCATTCATTTTCAGCTTTGTATTCTTGTTATTAAAAAAGGTGCACCTAGATCCTCTGTTGTTGTGCCCGTAAGCTAAGTTTAAGGTGCCATTTGGCTCCTAGCTTTGCAGCAAACCAAAGAGACTGGGTTAAGGATAGCTTTCATATCTGTTTCTAACACTGGCTCACACGAGAACCAACTTTGCGCCATTTCTGCAAGCAAGACGAAAAGGGAAAGACTCTCCACGGCTTCCCTTCGGTTTTGTGAATCAAATCTACTTTACTATCTGTGGCAAGGCACTCAATTACTGGCTAATTATTGTACTTCTGAAGTGTTGGTCGTTTACTCGAGAGCCAACTGGCTCGGGAGCCCGGGAGTGATCAATCACATTCCACAGCTTAATTACCACATCATAACTTTACAAGCTGGGTTGTATTGATTTGAACAGCAGCGTAGCTATTTTTGGCCCTAAAATCTTTTCTGTCTGCCCATATATAAGATAGTAGCTCCAGGTCTAGGTCTGCAAGGCATCTTCTAAAGTCAATGATGTGTTGGATACTTAACTTTGCTAAATGAACGTCATGCATCATAAGTCCCCTTTAGATCTCACTTGGACTCTTTCCAAAAATTCCAAGAACAGTTCTTGAATTCATATTCAGTTCAGCGTACCCACAGAGTGAAAGTGGCTGCTGTAAAACACATTTTTTAATAAACTAATCCCAGTTGCGATCAGAAGAATACTGAGCACCCTAGATGCCACTTCGTGGAGATTTAAGGGAATGGGGCAGATTTTAAGTATACGTGGTGGAAATGCCAACGTTAATAATAATAATAATAATAATTTTTATTTATACCCCGCCCTTCCCAGCCGAAACCGGGCTCAGGGCGGCTAACATCAATAAAATTACAATAAAGTATAAAAAAAGAAAAACCGTTAATTAAAATACAGGTTAAAATACAATTTAAAATTTAAAATGCCGCTTCATTTTTCGCCCATAATCAAAACCATAAGGGGAGGAAACATCAGACTGAGTCCAACCCGAAGGCCAGGCGGAACAGCTCTGTCTTGCAGGCCCTGCAGAAAGATGTCAAATCCCGCAGGGCCCTGGTCTCTTGTGACAGAGCGTTCCACCAAGATGGGGCCAGTACTGAAAAGGCCCTGGTCCTAGTTGAGACCAGTCTAACAACCTTGTGGCTCGGGACCTCCAAAGTGTTATTTGTGGACCTTAAGGTCCTTTGCAGGGCATACCGGGAGAGGCGGTCCCGTATATAAATCAGGAGAAGGATGCCTGGTTGTGAAAGGCCATTGCAACCATTTGCAAAACCCTTGAGGGCAAAAATTGGTTGGATGTTTGTCGACTGCGGAACAAATCTTAGGTGCAAAATTTTGGGAGCAGCTGTAACAGGTCTCGAACAGAAGAGTGCAAAAACAAAAACATGAATATGTTAAGAATAAGCTCATATGCTACAAAAGGAAGGGGAAATGAATGCAACCAAAATCCACCAAGCAGAATGTCGGCATGACTTCACTGGACTTACAGGATCTTTGCTTGGAGGCAGGAAGATGAACAATGAAGCCCTTGGGTTCTCCAGCCGCTGTGATGCAGCCATCTATCTCCCCCAGACAGAAGATTATTGGGAGGATGGCGCCGTTCCAAAAGCAGTTCACGGTCACAGGTCTCCTCTCCCCTTGGAACACGATCCTACGCTTGCTCGATTTCCAAGAGCATTTGTGTCAGTGAAATACTGAAGAGCAGCAGTTGGAAAAACTTTCCTTCAGCTCCAGCAGATTCAAGTTGGCCAGTCTCTTTTGCTTTACATATGTGATTTATATAATGCCAGCCACCACCTGGCTTTAAACTTCTGATGATCAAAGCTATGGCTGGTGTGCATGTGTGTGCCAAATATGGCCCCCAAGGGCTCTCTGTCCGGCCCTCAGAACTGTCCCCAGGCCACACCCCTCACTGCCCCATCTTTGCATCCACCTTGAGTGGTCCTTGCCTGGCTAGAATGTGTCCTTGACCTCTAATAATCCGAATGCAGAAGCTCCTTCCCAGAGTGATGATTTAACCGCTTTGGTATATCCCAGGAATGAACACAAACAGCCAGGGAGGGAAACCGAGAAGAGGTCACTTTCTAGCTTGCCTCCAACCCCAGCCCTTGATGTGAAGATTATTTCCCCTTAACCTGCACTTCCTAAGAAGTGCCAACGAGAGCTCTCAGCAAAAGCTGCCAAGAGTCTGTACTGGGGAAGAAGCCTTTGAACCAGAAGCGAACGAAAAATGGGGTCAGGAAAAGGTTATTGGTACAAAGCAAAGGCTTTTCAACAGGAGCATAACCTTGTGAAGTCCCAAACTAGCAAGAAACAGACTGAATTTCTGTGACAATAGAAAGAAAACATCTTGTGTATTTTGATTACTGCCTTGTCGTGGCGAAGGGGCTTGAATAACTCAGGGAAGCTATGGACAGGTCAAAGTGGAGAGTTTGGACCAAACGTGATCCACCTGGAGGAGGAACTGGCAAGCCACTCCAGTATCCCTGCCAAGAAAACTCCATGGACAAAGACAACAGACATATAAAAAAAGGGTCGTATAAGAGCCTGCTGGATCCGGCCAATGGCCCATCTAGTCCAGCATCCTGTTCTTGCAGTGGCCAACCATTATTACAATACACTGGTACCTTGGTTTACGAACTTAATCCATTCCGGAAGTCCGTTCTTAAACCGAAACCATTCTTAAACTGAGGCGCGCTTTCCCTAATGAGGTCTCCCGCCGCCGGTGCCCTTCCACCGTTCGGATTTCATTCTTAGACAGAGGTAAAGTTCGCAAATTGGGACACTACTTCCTGGGCCATGGATTTCGGGTACAATATTCAATTTGGAAGGAAGAGTATAGTCATCTTGGCTAGCTCTCCTGGGCTGTCACTGGAGGATCAGGCAGCAAAGAAGCTGCCTATTTCCAGCCCTGGGTACTTTTGGACAGAGATGACTTGGCCCCCGTATTTGATGCTCAGGTAACTTCCAGACTGGACTATTGTAATGTGCATCTGCTGAAGATGACTCAGAAACTTCAACTAGTCCAAAATGCAGGGGCCAGATTACTTGCTGGGGTTCCTTTTAGGACTCATACAACGGCAGTTTTAAAACAGCTAGTTACCAGTTTGTTTCTGGGCTCGATTCAAGGTTTTCACATTAGCGTTTAAAGGCCTAAATGACTTTGGCCCCCAAACATCTGAAAAACTGCATCCTTCCCTACAGACCCTCTTCAGTGTTGAGATCAGAAGAGGGGGGCCTTTTGGTAGAAGTTTGAAGGGTGACGGGGTGGGAGGGGCTTTCTCTACAACAGTCCTCAACTTGTGGAGCTCCCTCCTCACAAAGGGGCAATGGGGCACCTTCATTACATCATTTCCAATGTTTGCTGACAATGCACATCTTATCCTTGATGCTTGAGATTTTAGGTCCCATCCTATTCTCTTGACCATGGGTAGGCAAACCAAGGCCCGGGGGCCGGATCTGGCCCAATCACCTTCTAAATCCAGCCTGCGGATGGTCTGGGAATCAGCGTGTTTTTACATGAGCAGAATGTGCCCTTTTATTTAAAATGCATCTCTGGGTTATTTGCGGGTCATAGGAATTCATTCATTCCCCCCTCCAAAAAAAATAGTCTGGCCCCCCACAAGGTCTGAGGGACAGTGGACCGGCCCCCTGCTGAAAAAGTTCGTTGACTCTTGACTATTAATTTAACTGATTTAATACTGGGAGGAATTCTACATTGCACTATGTCTATCATTCTGCCAGGACAAGCATTGCAGCTTGCCAGATAAAACAATGCCCCCTCCCCTACCCAATTTTGGGGGGCACACAAGGGGACAGCCCCACTGTGTAATTAGAAGTCCTTGCACAGGGCTTCTGTTTATGGGACTCAATTGCTGAATCCCAAACATTGCTAGGACCTTACAGGTGTGAAACATAATTGAACAATTTGCTAGCAAAAGACCAGAGGCTGCCTTCTCATTCTATGTAGATCATCCAACTGAACTGACAACTGAAGCTTATTTCAACTCTGGTGACGACAGCTTCCTTCACTGGGGTAAATGGCTACCTTAAGAAGTCTTGGGGGACAAGTGAGGGGCTGCTGCTTGTTCTCCCTGAGCATCTGCCCCCCAAGGCAGCTGCCTTACTCTGTTTCATGGTAGGGCCTGTCCTCTTTACCTGCTTGAGAATTGAGTAGAATGCATGGTGGTACCCAGAAACTAATGCCAGTAGGATGTGAACTGGATTTATGAGGATATAAACAAAACTCCTTCTGAAGGCTGCCGCGGCAGGAGAACACCAAAAACGACGACAAAAAAGCCACAAAATAAACGAGGACATCAGTATGCTAAAATATTTTACATTCCTCTGAAATCTCTTACACAAAACTTTGCCCGCAATTCCCCCATGTGTTCCTCCAAATAGAGCCCTTTAGAGTTATGCCAAAGACCCGAATTTCTCGTGTTTGCTTGCAAATCCACCCCACCCCCCGCCAACAGATGTGCGTACAACTTCAAGTTAAAATTATTTCAGACACAGAATACACGCGAGTTGGATATTAAAGTTTTACAGTGCTATAAATACAAGCGGCCAGCTTGGCTGGGATTCCCAACAGAATGCTCATGCCTCCGAACAAAACGAAAACTAGAACTCAGCAGGCTAGAAGGAAGATTTGCCCAAATGGGACACACACACACACACACACACACACACACACACACACACACACACACACACACCCTACTAAAGTTCCTTGGTCTACGGCCGTTTCCTCCAAGCGAAGTGGAAAAGCACCCCACGGACAGAAAACTGGTTCGGATCACGACACAGTTTAGTTTGCTCGGTTGCAGTCATGGCTTTTGCAGGTGGGACTGTGACAGTGGCTTTAAAAACGAGCAACAGAAAAGAGGAAGAAGCAACCAGGTACTTCCGAAATATCGTCCGCCACCAATTCCCTTAAATTCCTCCCCCCCCCCGCAACACCAGCTTGCAAGGCCAGTCCTGCACTGAAGTTTGAGGTTCCTCCCATCTTTATTTTTAAAAGCCCGCCGGCACGCTGAATTTTCATCAAGAGACGCAGATGGGCATGGGTTGAGGGACGTC
Organism: Darevskia nairensis; assembly: GCA_034642065.1. Taxonomy (NCBI): domain Eukaryota; kingdom Metazoa; phylum Chordata; class Lepidosauria; order Squamata; family Lacertidae; genus Darevskia; species Darevskia nairensis. The sequence continues at coordinate 517,459 of JAWWNI010001118.1, read as the reverse complement.
GCTAAGCAGCCAGTGACACCTCCGCTGGCTCAACTGCTCGTGGGAACAAGGAGTGCTTGCTTGCCACGGTTTGACGCACGGCTAAGTTTGTTGTCCGTCGGTCTCTGTGGAAACACCCGGTTCTGTGGCTGGCGGCTGATTGCCGCCGACGGCAAGAATACTGTCCGTGTCGACGGGCGGGACCAGCGTCAGGGACTCCACGCTCAAGGTGTCCGTGCTGTCATTTGAGATGAGGGAGATGGTGGGCTGCGGGGCAGGAGTGAGGCTGGGAGATAAATTGGCCGTTTCCGCTTCTGTGCTCCTCGCCAGGCTCTTGCCAGGCTTTGAGTTGTGCGCAGAAGAGTCGTCCGCTGCCGGCAAGTGACCAGAGGAGGATGCCTGAGGCTGCTCAGTGGCTGCTGAGTCATCTGTTCAGGCGAATGAGAGAGAGAGAGAGAAGGAAGACAACCATATTATGCCTGGGTGCAACGAGCGTTATCATTAACTGAAAAGAGCCGCCTCATCAGATGGAAATCAATGCGGCCAAGAGAGCTGGACTAGGACCTGGGAGGCCAGGGTTCGAATCCCCACTCGGCCATGAAGCTCACTGGGTGACGTTAAGCCAGTCTCTGCCTCTCAGCCTAACCTACCTCACAGGATTGTTGTGGGGATTAAATGGGGACAGGGAGTTCCTTGGAGAAAAAAAGTGGGGCATAGCTGCAGTAAAAGGGTAATATTGTGCATGGCAAACAAACAAAATTTCTCAGGGTGGTGAAAAGCAGGCTTGGGCTCAAATCTCAGTTCGGACGCGGTCTCAAGTCACCTGTGGGTTCAGTGATAACCTAGTTTAGGTGCAGGGGGAGCTTTGGCATCCCAGATGCTGCTGAATTGCAACTCCCATCATCCCTGATCTTTGGATACACTTGCTGGGGCTGATGGGACTTGCCCAGCGAGATCTGGAGGGCCAAAGGTAGCACAAGGTTCCCCACGCCTCCCTAGCAACACAGACAGCTGCCTTACACTGACCCAGACCTTTGGTGCAGCTCTAGTCCTAGTGAACCTGTGGAAAGTGCTACTTGACTACGTTGCACCCGTGGCAAGAACCAGGCGCTGTTGTAGCTTAAAACAACAACAACAACAACAACAACAACAAACAGCATGGAAAAAGGGTTAGTTCTGCAGAACCTTCTTGCAAATACCAAAACTCAACATTGTGGTTTTAATTTTGCCAACTCAGTGCTTATTTCCAGTGCTTACTTGCCAACTCTGCTTGCCTTGCCTTTCTCTGGCTTCCCTCATTCACTCTCTTATCTCTTCCTACGAAATTCTTCTTACCCTGCTGTTTTGACAGCATTATTTAATCCCTTCTTCTAAAAACGTATTCCACTCTCAAAGGGTTTTATAAAAAATTAAAACTGAAAAAAAAGACTATGAAAATTTGACCTTGCCCCTCCAGCAATAAAGAGGAATCTTCCTCTGATTTGAAATTGTTATCTCTTTCTGTTTGCTGAGATCAGGAAAGGGGCACATCTAGGGGAGGCACCAGGTCCACCTACAGCAGACTTCCTCAACCTGGCGCCGTCCAGATGGTTCATGCTACAACTCCTGCCAGCCCGTCAGCACAGGCTGCTGGGAGTGGTAGCACAAAACATCTGCAGGGGGCCAGGGCTGGGGGAAGGCTGACCTATGGTGTCTTCCAGTGTTTCTCAAACTTAGGTCCCCAGCTGTTGTTGGACTACAAATCCCATCATTCCTTACTGGTCCTGCTAGCTAGGGATGATGGGGGTTGTAGTCCAACAATAGCTGGGGACCGAAGTTTGAGAAACACTGTTAACTAGCTAGACCTTTCTCGATGGAAGACAATCTTACTCGGCTACGAGTGATCGCCAAAGAGGAAGCAGAGCTCTCTCATAGTCCTCCTATTCAAGAATACAGCGTGATAAGGCTTTGCATTTTTAGGCAAGATCTTAATATTGTTTGCTGACTTGTTTGCAGCATAATATTTTAATGCCTCTTGCTGCTTTGTGGTTATTTCTGTGATACTGTTATTACCATCCTTACTGCCAGTTGCTTTCCTCTCTGAGAAGTTTAAAATCGTAAGGCAGGCTTAGAAGTAAATAAAACAATGATGTGCTGTGAAGCTTTACAGATTGTCCCTGCACAATCTCACTTCCGGTCCTCTTACGTTGGTTGGTACTGAAGATACTGTTCAGGGAGCAATCCCTGAAGGATCAGACCCCCCGTGGGCGTCCACTGACAGAAGCAGCCCCCAATCCCAGGCTCTTCTGGGTACAAGGACCCTCGGGCAGAAAGAGACAGATTTCAGGGAAACAAGAGCAGCAACGGAGGCATGGATGGCGTTGTCCAGAATAAAGAAAGAAACTGGGTGAAAGAAGCCCTGGACAGGTGAGCTTTGACTATAGAGGGAAATAGCTGCACCAAGCAATGCAATTTCAGTAGCTGTGTTTCCCTTAATGTTTCTCTTTGTGCGACTGCTTTTGTGACACCCAAGAGACAACTGCTCCAGGCGTTTTGGTTCAGATGGGCACATAACCTCCTCTAAGTGCATCATGCTACACTGCTGGCCTCTAAAAGAGCTGGGGACCCCACTGACCTCAGAAAGCACTCTCTTATCACTTCCCACAAAAATATTTTTACCCTGCTGTTCTGACAGCATCATTCACTTTCTTATTCTAAAAAATTATCCACTCTCAGTTTGCAATTAAAAAAAATCCTCATGGATATTCTCCAGCATTTTTAGTGCGATTTCCTCCTAATACACACATTTTGGTGTGCAAGTCTGCCTCATACGCTCATTTCTACCAATGGGCATCCCCCTGACATAATGCATTTTGTACTATTGTGTGCAATTTAATGGACATCTCGCCCCAGCATATGCATTTTTGAATGCATTAGCTGGCTGGAGAACCGCACTGCAAAATTCAGAGAAGTGCGAATTTCAAACGGTTGGCAGTGCTTCGGTTTGTGTATCGTTTCAGAAGGTTGGAGTGGGCAAGTTTGCCGAATGCAAACCGACTCCAATGTCTCCCTTTCAGCACAAGGTATCTGCAGAACGACCCTCGAAGCAGTGCAGTTAGTGGTGGACACAATGGATTGTGCATTCTCAAACGGAACTCTTGCTTGTGCAGAATTAACAGAAATCCTATAGAGAGGCAGGGGTGCTGCATAGCTTCAAAAAAACACAACAACAACACTACAAAGCCAAAACCAGCAGTGGAAGAAAGGGGAAGAGGGAAGCTGAGAATTAAACTTGAGTACAGTGGGGAAAATGAGAGGGCTGGGTGGAGTTGAAATGACAGACAGCAGTTCCTTTCATGGGTAAAGGGTTGGTTATGCTTATTTTCGCAGAAGAGGACTTCAAGCCAATGCATATTTTTAATGTCCGGGAAATATAACTTAATTTTTGCTTTGCTTGGCAGCCCCAAACCACGGCTCTGTAAGAAAAGGACAAAAAGAGACCAAAAGCTGCAGAAGAAATGGTGACACCCATTGCTCTTTCTCTCCCTCCCCAAGCCTTCCCACATTTTTGGAGAGTAGATATGCAGCAGGGGGGGGGGGGCGCCACCCTTTTAAGAGGGTCTTTTTTCTTTTCTTGCTGCTTAAAGGTGCAGGGCTTGTGCCAAAAAAGGAGGGAGAGGAGAAAAGGGCAGAGTTGCTTGAGCTCAGAGTGGGCGAGGGGGGAGAAACCAACAACAGCAACACCAGCGTTTCCTTGAATTCAAAAATGCAAATACAACACAGACCAGCTCAGTCTGTGCAGGCAAAGTGGTGGGGACGCCTGATCGCAGAGGCTCAGAGGGAAGGACGCCACACAAGATTGCGGATCGCAAGTGCCCTGGATGTCTCCTCTCTGCCCTGTGATTCTGTACAGTCTGTTGGAGGTCGGGGGGGGGGGTTTCCTGCAAGAACGGGAGGAGTTATATACACACAGAAGTAAGGGAGCTGGGCTAATGCAAGCATGTGAAGGAAGTCAGCTGGGAGGGAGTAAAACTACAGCCAGTTTTCAGTAATGGGGAGGTCGTGGCAGAACATGGGTTTTTTTATGTTTAAAATAACAATTACATCAGGTTCCATCCCTGGAAAGGCCTCTCTCTGCCCAGGAGAGCCAGCTGGAGTAGATCTTGCTAGGCTAGATGGGACAATGGTCTGGCCCAGTGGAGCCAGTTCAATTCTCTCGGTAAAGGGAGTGGGAGAAGGAAATAACAATGAACGGAGAAGGGCTGCAGCCCAGTGGTACAACATCTCGCACGCAGAATGTCTCAGGTTCAATCCTCAGCACCAGAAGAACCTCTTGAGAGCCACTGCTGGTCGGTGGACCATTAAATGGCTTGACCTGGGAATAAGGCAGCTTCCACGGCTTCTAAAGCCGAAGGGGGGAAAAAACTGGGAAAAATGGGAACTAGAATTACGTGTTGTGAAACCGAGCCCACGCGAATTGTCAGTCCAGGCCCTGTTTCTGGAAGTGCATAGACACTAACTAGGAGACCAGGGTATGGCCAGTCTCTTCCTGGCTGCACAAATCTAGCGCAGAGGGCCTTCTGGCGGTTCCCTCATTGTGATATGTGTAGTTATAGGGAACCAGGCAGAGGGCCTTCCCACCCTGTGGAATGCACTCCTGTCATATGTCAAGGAAATAAATACAGTGGTACCTCTACTTATGAACACCTCTGGATACGAATGCTTCGGGCTACGCACACGGTAAACCCGGAAGTAACGGAAAGGTTTCCGCCGCCTGTGCAGAAGCGGGCTACCGCAGTGCGCACATGCGCAGAACAGGCACCTCTGGATGCGAATGTTTCGGGGTAAGAACGGACCCCCAGAACGAATTAAATTCGTATCCAGAGGTACCACTGTACAGTGGTACCTCGGTTTTCGAACATCTCGGAAGCCAAACGTTTCAGGTTTTGAACGCCGAAAACCCAGAAGTAATTGCTTCTGTTTTCAAACGCACCTCAGAAGTCAAACGGCTTCCGCTGAGTTTTCCCCTCAATATTCTCCATTGAAATTGCAGACCGCCCTTTGCGCCTTGTTTTTAAAACGTTTTGGAAGTCAAACGGTCTTCTGGAACGGATTATGTTCGAAAATCGAGGTACCACTGTAACTATACAGCCTTTAGAAGACATCTCAAGGCAGTGCTGTATAGGGAAGTTTTTAATGTCTTACTGTGTTTTTTATTTGTTGGAAGCTGCCCAGAGTGGTTGGGGCAACCTAGTCAGATGGGTGGGGTATATTATTATTATTATTATTATTATTATTAACTGTTTCCTTCAAGCCTGGACTGTCCAGACTGTACAAGCAAGTCCATCTGTAGCATAGGGGTTAGAAAGTCAGACTAGGACCCGGGAGACCAGGGTTTAAATCCCCACTCAGCCATGAAGCTCACTGGGTGACCTCGGGCCAGTCACAGTCTCACAGCCTTAAAGCATTGTTGTGGGGATAAAATGGGGAGAATCGTGTATGCCACCTTGAACTCCTTGGAGTAAATGTGGGGCAGAAATGTAACAATGAAGAGATCCTGGGCACACTTCCCAAGCTGCACTGTGGGCCTTAGGATGGGCAAGGACATCACAGAATGTGTATGAGAAGCAGAGGTCTTTTCCAGCTTCCTGCCCAAGGGCTTGGGTAAGAACGTGCACCTCAGCCAACAGTCTCTTAAAAATCACCCTGCACAGTTCAGTGTTGGGATCAGCCTTCCCGAAACCTGGTGCCATCCAGGTAGATGCCAACCCTCTGGTCACAAGAGGAGTGGCTATCTACATACTCCAGGCACTGAAACTTAGGGCCACCTTCTTGGCTAATTTGCCTTAGCACTAGATCTAAGTTACTTCCTGACGTAGACACTGTCGGCACGCTCTGCCATCGCTTTTTATTCTATCTGTTTCACTTAGCATGATTTTATACCCAAAGTTTTATATGCACCTGTACAAAATGTATCTGTTATATTTTATGTATATTTTTGACAGGCTTCCGCCTGGTTTCTTACTATGTGCTATGGCCAGATGGCTAATGCAATAAACATTATTTGATTTTTTTGTTGGATGACAATTCCCATTAGCTACAGAATGGCCAATGGTCAGGTATGATGTGGGGAGTGATCCAATAAAAACTGGAGGGCACCAGGCTGTTTGGGGGGGGGCTGGAGAAGATGGGTTACTGCTGAGACAGCTTTGACAGCTTTCTTTCTTTTGCACTACTGGAATCTGTACCCGCAGGGACCATGCTAGTCTCTGCTGTCCGATATGCCGGCAAGCCAAGAGACATTGAGTAATTAATGAGCACAATCTCTATAGCACTTCTCAGTTGGGCTATCAGGATTAATTGACTGATCAATGCTATCGACTGAAGCTTTCCCTGTAAAGCAAAATTCACCCTTCAAATTGCCGCAATTCAGAGAGAGCTGTAGATGCAGGCCGGGGAATCTTTGGCTGTCATTCCTCGATGCAGCAGGCTATATAGTCACACCAGCCCTAGCCTTCCCTAGAATTATGGGATAGAATTGGACGAGCTCTATTTGCGAAGTGGGGCTTGTCTAGTGGGGCTGATGCACTAGACAAATTAAAGAGTTTGGAGAGAGATAGGAAAGCTGTAGCCCTTCAGATGTTGCTGGACTCAGTTCCAGTCAATGTGGCCAATGGTCAGGAGTGATGGAAGTTGTAGTCTAGCAACATTGGGAGGGCCATGGTTTCCCCATGCCCTGAGTTAGGCATTAAATGATGTGGGGAAATGGAGGGATGTGTGCCTCAAAATATACAGAGGGGAAGCAAACTTGATCATGGCCTCGAAGGACAATGGCTGCAAATAAAAGCAGGTGGCAAACAATATTGTAAGAAAGGGAGCCAAATGCATCCAACAGACAGAGAAAGCGGCAACACAGACTTTACACATTTAAAAAAACTGAAAGGAAACACAAAACTGCAATTCCGTCATGCTGTGAACACAGCTTGCCTGAACCAATTCCTGCTAAAAGGGTTTTAGAACTGGGGTTCATTCTCACCTATCTGAACCGATGCTTGAAGCTACGGCAGGAGGGCAGAAATACTCCCACCTGCATCCCTTGATCACCCGCTGTCAGGTGAGTTCCCAGTTGCCAAACGCTAAGCCACCGACTGCTCAGGTGCCAGGTAAGAGCCTTACGCTACCCAAGAGCCAAAAGATATAAGAGTCCGGCATCTTGAACCTCAGGGTAACTTCCCACAACCCAGTGGAAGGAGCTGCTCTTTGTTTCAAGGAAGAAAACAAGCAAGGGGGTGGGCTGGAGGGTGAAGCCAGGCTGAACAGCCAAGGTGCTCCCTTGCAGGGGAATTCTCCTGGAAGGTTAGAAAAGGCCTCTACACACCCTGGATGTGAGATAATGCACCGAGAACAGCAGCTGGCTGTTTCTGCATGCGTGGAAGGGGACCGCAGCAACACTCCCTTGGCCCCGTAATCTCTTTTTGGGGGAGGGCGAGGGGAGTGAGAAGGGGAGCCATACACCACACACACATCCAAGGAGAAACCTGCCTGAAGGGATTTTGCAAGGATTGATGCTGCTGCAGCTGCTGCCGGAAGGCCTAAACCCAGTGTCCACCGTGACTGTCAGCCTCCGAGAGACTGAAGACCCGCCGCCGTCCTTTCCTGCCAGGCCTAACTAGAGGAAAACACAGCAATAGATCACATGAAGCCATTAACAATTGGGTGGGTGGGGAGAGGGCTAGGGGTGGGGGATCACAGAGACAGGAAGGAAGAAGACATGTTATAGCAGCCTTCCCCAACCAGGTGCCCTCCAGAGGTTTCGGGCCACAAGGCCTGCCGGCCGGGATTTGCGGTCCGAAAGATCAGGAGGTGCCCCAGGGGGTTGCAGGGAGGCTGTGTTAAAAGTAAACATCAAAACGACCGTCACCAACACCACAAACATGCTCACGAACAGCTGGCATCCTGCGGTCTTGCTCTCTTTGGAAGCCTCGAGAGGCCGAGAAGAGGTTCGCCCGTTACCGAGTACACAAACCTTCCTCAAGAATGCCGCGTGTTCAGGTTGGCTCGACTTAGGATTGCCAGGCGATGACAGCGGCTAAGCGCCAGAAAAGGAAACAGGAATGCTTTCGGGTTCAAAATGATGGGGAAGGGGGGGGGGGGAACCTCAACGACCCACTTAAAAAAGAGGCAAGAGCAATTTTTTACAGATTTCTCGTGGGTTAGCAATATTCCGTCCCACTTAATGGTAATAAATTGCCGGAGGATGCTCCGTCTCCCCCAGAGCGAGCGATAAATTAGGATGTCAGATAAATCTACCCTTTCGAGAAAGGAAGCCTGTAAAATACAGCACTTGGATTACAGTCAAAGCTAAGTGCAGCACATTTTTTTTCTTTAAAAAAAGAAAGAAAAAGATGATCCAATGGGAAGCAATAATAATAATAAAAAGAACGGGGAGGGAAGACAGACAGAACACCACGGAATTTTGCAAACACAGAAGATTTCTGGACAAACATCGTTTCGGTGGAACAAAGGGGAAGACAGAACAACAGGTGCAACAAACATTGTCATGTGTGGGATTCAGCCATGATGGAAGAGCCAGGGTTGTGTCGACGGAACACGTTTCCTACAGAGGGTTGGAGCTCAGACTCGAAGCACGGCACAGGACATGGGGGAGGAGTCAAATTTGTGTGTCCCAAACGGCGGCGGCAGCCTTTCCCAACCACACCAGAAACTCTTCCGGAAGCCGAGGGAGACTGGCAATGGCAGACTGCAATATGGCAGCCCCACACGCATAAAGTGTCTGTCTGGGTCCCAGCCTAGCACTTGGGAGACTCAGTAGCGTATTATGTATACAGAGCTAAAGTGCCAATAGTGGTGACAGTAATCAAAAGAACGTTAAGAAGAGCTCGCCTGGATCAGGTCGACGGCTCATCTAATCCTGCTCTCAGTGTGGCCAACCAGATGCAACAAGGATCCGAGCACAATCTGATAGCCACTGACTATACTCTACTTTCTTGGCTGGGGATGACCCACCTACAGTTGTCTGTGTTCTGATAAGCCCCCCCCCGGCTTGACTACTGCAATGAACTCTACAGAGGGCTTCCCTTGAAGCTTCCCTGGAAGCTGCAGCCGGTGCAAGGCACTGCTGCCTGTTTGTGGTTTAGGGGAAGTAAGATGGGATCACAGCAATCCTGGAAGCAGGGACTGAGTCCTATTCAAGGCGCTGGCGGTAGCATGCCTTGAGTGGCCCAAAGGATCCAAGTTGCTGAATGACTGCCTCTCTCACAGCGTGCCTGGGCTGTGAGTTCTGTCAGTGAGGCCCTTGTTTGTGGTGCCCTCGGTGAATGGGACTCTGGTAGGGGAGTGGGTGAAGCGGGGCCTTCTTTGTGGCAGCACCCTGGCTAGGGAACTCCCTCGTTGTTGTGATCAGATCGCCCTGCACATTATTCTCATTCAGGGGCCAGCTTAAGACTTACTTTCCCCAGCTTTTGCAGCATATCAGAACATAGGACATTGCTTTATACCAAAGTCAGACCCATTGGTCCATCTCGCTCAGTACTGTCTACACTGACTCGCAGCAACCCTCCAGGGTTTCAGACAGGGTTTTTTCCTAGTGCTGCCTGGAGATGCCACAGATGAAACCTGAGACCTCTGGCATAAAAGGCAGATGCTCTACCACTGGGCTACAAGGCAGTCTACTGCTGAATTGCATATCTTATTATATAACAGATTCAAGGAATTGTCATCTTGGTTTTAACGTTGCATTTTATTGTTAGCTATCCTGGGGTGGACTAGAAAGAGAAATGAAATTACAACAACATTAATAATAGGCAATAATGATCAAGATGATGGTTTGCCTTAACCAGAAATGACGTGGGAGGGGATCTAAGTAGATACGATTTTTTAAAATTATCTCCCCCCCCCCAAATTTATTACCTGTCTCTCCTCTCCAAAGGCAGTTCACAATAACATTACATTAAAACTATGCATATTGCGGAGAGCAGTTAAAACCAGCAATATACAAACTTTATAAAACCCACCCTGGGACCATATGGTAAATTATCGATTAAAAAACCCCCCATATAAATAAATAAGAGCCCAAAGCCTAGATAATCTTTTTTTTTAAATCTTGATTCTCAGGACATTTCAGAATTTCGGTGGGTGCTGGGATTTGCAGCAAGGTGGCAGAGGGTGGCTTGTTTCTCCCCCCCCCTTCCTTGGAAACATTTTCCCAACACTCCGCCACCTCCCCAGGCTGCCTGAAAAAAGTATTGTGGAAGGAGTGTCCTCTTGGCAATATTCCCCAGGAGCACAGACCACTCAGTGAGATGGAGGAAAGAAAAGGCATTCTCCAGCACCCTTCAGCCACCTCAAAAGGCAGGCGAGCATGATATAAACCAGGCACACACACCCTTCAGAATTTCACCAATTTCTTTATCTCCCCTTTGATATGTTTTGAAATGCAATTGCTTTTCTCACGGCTGAGAACTTTCCAGCAGAGCTCTAATATGATCCTCTGTGCCTTTTCAGTCCAGAATTCTCATCTCATGCGCCCCAGGGCAGTGGTTATAATAATAATAATAATAATAATAATAATAATAATAATAATAATAATTTATTATTTATACCCCGCCCATCTGGCTGGGTTTCCCCAGCCACTCTGGGCGGCTTTCAACAGAACATTAAAATACAGTAATATATTAAACATTAAAAGCCTCCCTAAACAGTGGTTCTCAAAGAGTGCGGCAGGAAGATTCAAAGACGATCAAAGAAACATTTAAAACATTTCAGTGCAGTATGGTATGGCATCCAAATAATTTGGATATACAACCAGAAACAGTATTCACGCCTCTCTTCAAGAGTGCTGGCTATTCTTCCTACAGCTCTCCAATACATTATTGTTGTGAACAGGGTTTTTCAACATGAAAGGCCAGAGAAGAGAAAGGCTTCTTTGTGTTGATGAGGAGATGAGAGCTTGTTTGTCTCAAATTAGACCTAATATAAACGAGATTACTCAGAAAAGCAAGCCCATACAGCCCATTGAGTTTATATGCATACTTAAGGTACATATGTAAGAGGCCCATTTATAATTATATTTTGGGAATGATCCATGTTCTTCTGTAGCTGCATCCTATATAATAATCTTGAAGTGTCCCTGCTTTTCCGTGTGTCACGGAAGTGCGCTCTGCGCATGCCACACACGGACGCAGGGATTGGAGGGGGCGGAGAGGGGGCGGGACGACGCAGAGACACTTCCGGCCGGGCGAAACTGCGCCGCTGCCATTGCCAGGGGGAAGCCCGCTGCGGCCGCCGCCGCCCGCCTATGGAGGCTCCCGCCCCGCCAACCCCGCTCCGCCCGCTGCTGGCGAGCTTCTCCCTCGCCGACACCGGCCCGCCTTCCGCCCCCTTCCCCTCCAGGGTGGAGCGCCAGCAGCTCCTCCTGCTGCTCCGCCGAGGCGGCGTCGGGCTGGGCACGTCGGCGGAGGCAGCGCCGGCGGCGGAGCCGGCCGGGCCAGCGCTGGCTGCCGAGTCGCTGCTGCTGCCGCTGCTCCCGTTCGCCTCCATTTTGTCTCTGCCCCCCCCCCAAGCCTCTGCACTTCCCGAAGCGGCTCCCGACGTCCTGCGAGGAAAGTGGGCTGAGGTGGGGGGCGGCAGCGGCAGGAGAGGAAGGGGCGGGGGAGGGGAAAGCGCGGCAGCCGGGAGGTGTTTGGCCCATGGAGCGCCAGCCGCCGCCACCGCTAGCGCCCGTTTTTAACGGGCTAAATTCACTAGTTGTTTTATACTTTCTGGATGTCCCATGATCATACTATAGTTCTGTTCTATGTTATAAATCAAGCACTGCTAGGAGTCGTTTCTTTTCGTTTGCCGATGTATTCCTTATAAATAAAAAATTTGGTCTGGTGCAAGCAAGTTTTTATTCTGAAAGTGTGGCTCGGGTGGGGGTGGGGGGGGGAATTTGAGAACCACTACCCTAGGGACTCCATTGTTCAGTAGCAAGAAAGGCAACCTGCCTGCCCTGGGCAATCCAGACAAGGGCAGAAAGGCGAAGTTTCAGACAGCACCCCAAACATGACATTGTACAACCCTCTCCGCCTTCCTTTGTGCCGTCTCTTTTAAACAGGCAAGAAGCTTAGAAGTTCTTCATAACCACATGCATTTTAAAGGGGTGGGGGTGGGGGGGATACCAACACTGTCAAGTTCCTAAACCACCAATTTTTCTCCTTAAAAGAAGGAAAAACAGTGCCACGGCCCTTTCCTGAGCTCCTTATCTCAGTCATGGATGCGAGCTACGGATAGCACTTGAAGCAAGTTACCCCCAAAAGGTTAAAGGAAGGCAGGAAGATATTGCTGTACTGATGAAACAAAGAATGCAACTAATTCGAACATTTTAGCAACAGTTCTTTGGCGTCTATTGCGCAGGATGAGCTGGGAGGATTCTGGAGGACAATGCTTCTGGTGAAAGGTGGAAAGGTGAGGGGTCACATTTAGAGCAGAAGAGCTCTTAGTAAGCTTTGGGATGACGTAAGAACCCGTCAGAATTACTGCAGGCTGCTTATTTAATGAGTTGGGCAAGCTCCCGACTGCCGTCAGAAGTAATGCGAAAGCTTTATCTCATCTGTGCCTTTTGCATGAGGCACAGTCAATGACAGTGCTGCGGACAAGGGGGAGGAAGGATTGCTTAACCCACAGACAAAGCCATTTCACTAATTTAGCAACATCCTTCAGATACCGGAGGCCAAGGGACAGCACAGCGGCTCCCAGATTATGAATTGCGTTGATGGCGAAAGTAGTTTGGGGAACGTGCTTTGATCTGAATGAAAGTGCTCGTAAACACACACACACACACCTGTTTAAGGTTTGCAGCTGGCACCCTTGCGCTGAGAAGGGACTTTCCTCACTTCCCAAGACAAAAGCTTCTAAAGTCAGCTAATATCACTGGTTGCTTCCAGAGTTGGCAAGGCTCATTTAATGACAACAAGAAATGGAGTCCTTAGTGTGCCTCCTGTTCCAGCTTTTAAACACCTGCTGAAAACCTTACAGGCTTATTATGCAGCCAATGAAGAATGCATCTTTCCACAATGGTTAGCTGATTTCTGACTGTAACTTTTAAATATTCTCCAGCATATTGTTTTATGTGTTATTTAAAAGTTTCAATTGTTATGAATAGCATTAGATAAATATTTGTATTACTTCTGGAGTAGAGAAACCTTTGTTCCTAAAATAAATCAAAGCACTGATAAAGTAGAACTGTAACAGCCTTAATTTCATAGCACAAACCGTGCTTCTCAGCTCCATGGGTTTTATTCCCCCTCTCCAATAGAGCAGTCTGCTTTCAACCAGGTTTTGTAATAGTAAAGGGTGCATTGCTGCCTTCAGCATTAGTTTAGGTTCCAGGTGATTAGAGCAGAACCAGATTTCACATTTTTAAGTGAAACTGTGGCGGTGTGGCCACCCTCTACAAATAAGGCCCCTTGCTTCTCAGTGGAACAGATAACAGAAGTTAATAAAAAAAAATCCCGACATAATAAAATGAAATAAAATATAGTCGGGATGAAAGTTGCCACGATGCAGTCAAGGGGCGCAGGGACACTAGACAGATACTGCGGATCAGTATTTGTGACCTGGAACCAAGAAGAAGAAGAAACAGGTCGATTGTCTGAGCATCTCATATCCATCACGGCAATGGCCCAGCTTGGAAAGTTAACTCCTCATCGCGAAGTTTGTGGTTCTCCAAGGCATCCAAGTTCTTTAATAAATCCCTTCCTCTGAAGGCAGAGCTTTCACTTCCCAATGATACTACACCCATTCCGCTTTTTAGAATTTAAACTGTTAGCCGTGTGTTTAAAGACAGCTAATGTCACACAGAGCTGCCAGTAATTGCTGGAAAGAGATTTTAACGACAAGCAACAGCTGACTCCACTCCTATTTTTTGCCCATTTGGGGGCTTTAATTGAATTAAGACCCACACAACTAGGCTAAACATGTGGGGCTGCCCCTGATGGAGCAAACACTCCACCGGCAGCCCAAATCCGTGCCGTCTATCAAGTGTGGGTGGGGAGAATAAAGCTGGGGTGGGAGGAGGAACTTCTACACAAGGCAAAAGTACCTAGGGCTGGAAAAAACACACAGAATCACTTCGTTCTTCTTCCTTGGAAACCTCTACAGAAGATCAATAGCCTGTCAGCAAATGCATTTGTATAAAGGCAGGCCAGCACTTGCTTTTAACAAGTCTGTACTTTTCCAGACTTTATGATAGCCATGAAATACAGGTGTGCTGAGTTTAAGGTCACTATGGCACAGACAAGCTGCCTGTGGAGGTTTTCTGTAAAAAAAAAAAAAAAAAGTATCCCTGCAAAAGAAGTTACTCATGGGAGGGAAAGAGAAGGAAAAAGGAGGAGAGAACAATTCAAAATTTCTACAGCAGGACTTGCATCTAAGACCAGGCTGTTAAAACTACACACACACAAAATGCAAAGGTCACCAGATATGAGGAATGAAGCAATATTTTGCAGTTGTTCCTGGTAGCCAACAACACTCAATTCCTTAAAAAGCAAGGATGGGGAACCTGTGCCCCCACCACAAGGTATTTTTGGACTTCATTAGCCCCAGCCACCATGAACAATGGTCAGGGATGATGGGAACTGCAGTTCAACATCATTTGGAGGGTTGTAAGTTCTCCATCCCCGAGCTATATCTAGGGTGGGCATCTTGTTTGGCACCATGACCATTCCTTAAAAGATGACCTTGAAATATAGTTTTCACCCCCATACACACACATTTAGATCATTTCAATGGAAATAGAAAGAAACAGGAAATAAACAAAAGTGCCAAAGGACAGAGAGATCAGATCCCCCCCCCCACTTATTATTGCAGCAGGACTTAAATTTGAACCAGGAGTCCAACTTGTTCTCAGTGCCGAGGAATGTGTAAAATGAGACACAGTGCCTTTAAGCATGTGCAGAGTGCCTTCGTCTTACTGCTGAGCAGCCGTGCCAGATCTTAAGTTATCTGGGATCATAGGAATAGGATTTTCAGTCAGGGGAGTGTGGATTCTGGAATGGTCTGAGCTCCAGGAGGCAAAGAAGTTAAGCATTAGCACAAAGTGTTTTAACGCAGGATCCTGCAGCAAGCAATACTGTTGTCTCGTACAATTTGAACCAAGAGAGTGATGCAGAATGGTCTTCCAAGCTCACCCACCTGCCTGACTTGCAGGACTGAAGCCACAACTGGGGAAAACTAAATCTCGTATAATTTGTCCCCCAGTTTTGTATGGACTTGCCCGAACCCCCCACCCCTCGGATGCCCTTTCCAAAACAAGTTTAACGAATAGGAGATAAAATATTAAGATTAGGAAGTCTCTTTAAAAACCTGCAGATGGGTTCAAGCAGCCTACAGGAGCTAAGAGCAAGAGGCTTCAATACCTGACGGGCTCTGGACCATGGAAGGAATCGATGTGGAGCTGGTGGCAGAGTCACAGTGCCCGGTGCTCCCGCTGGACGAAGGGGATGGAGATGAAAGCGGCGAGGGGTTGTGCTGGTCGATGCACTGGGCGACGGCAAAACCTGCAAGGGAGGGAAAGCAAGAGTTTACACAGAGAAACGCAAAAGTACTTCCTCACAGAAGGACAGGGACAATGGATGTGTTGTGGACAGATGCCATCAGCTGGAATGAGAAAAACTAAGCTACATTGGCCAACAGGAACAAGAGAAAGCCATGAAATGTTGCATGAGGTTCAGTGCTTTGTTAGTTAAATTAAGGGATACATCTGAAGAGCCCAGTGATCCATCTAGTGTCATCATTCTGCTCCCTGCAGTGGATAACCAAATGCCTCTAGGAAGCCCGAAAGCAGGACAGGGAAGGAAAGAGAACACCCCCTGTTGCACGCATCCACTGGGAGATACACTGCCCCTGGACATGAAGGTTTCATTCAGGAGCCCTGCAGCTTGAGCAGACCCAAAAGTTCCAGCACCCTGTTGCCTGTACTGGCCAACCAGGTGCCTCTAGGAAGGGCTTGAAGCAAACACACCTCTCCTGCCATTGCTCCCCAGCAACTGGTAGCCAAGAGGCAGACTGTCTCTGAACCTGGAGGTTCTACAGAGAAGTCACGATTAACAAATGTGGAATGACCTCTCCTCTTCCTCCATGAAATGAATCTAATCTACTAAAGAAATGGGAAAAGAATGATTTTTGCTGAGAAAAGGCTGAAAGCCCACAACACTGATTTAGTACATCGGGGTTTTTTCTCCCTTCAGGAAAAACCTTTCCATATCACCATCTGACATGGAACCCTCTACATTTTGCAGAAGACTGAGACATACCCCATTCACTCATGCTTCCCATCTCTTATCTCCAAAGTGCTCTCACTAGCACTGCAGGGTAGACTAGTTCATGAAACACAATGCTCCCTACCCCTCATGAACCGAGAGGAAAACAGGGAGCTACCTGACGCTGAGCTGGACCATTTCTCCAGAGCTTCAGGCAGGGAATCTTTACCAGCCCCACCTGGAGATGCTGGGGGGTTGAACGGACACCTGCATGCAAAGCAGATGCTCTCTCCTACCCACTGTGCTACAGTTCCCTTCCTCCACAGAAGCAAAGCCACAGATATTGTAAATCCCATTCCCTGTGGCACTTCAAGCTATTGTTCTGCCTTCTTAACCTCCTCCACAAAAGCAAAGTGGGATGTCTGCATCAGCAGAAACCCCCCTCCCCTTGCTGAGAAAGGGGAAAGGTGCCACAGATTTATTGGATTTCAAAGTAATTTTATTTATTTCTTGTTTATTCAACTGATATCCTGCCCTTCCTCCCAGAGGAGCCCAGGGAGGCGAGGGGCAAACGCTTTAATTACAAAACACTTTTTAAAAGCATTCTAAAAGCAGTTAGAATCATTCTCTGAGCCAGTGATCTCAGGGTTGCCAGGAACACTGTCCGTCAGTCATCCAATGCCTGGATAAACAGTACTTGTAGCTTATTTAAGTGTGTGACTCTCCATTTTATTTTCCTCGAACAAACTTGTTGATCCCGTTAAACAGGAAAATGAAGAGCGATAAATGGAAACAGCGCCGAAAGAACCCATTATGCAGATTGACATGAGAAAATTTCCAAGGAATTCCAGGATTCCCTTGAGCAGAGCTTGAAAAGACTCTGGGAGCTGTCTGGGTCTTTCCCAAACTACAGCCTTCAATTGAAGCAAGTGGAAGCTCCCATTCTTGGGTATGAAGGCTGCTCATTCATCCCTGAGCCTACCGACCAGGAAGAGGTACAAGCAAACAGGAGGAATGCCCAACGGTTGGAGTTGGGCAGCCTACCTGTGAAACCTCAGAGGCTGCCACATTTAAATCCATTCCACACGTTACACAGCAGTAAAGCCTGGCTCACCCACCAGCATGTCCTTGGCAGGGGATGCCAGTCAATCGTATGTGGAAACAGATGTAAGCTTCATTCACACTTTTATGTTTCTTTAGGTGTACACTTGAGGTACATCCTTTTAGCAACATGACCTTTTTCCTTTCCCTTTTTTAAAAAGATGAGAGGTGGCCCTATAAGAAACAGTGCCACCCCTGCCACTTAACACTGAACGGGGGCTGGGGGGATGGAATGAAGGAAAAATATTTTTACAAAGCGCATTTCACTTTATGAAATGGGAGAACTAACAACTCATTGGGGGGGGGGGGCTATGGGATATGAAAGCAACCAGTGTGGTGTAGTTGCTAAGAGTGGTGGACTCGTAATCTGGTGAAGCGGGTTCGCGTCTCCGCTCCTCCACATGCAGCTGCTGGGTGACCTTGGGCTAGTCACACTTCTCTGAAGTCTCTCAGCCTCAGTCACCTCACAGGGTGTTTGTTGTGGGGGAGAAAGGGAAAGGAGATGGTTAGTCGCTATGAGACTCCTTAAGGGGAGTGAAAGGCAGGATATCAAGTCCAAACTCTTCTTCTTCTTCTTCTTCCAATGCTCTGCTGGAGTCCCAAATTGACACCTGTTCAGTTGGGGAAGTTTCCAACCCTGCATTGTGCCTCCCAACTGCGGCTAGTTGTGGGAGCTCCCAAAACGCACTCCGAATATCTTGGCAGCTCAGAGATCTGCATGAAGGCCCCAGATTCCATTCATGGAAGCATCTCAGGTTGAAAAGGATGAGGAGCAGCTGGTGATGGAAAATGTGGCTCACTCTGCCTGCGACCCTGTAGAAACTGGGCTGGATAGACTGAGAGTCTGGACTTTGTGTAAGATAATGTTTTGCTTCATTGGCACCCCTAGTGACTTCCAGCATTCACTAGGACCAGTGTTTCACCGAAATAGCCTATGCTGGCTGGTCCATTCAGGCAAATGGGGCACTGCCCCACCATCCTTAGCCAGTCCCTGCCTGCCAGCTTCCTCCTCTTTCATACCCATGTACATAGAACTCAGCAGGAAGGAGGAGGGTGGGGGCAGAACTAGAATGAGCTGGCTTTGCCTGCCATCGGCTCTGGTGCCACCTACTGTTGGGCTCCTACCTCCCATTCCCAATGGGCACCAGCACCCACTGGGGACCTACAGCAGAGGAGGGGAACATTTTTAAGACCAAGGGTCACGTTCCCTTATGGGCAGACCTCTGGGAGCTGCATGCCAGTGGTGGGCGGGGCTGAAGACAAAAGAGGGTGCAACTAGATGCAAAAGTGAGTGCAGCAACAGAAGCGGTTCTTGCACTGTGGCTTGCATTCCAGCCATGGAAAACACACACAGGCCCTCACTGTCCTCCATCCAGCTAAGGAAGAGGCACTATCACAATTAAAGGATGCATTCCCACAGGTAAACACAGTCCAGGGGAGCATGCAGCAGGGCCAGGAAGGGGCGATGCCCGGGGAGAGAAGAACGCGAGGTCATTGCAGGGCCACATTCAGCCCCTAGCCTGCCCCTTGCTTATGGCTAAATACAATAAAAAGCGATTTGCCTCCCTACAAGGCAGTGTTGTGCACAGGGTGGATAAAAATCAATGATTATTTTTTTTAAAAAAAAAATCAGATTTTTTTTATTTAAATCGGATTTTTAAAATAAAATGCTTTTGGAGGAAAAATCTTTCTAAATATAAAAGGTAAAGGGACCCCTGACCATTAGGTCCAGTCGTGTCCGACTCTGGGGTTGCGGCGCTCATCTCGCTTTACTGGCCGAGAGCCGGCGTACAGCTTCCGGGTCATGTGGCCAGCATGACAAAGCCGCTTCTGGCGAACCAGAGCAGCGCACGGAAACGCCGTTTACCTTCCCGCCGGAACGGTACCTATTTATCTACTTGCACTTTGTGCTTTCGAACTGCTAGGTTGGCAGGAGCAGGGACCAAGCAACGGGAGCTCACCCCGTCGCAGGGATTCGAACCGCCGACCTTCTGATCAGCAAGCCCTAGGCTCTGTGGTTTACCCCACAGCGCCACCTGGGTCCCTAAATATATTTATATATATAAATATATTTACTATATTTCTAAATATAGTCTTCTATTTAAGTTACATTGTAGTCCAAAGGCTATTCATCAGGAAATAAGGATTTGTTTTAAGTTTATCAAGTGTGCTAAAACTCAGTCTAAGTTTTTTTAAAAAAATGTTTAACCACATCAGTTAACAAACATGGATACATATGCTATCATGTTACTGTTTTAGTTAAATAAATTGTTTAAATGGTTATTAAGGAAATGATTATTTTTCTCCTTCCAATAAAGTACAGCAGAAAAGTTGTCCAAATATAAACAGTTAACTTATTAAACCTCACCATAATTTCATAATTATCTGTCTATGTATTTCTAGTAGTATAACCAAATCAGTAATTTTTGATATAACTGTAAAACCTACTCTGAAAATTTATTATTCCAAAAATGAAACCTTCATATGGTTGTAAATATTAAGAGTATACCAGCAAGAATGAGTCTTTCTGTAAAAAAAAAAAAAATTTAAATCAAGCCTTACTGACTAGTGATTTAAATCAAGCCTTACTGACTAGTGATTTAAATCGTGATTTAAATCAATTTGATTTAAATCAAATCCACCCTGGTTGTGCATTCAGGTAAGTTACAGGCATATCCTGCTGAATGCAGCTTGCTGAACCCCCTGAAGAGTCCCAAAGGAATGACACAGGAGTAGCTTAACAATGATTAGCTGCCTGGAGCCAAAATGACCAGGAAACATGATGAGATGACCGACCTTGTGCAACTCCTGCGATTCCATAGAACGGCAGGGTAGGAAAAGCACAAGATACTGCAGCACAGGGTACACGACTTGGGTTCCTGGGAATGTCAGCTGCTGCTGCTGCTGCTTTTTAAACTCATTTGTAGGTCACAGGACTATGAATACATGCCTGAAAAGCATGTGGGCAAGACTTCACTGGCTGGGGCTTATGGGAGTTATAGTTCCAAGCATCTGGAGGGCACCAGGTCAGAGAAGGCTTCTACAAAGCATGCCAAGTTGCTATTTTCATAAGAGGGGGTGGGTGGGGAGGGGAGGAGCACACCACGCCTCATCCAGACTTGTGACTCAGCCTCCACTTCCTCCATAGCTTACAGCTGCTCTACGGGGAATCTGCGCCAAGGGATATCCCCCGTCCTTTGTAGACTGAGATGCAGATGCCCTTCCAGCAACATGGGCATGAACTGTAAAGCAGTCCTTGCTCCGCTAGCTTTTGAATACTTCAAGGAATTGAGGACACCGGCTCTTTCAGGGACCACCGGGAGGTAGTGAGGAGCAGCAGGAGTCTGTTGGTTTACTGCCATCACACTCCCCACCCCCTCACTGCACCCTTCCTGGAGCCATTAATATAAGCGACAGAGTCGAGCAGCGTTTTAGAATGCCAGCTCCTTGCAGCAGGGACCTGCCCCCTTGCAGTTGGTAAAGCACCACGTTCATTAATAGCAATAATAATAGCAACTAGGGTTCTGCAGAATGGGAGAGATGGGCCAATCCGACCAACGGACACAATCTACTTCCTGCAAAGCATTCTACAAACACCGCACTGAAATGAACAAGTGGATGGAAAGGATTAGATTTGCCATCACAGCCAGCAAGATATCTTCAGCCAGTCAATTCAACCACTTGTCCCAGTGTGATGCCACTTTGGGTTTTAAAAAACACACACATAAGCACATAGGAAGCTACCTTATACAATAGATTCTTTTGACCCTTCACTTCCCACTTAGCCCCAGCGCTATCTTGCAGAATACGTATGCTCAAGCTTTGCTAAGTCTTCATTAGGCAGAAAAAATCTGGCGCGTGCAGGGCAGCCAGCCAATGTGGCCATCCTTTGACATGCCCTTGTCACGCAGTGGCCTAGGCAATAGAGCCAGGAACAAGTTTTAGGTCCTATTTAAGAGCACTTTGATTCAGTTTAGGAGAAGGCGTTTTCTTATTATGCCTGGTATGGAGAAATGCAGAGAGAAAGGCTCTTCTCCCTCTCATATAACTCTAGAACTCATGGATACCTGCTGAATGCTGGAAGAATCGGGACAGGCAAAAGAAAGTACCTCTTCACGAAGGATAAAACTATCAAGGGGGGAATTGGGGAGAGTGCTATTAAGCTCAAATTCTGCTCCTGGGCTTCCCAGAGGCAATGGCTGGCCCCTGTGAGAGCAGGATGCTAGGTGGGTCTTTGACCTGATCCAAGAGGCTCTCACGTTCTTAAGTATGCCTAGCTAAAAGTAAAGCAGGGCTTTAAGGGTAAAGGTAAAGGGACCCCTGACCATTAGGTCCAGTCGTGACCGACTCTGGGGTTGCGGCGCTCATCTCACATTATTGGCCGAGGGAGCCGGCGTACAGCTTCCGGGTCATGTGGCCAGCATGACTAAGCCGCTTCTGGCGAACCAGAGCAGCGCACGGAAACGCCGTTTACCTTCCCGCAGGAGCAGTACCTATTTATCTACTTGCACTTTGACGTGCTTTCGAACTGCTAGGCTGTCAGGAGCAGGGACCAAGCAACGGGAGCTCACCCCGTCGCGGGGATTCGAACCGCCTACCTTCTGATCGGCAAGCCCTAGGCTCTGTGGTTTAACCCACAGTGCCAAATTTACAAGTTGGTAAATGCCAAACCTGCAAGCACGAACTGAGCATGGGAGATGCTAAAGCATGATCAGGAAGGTCACTCCATTCTGCCCCAGTGACTTCACATGAAAGGTTTCACGGCAGATGTTTTTAGATAAAAACCAAGAGAAAAACCAACCATTTCAGAGATCCAGACCCACACCACGTGTTTGGTGTTGCACAGAATATGATTGTCCAGAGATCACAAGAACTGCTTCCCTGATTCTCTGAATCCTGCCCAACCCATCCAGGAATGCTTCACAATGAAGCGCCATGGCTCCAGGGTTGTGGACTAGGCAGACACAGGCGAATCTGCTCCCTATTAAAGCATTGTTTATTCATATATCCACAACTTGCCAAAAAATTGCTATATATATATATATATAGAGAGAGAGAGAGAGAGAGAGAGAGAGAGGGGGGGGGGGGGGTTTGGCTTTTATATATATATAAAAGCCAAAACCATTGTAGAGTTATTAACTCAGAGGATATGCTCAATGGCGCCTGGTGGTTTACGAAAGCCAACCCAGATTCTAAACTATCCCAGATTGGAATAAACTCTGCGGTGCAGTTATAGACAGTGGAGCTTGTTCTTTTTCTTAAGAAAATATGTATTTGTTTTTGGGTGTGGTCTGAATCCCAGAAATCACGACAAATGGGCTGAGAAAAGGAGCTTTAAAAGACCACATAATTGGGTAGGGTGGGGGAGAGAAAGAGGAATCAGAGAGTTGCAATTAAATACTTCTTTACTACTTCACTTTACATATTCAGAAATGGATTAAATTTCTGAGAGATTTTCAAAGGAACCACACTTTGCCTGGTTTCACAGTTCTTCAAAAGTGCAAAACGCTCATCTACAGCAGGTGTGGCTGACCCAGAAAGCCACAAAAAGAGATGCAGGAGCGAAATTTTGTCCTTGTGCAAGTGCTCGATTCTGAATTGCACAAAAGCCTTCCTCATTTAGGATGAAGTCACAGCTAATTCTTATCTAAGAGGAAGCGGCAAGCTCAGTATATATTTTATGGCGCCTCATTTCACCTTGCATGTGATATAATAACCAGCCAGGGGCTTTCCAAACATCTCTTGTTTCAAGCAAACCTGCATACAAGCTGTATCTCAGTCAATACCGAACATCTCAATGAATGCCAAGTTTAGGTGTTAGGAAAGGCAATAAAACAGAGCACAATGTCAAAAAACAAGTGAGGATAACGTGAAGCTCACGAGCTTGCAGGTTCAGTCTGTAGGCAGTCAAAGCTGGAAGGCAAGTGCCACCACTGCCAGCAGGAAGGAGACGAAGGCCGCACAGGAGGTGAGGGAAAAGGCTCGGTGAGGTTGCTGGGAAGTTGTTGGGGTTCAGCGGTTGCCTGTAAGGTGACGTTTTCAGGACCAACAATTTTTCAGGACCAACTTTTTACAAGAAGTGTATCATATGCAAAAGTGCCACCCTGGAGGGCATCACAATGCAATTTTCTATAGTCGAGTCACATTCCACACAAATTTAACTGGTGCTTGGCTGTAGCTCAGTTCCAGATCAATTCCAGCCTTTTTCTTCTGCCTGCAACTCTCTCTGCTTGCCTCCATCCCTCTTCTCTCCTCCTGTTGGTGGAGGAGTGAGGCAAGGCAGCAGAGACATAGGGAGAGCCTCCCCCCCACCCCATGCTAGCTAGTAAAAGGTAAAGGTAAAGGTACCCCTGACCGTTAGGTCCAGTCGCGGACGACTCTGAGGTTGTGGCACTCATCTTGCTCTATAGGCCAAGGGAGCCAGCGTTTGTCCGCAGACAGCTTCCGGGTCATGTGGCCAGCATGACTAAGCCGCTTCTGGCGAACCAGAGCAGCGCACGGAAACGCCGTTTACCTTCCCGCCGGAGCGGTACCTATTTATATACTTGCACTTTGACGTGCTTTCGAACTGCTAGGTGGGCAGGAGCTGGGACTGAACAACTGTAGCTCACCCTGTCACGGGGATTTGAACCGCCGACCTTCTGATCGGCAAGCCTTAGGCTCAGTGGCTTAGAACAGAGCGCCACCTGCATCCCTATGCTAGCTAGTAGCCAGGTTGTTGTTTTTTAAAGTCATTTGGGGCTATATGCAACTTTTGCAAATATGAGCTGCCTGTGGAATGTTACCCCTGAACGTGATGCAACTGGACTGCAGTCTAATGAGCTGGGCAGGCAGGCATACGTATGGGAACTGGCTCTACGCCACAGCCAGGCATGTGACCATGGTGGTGCCACACATGTCTTCCAGCCTCTGCCACCCATGATTCACAACAGCCTTCCCCAACCTGGTGCCCTCCATCTGTTTTGGACTACAACTCCCATCTTCCCAGATGACAGGGTTGTGTTGGGGCTGGTGGAATTTGCAGCATCTGGGAGTACACCAGCTTGGGGAGGCCTTGCCTATGAGTCTTTATAAAAAGAGTTTGAAGTGGGCGGGGGGCAGTTTAAAGCAATGCAGTGTTTGAGCACCCAGTTTATCCTTAAATACTCCTAGCCATATATTATTTTAAGATACTGACATCCTCCCCATGAAGATTTGGCACAAGAAACAGGCTTACTTCCCCCTGACAAGTACAGTAATCAATCCTTACTTTTTGTAGCCATGAGATCCTCCTACATCTGCCTGCGCATCCCCAGTTATGAGTCATAAAAGCAATGAAGAGATGGAGAATAGCAAGACACATGAAATGCACGAAACTGAAAACGTTGTCACCAGAAGGATCACGGGGGAGCGTTGCCTAACAGAACTCAAAACTACTGAAGTGGAGATTCGTTCAACAGTATTTGTTCAACAGAACAAGCGCTTATTTTCCTTCACTGAACAGTAAGTCATATGTTTTGCAGGGAACGGCATATGCACACCTGAAGGTCCCTCATATCAAATCAAACCAGCGCTGTCTACTCTGACTGACAGTGGCTCTTTGGGGCAAGGCGGGTGGGTTGTTCTCGGGGCAGGGGAAGGTCTCTCCCATGATCTGCTACCCGAGGCCCTTTTTTAAGCTATGAAGCCCGAGACTGAGTCTGGAACCTTCTGCATGGGTGCTTTACCACTCAGACAGTGGCATTTAGCCCACCGCTGCAGCTGCCCAATACTTAGGGCACACAAGAATGGTTTGGGTTGCTTAATGATCCCACTAACTGGCAGTAGCTCCAGCAAAAGTTTTCCCACTCCATCCACCTGCTACTGGATCCTTTAAAAAAGAAAGGAAGGAAGAACAACAACTGGAGATGCCAGGGCTTGAACCTGGGACCCTTCTGCAAGCAAAGGATTTGCTCTGCCACTGAGCTCTGACCCCTGTACAAATGTGCAGGGGGGGGGTATCAAGTTTGAGGAAGAATGAGAAAGTAAATGGAGGCCTTTCCGTATTGCAAGCACCCTCTGACCCTGACCTAAGATTAGGAATCTTGGGAAATTCTGTGCAAATGGAAATTCCCGCAATTTGTATGTTTGTGCAAGGTCAGGAACGGCAGTCATGCCAAGCAAATACAAGTGGCATTTGCTATCGTCGGGGCAGGGAGTTTAGTCTGCAAACTAAAATAATTATGATAAAATAATTATGGTAAATATTTATGTTACAGTAAGCCTGCAACTTACATGCATTTAACTTAGGTGCATTCAGGTTTATGTGCTGTTGTGGCCAAGAAAAAAAATACTTTGGCAATCCCACCTGATGCTAAATTCAATGTATTTTGACTATACTTGATTTTCGCTTTATATTTCCCTGCGTAATTGCATGCTTATTTTCTGCATGAGTTTTTGACATGTCCCTTCCACTGAAACACATCAAAATTAATTATGTAAATCCTTGCACAGCGAGACAAATGACGTAGGTTTTGGTGGAAGCGGAACAGAAACAGCAATGAACCCTGCACAAGACAGCAGGCATCTCTGGAGAAATTAGAAGAGAAACTTCAACCCCTGAAAGAACAAGTGGGGAAACCACTGGGTCCAGCTTGCCCAGTATTGTCTGCACTGACTGGCAGAGGCCCTCCCCCAAGCCCTACCTGGAGGACGACCCTCCCTAGATCCTCAATCCTTATTCCCAGTGATTTGTGACTGAAGAAGGGGGTATTTCAGAAATGATGGGTCAATGGAAACTTTGCCATCATTACTTGAAGAGAGATGCAAAATCTATTGTTATTTTTTTATTAAAAAAAATATCGGCAACAGGAAACAGCACCTGGGCCTGCCAGAAAATACCATCCTTTTAAAAACCACAGTTTCTCTGAAGCAGTCAAACAAACATGTAGTTTAGGAAGACCTTGGGAGCACAAAAAGCATCACTGTACATTAGTTCACGGTGGCTGACAGAAAGATAGATATGGGTCGATATGGGGGAAATCACCATGTTGCTTCAAGAGGCCACGAGATCAGGTGAAGCAGGCTGGCGGCTGGCGAGAAGCGTAGATTAAATCATCATCACCACCACCACCACCACCATCATCAAGAGACAACTGAAGAACGCCAAATATGCTCAGAGGTAGCCTAAAAATGCAATACTGCCAGTCACAGGAAGAGGCTGTTCTGCTTCTCCCTCACCTGAGGCTATTGAGAATCTATTTTGGACACAGAAGCAGAGCTTGGCTAAGGGAGAACAAAGCAGGTTTGCTAAATTATAAGTCTACTCAAGTTACTCGCCCACAAACTGCCCCTAGTTCTCCTGCCCACACTTAACTGGTTGCCAGTTTGTTTCTGGACCCAGTTCAAGGTGCTCACAGTGACGCACCTCTTCGCCCTGGCTCCCGATACTTGGAATTGTAGAACTGTAGAGTTGGAAGGGACCCTGAGGATCATCTAGTCCAACTCCCTGTGACGCAGGAATATGCAGCTGTCTCGTACAGGGATCGAAACTGCAGCCTTGGCATTATCGGCACCACGCTCTAACCAACTGAGCTACCCAGGGAGGTGTGTATCTTTAGCACCCACCTTATTTCTGTTCTGTGGAACCGTTTTGCTTATTCTTTATCATTCTTATCTGTTCTATTTTTTAAAGTATCTATGATTATACCGCAACATGTCCTGGGGCCTTATGGCTAAAGGCAGGTAAGAAATCTAATGAATAAAATAAGTAACTCAGCCAGTCACATGTGCCATGTCAAGAATCTAAAAGAAACAACCACACTCCCTTCCTAAATCTGCAACTAGTCATTTTCTGGAGAAAATTCTTACTCGCCCTAGGGGAGCGGCTGTGCGGTCAGCTGCTCTTAGGAAGCCTAGTGGAAAGTTTGTGGTGGTTAATAGAACAATACATTTCAGCCTCAACTCTTCATGCTTTGCATCTCCACCGTGAGCAGGGGGCGTGAACAGGCCCATGGGAGTGCAGAAGGCAGGAAATTCAGCTTCCTGAGAATTTTGTGAAAAAAATGAATAAAAGCAAGCTTCCCACCCTCATGGCTGAGAAGACGTGTAAGACACTTTCTGGTGGGCAGCACTTGCTGAAATCTTAGAAGAAGAGTTTGGATTTGATATCCTGCTTTATCACTACCCGAAGGAGTCTCAAAGCGGTTAACATTCTCCAGTGTGGTGTAGTGGTTAAGAGCGGTAGACTCGTAATCTGGTGAACCGGGTTCGTGTCTCCGCTCCTCCACATGCAGCTGCTGGGTGACCTTGGGCTAGTCATGCTTCTCTGAAGTCTCTCAGCCCCACTCACCTCACAGAGTGTTTGTTGTGGGGCAGGAAGGGAAAGGAGAATGTGAGCCGCTTTGAGACTCCTTCGGGTAGTGATAAAGAGGGATATCAAATCCAAACTCTTCTTCTTCTTCTTTCCTTTCCTCCCCCACAACAAATGCTCTGTGAGGTGAGTGGGGCTGAGAGACTTCAAAGAAGTGTGACTAGCCCAAGGTGACCCAGCAGCTGCATGTGGAGGAGCGGAGACGCGAACCCGGTTCCCCAGATTACAAGTCTACCGCTCTTAACCACTACACCCCACTGGCTCTCCAGAAGTCGAACAGGGAGGCAGAGCACGGATTCCAGTGGTCAGGGGTAGGACTACTGCCCATTGCACACCTACTTGCTCTCTCCCTTGGCTATTAAAATGGAAATAAAATCATGCAAAACAGTAACCAAGTAAGTGGGTGGGTGGATGGGTGAGTGGAGAGAGAACTGTGTCAGTTTAAATTTGCACTGGGTTAATATAATTACAGAATTCCCATACAGATATCGCCTTCCTTGCAAAACACACACATGCCACCTACTAAGTTGAAGGCCTCATGCTTTTTGAGCACCCAAGAGGGAAGCAGGGCTGCTGGTGGTCAGGCGGCCCAGGAATGTTAACACGTTTTCCAGAACAGCACAGAATTTGCAAGAGCAATGCTGGCTTGAGCTTGGAGAAGAGGGGAAGGGAGCCAAAATGGCTTCTTGCCTCTCTGCTTTCCTTTTTCCTAAAAATCATAGAAAGGGGGGAAGCCCTTGGGGGCCTCCACATTCCTGCTGATTGCCGAGTTGTCTTTAAAACATTACTAGGGAGGATGCTAGCTCTGGACACTCCACACACAGAGCAGGCAGATAAATCGGAGAGTATCCAAAACCAAACCCCTCGGTCCCCAGAGCTAGACTATTACAGTAATTTGGACAGAGAGTTCCAGGAGGTCTGACAGGCCTGAACTTTGAAAAGGTTCAACAAACATCTACGCCCAAGTCGCAACTCTTATGTATCTCCACTAATGCAACCTTCTCTGCAAATGGGAAGACGCTGGGCTCTTGGGGAAGTGCAGTCAGATAATTAAGGCTGCCCTCCCCACAATGATGGGGCTCTTTAAACTTGGGAATCATCATCATCAGTGCTTTTTTTGGGGGGGACGCATACCCCTAAACATTTTGTGAATCTAAGTTTGGCCTCATTGAGGGGCAGTATTTCAATATGAGCAGGAAAATGAGAGTACCCCTAAATATTTTCTTTTAGAAAAAAGCACTGATAATAATAATAATAATAATAATAATAATAATAATAATAATAATAATAATATAGTCAGGGCTGCCAACTTTGGAAGCCATGAACACCCCGTGCCACCTCAATTCAGTTTGGGCAAAATGGTGATGCCAACTGTGCCAAGAGATCTTCCGTGAGTCTAGCTCTAAGATTTAGTGACCTGAAAACAGGCGCTTTCTGCTGCTGCCCCACTCTGTGGAGTTGTTGTTGATTAATAAATAATAATAATAATAATAATAATAATAATAATAATAATAATAATAATAATAATAGGATGCCCTTCCCTGGGCCATACTTGAAGCAACAGCCACCTGTTGCTTCAGACTTCTTGCAAATATTCTGCTTTTTCCCAGACCCACGGGATTGGACTCTGATTTATGCAAATGAATCTTCTGCATCTGCCTTATTGGCTTCCCCTCCCCCCATGCTTGTAAATTGTTTGCACTGATTTTAATATTGCATTTTAATATTGCTGCAATCCATCTGGGGTCTTAGGGTGAAAGGTGGGTAAGAAATTCGAAAACAGCCACACAACTCACTAGGTTGCCTAAGGTACACGACTTTCAGCATCATAACCACATCGGTAACTTTGGAATGCTATTCGTGGCCTACCTTTCAGGGCTGTTATCTGATGTATGGGATGTGCTTTGAAAACGTAAGGAAAAAGGCAATGTAAATGTTGATTGGATCATCCAAAATGAGCCAGTTTCTCATCAGAATAAGCCATATAAAATTGGGGAATGAGCAAGGAAACAGCAACTCACACTTCTACCCCCAACCTGCCGTCTCCAGAGCATACCAGTCAGTGACCCATAAGAGAGAAAAAATCATTTATTTTCTCCCTTCAAAAC
Organism: Darevskia nairensis; assembly: GCA_034642065.1. Lineage (NCBI taxonomy): Eukaryota > Metazoa > Chordata > Lepidosauria > Squamata > Lacertidae > Darevskia > Darevskia nairensis. Next base: position 487,703 of record JAWWNI010001118.1, on the reverse strand, counting down.
CCATGCCTTCAAGAGCAACTGCTTAGTTTGAAAATGTGCAATTCACTTGCCTGGTCTTATTTTGGAAGAGCCACAGGCTCACAAGTACGTTAAGCTCTCAGGATAGGGAGGAATATCAATCCAAATAATAATGAATCAGATCAATGTGGGTGTCTTTGTGACTCAATAGGGTGGAAACACTCTGTTCCCCTCAAGCACCGGAGGTCTGTCCTCAAACACCTTGCATTCTGAGCATTAAAACACAGGCAACATTTCCCCCCATGAAGAGATGCACAATGATTGTGAACATTTGTATGATCTTCTCTCTCTCTCTCTCTCTCTCTCTCTCTCTCTCTCTCTCTCTCTCTCTCTCATGAGGCGCAGTTCTGAGGTCACGCCACAATCCAAGCAGTGATTCCTGGCAAAGGTACAAGCTGCAAATTTATCTAACAACTTACAGGAAGGCAAATGGGAATCTTTAGACAACAGGGTACCAGTAACAGGAGGCCGAGTTTCAACCAAGAACTGGAAGCAAACTAAGCCTCGAGAGCAGGAAGTTCAAACCTCAGAACAAAGCACTTGTGCATTTTCAACGTTTTCAAACAATATACGGCAAGGAGGAAACAGCTCTGGTTCTATTAGCACCAGACATTGATGAACGGAATGACAACACCTGGATTAACAAAACATGAAAGCACATGTTGCAAGCTCCTTTCTCCCCATTAACCATGCAAAGACGAAGGGCCCTGCCTTGCGCTGCACATGATTTAAAGCAGGGGTAGCCAGGGCAGTACCCTCCCGATGTTTTCGGCCTCCAACTCCCACCAGCCCCTTTGAGCACAGGCAGTAGCCAGGGATGGCAAGATCTATAGCAACCCCGCTGGCTACCCCTGGTTTAGAAGGCAAAGGCCGCCCAAAGGCAAAAACAATTCATCTTCCAAACCACCCCCTTCTTGGAATGGTAAGAAACATTTTGCAAGGAGGCAAATCTCTCAGTGGCAGGAGGAGGGATCGGTCTGAGCAAGTGAGCACGGGGTTTCAAAAGTAGCTTGGAATTGGGTGTTTGCTGAATGATGGAGGGAGGGACCCCCCCCCCCCCAAATAGCATCAAAGAGCTCTTGGAGGAAACAAACAAGGAACACGAAAAATAAGGAAAGTAGAGGTATAAGATGCACCCAGAACCAATAGGTAATACACACACACATACACATTAGAAAAATAGGAAGCTTTCACTCCATCTTAGGGACATAGGAATCTGCCTTATACTGAGCCAGACCACTGGTCCACATAGCTCAGTATTGTCTGCACTGACTGGCAGCAGCTCTCCAGGGTTTCAGGCAGCAAGTCTCTGCCTGTCCTACCTGGAGATGCCAGAGGTTGTACCTGGGACCTTTCCCCTGGAAGGCATGTGCTCCACCACTGAGCTAGGCGCCTTCCTGAAAACGCATTAGTTTTAGTACTTGATTAGTCAACACTGCTAGTTTGACGGGAGGAATTAATCACTGACCGGACTGGTCTGCATTAGTTCTTTCAAGCAGGGCTGTAAATAGTTGGCAGTTTCCCCCAGGCAGCATTTAGGATCTGAAGAGCCCCATGTGTATTTTACAAGGCGAGGTTGGTAACAAGCGGGACTGGAACCACCAAACATCAGCAGGGCAAGGGTTGCTGTCCTCTCTGAAGCTGCCGCTTGCTGCTATCTCATTCATAAACTTTTTTTTCCCCCAACCCTGGTTGCCCAAGCCCAGAGGAAGGCAGTCATCAATGACATCCAGATTTATTTATTTTTTAAAAAAGATTCTCATTCACAGGGCTCTTTTAAAAGGCACTGCAAGGCTTTTAAGCTGAAAGAAGCTTCCCAACAATCCTGTGACTTGGCTCTATTAAGGTATCAACAATCATTTCTGAACAAGGGATGGAAGGCTGCCAACGAGGTTTTCATTCATACATCTACCAGTGCCTATATTTCTGTAGTGACGCGTTCCTCTTGAGAACATCCACTGTGCCTATCAGGGAGGGAGTGGGTGGGGATAATCTCTACCAACAAACCCCAACAGAAAAATATTGAGCAGCCAGAACAAACCTCAGCCTCCCCAGTCTGCAAAGCCCTCCTGCCTCCCCACCCATGGCTACTAGGGAGCATCGCAGGGAGCAGGCAGACACAAGTCCTCAGTGGTTGGGCTGGGGCAAGGACAGGGGACAAAGGCTCTGCCATTTCTTTCTCTTAGGCTCTGCCAGCCACCACCATTCTATGTTCTCCGTCTCTCTGCCTGATATCTTCCAAACCCTCCTGGGCGTTCAAATTGGCAGAGGCGGCCTTCTTGGTAGTTCTGCACAACCCCCAGAAGTTTAAGAGGTGCTGCCAGCCCTGGAGATTGGCATTCTCTGCGGGGGCCCCTAAGCTGAGAGATTCCCTTCCCAAATGGGTACATTTGGCACTTTCATGCTCGAGACATACAGGCAACTCCCGTTTTAGGTGCAACCGGTATGTGCACAGAAACATCATGAAGGCGTCACTGAAACATCACTAACAGGCTGGAAAGGGGGCGGGCAGGGGTGGAGCAAGGTATTTGCAGGCTTCTTCATTGGGTTTCCAATTCCACGCGATTCCACACAAGCGCACAATGACCCAGAATGCAACTCCTGTGCAAGCGGGGAGTTGCCTGTATATTTTTAGGCCCCACTCTGTTCTCTTTGATTGGTATTTGTTTTATTAACAGGTTTTATTGCTGTGTTTTTTTTAATTGTCGTAACCCACCCTGGGACCTTGTGGTCGAGGGCATGTATGAAATTTAAAATAAAACAATAGTAATACCGTATTTTCTGGCATATAAGACGACTGGGCGTATAAGACGACCCCCAACTTTTCCAGTTAAAATATAGAGTTTGGGATATACTCGCCGTATAAGAAATACGACCCGGCGTATAAGACGACCCACGACTTTTGAGAAGATTTTCCTGGGTTAAAAAGTAGTCTTATACGCAGGAATATACTGTAATAGTCATGGTACTGATAATAATTTCCAACCCCTGGTCTCCCATCACCACCATTTTTTATTTACCTCCACTGCTGCAGAAAGTATGCATCTGAATACCACTTCCTGGGAATCACAAGTGGGGGAATGCTGTTTTTCTCAGGTCCCACTTATGGGTTTTCCACAAGCATCCAGCTGGCCACTGTGCGAACAGGATGCTCAGCGCCATGGCCCTTTGGCTTGATCCAGCAGGCTTCTTATTACGTTCTTATGAAATCAATTAAGGCCAAAGACTGCTTGAAATTCGGAAGAGGGGTTTCAGGCTGCCCCCCTCTCCCCCTGGGCTGGGAGTTCTCCAGTGGCAGATGGGATGGAGGAAAGAAGGGAAGGTTTGTGCGTTCTCTAAGTCTGCAAGGATCCCTTCAGCAAAGGTGGCGTCTGTGCGTTTGCCCTGCCCCTGCTGCACTGTAGGCAATAACTTCTGCAAGAGTAGTTCTGGAAGTCACATCCCGGGGACACAAGATGCTGTTGGAATAGGCCCTAGAATTCCTGCTTAAGTGATGCCCCCGCTCCCACCCCCTTGGCTTTCAAAACAAGAAATTTAACGGCAGGCAATTAGACCTTATCACTTTACTCTAATTGCCTATTAAATCTCACATAAAAATGCACTGCGGTGCTGACTCTCAGAAGAGTTCATTCACTGACAAGAATGGGAGGGGAGCCCAAGGGGGGCATCTCCTGGTCTCTTGCGCTAAATGCCAGCTTGGTCCTCTGCATTCAATCATCTTGACAGCACCAACTTTTAACACCCAAGAATGCAGCTATGTGGAAGGTTCTAAGTTGGGTTGTGTATGTGGTGGTGTTAGGTGTTTTTACATATTTTCTCTCCTGTTGCAGATTATTCTTACTGCTTCCAGGAACAGACTTGTCTTGTAGAACATCTTCTAGTAGTCTTCGGATAGTTGATCTTTGCCACCTTCATTGTGGCTCACCAGGAAGACACAGAAGGCTCGGAATAGTGGTCTCCCAACGCCACTGCAACTTCCAGACTGGTGCAGCGGAATCTCTCAAATAAGAGATGGCTCCTGGGGAACAGTCTGATAAAGGACCCCTGGACAGTTAGTCCAGTCAAAGGTGACTATGGGGTGTGGTGCTCATCTTGCTTCAGGCAGAGTTAGCCAGCGTTTGTCCACAGACAGCTTTCCGGGCCATGTGGCCAGCATGACTAAACCGCTTCTGGCGCAATGGAACACTGTGAATGGAACCAGAACGCTGTTTACCTTCCCGCCACAGCAGTACCTGTTTATCTACTTTCAGTGGTGTGCTTTCGAACTGCTAGGTTGGCAGAAGCTGGGACAGAGCCACAGGAGCTCACCCCATTACACAGATTTGAACCGCTGACCTTCTGATCGGCAAGCCCAAGAGGCTCAGTGGTTTAGACCACAGCGCCACAGTCTGATGCTATGTGGATGAAACATGCACAACATCACCCAGCAGCCTAGCCGGTGGTGGATCCATGAGGTGCAGGGCCAAGGTCCCAAAGAGGAGGTCTCTGTAGCTCCAGAGCAATTGGGGTGGAAGAGAGACAGAATCTGCAGGACCAGAGACAGCTTGTAGGTAAGCACAGTTGTTGCTTCCTATCTGAGGAGATCAACTTAAAAAAGGGAGTGTGCCAGTTTGCAGGCTTGAACTGAAACTGCTGCTCGGTGGCTTTTGGCTAATACAAAACATGGTTCAGAATCCTTCTCAGCAGGGAGATCTGCACCATGATTCTCCTATAAGGAGTTCAGGCATCTTTTGTTTCCTCCAGCACAATTCTTCTTATTGGCTGCAAGCCTACAGAGGGAGGCTCTCCAAGGACAGATCCTGAACCATCTACACAGAGACCCTTGTCTTTGGCCGTGCACTGCCCTAAGATCTGCCCCAGAAACTGGGTGCCTGCCCACTCAGCGCTTCCGTTCATGCACATCACCAGACAAGCCGCTTCCCAACAACCTCAGTATTAAGCATTGATCCTGATTTGTTTGCACAACGATTCCGAGGAGGATATATGACGGCAGCTGTTGACCGAGGGTTCATTCTGGATTTAAGGGGTGGTTATATGACATCACATCAAGCAATTCCTACCTCCCACTTTCCAGTGCATTTTTCTCCGTGTTTTCCAGGGCTTTACTTTACTGTTTATTTTTTGGAAGCAGGTTTATTGCACAAGCCTGCCAGATCCACTTTAACTGTGCAGCTGGAATTTTCTGGTAGGTGACTGAATCCAACCCGCAAAACAGCAACAGTCTGGAAGCAGCAGAACATACTGTATTTTTCCGTGTATAAGACGCCCCCATGTATAAGACGACCCCTATTTTTTTAAACCCCAAATTAAGAAATTAAATTGTTCAGCTTTTTTGGGGGGTGAGGGAGGTCACTTCTGCCAATTGCTCACCTGCCCGCCCGCCACTGCCAATTGCTTGCCACAGCCAAAGTCGATTGCACACCTTGCCGCAGCCGCCAATTGTCTGCCCGCTCACTGCCACCAACAGCCCACCTACGCACCCACTTTGCCGCAGCCTCCAATCGCCTGCCCAATTGCCACAGCCACAGCCAATCGCCAGCAGGCCTTGCCGCAGCCACCAATCACCCGCCCAAACGCCGCTGCCAATCTCCTGCTTGCTGCTTCCATTAATCGCACGGCCTCCCCTGCATTCACTACCTGTGTATAAGACGACACCCAATTTTTGCCTAATTGTTTTTAGCAAAAAGCATCGTCTTATACACAGAAAAAAATGGTATTTCCCTTAAACGCTCCTTTACCTGCACCACAGAGGACAGGCATTTCCATTTGTCTGAATGATGACGGCAATCCAAATTCACACTTACCCCCGTTGCTCTGCTTTGGCCTAAATGTACCTTTCTCTGACAGTGAAAAAGCTCCCATTGACGATTTTTGCCAGGCAGTCAATGAAAGCGTTTCCTGTACGATTCAGTGGAATTTTGAGTTGGTGCCGCTGCCCAGTTACCAAACAGCAACAAAGACAGGCGGGAGATCAGTAAGCGATGGCCGCAGCCAAGTGAGATGATGGTGTCAGGGTAAGGTATGTCCCAAAGCAAACAACTCAAGACAGCCTCAGCCCATCTTCTGCTCTTTAATGGTGGCCTTGCACAAGAAAGGCAGAAAGAAAACTGGAGCCAGGTGACCTGTCTGTCTATTAACCTCTGCGTTTTACCCAGGCAGATCAATAAGTGCTTTGCTAAATACCACGTTAATGTGCTGTTCGTTTATGATTGAGCCCAGACGGGTTCCAGGGTACTAGGAAAAATAAACCTCTGTTAACACACGGACCACTTAGGCAGCTATTTCAAGTTAACTTCAAAGGTGATTAGCACGCTGCAACCTAACACCATAAAGCCAAGCGTTATGACACCTAGTGACATGCAATGCTAATTGAGAAACAGGAATTGGTATTATCTTACACAAAAGACACAGAGAACATTCTGTCCGTGTCCGGCTTTTCTTCGGAAGAGCTTATTTGGATATCATGCAGAGATCGGCCAGTGCAAAGGTACTTTGACAAGCACCTGCCAGATGAATTATGGTGGCTTTTATAACTTCTGTGGAAGTCTTGTGCAACACTGCTGCCAGCGCAGAAAAAAAAAAGGGGGGGGGAAGGTTCCTGTTCACAATTTTTAAAAATGGGCCCAGCCACAACCCTGTTCAAATTGTTTTCTTTTAAAAGCAATGCCATCACAATTAATGAGGATATTTTAAGTATCCCAGCCAGGCAGGCAGCTCGGTAAATTCTTGCGAAGTAGCAGATTTAGTTACATAATTTCCCCCCACCCCACCCCACCCCGCCAGTCTTCAAGTCGCTATGACTGTACTCCTCAGGGCAGGACAGCGGAACAATTTAAAATCACCGCATCGTTAACAGCAGGGTTAAAGAGGAGCTTGGAAGCAAGGCTGGGAAACAGGACGCAGGGTTGGAAAGTGGCAGGCATTCAGAGCAGGCAACAATGTGTGGGCCAAATGGCCCCATGCCATGCTTAGGACCCATGGCTCAGTGGCAGGACACATGCTTGGGCAGGCAGAATGTGCCATCATTTTGTAGACAGTTGCAGACATCCCAACTCTGTCCTATGTTTTCCGCAACTGGTCCCTGTCCCCAGCCTCCAATTTATAACCCAATATCTGTATTTTCTAATCTCTGCCTTTACCCAACCTCTTCCCCCCACCCCCACCAATTTTATCCACTGCCCAATTCCTTTAATAAAAGCAATCTGTGCTTTTCACTGTTCCAAGTCTCCGGTACATATCAAATTTTCCAGTCAGGCTTTTTTTTCTTTTCTTTTTTTTAAAAGAACGGTTATTTATTCTTCCCACTCTGCAGAATTCCTCCAACAATATCAACAGCGGGTTGTCTCGACTATTTCTTCCTCCAGAAAGGAAGCCGGAAGTGTTGGTGGTGGGCGTGGTGGGCGTGGTCACTTTTGGGAAGTTTCTTCCTTCGTGCCCCTGCTTGCAAAAGAGATTTACTCTCATGTAATCAATCTGCTCGGACCTTGGCACGACTTCCTAAAGCACACCTTCCCATATGGGGCGAAAGCATGCGCCATGTGGCATGGAGAGTCTTATGCGCAGGATTTTCCTTAAGCCAATGCTTAGCTCTCATGCTTTTCAAAGACTACTAGAGGAAACCTTTGAGCAAAAAACTTCAGCAACTGAGCCAAGTCCTGGCTAGTTGCTTCTTACACACTGGCAGGTGGCAAATGGTTTGTGGAAAATGTCCTCGTGGGCCAAATTAGGACCTCTTCCACTTAGGACCACTTAGAGATTTTTGAAGTATTAAGACGTTTATCCATGCTTATAAATAAACCAATAAACCAATAGGCAGGACTGCAAATTGGAGGTTACCCACCACTGGCTTAAACCATGGTTTATCACTTTGGACATAACACGGAAAACTTTGGTTTAACAAATGAGAAAAGTGCTTGGCTGCAGGAGGAGGAGGGAAGAGGTGCAAAAGTACTGTACCTTGCCTATTTCCAGCCCTAAATCATGTTTTGTTGGGCCAGGCAGGTTAGGGTCTGGACCGGACTGTTGATTGCTGTCAGGGCTGTGCACAAGTGATGTGCAAATTACACACACCATTGAAGTTCTGGGCCAGGACAAAAAAACTGAAATCTGCCGCCTGTATCAGCTCTGCAAAGTTGCACAGCTTTCAGTTTGCATACATTTTGTCTGGTTTTGCTAATCTCAAGGCAAAGGCAAAGAGACTGAAGACACCCACCCCACCTGCTACGACTTAGTTCACCAAAATCATGATTCAGCTGCTTCTCTGGCTTCTTTCAGCAAACACTGCCCACACATTTTCAAGAATATCTGTGAAGCCCTAAGAGCTGCTGTCCCGTGTCTCCCCCCCCCCCCCCGCTTCTTAAGAAGTCAAATTTGCTGCATCCAGTTATCATGCTCTGTGCTTTTTCCATGGTTCCACTGTGTCACATCACTCATGGCTTCAGTTGACGGCTTAATCAGCTAGGTACACTAATTTATCTCTCAAAGAGCCCTTGCCAGCAGCGTAGACATTACGTTTGATGCTGTCAGTCCCTTTCACCCAGGGCTGAGAAGTACATGCCTTAGTTCAGAAAGCAGCAGTACAACTAAGCCCATATCAGAACTGCCCCTCCTGCAGTGCCAAGTGGACACCATGCCACAACTCTCCTTCTCAAAAAAAAAACCACACTCTATAGAGAAAGGATCAGGAAAGGTGGGTTTAGAAATCACAGAGGAAATAAAAGTCTAGGGTAAAGCTCAGCTTCAAAAATGCAGGTGCCAAGTCACCAGTTGCAGTACTGGTGAGATGCACGCTGAAGGAAGGGGGGGCCATCTCTGACCTTGGAGAAGGGTTAGCAGACCTGCTGCAGGTGGGGAACTGCCAGGCCTCACTGTGGCTGGACATTGCCACTTCCTGTTCCAGTTACACCCCAAAGCTGAAGCAGAAGGTGGTTCTGGGAGACCAGGTCTCCGATCTCTACAATTCATGAAGACCATTGAATAACCACCAAGTCTCAGCTCACATGGTTGTTGGGAGGATAAATATGGAGGAGGGAGAGCCATGTACACCACCTTTACAAAACTTTTACTCTGCCCAGGATGCAATACAGATTGGAAACACAGGAACTGCCATAAAGGTAAAGGGACCCCTGACCATTAGGTCCAGTCGTGTCCGGCTCTAGGGTTGCGGCGCTCATCTCGCTTTATTGGCCGAGAGCCGGCGTAAGGCTTCCAGGTCATGTGGCCAGCATGACTAAGCTGCTTCTGGCGAACCAGAGCAGCACACGGAAACGCCGTTTACCTTCCCGCCAGAGCGGTTCCTATTTATCTACTTGCACTTTGACGTGCTTTCGAACTGCTAGGTGGGCAGGAGCTGGGACCGAGCAACGGGAGCTCACCCCATCGCGGGGATTTGAACCGCCGACCTTCTGATCAGCAAGCCCTAGGCTCTGTGGTTTAACCCACAGCGCCATAGAATGATGCAAATCTATGCCGAGTAACCCCACATACTCACACAGAATATAAAAAGAGCACTTTATTATTATTATTAGTAGTAGTAGTAGTAGTAGTAGTATTTATGCACCCCTTTTCATCAGAAAAGATAATTAAGCAGCTTACAAAGTAAAAGACTATGTAATATATTAAAGATTGAATACAGTGTGGGAAACATCAGCCTCCATAAATAATAAAATATATCAAACTCCAAAACACAGAATTTCATTCACTCAGTATAGTTGCTCAATATCCACATCTACTAACACATGTCTGCACCTCAATTAACCTAAACACATTCACACAAACACACTCAACAATGACACATCCCAGCCAGGAGGTTCGATGACCCTTTAGGTTCCTCCCAACGCCCAAATTCTATTTGATTTATTATACAAAATATTTATATCAGGGGAAAAATATTTATATCCTGCATTTTTATACTGAATACAAATCCTTTCAAGGCAGCTTACAAATAGTGTTAAGCTACTTTAAAAAAGTAAAATAAACAAAATCAATGTTATAAAATGTCACCAGGATCCTTTCAACAGGACAGTTGGTGATAAAAGCAGCCCTGTGTGGGAAAGGGATAGTGTCCTGGGTAAATACACAAATAATATACAAAGGCTGCACCGCAGCACTGGCAACCTAGCGCTAAAATCAAATTTAATCTAGGGCTATGCAACGTTTATGTAGCAATGCAGAAATGACAGTCCTTGCCCGGAATAGGAATTGAAAAACAAGACAGGGGTGGGGGGGAGTGACACAGTTAAAAGGTGTCAATGGGACGGAAGTCTAACAGTGCTATCCTAGGCATACATACTCCCCACCCCTCAAGCGCAAGTAAATGGGGCTAACTCCCAAGTAAATGTGGTTTGAGAGGTTGCAGGTTTGAGATACCAGAAGACGAACGCATGGGATTAGAACATAAATAAAATTAGCTGCACGACACTAGGTACAAATTCTGCACGTAAAGGGAACAAAACCAAAAGATGGATTGACACAGGAGGAAAGAAAGAGGTTATTACTTCAAGGAAACCCAGCAAGTCTTAAGACGTCCAGGATGTCATCCTCATCTGTGCCAGTTCCCAGTCACCATTAAAGATTTAGGGCAAAGTTTTACCCTAAACCAGGGATGGGAGAACCAGAGGCTTGCAGGTAAATGTGGGTCTCTGGGCTTCTCTATCTGGCCCCTCAGATTCTCCCCACACCACGTGCCCCTCTCCCTAGACTGCAACCCCTCGCCAAACCTTTTTTGTTACTCTCTTTGAATGCTTTTCCCTGGCTGGGAAATGTTCTGGTAATTCCCCTTCAATGCCTGGATGGAAGATGGGGAGAGGGCGTGTGTGTGGCCGACTTGCACGCCTGGAATGTAGGCAACTGTGCAAACAGTTAAAAGGTTTTGAGGAATTATGTATTATTATTTATTAAATTTGTAAACCACACCATACCTGCAGGTCTCAGGGTGGTTACAAGAAAAAAATCACAAATAGATGGTAGAAGTTGTTCCACCCCGTCGTAACTTAATCAGCAGAAAGCCAAGAGCCACAGAGCTGCACAGTTTCCACGCGATGGCTGCCGTGACCTCTATAAGCAAACGTACTGTTTTCAATCTTTTTTGTGATTTTATGTGCACACATGAACACAGCCAACTTGCAGCTGATTTGAGGAAACAACTTCAACTGTTCTGAATTTGAATTAGGCTAACTTCAGTACTTAATCTGTCTTTTTTCTGTGAGGGCTGCAAGCTTTAACTGGTTTACCTGGTCAAGGACTCAGCTAAAGGCTGAGTTGGTTTAATTCTTGGGGCTTGCAATCCTACCATAGAGGTGCTAAATAAAGATGGACTTTCCTTTTGGCAACGAGAGCTAGCTTTTATTTATTGCCTTGCAATACACTTCCTTCAAAGTACCAAGAAAAGCATTCAAACTGTGCTGGCTGGAGTTCGTGGACAACACCAGATTGGCAAAGCTGGCTTTAGCTATGAAGAAGTATGCGCAGAATTTGAATCTCGATTTTGGCATAAACTTTGGAGGGTCACGGGCAATCTCCCTTTCTGCCTCTGCTTCTCCCACCTAAAACATATTACTCGCCTATCTTAAAGGTAAAGGTAAAGGGACCCCTGACCATTAGGTCCAGTCGTGTGTGACTCTGGGGTTGCGGCGCTCATCTCGCATTACTGGCCGAGGGAGCCGGCGTACAGCTTCCGGGTCATGTGGCCAGCATGACTAAGCCGCTTCTGGCGAACCAGAGCAGCGCACGGAAACGCCGTTTACCTTCCCGTCAGAGCGGTACCTATTCATCTACTTGCACTCTGACGTGCTTTTGAACTGCTAGGTCGGCAGGAGCTGGGACCGAGCAACGGGAGCTCACCCCGTCGCAGGGATTTGAACCGCCGACCTTCTGATCAGCAAGCCCTAGGCTCTGTGGTTTAACCCACAGCGCCACCTATCTTACAGGATTATAAATGCCGTGTGTGGATCGCATTGTATTTCTATAATGCTTTAGAGTTTAAAATTATATTAATCATTATTATTTAGCAGCAGCAGCAAGAGAAATCAATCCACTAATCTGCATTGGCACAAACTTCTCTCTCCCACTTTGCTGATTATCTCATGACAGAGGACCTTATTTAAAGTGTGCCAGCCAGGGAGGGCTTACCTGGGACCTTGTCGACAGATGCAAACACGGAGCGTTGTACGGTAGGGTCGCAGCTGCCACGTCGGGCTTGGTCGTAAAACCGGAACGGCAGGTGCTGAGATGCAGAAGCTGAGCCGTGTCCAAAGCCCATCACTTCGTTTGAAGGTTGGACCGGAAGGTCTAGGAGAGCTGGGTTTAAACGAGACACATTTCAAAATCAACATCAGCTGAAGAACCTGGAACCTCAGCTTGTCAAAACCGTGCCTAGGGATGATGGGAGTTGTAGTCCAACAACATCCAGAGGACTACAGACTCCCTATCCCTGGGTTACCAAAATGTAACAAGCTTTCTAAATGGAGAACTTTATCCCCCAGTTGGTATCTCTGCACCGGATCTGCAACGTGTTTTACGTATGCACTACTGTTGTTTTAAACTGTTTTTAAAGCTTCTATCTGTAAAACAAGCTTAACTGCTTTTGTGTATGCAAGTATTTTAACTGTTTTTCTATACGCAACTGTTTCACACATGTTTTATTCCCTTGTAAATCACCTCAGGTTGCGATAGATAGATAGATAGATGATAGATAGATAGATAGATAGATAGATAGATAGATAGATAAATGGTCCTTGCAGCTGTGACAATTCTCCGAATTCAGATTGTTGCAGATTTTTCCACGGAATGGGAGTTTTGATATTATCACACTGGATGGGAAGAATTCACTCTGGTCAGGGATGGGGAATGTGGTGTCCTTCAGGTGCAGATGGGCTACAGCACTGCTCATCCCTGACCACCGGCCACGCTGGCCCGAGCTGACGGGAATCGGGAGCCAGCCAAAAAATACATCTGGAGGGACACAGGCTTCCCGCATCACCCTTGCTTTTGCTACAAGACAATTGCCAAGAACAAGCAAAACAGTACATAATGGGGAAGGAACAAATTTTTGGAAAAAGCCAACTTTTGATATGAGAAAGACGACAATTTCACAGTGTCTTTTGGTACTGGAGAATCAATGCTGAGCGTTTCGGAAGTTTACAAAACTAATGATGTTAACGTTGTTTCCAATGCTAGCATGTATCCCATGCTAGTCCTACTCAGAGTAGGCCCATTGAAATTAATGGACATGTAGAATAACGGTACATGTTTTGTTTTAAGTTTATTGCTGTTTTTACTTTTATTTTTTGAATGCCGGGCAGCAGATTTGGGGGCTGTTAAGGGCAGTACAGCAAGCGGGAAGCAGGTTCAAAGTTCACTGGGCAGTCCTCTTGTGCAAATCCCACTAAAGTGAACATAGTTGTGCAACAGCATGTGAGTAAATAACTTAAGCTTGCAGGTATGAACAGAGCACTACTATGGCTGTTAAAAATATAGACTTTTACCATGTACACAACATTGTTCTCCTTTCCTATACAATACTTGTTTTGTTTTCAGCTACCAAGCTGGAAATCAGGGATAAGGAGCCTTTTCCATCCCTACAAAAGGATTCTCTTCTGTGCAACCTTTCGGAGTCTGCATGCCAGTGGTGGGCAAGGCCAGAAGCAAAAGCAGGCAGAATGAATGCAAATTTTACCTTCCTACAAGGAAACGTTTCTCTGCTCACCCAACCCTTTCTATCCTCCTCCATCCAGGCAGCAAAGCAGCATCATCAGAGTTCAATGACATATTCCAGCCAGGCACACACACACCCGATGAGGGTGCAAAGAAGGGCTGGTGAGAGGTATAACCTAGGGAGAGTCCCAAGGGCCAGGAAGAGAGGCTTGATGGGCCTTTCCCCGGTGTAAAGCAATGCAACTTTACGAGCAGGTACGTTTATCCAGAGAGCAAGTTACCTGCTATCCTTTGCATTTTCATACGCCGAGCCTGGATGCGGCCCTTTGCCAAGCGCTGCTTCGCAATGATGCAACGGATGTGATCCGAAAAGATGAAGGTGGCCTGAAGGATGGGGAAGGGCTTGGAATGGGGGCTGGAGGCTGGCTTGTGAATGATGATATTCAGGGCACGGCTGTCGTCTTCCACTCCAGTCACTTGCATATCCTTGGGGTGGGGGGGGGGGGAGAGAGAGAGGAGAGGAGAAGAATGTTTATGGCAAGAGATAGAATTTAGACCCAGTTTCTTGTCACAGCACCATGCCCACCCAAGGATAAAGTTGGAGCCTAGCAAGGTATGAGAGGCCAGAACTGGGTGGGCTCTACTGCAGCTCGAGGGCAGAGCCCAAAATGTTCAATGTAGGAAGGGGTCAGGGTCCCATTTCCCAGTGTCTCCCATAGCATGGCTGGGTAAGACCCCCCCTTCCTTCAAGGCCTTTGACTAACAGCATCTTTCAATGCAGACGGACTCGACAGACTGAGTGGTGTGGCTCAGGATCAGGCTGCTGCTTCACATTTCAGATTCTCTAGGGGAAGGGGCATTGAGGACAAGGAGAGTCCTGGTCAAAACACAGGCACAGATGCGACCAGCATGGAGGCTGAGGTTCCGGCCAAGCCTCATCTGACACTGAGTGTCAGTCTAACTCCCAGCTGAGTATGCCTAGGGTTATAAGAAATTTCCTGAGTGGGAAGCACTCCTCAAAGTCCAGCTGACTGAGCCGTGAGAGATGGATCCGCCAGCTTCTTTGGGATCCGCTAAATGAGGGATGGGGAACATCTGACCCTGTTGTTATACTACAAGTCCCATCGTCCATGAGCACTGGCCATGCTGACCTAGGCTGATGGGAGTTGGAGTCCAGCAACATCTGCACTAGATGATGTTACCAGGAAGCCTCCTAGCATTGCAGTACATTTTTATAGGCAACTCTCCTGAGTCTGTGCTGCCTCCAGAACATTACTCACAGCTGATCCCACCGGGGGGGGGGGGGGGAGAGAGGCAGCTTTTGCATGGGTCAGAACTGGAGTCAAGCAGTGCATGCAGTGCAGTGGGTTTCCTGGAAATTTTTCCTAAGCAAATCGGGCCAATTTGCACCTGAAAATGTCCAGTTTGCTCTGGAAAATTTGTTCTAATGCCCTGGAGAGTGCTCTAATTTAGCACATTCATTTTACATGTGTTCAGTAAACAAAGCTTTGAAACTGTCAAGTATGCCTGATGTCGCATTTGTGGCATTCATTGTTACTAATGAACTTATGTGAAACGAAGAGTTTTCCATTAAGGTAGCCATTTGGGGGAACAGATATCTCAGATTTCACCAGCCCCTTATCTGGCGGAAATCCACTAGGTTAAACGTTCTGGAATTGGCGGTTTTGTGGGGCAGGTTCAGGGGAGTCCCATACGCCCAGAGACTTTGCCCCTGTGCTCTAGGAGTGGTTGAGTCAACTGAACATATTCTTTTGAATATGTTTTGCCCATTCTATGCAGATCTTAGACAAAAACTTATAGCTCCACTCCTATGCCAACATAGCCCAGTAGACAGAGAAAGACTGGTTTTGTATTTGCTGAACAAGTTCACTGGAACAACAGCCTTCTCGGTGGCCAAATTTCTTTTTTTGGCCTTTAAGCGTCGTAAGGCTAAAATCGACTGTATTGACACGGGTCTAAATGTATAATATACTTTTCGCTGTTTCTAAGTGTCACGCTTTTCCAGATGTTTAGACGTTTTAACTTTTGTATGGATAAGATGTGCTTTCTGACTGACGGTCGAATAAATTTTATTGATTGATTAATTAAGCTAGCCAAGGCAGCAAAGGCAATGAATATTACTCTGACAGGGAGGGAAGTGTGGCAGAAAGGAACTTCTGTACATTGCAGCAATGCTTTCTCACAGAACCCTGTTCTGAAAATGTATCCCTAGTAGTATTTAAATCACGTGTTCTGCGACACACAAGGTAGACATAAATTCCACTGGGAGATAAATTTTGCTGGGACAAGCCTCAATGAAGTAATCTGCCTATTGCCCCAGGAAGCTGAGCCAGACCATTGGGTCCATCAAGAACAGTATTGTATACACTGGCCTGGCAAAGGCTTTTGTGGGATACAGGCAGGGGTCTTTCACAGCCCTTCCTGGGGCATTCAGCATGCAAAACAGATGCTCTACCACTCAGTGAATGCCACACAAGCAATTCGGAAGGTCCTGTGTCTGCCCCAAACCCCTCCACTTGCAGGGGAAACGCAGCAAGGCAGAGTGGTTTTGCTCAACTTTGGAATAAGGCCCGTGCCTTGTGGCCTTAAGGCAATCTTTCTTCACCACTGGTGACCAAGGATGCACCTTGTTTTGATGCCTCATCCCCCTAGAACAGGCATGTCCAACAGGTACATCGTGATATACCGGTAGATCACTGGACATCTGTGGTAGATCACCGGTAGATCAGTGGCTCCCCCCCCCCCAAAGAAGCTAAAAAACTTTGGCTCCCCTAAAAAAACCTCAACATCTTTGCCCTGCATCCCTAAAATGACCTGAACCACCAAAAGCAGGGCTTTCCTTCCTTAAAAAAGCTTAACGTCGCTTTCCTCCTCCCTAAAGAAACTCAACAACTTTTATGTGAACCCAAAAAAGGGCTTTCCTTCCTAATAAAAAGCTCAACAACTTTGACCTGAACCCCCCAAAAGGGGGTAGATCACTGCCAGTTTTTAACTCTGTGAGTAGATCGTAGTCTCTTGGAAGTTGGCCACCCCTGCCCTAGAACACAAGGTTTGATTCATTATACTTGCTGGTTTAAATCTAACCATCTTTTACACTTACCTGGAGAAGACCTGCAAACTTCACCACTCCCCAGCCTAAGCGGGCAACGTCCGGCTCCACCAAACTCATTTGGTAAATATCCACTGCCAGAAACCTCTGAACTTGACCGCCATCTTTTGTGATCACAGTGCAGGCAATTAAATCACTGTTATCTGAAATGGAAAAAGGAGGGGGGGAAGAGGAGAGGAAGCATCATCAGAGCCAATTGATTGCTTTCCGAAAAAACAATATTCTCAAAAGGTACCTTTGATTGTAGCGCTTTCATATTTCCAACTAGTTTTGTAGACATTTACACCAATCTACTGCATGCATTTTTTCTTGCTACATTGTTTAATACAGCCTTCTCCAACCTGGTGCCCTCCAGATGTCTCTGGACTACAACACTGAGGTCCAGCTCCGAGGGCCTTCTGGCGGTTCCTTCACTGCGAGAAGCGAAGTTACAGGGAACCAGGTAGAGGGCCTTCTTGGTAGTGGCGCCCGCCCTGTGGAACGCCCTCCCAGCAGATGTAAAGGAAATAAACAACTACAGTATCTGACTTTTAGAAGACATCTGAAGGCAGCCCTGTATAGGGACCTTTTTAAATGTTTGATGTTTTATTGTATTTTTAATATTCTGCTGGGAGCCGCCCAGAGTGGTTGGGGAAACCCAGCCAGATGGGCAGGATATAAATATATTATTATTATTATTCCCATAATCGCTTAACAGTTTGCCATGCTAGCGATGATAGGCATTGGAATCCAACAATATTTGGTGGACAATAGGTTGTGGACGGCTGCAATGATGCTTTTCTGGGAATAAATCCCTTGTGTGTTAAGGCCCATGCAGAGACCCACACACAGCAACCCTAGCTGTTCTGGAAGCAAGCGCAACCTGAGCACAACAGCACTCTCCCCTGCTGTGATTTCCAGCAGCTGGTATTCAGAGTCTAGCTGCCTCTGGTGGTTGAGGTAGAGCAGGCTTCCTCAAACTCGGCCCTCCAGATGTTTTTGGCCTACAACTCCCATGATCCCAAGCTAGCAGGACCAGTGGTCAGGGATGATGGGAGTTGTAGTCTCAAAACATCTGGAGGGCCGAGTTTGAGGTTGCCTGAGGTAGAGTCTAGCCATCGCTGCTGGTAGCCACTGAGATCCTTGCCCTCCATTCATTTGTCTAGTTCTCTTTTAAAAACCATCTTGGGGGCCAGCACTACCACTTGTGGAAACAAAGTCCATAGTTTAACTCGTGTTTTGCAAAGAAGCAGTTTCTTTTGTCTGTCCCCAATCTTCCAACGTTCAGCTTCCCTGGATGCCCACAAATTCTAGTCCCGTGCAGGAGGGAGAAAGGCTTTTCTCTGCCCACTTTCTGCACAACATGCATATTTTTATATATCTCTTGATCATGTCTCCTCTTACTTGCCTTTTGTTCTTAACTGAAAAGTCCAAAATGTCCTGATGCGTCCCCTTCCTATTAAGGAGAGGTGCATTACATACTGACTGAAATAATGTGTTTGACCTTCTGCAATACAACCAAGTGTACACCCATTTCCTTGGAAAGCAGGGGTAAGCCGGCCAAACTACATATTTTGTTGGTTCCTCGTTAAGGGACATCTGGTGCTCCAAGCAACAGTAAACCCGCTCAGCATGTATAGGAGCAGCCTTTTGGGTGGGGATGCAAGCTCACAAATAGGAGGTGCCACAGAAAAAACCTCCACCTCCAACTGGTCCCCAAGTGATGTAAAGTGTTGTAAAGTCCGGGCTAGACCAATGAATGCATCTCTCTCCCCCAAGCCCATTATCTAAACCTACAGCAAAATCTCCGTGGGGGGAAATGGCTAGTCTCCACAGACTATAAATAATGTGAATTTCCAGGAAAAGTGACCAATCTGATATTTAATCTTTGCAATGGCAAAAATATCAGGGGGCTGGGGAACTGTGTGCGTTTAGACAAGAGACATTGGAAAACTGAACTGCGAAATGCACTTTAATGCCTCATAGCTCAATTGTGATTGTTCTATAAAAACAGAGGAAGGTTACAGGAATATACATTAAACTGCATCAATGAAGCAGGGGGAGGCAGGTACCAATCAAACAATCAATATGCAGGAAACGACGACACCATTACATTTGAAAGCCAAAAAAGAATATTGCAATTTGATTTGCTTTAAGAACACCCATATAAAATACCCGACAGATAGATTATAATCACATTTCCCGTTAGCTTACAAGCTGCTTACTTAAATTCTGCACAGGGAGTTCATTTCCTGACAGAACCAAGGCTAAAAACTCAAATGCACACAATTCCTAGGACCATAAGAAATGGTGTCAATTCAGCCTTGACATTTCTCTACATCACATCTAATTGGCAATGCGTTGCCTATTCTCCAAACAGCAATTTCACAGTCTTGTGCTAACAGATGTGCACAGATGTTGTCAGCACATCGCAAAACAAAGTGTTGACTCCAACACATTACAACGCTCCCTTTGTAGCAGAAACTCATGCCGATTTCCACATCTTGTGGTAGCAAATTCCACGAATCTGTCCTGTGTTGGGTGAAAAAGTGCTTTCCTCCCTCCTAAATCTACTGCCAGTCCATTTAAATGGAGGAGCCTACGTTCTAGAATTATGAGAGAGGGAGGGGAGAAAATTCTTTCTTTATCCTTCATTTCCACTATGCAAAATTCTATAAATATCCTGCAAGCAGGAGTGGAGCACAAGAGCTCTCTTCCCTCTTGTGGTTTCCAGCATCTAGCCCTCTCTTCCATGAATTTGTCTAATCCTCCTTTAAAGCCATCCAAGTTGGTGGCCATCACCGTCTCCTGTGAGAGTGAGTGCCACAGTTTAACTATGTGCTGCATGGACAAGGACTTTCTTCATCTGTCCTACATCTTCCAGCATTCAGCTTCGCTGCATGTTCATGAGTTCTAGTGTTCTGAGAGAGGATAAAAACTTTTCTCTATCCACTTCCTCTAAACATGTTCCCTTTTCCTGACCGGGAAAGTACGCCAAGCACCTGAGATAATTTCAAATATCTTTTTTCAAAAAAATTCTAGGGTGCCGTTTTTGAGACAGTGACAAGAATTGTACACAGTATTTCAAAAGGTAGCTGCAACATAAGTGTTATAAAGGTAAAGGGACGCCTGACCATTAGGTCCAGTCGTGTCCGACTCTGGGGTTGCGGCGCTCATCTCGCTTTATTGGCCAAGAGCCGGCGTACAGTTTCCGGGTCATGTGGCCAGCATGACAAAGCCGCTTCTGGCGAACCAGAACAGCGCACGGAAACGCCGTTTACCTTCCCGCCAGAGCGGTTCCTATTTATCTACTTGCACTTTGACGTGCTTTCGAACTGCTAGGTTGGCAGGAGCTGGGACCGAGCAACGGGAGCTCACCCCGTCACAGGGATTCGAACCGCTGACCTTCTGATCAGCAAGCCCTAGGTTCTGTGGTTTAACCCACAGCGCCACCTGGGTCCCTTAACATAGTGTTATATATGGGCACTAAAACACTGGCTGTTTCATTTGCTTTCTATTCCTTTCCTAGCAATTCCTAGCATGGGGTGATAAAAGTCATACTCAAGAGCAGGCCCTCTGAAATCAGTGGACTGACATTTATTTATTTTACAAATTTATGAACTGCTTGACGAGTCAAAGGACACCAAAGCGATGTACAGCAAAAATAAAATACAAAGAATACAAATTCTTAAAACAAGGAAACTATTCCTGTGGATTTACACTTAGTATTTCATATATGACTAGGTCACATCTCAGGAAAAACGTGAAACCAACAGTCTTCAGTAGGCATCCAAACATCACGATGCTGGGCACCTGTTTAATTCCAGTTGGTAACCAATTCTAGAGGACTTGAGCCGCAGTACTAAATACCAATTTCTAGTACAGACTTAAGCACACCTCTGCGACATGTACAGTGGAACCTCGACTTACGAGTAAGTCGACTTACGTATTTTTCGAGTTACGAAGGATCAAAGCAGCCGCGGGCTTACGAATTTCTTCGACTTCCGAATTGGAAGTCGAGGTTCCACTGTATTTCCGGTGGGGTTTTTTTTATTTTTTTCCAGAAGGGAAGAGAAGGCGGGACTTCGCTCGAGCGGCCATTTTGGTCGCGAGCGGAGCCCGGAGCGGCTGGAGGCGGGCGGCTCTGCCTACAGCAGCGCCACAGCCACTTTTTTGTCAGGGGGGCTTTTTTTTCCCACCATGGCGGTGAGGCTTTTTTCCGCCCGCCATGGCAGCGCGCCTGCAAGCGCCGCTTTTCCCCCTCAGGGAGGCGCTTTTGTTTTTCGCCATGGCGGCGAGGCTTTTTTCCGACCGCCATGGCGAAAAACAAAAGTGCCTCCCCGAGGGGGAAAAGCGGCGCTTGCAGGCGCGCTGCCATGGCGGGCGGAAAAAAGCCTCACCGCCATGGCGAAAAACAAAAACGCCTCCCCGAGGGGGAAAAGCGCCTGCGAGCGCCGCTTTTTTTCCCCTCGCCATAGCGGCAAGGCTTTTTTTCGCGCAGCTGCAAGCGCCGCAGCCGCTTCAAGCGGAGCCGGGAGCGCGCTCCCTCTCGCTCCCCTCTTTCCCCGTGCCTTTTTTTTTTATGGGGGCCATGGCGGCACGGTTTTTTTGCGCGCCATGGCTACGGCTCCGCTCCTTGCAGCAGCGCCGCAGCCACTTTGAGCGGAGCCGGGAGCGCGCTCCCTCTCGCTCCCCTCTTCGCCGTGCTTTTTCCTTTTGGGGGGGGCCATGGCGGCGTGGTTTTTTTGCGCGCCATGGCGGCGGCGAGCACCCATCAGAGCCACCTGCAACAAAAGGAGAGCTGCGGGAGCCTGGCCGTCCACATCGACAAGGTAAGTGACCCTCGATTTCTCTTCCCATAAAAAAGGTAAAGGGACCCCTGACCATTAGGTCCAGTCGTGTCCGACTCTGGGGTTGCGGTGCTCATCTCGCTTTATTGGCTGAAGGAGCCGGCGTACAGCTTCCAGGTCATGTGGCCAGCATGACTAAGCCGCTTCTGGTGAACCAGAGCAGCACACGGAAACGCCGTTTACCTTCCTGCCAGAGCGGTTCCTATTTATCTACTTGCACTTTGACGTGCTTTCGAACTGCTAGGTTGGCAGGAGCTGGGACTGAGCAACGGGAGCTCACCCCGTCACAGGGATTCGAACCGCCGACCTTCTGATCAGCAAGCCCCAGGCTCAGTGGTTTAACCCACAGCGCCACCTGGGTCTCTTCCCATAGGAGCGCATTAATCCATTTTTAATGCACTCCTATGGGAAATTGCGTTTCGACTTACGAGTGTTTCGACTTCCGAATGTGCATTCGGAACGTATTAACTTCGTAAGTCGAGGTTCCACTGTAGTACTCTCAGCAGTGCCCCATCTGAGGTGTGCAGTTGCCAAGCGGGGATATAAGGGGCAAACTGGTCCCTTAGGTAATCTAGTCTCAAGTTATCTACCATACAATGTTATCTAGATCCATTAATTTAAATGGGTCGGCTTCCAAGTGCGAGTAACATCACCCATGGAATTTGGCTTTCAGCAGACTTTGATCTAGGAATAGCACATGCTCACTGTGGCTACAGAGCCTGATATTTTGATCGGGGGTACCAATGCCTCTTCCAGAAGTCTGTGCAGTGGGGTGGGTGGAACTGAGATATCTCACAACTACATCACTGTTTTATTCAAGCGAGCTGAAGCAGCTGGGCTTGTTCAATGTCGTCGGCCAAGGGAGGGTCAGATGAATTGACTTAAGGCTCAACTGCCTAGGACAGCCATTACAGTAAGATTAATTCTTTGAAATACCAAATATGACCGACATTTTCTATTAATATGTATTGGATGTGCCAAGATGGAAACAAGGACTTTAGATTTCCCAGCAAACGCAATTTATTTTCATAACAAAAGAGCGGGGCATTACCAGAATGTCATATGGCTATTTTGGGTATTCATGACTTCCAGTTAGTGTTACTTCGGCAACAGGTTTTTTTTTAACCCTCCCATCAGAAACAAAGATAAAGACCCTCACAAATAAAAAATGCCTCTACATGCCCATTTGTGAGGGGAGACCAGCCCACTTCTCTTAGCCCAGATACCCCTCACTTTAAGAACCGCTTCGCCATTTGCATCACCACTGAACCCAACTTAGGCAGCCAGGATGATAATATGTCAGCCTTCAACAACCTGGTCACCTCCAGAAGCTCTTGGAGATAGGTGGAGACTAGGGGTGGAAGAGTCAAGAGGTGTGGAGATCTCCCAATATTCTTTACTTGTTCCCACTCCAAAAAATTGCAAGTCTCTTCTAGGCTTGACCTCTTCAACTAGGAGGCTCCAAACATTCTCCAGGACAAAGGAAAACCATAGGGATCTTATTATGCATTGTGGGCAGCTTTGCAAAGGCCCAATCTTTGGAAGAGCAGGGAACTTAAGTTATTCTTGCAAAAAATCCTCTCTCCATTTTCAAGTGAGAAAAAGAGGGGTTTAGCAAACCCCAACAGGACCAAGAGTTCCAGTTCAGCACTGTCTTGTTAATCCTTATTTTTCTCCCCCTGAGGCTTTGAATGGCTTTCTTTGGAGAATGCACTTTTGTCCTCCTTCCCATTAAGATGCCACTGTTTACTCACTCAAGTCTAGGACATCGTCGGTTTTAATTAAGTCCTCCTCCCTCGTCAACGGCAGCTGAGTCTCTGGCTCATCCTGGAGGTGCAGCGACAGGGACCGCATCATAAAGAAGACTCTGATTGCCTGAAAACACAAGGGAGAAAAGCTGATTCTTTCTTTTTAAAGGTAATAAATAATAATAATAATAATAATAATAATAATAGACCAAAACCTGGCTTAGATTAGGGTGGGGACCTCTGGCCTGTGGGCAATTTGGCCACTGGGGACATTTCCCCCATACCAAGTCCCCCTGCCCCACACCTGACATCATACAACATCATACATGTGAGAGGCAAATTAAGGATGTGGCTCCAGAGGAACAATCGGATGAGCTTCCAGTTGTTCCCTAGGCAAGTGGGGCTTGCTGATAGCACACAGATTTTAATGCCACTGTACAACCTATGGTGAGCAATGGGATTCCTGACCACCATCCGTCCCAGTTTTTTTCCCTCCTCTAACATTTACAAGAATCTTGGGGCACTGCTGCTATCCCATCTTAGACAAGGCCCTGCCAGGTGAAGGCTAATGGAGAATGGAGAATCACTCTTTACTCTGGCTTTGTTTTACTGGAAATAAATATTTCTTTTCAGCAGCCCTAGCAGTGGAAGAGGAGGAGGCAAATAATCACCCAATGGTGATTTCATCTGGCCAAAAGGGAGGCTTACTTGAAGGGACCCGATATAGGGAATATCTTTAACTTTGAGTAGGTTCCCTATTTTTTGCAGGAGAGTGTAGTTTTTTATGCTTTCTGTATCCAGATAATATATAGGGCTCTGAAAATCAACAGCAGTATCTAGAACTGGCCTGGAAATTCACTGGCAGCCAGTGAACCTGTTTGTTTGTTTTCTTTAATTGAACCTTGTTTTTTCTGCAGCTAACAGGCCTGGCGGTTGCCTTTGAAACCAATTCCAGTTTCCGAGAACCTTCTGGTGAAAGCCTCGCATCATAAATTCAGCCTGAATAACCTTGATGAGGCTCATTTTTACTTAGGAAAGGGGGCAATTGGAGCATTCACCTGAGTTAGTCAAGCAATAAGCCCTAAAGGGCTCTACAAGAAGGAAGTGGTTTGTGACTTTCTATAGACAAAATGAAAAATAAATAAATATATTTTTAAAAAGAGAAATGAATCCTTGGAATGCAACCTTTGTTTTTAAGAACAAATTTTGGGCATGAAGAGGAAGGCTACCACCACTTGTTTCTGTGGAGAGATGACAGATTAAAGGAGAAAGCTTCAAACAGCTGGTCTAGCTTCGCCTGCTTTAAAAGATAAGCACATTAGCTTTGGAAATCAGGATGGAATGGCCCAAGGCTCACACAGAAGAAGAAGAAAAAGTGTTTCTGAACTTCAGAAAACTCTGCTAGCTAATCAGAAGTGCCTCAAAAGGAATCAAAGTTCTGTTCTAGGAAAAAGGGTCCCTGGCTTTCCAAGAAGTGCAAGCAAACGAGATAAGAGATAACATCCTGTGTCTCGAAGTGACAAGGCAGAATAAACAGAAGAGCTTAGAAAGGCCGTCTTGATTGCTGGTATTTCCAAGAAAGTTCTCAAGACCAAAAAGAAAAAAAGATGTTGTCGCTAATTCATTTCTTCCTCCCCGAAGATACAGCAGTTCTATGTACGCTGAAAGGATGAAAGCGGTCTAAACTGGAGTGTGCCATCAATACAACGGAAGCAAGCACATCTACGTGGTATTGTGTTTTCTGCAGAAAATGAAACAAATCAATTTCCTAGCTAGAGCTCCAAAAGGAAGGTTATTTGAGTACAGGTTGTTCAGCTCACCAGGAGCCTCACAGTCAGAAGAACATGGTTTGGTGATCCAGCAAACGCCTTAAGAAACAAACAAACCCTGCTAGGACACACAGAAGCGTTTTCTTTTTCAGAGCATCTCCAGGTCCTCGCTTGCTTCTGGCAATGTTATCAGAGAGGTGTCAGGAAACAATTGGAAAATGTAAACGGTGTGCTTAACCTGTCTGTTGTGCAAAGAGCAACATGGGACCTCTCTAAAGATCTCTAGTTGGTGGTGGGGACACCTCTGTAACTCTCTGTCTTATTGTTTATCTAGGGCCTGACTGCACCAAGAAGTCACATGCCAGCAATCATCAACCCCAACACACACCCATGTCTGAACAGCTGGATGTGTTGCTCCCAGATTTTGTAGCAAATGTGGGGCTTTCTAGGAGAGTAAGAAGTGTGGCTTTCTTTTCTCCCTTCTGGTTGATCAACAGCACCCCATGGCATGGCAGCAGCTAATGCAGGGGTAGGCAACCTAAGGCCCAGGGGCTGGATGCGGCCCAATTGCCTTCTCAATCCGGTCGGCGGACGGTCCGGGAATCAGCGTGTTTTTACATGAGTAGAATGTGTCCTTTTATTTAAAATGCATCTCTGGGTTATTTGTGGGGCATAGGAATTCGTTCATCTCCCCCCCCCCCGCCCCAAAAAATATAGTCCAGCCCACCACATGGTCTGAGGGACGGTGGACCGGGTTGCTGACCCCTGGCGTTGCCCTTATCACAAAAATGCATGCCAACACTCTCTTAGCGCTTTCCCAGCCAAAAAAAAAAAAAAACTGCTGGGGGAAAGAGAACACAGGCTTGCTGCCTTGATCCTGTCCCCATGGCAGCTTCTACAGGAAGGAAGGATGCCAAGGACAGTGCAGCCACTGTCCTTTCTGCCCTATGCCAGCTCTTATGAGGACAGGCTGAAAGCAGAGGTGCGCAGGCAGAAGCACTGGCAGTGACCACAGTGTGCCTGGCTCCTCCCCCCCCCCCGGGAACCATTTTTAATTATGTCAGTCCAGATACACCCTTGCCAGGGGACTGTAGCTCCCTTGGAATCTTGTTCCCCATTGCAGGGAGGAGTGGTGATGCTGCTAATTCACATGCCCGCTTATTCCCAGGTATCCCCATGGTCTGTGTTCGAGTCGGTAGCAAGTTTGGAGCCAATCGTGTGGAGATTCATCCTGCGTGCCACCCCCACTGGCGAAAGGACTGAACCGTGGGAATCAACACTAGTCATGGAAGCCCACAAGCAACAACACTCTCGTGTTATTCAGAGGTATACTGCCTTCAGTACTGGAGCTAGCATATTGTTGTGTAGTCTTATGGGGTGTTAGGGGAGGGGTAGTACCACTGGTGGGGCACACACCGTGCTCCTTCTGGGGAGGTTTCTCCACCCTTGGGTCCCCACCCTCCTCTCAACTCTCACCTGTGAGTCCTAGAAGCTGTCAGCATGCGACAGCAGCCACACCCTGGAAGCTGGCTTTGGCTGGATGGCTAAACCAGGTGTAGGTAGCCGGTGGGTCTCAAACCCTCAGGGAGTTAGGGAATTCTCCTGCGTGCGAAGACAGGCTCTGGCGGACGAGACCAATAGATCTGACCCTAAATCTCTGGGATATCTTTGGGAGAACAAAAAGGCTAAGGAGTAAACGCTATGTAAATCTGGAGTGGAGTCCCTAAAGTGATTAGATTAGATGGCGCCTTTTATGCCTCCTTCTGGCAAGGCCTGCAGACAAGCTGGTGGCAAATGTATTGCTCTGCTTTCTTTTGGACCACATCAGTAAGGATGAGTGGGGGGTCTGAGCATACACAGTGCCCAGGCTTGCGCCCCAAGGAGGTCACTCCGGTGCTAACACCGCGGTTTGACTTCACCCCCAGAGGTGCGCTCCGTTTCTGCCGAGACAGACAGATGCCAACAACAGAGCAGTTCTCTGTCATTGCCTGCCAGATCACTGTGGACCCACTGGCTATGCTGACCTGGGCTGATGGGAACTGCAGCCCCAGACACCTGGAGGGCACCAGATTGGGGAAAGCCGCTGCACACACCCACACTCCTGAGCTCCTTTGAGGGAGGGAAAGGGGGGATAAAAATGTACTGAATTTAAAAATATCTCACCCTCCGCGTTCTTTCCACATCTCCACAGGGCAGCCTCTTCACAAAGTCAATCCCAGTGAGAGGGGTTCCTGTTGGCGGCAGCAGAATGGAGGCATCCATCATCAAGTACTCGACATTCATGGGCTTAAGCTGGGAAAGGAATTTCACACTTAACATGTGACATAATCCCAAGTGCAACCTTAAAAGCAACCGTACCTTTAATACTACTTCCCCACCCTCTCCCTGCGGAAAGGTAACTAATAATAGTTTAAAACTAGCAAACTATACTACGTCAGGCAACAAAAAATTGTGTACGTGGAACTTTTCCATCTTATAAAGCCTGTTAGGTCAGACCAAATGATAATTTGCCATATTTACCACTGTGCTGATATTCCATTCCTTGCCTAAGACGATGTTATGCATAATAAGCAAATGCTGTGGAATTTTGATAACCTCACACATTCTAAATCTATGAGCTCTGAGTAGTTAATTAAAGGTTTTTTAACATTTCTGCACGTGTCTGCACACATTTATTGTTTAACCTCTGGATTATTATTATTTTAAAGTGTGGTACTCTAAGATGAGACACGTTAATGTTCAGTTTTGCCCTTCTCCATCCACACGGCCATTTCATGAATTACTTACAGTCATGCTTCTGTATTCATCTTCAAACATATCCAGAAAAATCTCTTCGCCCTTTAATAGGAAACAAGAGGAATGCATTTGCCCCTCCATAAACATCCCCTCCGCTTCTCATTAGAGAATTGTCTTAAAACTTCCCACCTTACCCACATTCTTCAAGGACCATTTCTGACCAAACTAGGAATGAAAAGAGCTACAGCTTCCCGTTATCTGGATAAGCTGCCGGCTGTTTATCTCTCCCTGTCAAGGCTGCGATTCCTAAACGCCACTTTGGCGGGTGCCTTGCTTGATTTGCCTCTTGTGGAAAAACATGGTGCCTGGCCTTAATTAAACAGAACAGCTTTGGAAATGGCTTGAGTGCCTGGCAAAGAGGCCGTTTCTGCTGATCTTCCTGTTTATAAGCTTCCAGACCTTTAAATAGGAAGAAGTCATCTAAGGGTCGACTCACACGCAAGGCAGCAGCAGCGGCACAATGACCCCAGTCGTTGGCCACCGCCACCAAAATAGGTAGGGTCTTGGGGACCAGAAAAACTTAGCTGAAGGCAGCGGCAGCACTTCCGTTTTGTGCTCATAAACCAGTATAGTTTATGGTAGAAACCTGCTAGCAACTCTACAAGCTGAAGTTTTATGGGGTGACTTCAAAGGCTACAGAGATGGTGTTGTTGACTAGACGCAGCTCATTGGCCCTCAGAAGTGCCCACCCTTGGGATAACTAGCATGGTGCCCTGCAGGCCCTGATGAACTACAGCGCCCATTAGCACCAGGCAACATGGCCAATAGCCAGTAATGATGGGAGTTGTAGTCCAACATCTTCTAGAGGAGTCCACCATGTTGGCTTTACCAGAGTCTGGTAAATTCCTGCCCAGTAAGTGGTGTCTTAGGTTCTAGTCTTATTAAGCTATGAAAAGGCAACCACGTACTTTAAAAGGTTCCCCGCTGGCTCCCTCTATCTTCCCCTGTATTCAGAGGTTAGGGAAACATGGAAAGCATGAGAATACTGTACCTTATAAAAACGCCGCACCAAGTGAACGCTTTCTTCTCTCGCACCCTAGAAAGAAAAGGAAACGGCTCAGTTCTACTTCGTGGAGGGCAGCTTTCAATAAGGCTTTAAAAGCAGCAAATGTCTTTCCCCAATACCATTGCTTCCCCCCTGGAAAGCCAGTTAAAAGAAAGAGGAGGACATCTCATGGCACACTCCAGTGCAGGGGTAGCCAACTTGGTGGGGGCGGGATTCCCATCAGCCCCAGGCGGTGCAGCCAATGATCAGGGATGATGAGAGACGGAGTCCAACAAGATATGGAGGGCACCATGTCAGCTACCCCTACCTGATGAAATGGGCAGAATCCAGACTGCTTCAGAAAGGTTCTAATGTGTTCAGCCCCCCACCTTAACGCGGGGGTCACGTTCCGAGGCGCCACATGCATCAGTGAAATTGCATGTAATTGAAACCTATCAAAAAAAGCCTACAAACACCCTGTTATGCCCTTTTAGTGACATTTCAGTGACGTCGACGTTTCTGGGTTCGCCGTCATGTGCGTATACACAGTTGCACACATGCTGAACGTGTGTAAGAGCGTGTATTAAGAGGAAGTTGAAAACATGTACCAATAGCAACCGTAACCCAACAACAGCCCGCATATTGGTGTTCATAAGTTGTGTCGTTTTCATTTTAACTCTTTATTTGTGCTTTTGCTCTGTATTTTTATCTTGTGAACAGCATCGCTGATTAAATGTTCTCAGGACTGGGAAATTACCCCTTCCCTTCCCAAGACCATGGTGAGGGCTGACACCCAGACTAGGCAAAACAAGACCAGACAGACCAATGGAATGACGTGGAAAAAAGCAGTCAAATTGGGCACACCCTGGTGGCAGAGCTGTAGCAGTTTCTTCGACTCCTAACTCTTTGCTCTCAGTTCTGCTTGTAGGCATGGATTCTAGCCCAATCAAATGCTGGTTGTTGGAGATTCATTCCCCGTGTGCAGTCATGGGTTTATTGTCTATCACATGACTGGGTATGTGTTTTGATTCCACAGGAATGGGATGTGACGGAAGACAGGATGTTTGTCTTATTGTGTTCCCTGAAGTGGGACTATTGTTCTTTGTTCTTTCTCTTTGCTGCCTGATGATAGAGAGGGAGCCATAATGAAGTGCTCTGTGTGTGTTTATATGTAAATAAAGTAGATTAGCCAAGATGCTGAGTTCTGTTATGCAACTGTGCAAACCTCTGCGGATCCCTAAGTGTGCTGGTGTCTTCTGGCATCAGTCGCTGTGATGTTCGGGCTGAGGAATGCTCTTGAGGCTCCCGAATGATCGTCCAGGAGGGAGGGAACATGCCAGTCGGGCATGTGTCTCTGCCAAGGTTCTACTTGTGTGTAGGACGTTTCCTGACACTGCTAGCAAAAAAAAACACCTTAGATTTTTTTTAAAAAAATGAAATGTATTCTGGAAATTTTGTTTTATCTTTTTACTATGCGTGCTGCATTGACAGAGTTCTACTCCTAAAGATGGACTGTTAGCAACCAGAGGACTTTTGACACTTTCATACCAGCAGTTAAGAGGAAAAAGGTGTCCAAACCCCGCAAACACTCACCTCCAAACAGGCGAGGTGAACATCCTTTATAATTCTACCATGTTTGGACATCACCAGCTGCTTCAGCAGTAAGCAGCCAAGCTCCAACGTAGCCAAGCGAATTTTCCCATCTGCATGTTGGGGGAGCGAAGAGCAGGAAAAAGTTAGTAAAAACTTCACTGCATTGTTGAGATCAAGTTGCTGACGTCACAGCTTTACGGGCCAGCGCTTTAGCACCACTAGTCAAATTCAAGTATCTCAACACCGTGGCATGTTTTAAGTACAAAATGCAAAACACTTCTTGAACTCAAACAAACACTGGAGCATGGAAATCCACAATTTGGCCAAAGCAGCCGTGCTCTCTAGAGATTAACAGAACGATTCACTGAGACCATTACAACTAAGAACTTTTAACTCCGCCCCCGCATTCTCTCTCCTCTTCTCTTTTCTTTTTTGAAAACTTTATTAATCTTTTAAAAAGATACAAAGGAAAGTAAAAAATAAAAATTACTTACAATAAATCAATACAATGTTTTCCACAGTTTATACCTGTAATATCTACTATCTAACCATATACTTTTCTTCTGTATCTTCCCCTCCCTCCCCCCCCACCCCCACTGTACTTCTCAGCGAGTCTAGGATTACCACTCCTTTGCTCTACTGTATTTCCATACCTCTATCTAAATTTTTTCCACCTTTTATTTTCTTGTTTGAGTCTTTACATAGCTGCTATTAGGTTGGCATTTCCCACTTTCTGTATGATATATTTCCTAAATTTATCCCACTTTTCAATTTTTTCCTCTTGCTTAATTCCACTTATTTCTCCATATCTCATTTCTAAATTGTAATAGTTTAACATTTTCTTTTCTTTTTCTGTTGTACAGTGGAACCTTGGTTTTCAAACATAATTTGCTCCAGAAGACTGTTTGACTTCCGAAACATTCAAAAACCGAGGATCAAAGGGCTGGCTGCAAAGTCAATGGGGGGGAAATGAAAAATGCACCATGGAAGCTGTTCGACTTACGAGGCACGTTTGAAAACAGAAGCAATTACTTCTGGGTTTTCGGCGTTCGGGTTCCGAATTGTTCGGCTTCCGAGACTCTTGAAAACCAAGATTCCACTGTACAGTGAAACCTAGGTTCTCGAACGGCTCCGTTTTGGAACGTTTCGGCTCCCGAATACCAAAACCCCAGGAGTAAATGCTCCGGTTTTCGAATGTTTTTCGGAAGCCGAAAGTCCGACGCGGCTTCAGCTTGAGTGCAGGAAGCTCCTGCAACCAATTGGAAGCCGCGCCTCGGTTGTCGAACTTTTTGGAAGCCGAATGGGCTTCCGGAACGGATTAAGTTTGACAACCGAGGTTTGACTGTATCTCCTAAGACCATGAACCTGATGGTTGGGACTGTCACTGATATTTATGAGCAGCTCCGAGAGCCTCTTTTAGCCAAATAATGTTGTTGTCATTATTAACAACAGGTGTTTACTTCAATTATTTAAATATTTTATATTGCCCCTTGCCGTTCTCAACCGTTTTTAACACAAGTAAAAAAGCAGCAGTTGAGACAGTAAGGCAGCAGGTTACAAACGCAGGTGAAAAGCACTGGGATACCTGAGCATATTAAAAGGGCTACGGTTCAGTTCCCACATAATGCTAGGCCAAACCACGCAAACACATGAATAAGCAGGCTCCCAGAGAGGAGATCACGGCAGCTTTGCTCCTCCTCCAGTCCTTCTGCCGATGCACTGCAGCGATCTAAGCCGTGGGCTGCCTTAAGACAGGCTTGTGGTTTGTCTCTCTTCCAAGCAAACCACGGAGCTGTAAGCCAGAAAGGCAAAAACCTCTGGTTACAGCTCACAGTTTGTCTGGGGCAAGATGAACCGCCCACCCGCGTGTTCCCACTAAGCCATGGTTTGGTTTAGCGTTACATGTGAACCGGGTCAGCCTTTCATGACCTAATTGGAAGGGCATGAGATCAGAGCTCCCACATGCGATGAAAGTTAGAAAGCTTCCCTGGCAGAGGGGAGAGAGAATCTCATGTCCATGCTGAATATCAAGGCTAGGGGTTAGATTCATCACCTGCCTAGGCAGTCCCATAACCTGTGCTTTGTGTATTGCAGGGGCAGCTACCCCCTGCCCTCCAGCTGCTGACTCCAACTCCCATCAGCCCTGATCATTGGCCACACTGGCTGGGGATAAAGGGAGCTGGAGTCTGGCAATAGTTTGGAGTGCGGCAGCTTACTCCTCCCCGACCTCTGGTGTGGTCCATGCTGTTAACAACAGTCTCAAAGCTGTATAAATTATGCAAATTTGCTGAACTTGCAAGATCTTTTCTTTTGCATAATTGTTTTCTGCTTTGGCAGCAGATAGCAAACGCCTCGTTGAAAAAACCCATGGAAGGAAGGATCTGGGATGTCAGCATTGCCGCCTATTCCAAATTCTTTCTTGCTCAATACGGGACTTGGAGAAGCAGGCTGTATAGACACACCCACACACCCACACCCACACCCACACCCTTTTCAATGAGACGTTTGCTGTAAGTGGTTGCACTGTATCTGGAATTGCTCGCTTTGAGCTCTGGTAGGATTCTGCCCGCAACATCCTCTGTTAAACAACTGATCTCTTTACATTCCCACAAGACGACTTTGCCTCAAGAGACTGAGAGTCAATGACTTCTTGTGTTCTGCTACTGCCGATGTGAGTTATGCTCATTGTTTGAAGACGCCTTTGGCGTTGGCTTGCTGCTTCATGCTTTCATCGTCAAACACAGCTTCAGAGTTCCTGCCTTGAAATCAAAGCAGGCTACAGGCTTGTAAATTTGTCCTACAGGAGTCTTTGCCAACCTGCTGAAGGCTGCTGTGAGTTGTAGTTCCAAAATGTCTGGAGGGCAACAGGCCGACAATGGCTATCCTATGGCAAAAGCCCTTCTGGCCCACAAAGGATGGTGCTTTGCATACTCTTGGGGACCCAGGTGGCGCTGTGGTTAAACCACAGAGCCCAGGGCTTGCTGATCAGAAGGTTGGTGGTTCGAATCCCTATGACAGGGTGAGCTCCCATTGCTCGGTCCCTGCTCCTGCCAACCTAGCAGTTTGAAAGCACGTCAAAGTGCAAGTAGATAAATAGGAACCGCTCTGGCGGGAAGGTAAACGGCGTTTCCGTGCGCTGCTCTGGTTCGCCAGAAGCAGCTTAGTCATGCTGGCCACATGACCTGGAAGCTGTACGCCGGCTCCCTCGGCCAATAAAGCGAGATGAGCACCGCAACCCCAGAGTCGTCCGCGACTGCACCTAATGGTCAGGGGTCCCTTTACCCTTTACCTTGCATACTCTTGGTTTCAGCACTTGTTAGCACAAAAAAGAAGATTGACAAAAACCCTCTACCTGGCTGAGCGGCATAGTTCATTATCCTGATGAGCCTCTCAGCGAGCACGTGATTGTACGAGGTCTTCTCCTCGGCATCCAGTGCCGAGAGCTGAATTCTCGCCAGCGTGACTGGCTCGATTCCTTTGAAGACAGAAAAAGTGTTTATTGCAGCAGTGTGACAGTTTGCCAAAGCGCACTTCCAAGGAACCATGAAGCCAGTAATTAAGAAAGGCAGCCAGGCCTTGGGAAAGCACCAGCTTCCCAAGTTACCCACACATAGATTTTGAAAGACGACGAGGCAGTGAGAAACAAAGAGATAAAAGCATTTAAAATCCTCCCAGGGTTCCCCATAAGTCTTTAGAGGCACAAAATGCCCTGACCAACATCACCAATTCAACCACCCAACTGCACCGGAGATCTCCCTGGGACGTTTAGTTTATACGCTTTCTTGACGCTTCCAATCCCTGATTTTGCAGGGTTGATAAGACCAAAGCAAAATCTTGATAACAACCTTGGTAACAACTGCCGAGGTTACGAAACTGCCTTGATGGGCACTGCCTGGTCAGCAACTATTTTTAAAAGGAGAATGAGTGGATCAGGCCTCACATGTCCCCTGCCAAGGTGGTCTTTTAGCGAGCCAGATAACAGCAATAATAACACATCCTCCAAACTAAGCCTTGATCCTAGCAACAAACCCTAAAGAATACCTCATCCAGTTGGCAGGGAAGTTGAAATCCCACAACAGGCGGAAGGTGCCTTGTGCTAGGCCAGCAAAGACTGACCAGAACTCTCAATAGAACCACGGGAACATAGAAGTGTAGCGTTAAAAGGAACCCTGAGGATCATCTAGTCCAATCCCAGCAATGCTGGAATATTCAGCTGTCACATACAGGGGTCAAACCTGCAACCATGGCATTATCAGCACCATGCCTCCCTGATCCAGTTTCAAGATCCACTAGCCTTTTCAACACACCAAGAGGTTAGGGCACCTTGAATCCACCCCCACGCCCACCCCCAGTAGTATATGTTAATCTTAAGCACGGCAGGCCGGTATTCGACAGAACAAGGCAAGCGCAACATAAAAGCCCTGGTGAGATGCTGCTGTTACTTCGAAGACAGGCAGGCCACACACAAAAAAGGAACCTAAGGCAGTGAAGAGCATCTAACCTAAGAAGGAAGGGTTCCCATCCCCCAGACCACTCCTTTCTCTAATAGGAATACTGTGGTGTCCCAAGCTCTGGTACGGCTACTTCCAACTCCTGTTTTTCCTCCAGTGTCTCAAATTTCATCAGATTAGGTTTCCACAGGTGGTTGCACCTTCATTCAGCGGAAACCTGACTAGGCTTTGGAGAGAAGCCAAAGAGAGGTCTGGAATCTTACCTAGCATGCATGGGAGCTTCCTGGAACCCCCATCTTACACAGCCCACCTTGCTGCCTCCTCCAGCCTCCTTCCTTCCTTCCCTTGCTAGGTGAGGCTGTTGATATTGCCCTGCCCCTCACCAACAACCCCACCTAATCTTCCCTTCCCAGCGGAGCTGCGTTAGGTTGATCGCAGCCAATGAGCCTTCCCGCTCCAGAAGGTTTTCCACTCCACTTGCAGAAACACAACAAGGAAAGGAAGAATCAACCATGGCTATTCCTTGCAGCTCCTTATGTCCTTGAGAAGATGTGTCAGATTCCAATAGCACAGCATTTCCCAACCGGAAGTTGATGGGCTATAACTCCCAGCATCCCTTGTTATTGACTTGCTAGCTGATGCTGATGGGAGCTGGAGTCCAAAGTCTGCAGGACACAAGGTTAAGCAAGGCTGCAATGATGGGTTGTAGGCCAACTTCAGGTGAGTCACACTGAGGGCCAATGTTTGATATTCATCGCACGCATTTTGCACCTGCCTATCGGCCACTTGCAACCAAGTAACGATGCCCGGGCACCAGGGTGGCGCCTGACGTCTCCACCATTTGGAGGTGCATACCGGGGTATCCTTAGATCTTGACTGTAGAATTCTACCAGTTATATTTTATCTGCACAAACAGAATGAACTTCAGAAGCCAAAAAGTCATGTTGAAAATACGACTTTCGAGCAGTCTGGCCCCAAAATGGCAACGAGACATTCGGTTTTGCCAACTGTAACCCTGGTTTAAGGAGCCATTTGGCACCTTGCTTATATATCTGAGTTTCTAACACTGCTGGGGGATAAGCACTGTTTCTTGTATTTATTTATTTTTAAAGTGACAAGATAAGGGAGGGCAAACAGAAAAATGGGGATGGAGGCTGGAACCAAATCAGGACAAAGAAGCAGACAGACAGAAGTAACAGGGAAAGGGGGTGTTGTGCAGAAGGCTGGGGTGAAAATTGAGTCCTGAGACCTTAAGAAGTTGACAACCATTGCAGCACAGCACGTAGGCATGCACAAATTCTGGGGAATGGAGCTCACAGAAGGAACTACTGGCTTGTTTGAGCCTGCAAGTAATTTAAAGCCACATAATATAGCAAGCTGTTCCTGTAACGCAGCAAGCCAATTTCTCAGAAGAGGCTGTCTCAAAATGCCATCCTTGCTTGACAATGCACGGTACAGCAAGAACCTTTTGTAATATTTAAGGCCTGTGCGCAAAAAAGCTGATTGTCGTAGTTATATGTAGCCAAAGAAATATTTCCGTCGTGAAAGCAGGACAATTTGCTCCTCTCCATTTAATGCCTATCTATCCTGAACTCAACTGGCCAAGCATTGCCAGTAAAATCCTTTTCAACCTACACTGCACAAATGAGGGACTGGCTGCTGCAATCTTAAGAACACTTTTGAAGTGAAACTGATGTTTTATACGGATGTTTATTTAAATAAAAATCAGGAGAGGGTCACCCATACGAAAAGACTATTACAGTACACTGTTCAGAAAATTCTACTGTTTTGTCTGCAGCTCAACTACCACGATACTCTGTAAATAATATCCATGGGAAAAATGTAAGCAAGAACAGATTATGTCATAGATTCCCAGGGATTTTTCCATCCAATATACACACAAAACCACTCTTCACCACACAAAAGCTGGGGATTTACCATGAATTCTAAAGCTAAAGTCTGGATTAGATCAAGACAGCCCCTCCCCATCTGTGGAGGACAATACACAGCTCAAAGGACATGTGTTTTGCTGGCTGATTTTGGATCCCAGCTTCCATTAGCCCCAGCCACCACGGCCAAAGCCTGGTGACAGAAGCTATAGTCCAACAAGGGTCCTCCAGGGAAGCCAATCCTGTGGTTCCATAGCAGACGTCTCCAATGAAAAAGGATCTCAGGTTGTGGTTGAGGAGTAAAAGACCTCTCGGAGAGAAGCCGCCAGACCCAGAATGGAGAACCTGTGATCCTCCTAGTGTTGAGGGTTCTACAACTCCCTTCATCCTTGGCCACAGACCACACTGGCTGTGTCTGATGAGCATTTGGAAGTCCAAAAGCATTTAGAGGGTCGCAGACTCTCTATCCCTGGCCTAGAGAGTACTGAGCTAGATGGATCAGTGGGTTTGACTCAACAGCATGTGGTTTCAGGTGTTCATGACTCTCTACATTGTCTGCAAAATGCTGATGACACACAGCTCTACTTCTCCTTTACGCCTGCAGATGTGGCAGTGGAGGTGCTGAACCGTGGTCTTGCCTCGGTAATGGACTGGATGAAAGCCAACAAACTGAAGCCCAATTCAGATAAGGCTGAGGCACTGTTAGTGGAGAGGTTACACTCCCTCTAAAGAAGTGGCAGGGTTACTCCTGGATCTTTTGCTGTCCCTCGAGGCCCAAGTGGCCTCGGCGGTGCAGAGTGCCTTCCATCAGCTTGGGCTGGTGGCCCAGCTGAGCCCCTATCTGGACAGGGATAGCCTAACTTCTGCTGCCTATGCTCTAGTAACATCGAGGTTAGATAACTGCAACTTGTTATATGTTGGGCTGCCTCTGAAGACGGTTCGGAAATTTCAGCTGGTGCAGAATTCAGCGGCCAGCTTGCTCACCGGGGCAAAACGGGTTGAGCCTATTACATCGATCCTGGCCCAACTGCACTGGTTGCCAATCAGTTTCCAAGTCCAATTCAAAGTGCTGGCTTTGACCAATTCATCATGACCAAACCCAGTTCATGAGCTTTTTACAACACCCCTGAAAAGGCTGGCCTACAGTTCCAATCACACCCTGAGGGTTGGCCATGCTGGCAATAGCTGATGGAAGTTGAAACGCCACTCTTGGGCTCAGTCTTACCTTTGTTATGAGACATGGCGTACAGGAGGCACAGCACAAAGAGAGCGTAGTAATCAAATTCAGCACATTCCAGGGCATTATACACCATCTCAAGGAAAGGCCTGGAAGAAAGGGGATGATGAGTGTTTTTTTTGGGGGGGGGGACACTCCAGCAGCCATTTATCAGGACCCTACCGCCTACAAATTATAACTAAAGCACACCCTCAATGTACACAATGCTTTTACAAAGGGCGAGAGGAGAGGTTCCCCACTCCATAGAGTTCCCAGGAAGGGGACTGAACAGTTCCATTCAGAGACTCAGGAGAGTCGCTTAACACCACCAGGCTGCTTAAATGCAAGAGGCAGCACTTCAAACTAGAAGGTGCGCTGGACATTATGTGGACCTCAAGTTGGCCTTCAGCTGTGGCACTAGCTAAAATAGCGGCTTGGCAGAGGGAGGAAAAACAGGGACTCCGACTCCCATCAGCCCCAGCCAGAATGGCCCAGAGTGAGAGACGGTGGAAGCTGGGCGTCCCAGCATCATTTGGAGAACCTAGTGTTCAAGTAGGAGCTTGGCTGACAGTGCCAAATCTCCCCCCGTACCTGTTCCAGTTTGACATTTCAGAAGCGGCTGCGCTCTTTTCCTCATCCGTGATGTTTTGCTCAGTGACAGACAACTGGCATCGCTCCATGATGACCATCTCAATTTCTGCGGAGAAACAGCAGCTCATTTAGAAACATTTCTAGGGAGATTGTACTTGTTAGAGGGTGCAGGGGTAGTCGGAAGTTAATGGCTCATCTATTGCCCATTGGAATTCTTGCAAAGGCCGCTGGTCTGGTCTGGTAATGTGTTTCTTAAGAAAGAGCACTCAGGATCACTTAGAACAGAGTTGTTACATCTTAACAGTGAAGCGGTCCTAATAGCTACTGATTTATAAACTTAACACATGACGATGGCTCACAGGGATTCTAGGGTTTTTTTAGAGAGAGGGGGGGAGGGGTAGACAGAAGGAAGGAAACATACAACTGGTCACTTCACCTTACTTAGAGGTATAGCAAACAAAAGGTGAATTGTATGGTACCTTTTTATAGCTCTGCAAGAGAGTGTTCCAACTTTGATGATTCACAAAAGTGTTACAAGCAATAATCATAGGGTGCTTGAGGCAGAATTCCATATCGAGCATCGGTCACAAGGCAATCCATCATAGAATCATAGAATTGGAAGGGAACTCAAGGGGCATCTAGTCCAACCCCCTGCAATGCAGGAATATTTTGCCCAACATGGGGCTTGAACCCACAACCTTGAGATTAAGAGTCATATGCTCTACCGACTGAGCTACCAAGGTGCATTCCCTTTATTAGGGTCAACTGACAGTATTTAGGTCATGAGACAAAATAATAGGAAGTTAACAAACCCAGAATTAACCAAGTGTGGGAAACAAGTTCTGTTCTCCAGAGAAGACTCACCCATTGCAAATCAAGCCACACAATGTATCTCCAACGTGCACAAGATAAAACCCCAGTAAGAATTGGTGAATTACTGGTTGTGGTTTTCATTTACTGGCATGCTTACCTTCGCTCTCCCCAGTGGGCTTGATGCCTTTGGACAGACCCTCTGTGCCTTCTTGGGCATCCTCTGGCCCCCTCTCTTCCTCTTCATCCTCCCCAACGTTCTTATAATTAGGCCTCTTCTGCAGCCTCTTCTTGCCCTTATGCTTATTAATTTCCAGGGATCTCTCTAAGGTCTCTGTAGGTTTAATGAAGCATCTGATGCCAGTCTTGATCTAAAATGTTTGACAAAGGTAAGCGTTACTCTTTAGCAGGTGGCAAAGCAACTCCAGGTGTTTCCTTACAAAGCCACACAGCAACATGTAAGCGGCCCAACTTCGGCTTGGGGAAAACCACTACCATGCCAGAATTCACACTGTGGGCACATCCAGGCTGCCATTATTTCTGGGTGGAATTCAATCACATGCCAGCAAATTCAGGTTGAATGCTTAAGAGCTGATTAGGAGGTCTTGAGCAACAAGCCTGCTTCCCCCAAATATCAGACTTGTGTGATAGGGAAAGTTACTGAAAAATGCACTGGAAAATGTGGGATGACTCTAACACAACATCCTCTAGCCTCCCTGCAAACACATCAGAATGAATGCTCAACGAACAGGTCATCTGGAAATATCCTGTGTCTAAAACTTCAACTGGAACCAAAAAAAGTTTTGTAGTCCAAAACAGCGAGGTGTGGTAGCATTTAGGTGACTCGCTCCTTACCTGAAGCATGGAGCCAGGTAAGGGTTAGAAGAGGGAATTTTGAGATCCAGCAGCTGCCTATTGCTTCTTTCCATGCAACATCTAAAGGAGTAACTGGTATTCAGAGATATACAGCATCCAACACTGGGGGTAAAACATAGCCATTGTGGCTAGTAGCTACTGATAGCCTTACCCCTGGGCTCATGTGCTCCCCATCCCTGATGAGCACCTAGCTTTGCTTTCTGTGAGTCTCAGTTTGTTAGGTGGTCCAGACTGGGGGTTGTGGTTCATAACAAATGCAGTTAAGTTTAACAAGCCAGTTTCACAGCCCATGGTTTGAAGTTGGCTTGTTTTGAAACCAACCAGAAAGCAAAGCTAAATGCAGCTGACTACCTCCTCCTGGCTGCAGTTTAGCATGAAGTTCAAACACAGCCGGCGTTTCCCCTTAACCACGCCTGTGTTTTGTTTCAAGCAAAGTCTGGATTCCGCCTATAAAATGAATAGTGTATTGTAACCAAAACATGCATTTTTAACATTTGGGCTGGGACGCCTGCTAGGAAAGTAAGAAATCAAACCATGCTAGCTAAGTACCACCTCTCCGTTACAGGAAGGGGAGAAAGTAGGCTAAGCAGAAAGCAGCAGGAACCAGCCACATCCGAATCGGGCAGGAAGCAAGTGGAAACCATTCTGACAGGAAGGAAGGTAAGTGCCGAATGTGACTTCTGCCAAACGTCATGCGGTGTATATTGTGATGGCACGTGACTCACTGACCCAAGACAACCGCAAGGCAGCGAGACCACCCCATTGTGCCACCTCCCCTTGCTGGGAACACAATCACACTTCTCAGGTTTCTGAAACATCTCATAGCAAGGCAAGCACGCTCCTCTGTAACACCTGAACACTTCAAGCAAAACCAGAAAACAGTTATTGCTGCTCTGAAGAAGAAAAATAAAGAGCTAGCTGTAGGTGCAATTCACCAAGCTTCCACCTGATTGAAATACATATGCAATTTAAAAAAAAAAATGTTGCTGCATGCATGAGTTCTGTTTTTTCTACAGACATCTGCTGCCCAATCTCACTGGCAGGTTTTCTAGCATCCCAAATAAAATTGCTACTCCAAATTTCCTTAACTGGAGATGCTGGGAGTTGAACATGGGGCTTTCTACACACCAGTGTGCTCTACCACTGAGCTATGAAAATTACTACGAAATAAAATGTGTGCGTCTATTCATAGGGATAGTGGCTCCCAAGCTGCTGCTGTGAAGTGTAAAAAACAGGGGGAAAGAAGGGTGCATGCAAAAGTTGCCAGGTTCAATCCTACCACATCTCCAAGTAAAAGACTTTAGCCTAGAACCCTGGAGAGCCACACCCTGTGCATGTAAACAACACTGAGCCAGAAGGACCAATGGTCTGACTCAGTGTAAGGCAGCTTCCAGATGACAAATGATTCGTCCATGTTATCACTACAGGCCCACCACTTATGCTGCTCAGACACCTTGCTTGTAAATGCCACTTGTACCCCCTTCGCACTAACAGAAGACTCCCGTTAAGACAGGGCTGGCTCCTTGCTTCTCTGCTCTCCTTTCCCCCTATAGCTGCACCATCTGTTCTTACAGTGAGGAAGGCTCTATTTCGTCCCACTGAATCAATGCCAAAACCTGCACAGCAGCCATCCTCCAGATGTTGCTTCATTCCAGCTCACTTCAGCCCCAGCCAGCAGTATCAAAAGTTATCGAGATGAAGGGAGCTGTAATCCAACAACATCTGGAGTTAAGAGGTTCCCCACACCTGCTGCAGAGGTTTCACCACACACCCACACAATTAGTTGGGTTGTACTCCTCTTTCTTCTGACAAGTTTCTCTTATTTGGAGGCAAACAGCTTTGTGGGGGAGGTGGGGGCATCTGCTGTTGTTATTGTAAATTACTCAAACTTCAACCCTTGCAATCACAAAAAGAAGAGGGTGGGTCCTACAAATGTACATCTCAAGTGCCAGAGGTACAGGTAAAGTGGTGCATTTTCAGAATTCAATGAATATAGTGAAAGTGCCTCTGTGTGGAAGGGACCCAGGTGGCGCTGTGGGTTAAACCACAGAGCCTAGGGCTTGCTGATCAGAAGGTTGGCGGTTCGAATCCCTGCGACGGGGTGAGCTCCCGTTGCTCGGTCCCAGCTCCTGCCCACCTAGCAGTTCAAAAGCACGGCAAAGTGCAAGTAGATAAATAGGTACCGCTCTGGCGGGAAGGTAAACAGCGTTTCCGTGCGCTGCTCTGGTTCGCCAGAAGTGGCTTTGTCATGCTGGCCACATGACCCAGAAGCTGTACGCCGGCTCTCAGCCAATAAAGCGAGATGAGCGCCGCAACCCCAGAGTCGGACACGACTGGACCTAATTGTCAGGGGTCCCTTTACCTCAGCCTCTGTGTGGAGGGAATTGCACATCTTAGGGGCTGCCAAAAATAATACCCTCTGCTTGGTCATACACACACCAAACATCTGATGACAGGGCAGCTGCCGAGATGTCCCCCTCTGTTGATCTTAACAGCCAACGGGGCCTGTAGGAAAGGAGGTGGTCTTTCAGATATTTGGGGCCTATGTCGTTTCATGCTCTAAATATTATGTGAGCACCTAGAATTAGTCCCAGGGACTAACTCGAAAGCATTACAGCTGTTTTAAAATGGGGATTACGTGGGTTATAAATGGAACCGTAGCCAGTAA
The DNA here is from genome assembly GCA_034642065.1 of Darevskia nairensis. Classification (NCBI taxonomy): domain Eukaryota; kingdom Metazoa; phylum Chordata; class Lepidosauria; order Squamata; family Lacertidae; genus Darevskia; species Darevskia nairensis. The sequence goes on along the minus strand of JAWWNI010001118.1, from coordinate 444,681 downwards.
TCTGGCTGCAGCATTTTTGACCATCGAGTCACCTTCAAGGGCAGCCCCATGTAGAGTGCATGAGTGCATTGCAATAATCCGCTCTGGATACTACTACATGAGCATTGAAAACAGAGGCCAAGTCATCTCTGTGCAAAAGGGTCCAGATCTGGAAAGAGGAACTCTCAGCCACCTGAGCCTCCAGTGAACAATCTGGGGGTGTCCCCGAGGACCAGCTGAAGTTTCTGAGTCATCTTCAAGGGTGTCCCACGCAGAGTGCAACTGCAATAATATGCAGTAAATGGGATACAACATTTTGTCTCTGCAGGGCCATAGCTTCGCCCCTTCCAATCATGCACCAGGATATACAGAATATATATATGAGAGAAATGGGTGAAGGACTTTATCGAAGCACTGTGCTTAACAGTCCAACTTCACACCGTTCCCACTCGGTGCCCTACAGCAGCAAGCCCACTTTCTGTTTTGCTAAATGAAGGCTGTACTGCAGTCCTGGCCAACTCAGAACCTTCCAGACTGTGCTGGCTGAGACTGATGGGCTCTGCTGCCCTACTTAACAAACGCTGCTCAGTGCACAATATAGTTCCCAGATTGTGAAGAAGGTACAGAGCGCATCTTTTTTCATTTTCTTCTCACGTCTCCTGATAGGAAATGGACATCCAGAATTAGCACTAGAACATTTTGGTTTTCTGAACGGTTACATTTACATAGAAAAACTAATTATTATTTTTTTTAAAAAAAAAGACAATGTTTAGTCCTGCGTAACCTCCACCTTCCCCAACCACACACAGACGCAGTTCGAAATAAATCAATTAAAACAAAAAACCTCAAGCCCGAGAAAATTCTGCAAAACAGCTTTGGTGGAAGTAAAACTGCTGCAGCAGAAAAAGGCCACAAGCTTCTGACCACAGATTTCCTAGTAACAGAACCCACTTGAAGAAAAATGGGCGAGACATAGCATGAGGTAATGTGCTGCGAAGACAAGATTGTTTTCATGTGTAACAGATATCTTCTTTTAGTATTTCAGTTCACATACAAGATCAGGTCAACATTCTCGCAACTTCCCCCCCTTCTCTCTCTTTTTAAAACAGAACAAGGACTGCCAAATGCAAGCAGCCTGGCCACCTGTTACATACCACAAGCTGCAAAAGTTAAGCAGCCCCCTCGCATGCCCAGATTCTTGCTAAACAAAAACAGGTGCACAAACCCTGACCCAGGGCCCCCTGGGGTTGGTGATGCAAAGGCGCACGTGCTCCTTTCACTTACTGAGCTCTTCTGGATGTCTTGCTCAACTTTTGAAAAAAACACCGACAGGTCTCCGTTGAGAATAACTTCGGCCAGGGAATTGACCAGGGGCGCATGATGTATGATCAGGAAAACCTGGGAAGAGGCAGCAGAGAAGCAGAAAAGAGAAGGTCAGCATGGAACCTACAAAGCAGCTGTTCACAGGGCCCCAAGCAGCTTTCTGACATCATGTCTGTGTGGCCACTATCACTCCCCTCAAGATCCATTTTTTGGGGTGCCAATTCCAATATGCAAAAAGAGCACAATGAAGTCCTGGGACAGGGCTGTGCAGGGTTTACTCCCCCCCCCTTTTTAGAGGGCAGGGAAAGAAGTGTCACATATTTGAATGCTTCTCCAAATCAATAATCCCCTGCAGTGGAAAGCTAGCACATTAGCAGAAGTCTTATTGGCAAGGTGATAGCTTTCCATTAAAGTGGGTTGGGTGTTTCATTAATCATATATGTATATGTATGTATTTAAACAAGAACCTATACTTAAATAACACAACGGCAGAAAGACGCCCACAAAAAAACTGAATGAAAACTAAAATTAAGCAACACACATGAAGTACACATTTCGGTTGCTTCATTCACATTCCCAGGAAAAAAGTTGTTTTTGTTGCTTCCTACATTGCAGGGGGTTGGACTAGAGCAGGCTTTCTCAACCTTGGGTCCCCAGATGTTTTTGGCCTACAACTCCCATGATCCCTAGGTAGCAGGACCAGTGGTCAGGGATTATGGGAGTTGTAGGCCAAAAACATCTGGGGACCCAAGATTGAGAAAGGCTGGACTAGAAGATGCTCAGGTCCCTTCCAACTCTACAATTTTATGAATCTATGCCTGATACTGGGGTGTGTGTTTGTGTGTGAAATTATTTAAAATATCTGTTTTATCTATAAATTTCAGGGATTAATGCCCTTGAGGTCATGTGATATTCTTACTTCAAAGCTAAATGCATAGGAGTCAACTGAACACTGCTATTATCATTAAGATATGAAATCAGCTTTCAGCATGTAATTGAAAGAAATCTTTCTTGTTTGTCCACTAGAGAAGCCTCCCCCACAGTCTGTAGTGGTGCAGTCCTTTTCGGGCTGTTCCACAATGTTCTGTTTGCATGTTGGCTCCTTGGCAAAGCCTTTCCCAAGTAAACCCGGCCTTGCCATAACTGCTCTTCCCCTGCCTGCAAACTGTCCACAAGTCTAGATCTCCCTGTCTATCTATCTGCTCACCCTTTTTCATTCATGGGATTACAATGGTAAATGTCCAAGGGATGACCAACGACATAGCTGTCATGCGTATTATGGGTGCTACACTGAGTCACACGCAAAATTACTGAAATTCTCAGCAAATACCCCAAATACCAACTATGGATACTTAAAGACGTACTTGCGATAACAGATACAGAGAAACCTGGAGGCTGATTTTCGGACGTTCTCCACCCTAAGGAGCAAAGGGTCAAGAGAAAAGTGGTGAGTGTGTTCAATTAACAACTAGTATTAGTTTACAATGCAGAAATAAACACTTAAAAAAATACCGTATATTCCGGCGTATAAGACGACTGGGCGTATAAGACGACCCCCAACTTTTCCAGTTAAAATATAGAGTTTGGGATATACTCGCCGTATAAGAAATACGACCCAGCGTATAAGATGACCCCCGACTTTTGAGTAGATTTTCCTGGGTTAAAAAGTAGTCTTATACGCAGGAATATACAGTATATCTGCAAAATCTCCAAGCTGCCTTCGGGAAGCTTTGGACTACAACTCCCAGGTGTTTTGGACTATAACTCCCAGCCCTTCAGCCATCACAACTCTCTCTCTCTGCCTCTAGGATGCAAATACTGTGCACAGATGCTGCACTCAACAGATTTGTCTCAGTTACAGGTAGATAGCCGTGTTGGTCTGTCATAGTCAAAACAAAAATAAAAAAATTCCTTCCAGTAGCACCTTAGAGACCAACTAAGTTTGTTCTTGGTATGAGCTTTCGTGTGCATGCACACGAAAGCTCATACCAAGAACAAACTTAGTTGGTGTCTAAGGTGCTACTGGAAGGATTTTTTTTATTTTTGTTTAGATTTGTCTCAGTTCATCTGAAAGATTGTGGCCAAGTGTTTCTCTAGTTAGGCCGAGTTCAGCAACATAGCTGGCTGCTTCAGACTATTTAGTGGGAAGCACAGCACAAGTGTGCAAGCCCACATTTGGTCCTTTGTGAGCACAACCTGCCAGATCACATGCAGAATGAAGAACTACCTTATTTGCAATCAGTGGCCAACCAGAGCTCTCCAGGAAGCCCAGACCTCCCCCCCTCCCCCAATGCTGTCTGCTCCCAGCATCTTTTATCCACAGCTAGACTGCACCTGAACATGGAAGTTCCACCTTGCTCTTTAAAAATTCAGGTGTGCCCTGGTGGATCAAAAACACCGTTTACTGAGTCCAGCTTTCTGCTTCTAAGTATTGAAGGCTAGAGCCTCAGACTAAGATTGGGCAGACTTGGGCTGAAATAGTGAAGCCGACCAGGTGACAATGAAGCAGACCTCTCAGTCTAGTGGGGTCATTAAAAAAAAGTGGGTAGAGAATTTTGATCCCCTTAGATGAGGGCTGTGGAACCTCCTCTAGAGAAAGACAGGAAGTTGCTTTACAGTAAGTGAAACCAATCTAGCTCAGTATTGTCTGCACTGACCGGCAGCAGCTCTCCAAGGTTTCTCAGGCAGGGATCCCAGCTCAGTCCTTCCTTGAGATGCTGGGGAATGAACTTGGGACCTTCTGCATACAAAGCAGGTCCTCTGCCGCTGAGCTACGGCCCTTCCCCTCTTGATGGCATTGGATTACAGCTCTCATCAACCCTGACCATAGCCCATACTGGCTGCTGGAAGCCCAACAGCACCTGGGGGCAACAGGTCGCCTGCCCCAACATCAAAGACGGGATATTCATTTATGAAACGGAAATTCCAGCAGAAGCCAAAGAGATGCCTTCAGGAGGTGCAGGTCAAGGTGGTTGTTGCTGACCCCCAGCATCCATAAATACTGGGTGCATGCTATGAAGTCTATGGCAGACATACAGAGTTGCCACTCTGGGTAATTAAAAGCCAGAGGCTCAGAAGAAGCAGGAAAATAACAACAACAAAGACACAGCGATTTTATAAGAAACAGCCGGCATCACCTTCCTAGCAGAGGCTTCCCAGGTATTTGCCCACAAAACAACAACATCCTCATCAGTGTGTGCTGCTGAAAAAAACACCAGTGTTTCTTGGTAAAAGAGCAGTCATGTCCTATCACTAATTCTGTCGCAACTTATGCACAGGGAAAATTGCAGGTGGCTCCTAATCATTATTCCAAGAATCCATTTTTCCTTTATTTTCCTCTGAAAGCAAAAGGGTTCAAACAGGTTTCTTGTAAACAATGAGGTGATGTAACAGACGTGACCCAGCAGCTCTCTTTCGCCGGAACAGTTACACAAGGCTAACTGTGTGAGGTTTAGCGAAGAAGAAGTCTTCAGTTATACCTTTACAGTTTAGAGAAATACTCTTTCAACAGAATTATTTCAGGCAGCCTTAAAGGTGCAACTGACAATTAAGTCCCTGTAACACTACCTTCAACAATTAAAAGGACACCTCTCAGTTGTTAAAAGATGGTTAATGCCTTACCTTATCTTGATTTACTAATGAATACACATAGAGAGGCAGGAAAAGGCTATTCAACAGGTGGTCTGTGAGCACCTCATTTAAGAATTCGCAGTTAATGATAAGGATATCGTTTAGGTAATGAAGATGGTCAAGGTGCTCGGCTACCAGGTCACTAAGTTTCCCCCTATTTCTGTGCCTGCAAAGAGAGAGTTAAAGGCAGTTGATTGTAATAAAAACCTCTAAGCGGTTTGCAAAATAAAAATAGAACATTAGAATTATCAATAAAAGGCTGCTAAAAGCAGGTATTTAAAAACAGTCAAAAGCTAATTAGGATCAATTATCAGCTAAAAAGATAGGTGTTTTAATTCCGGCTTCTACATGTCCATATAGGCTTGCCTGAACAAAAATGTTTTTAGCAGGCATCAAAAAGAACACAGTGAAGGGGTCTGCCTGATGTCAAGGAAGAATTCTGCTGCCTCTTCTCACCTCTACAACCCCCAACTCTCCTGCAAAGTTTTCCAAATGGAAACCTTTCCGCAATCAGCAGAATTAAAAGTGCTCCCTTGGAGTCACCGCCCTTCTTTCCCCATAAAAAACCATCAATGCTCAGATTGTACTACGGCTTATTCAGAAGTATGTTTTGCTCAGCGAAAGTTGAGCTCTTCCCATAAACTGCCCCTTAAGTGGAACGCCTATTCTCGCTCACTTGCCATGCCTGAACTGCCCCTTACTTAGAATCATAGAATCACAGAGTTGGACCCCAATGATCATCCAGTCCAACAAAATAAAAATAAGATGACAGGGTCCCACACGACTTATTTCACAATTAGTAAGTATGCTGCAGGCTGTGCTTTTTATAACGCATTCCATAAGAATTTTAATGGGAGAACGAGAGATAGCTGGCTTGGACAAGTCCAAAAAAGATCTCTGTCAGCTTGACTGAAAACTTTCAAATATTTGAGATGTGCCTAGCGGCAACAGGATCAGGATAACTGTTGTGACCCCGCCTATAATTGCAGCTGGTGGGAGCACAGGAACATAGGGAGCTCTCTTAATGCAAATCAGAGTCTTGGCCCATCCAGCTCAGTCCTGTTTACACTGATTGCCAGTGGCTTTCCAGGGATTCAGCCCAAAGTCTTCCCCAGAAGTGCCAGGAATTGAACATGGGACCTTCTGCATGCAAATAATACACTTCTACCATTGAGTGACATCCCTTCCCTCGTAAGAAGAGCTTCTCTGCAGCAGTTAATTGCCCCATGGCCAAAGGGCAAAGGCACAGAGCCTCCAGTAACCATGCAGAGGGCCAACAGCTGCTGGGAAGAGGTTGCTCTCCCTAATTTCCAGCAGGGATATATAATTCTGAGTCAGTGTCAGAGGGGGCTAGCTAGTCTATTGCTAGAACATTAGGGGAAATTCTGTCTGTTTGGACAGAAGGGGGAGGAGGGGAAAAAGGAAGCCGCTAAATTTGAAACAACAAAACAGAAGCCGTTCAAAGCCATTAAGCTGAAATATAAATATAAAAAGGAACTAATAAGTGTGATAAATAATACTAATAACAATTAATAAAAATGTCCCTATACTCCTCCCTGTTCTACAAGAACAAAACTGAGACAAAGAAGGAGGAAGGCAGTTCCCACCACATGGTCTGGTTATAATCAGGAAGGTAGGCTTTTAATTATTATTCCTTATTGAGAGACTGAAAAGTACATACCGTAATTACAAGTGCACAGAGTAAAATAAGACACAAAAAGGCAGAATGAAAAGAAAAGAAATAGTACCTATGTAGAGGGGAAAACAGAACAAAAAAATTGTATACATTACCCCTACCTCCCCCCAAAAATAGGTTATTGGAGTTAACCGGAAAGGTGGGCTTGGAGGAATAGAGATGGGGGCTGGTGGGGCAGTGCCCCATTTGTCACAATGGAACGGCCGCTAGCGCCGAGCTCCCTTCTCCCCTTTCCTCCTGGGATTTTGTTTTTTTTTAATGTATATGCCAATGTATGCAGATTTAATACAACGGACTAAGCTTCCTCGGATCGGGCGACATCCCTCCTCACAACGAGAGTTAGAAAACAGGGCTTACTCTTCATCCGTTTGCACGCAGTTATCCAGTTCAATCACGTGGCTCCCAATAAACCAGACAAGATTGGAGAAGTAAGGGACAGCAGTTTTGTCTCGGATGTAGTGCAGCATAGGCTGGTTGTCCACTTAAGAGGGAGGGGAGAAATCTTTTAAAAGACCCATTTCGAAAAAGAAATAAAATGCAAAGCAAGTAAATTCTACTCAGAGCAGATACATTGAAATTAATAGACCTAAGTTAGTCATGTCCAATAATGGAACGGGTCTACTCTGAGTATGACTAGTATTGGATACAACCCACGAATCCCTTTCAATAAATAGGCTGGCTTTCAGTAGCACAAGCCCAAACCAGATTTATTTCATGCCTAAGTATCTATCACAGTTCATCATATTTTCCACCCCTCATGAGGTTAAACAAGTCCATTAAAGCGACATTTAAGTTATTCCTGCATTGTTCTGAAAACAGGCAGGTGAAGCCAGTCATTTCTCGCTTTCTAGAGAACTGGACAAAAGTGCAAGAATAAAAGCAGTAAGGCTGAAAGTCAAAGTGATTAGCAGACTTACATGACACTGCATTAAGGAACACAGGATCATCAGTGAAGAAAGGGAGGGAAAAAACAGACAATGGTTAACAGGGTTAGGAATTGGGATGGCGAGACATCCTCCAAAGGGCTCAGTAGCTAAAGCACGAATCATCTAGGCTAGAAGAGAGAGGTTAGGAGATAGCAGTAGAAAACCATGCTGTGTGCATGCTACCACCCTGAGCCCACTCCCCGCCCCCCAAGTGACATGGCAAGGTAGCCTCCAAACTGAACTCGGGGGCAGCGGTTGTCCGAAGCCTCCTCCCTTCAGAGAACTCTTTTCCACAAGGATGTATCTGCTGTGGGATCTCTGACACTGTTTCCCCTTTGTGCTGCCGGGAGGGAAGGGGGGCTGGCTGAGGGCACGGGCCACTGCTGCCACTGCTTTGCAGAGCACCCTGGAACAGACACAGGGTTCAGCTACAGACGAACACTGGAAAGGATGATCATAGACTCACAGAACTGTAGAGTTGGACGGGACCCTGAGAATCATCTAGTCCAACCCCCTGCAATGCAGGAATCTGTAAAGGTCTATTTTCTCCATCTGCCTCCACGTTCAGGGGCCCCGTGCAAGTAACTTCATGTACTGTACCTGCCAATGCAGGCTCTGGTTCATGAAAGTGTGTGCCGCAGTAAAAGGCATAAGCCTTTAAAGCAGGGGTGGGGGAACTTTTACTGCAGCCCAGGGGCCGCATTCCCTTCTAGGAAACCTTCCAGGGGCCACATGCCAAAGGCTGAAGTGTGCAGAGCAACAGATGTAAATTTTAACTTTGTACAGTAAGCTAGTTTCCACGCCAACACCCTCTCTATCCTCCACCCAGGTAAGCAAAGGGCATTAATGGAGTTCAAGGACACATTCCAGCTGAACAAAAGCACTCAAGGAGGCTGCAAAGCGAGGCTGGTGAGGAGAGAGGAGGTGATGGCTGGAGGGAGTCCCAAGGGCCAGAATGAGATGCTTGGGAGGGCCAGGTTTAAGGCTCTTAAAGGGGCCACCGAATCCTTTGCAGTTTCAGTTCCGTCTGGAACTGCTCCACAGACGGCAAGCCCAAGAGGCTCAGTGGTTTAGACCACAGCACCACCCCCTTCCCTGATCCTCTGCTCTACAGCATTTAGGACATGGAATGGAAAGCCTGCCCGTGTCTTTATAGCTCTCACTTGATGCCGCTATGCTGCTTCACTCAAACCGGTGGATAAAACATTCAACCAATTACAAAACCTGCATTTTACTACACATCAGCTGTTCTTTTTCCCTTCCTCAAATATCTTCTGGTGAACTTGGGAACATGTGCTGCTTACATATATAGCGTGTATGGGGCAACTGCAGCACTTCTCAGAAGGAATTTCTAGTGATGTTAACTGCTAGAGCTCAAACTAAAAATAGCCAGCTTAATTCTTGAAGTTTCCCGAAAGGTGGGGAAAGGGAAGGCCTAGAGAAATGCAGGTGCAAGACCAGAAGAGATGCAGGATTAAAATCTCCAGAGGGGCTTGGAAGTTATTTCAAATGTTTATGCAGGAGATGCAGAGATGCATCAATTTGCAGACTTAAATGTCAGTAAAATCGCTCTGTATTGCTGGTGCAATAGCGTCAAAGAAAAAAACAAACCCAGGATCCACTGAGGTATTTCGGACACTCAGGGTCTTCAATGTATCCTTCAGCACATTAGCATTTTATTGCATTATTGGTATCCAAAGGCGAGAGGAAATAGCTTGGGGGGGGCAGCCCTAAGCACCCCCCCTGCCCTTTTGCTTGATTCTTTGGAACTTGGGCGTGGGACCTCAATAGGCAAGTTAGCTCATTCAAAATGAATTCCTAATTCATGGGTCCCTCTCAGCATCTTTTATGACTTAGCAAGGATAAACATGGCTCATATTTCCCGAGACAGGAAATATTTTGCTCAATTCTATTCTACGGCACACTGACATTTTCTTCACTGATGAACAAAGGAAGAGAGACACGCAACATTCAAAGAAAGAGATTTTGATCATGCAACTTAACGTTCCCCATTTGCACAACGATTTGCACATTCTTCAGCATGAATCACGCATGCATGATCTTGCAAAGAATGACCTCTGGTGGTGCTTAGAGTGTATTTCTCTTACAGGCACAACTTCTATAACCCTTTAATTATTTTTCACTGTTAAGACACAATTCTGTAGAACTCTTCTTTGAGAGATGAAAGCTTCAAAAGTGGCAACACTCATAGCTTTGCTCTCTCTCTCGTTTAGTAAATTTGTCAAACTGTTAAGTCTTATTTTCACCTTTGCATTCAAGCCTCACTATTTATATAACAACTGTCACCCAAGTACTAGCTGTTCTAAGGCTACAGGTTTAGGAAAACCTACCTTTGTAGACGTTTAAAGTTATTGTTCTAACAGCAATCCTGACCATGCTTTCTGGGTGGTTGAAGAATTTAATGGCTTCAGTGTACAAGGCAAAATCATTTGTGTGCTGAAAGAGAAGACAGTTAAGTCCAGGGAATTAATTTGTTTTACGCATTTGTACCGTGTCCCTCAATACAACTGTAAATTGTTTTAAACTCTTTTTAATATTGTGTTTCGATGTTGCAACCTGCCCTGGGATCTTAGGGCAAAGGGTGGGTCATAAATAATAATAATTTCTAGATCAGCTAACATAACAATAAAATAAGATGCAACTGATGAGCAATAAATGATAACAGCAACATGATGAACAATAAATGGTAACAGCAACGCTCAGCAGCGCAAGACATAGCACGAGCAGCTTTTTAAAAAAAGAAAGTGAAAAGTCAATTCTCTTTTTCTCATACAAAAAATACAGCACTTCCTCTTTAGCCCCTCAGCAAAACTCATTTACCGTCCGAACCATTTGGGCTTCAAAGCACAGCAACACCTGATGTGTAACTGTGATGATCAGGTGACTTGACAGGTGGGAAGCTCTGCTCACCTGTGCAAGTTTGGCCTAACAAGGGATAGGGCAATAATTATCTAGGCCACTGGCCAGAGAAGATTCCCCATCCCTGCAATAAAGACAGGCTTGCAATGTTATCTTTGCTAAGTGAAAGCAGCTGTAGCTAATGATCAACATGTTGCCTCTTCCACAGAAAAACAAATTCTATGTTAAGATGGAGACATTTAATCTAATGCGAAGTCAGACTGCTTAAGCGCTGGTGCCCTCTCCTGGCAAGAAGTAGATAAAGGACAAAGAAAAGCAGGGGGAAATTCATTCCATGGCAACACTGCCGCAGAAGTATCTCGTGGGACAGATCTTTGCTCCAGTCCAAGGAGATAGCTCCTAATGTCCACAGTCTGTTGGGCAGTAGGACTGGGTTTAAAGACCATCAACAGTACAGAGCTAGATGAGGACTGGGGAAACCTGTGGCCGTCCAAAAGTTATTGGATTTCAAATTCCATCAGGCCCAACCAGCAACGCCAATGGCCAGAGATAATACAAGTTGGAACTCAGCAACATCTGGGGGGCCAAAGATCCCCAGCTGTAGGTTAGACTGACCCTTGGCTAGCTAAGCTGTAGTTAATTTAAATCTGCATATGTTTTTCCAAGTGAAGGTATAGCTAAGTTGCATACTCATGTTCTATTTTGTGTTGCCATATAAATATTTTCATATATTCTCCCTATTTCTCCCTTCCCCAAGAATCATTCAGGTATAATGTGCTGGTGATTTCTCTTTCTTGCTACTACACTTACATCTTTCACAAAGTGAAATGCATTCATGAGAATTTTGCAGGGGTATTTAAAATAAACCCTTCGAACAGATCTTTGCTTCTTGACTCCTGCCTGGTCACCACCCTCTTGGCTCCGGGGTCAATTTAAGAACCTCATTTTCACCACCCACATTTCATAGATCCACTGCAGCCACAACTTTTTATTTTCAAGTTGAAAGGGGTTCCTCTGCCTACCTCATTGTAAAAGAAATGAACCGTGTGGTTGTTGAGTTTCAGAGAAAGCGTTTTCAGGAACGAAATGTAGTATGCCATAATCTCTTCATCCGAGAAGTCAAACTTGTGCACAATGATAGAATTTACGTAGTTGTTGGAAAGCAAATAGTCTGGGTAGGGGGGGAAACACATTCATAATCAGTACAAACGTTATAAATTGCACAAAAATGAAGAGATTCACACAAATTGTTCTATTAAGCAATGTTTCCTAAAAGTATTCCAGCATCCAATTAGAACAGCCTCTGCCAACCTAGTGCCCTCAAGATGTTCGGCCCCAGTCAATATAACCATGTGGTCTGTGGTGGATGGGAGTTACAATTCAGAAACGTCTGGAGGGCACCAAGTTCAGAAAGGCTGGATTAAAGAGAAGGCAAACAGCAACAATGGGAACAATTAAAAAAAAAATCAATCTGCTAGAAGCACATTCAAAAGTCTGCATATGAGTTTTTGATGCCATCTTGTTCTTCATTCCCCTCTAATTTTAGATAAGAGACTTTAACCTAGTAGCAGATCCCTTTTAAAATGAAGACATAGCAAATTGTTGTTGTTGTTGTTGTTGTTCAGTCGTGTCCGACTCTTCGTGACCCCATGGACCAGAGCATGCCAGGCACACCTATCCTTCACTGCCTCTCGCAGTTTGGCCAAACTCATGTTAGTAGCTTCGAGAACACTGTCCAACCATCTCATCTTCTGTCGTCCCCTTCTCCTTGTGCCCTCCATCTTTCCCAACATCAGGGTCCTTTCTAGGGAGTCTTCTCTTCTCATGAGGTGGCCAAAGTACTGGAGCCTCAACTTCAGGATCTGTCCTTCTAGTGAGCACTCAGGGCTGATTTCTTTAAGAATGGATAGGTTTGATCTTCTTGCAGTCCATGGGACTCTCAAGAGTCTCCTCCAGCACCATAATTCAAAAGCATCAATTCTTCGGCAATCAGCCTTCTTTATGGTCCAACTCTCACTTCCGTACATTACTACTGGGAAAACCATAGCTTTGGACCTTTGTTGGCAAGGTGATGTCTTTGCTTTTTAAGATGCTGTCTAGGTTTGTCATTGCTTTTCTCCCAAGAAGCAGGCGTCTTCTAATTTCGTGACTGCTGTCACCATCTGCAGTGATCATGGAACCCAAGAAAGTGAAATCACTCACTGCCTCCATTTCTTCCCCTTCTATTTTGCCAGGAGGTGATGGGAGCAGTGGCCATGATCTTAGTTTTTTTGATGTTGAGCTTCAGACCATATTTTGCGCTCTCCTCTTTCACCCTCATTAAAAGGTTCTTTAATTCCTCCTCACTTTCTGCCATCAAGGTTGTATCATCAGCATATCTGAGGTTGTTGATATTTCTTCCAGCAATCTTAATTCCGGTTTGGGATTCATCCAGTCCAGCCTTTCGCATGATGAATTCTGCATATAAGTTAAATAAGCAGGGAGACAATATACAGCCTTGTCGTACTCCTTTCCCAATTTTGAACCAATCAGTTATTCCATATCCAGTTCTAACTGTAGCTTCTTGTCCCACATAGAGATTTCTCAGGAGACGGATGAGGTGATCAGGCACTCCCATTTCTTTAAGAACTTGCCATAGTTTGCTGTGGTCGACACAGTCAAAAGCTTTTGCGTAGTCAATGAAGCAGAAGTAAATGTTTTTCTGGAACTCTCTAGCTTTCTCCATAATCCAGCGCATGTTTGCAATTTGGTCTCTGGTTCCTCTGCCCCTTCGAAATCCAGCTTGCACTTCTGGGAGTTCTCGGTCCACATACTGCTTAAGCCTGCCTTGTAGAATTTTTAGCAAAACCTTGCTAGCGTGTGAAATGAGCGCAATTGTGCGGTAGTTGGAGCATTCTTTGGCACTGCCTTTCTTTGGGATTGGGATGTAGACTGATCTTCTCCAATCCTCTGGCCACTGCTGAGTTTTCCAAACTTGCTGGCATATTGAGTGTAGCACCTTAACAGCATCATCTTTTAAAATTTTAAATAGTTCAGCTGGAATATCATCACTTCCACTGGCCTTGCTGTTAGCAAGGCTTTCTAAGGCCCATTTGACTTCACTCTCCAGGATGTCTGACTCAAGATCAGCAACCACACTACCTGGGGTGTATGAGACCTCCATATCTTTCTGGTATAATTCCTCTGTGTATTCTTGGACATAGCAAATAATATGCCTCAACTCCCTAATAGTGTACTTTTCTCCAATGTAAGGAGCAGCCTTTGTTGCATACATCAACCTCTAAATGCTTCTATCACACGACTCCTTCTCAGTTCCATGTGTCTCTATTCCATTTCCCTGCCTACCTCCTCAGAATGAAGGCTTCCAATTTACTGCTCTAAACAGACAGGTGGCTTTTCTTTCTTTCTTTTGGACCACAGGAACCTGGAAGGTCTACGAAAACCAAGTTACCCGGTATCTTTTTCAGATTTAGACTGGGTAAAAAGGAGGTGAAATGTGTGGCCCAATAAACTGTCAGGGAGAACAGTTTAATAACATTAAGTCAGCGAGAGCCAAAGGATTACGGCTATGGATTGCTCCATGCCTTAATTGCCATCCCTATCTCAACCAACAGGGCCCAGCTGACAGGCAACAACCATCCAGTGCAAGTTGCAAACTCATAATCTTCAGAACAGCAAAGTGGCACTTCCCAGTTCCTGACCTGGGAAAATGGTCACTTAGCCCTCTCCTCCCATCCCACTTGAGAAAGGCAGGCAGCAAAGGTTTAGTACTGCAAAATCAAAACAACGCTGCTTTCGTTAAAGGCAGCATGGAGGCATGCATACTTACAGAGAGACGTTTCATGACTAATGTTCTCGAAAAGGATGTTCAAGGTCTGCAGGAGCTGCACACACACGTAACGGCCAGACTTCTGACGCAGAATGTTCAGAAAGAACACAAACACGTTCTTCTCCAAGAAAAAACTAGAATAACATTGAAAGTTGTTACTGATTTGTTTGCTGTTTGTTACATGAAGGAAATCAATCAATCCTTAAAAAGATTATTGCAAAGCACTTTGGCTGCAGTTACTAGGGAGCAAGTCCTGTTTAAGACTGTGGGACCATTGCTGGTGTTGAACCATGGCCATTGTGTTAAGACACTTTTTTCTGCGATTTTTTTTTTAATGGGAAAAATAAGTAAAGATTTAAAAATAGGTTCTATGTTATATTACGGGCTGGAAACTGGAGGCCAGCAAGTCATCACAGGCACAGGGAATTGGTCTTTGGCTCCAGGAGATGCCATTTGGTACAATTGCCTGGTAAATGTCAAGCCTCGCTTCTGAAACACTTAGCTGTCTGTAAAACAGGCAAAGGTACACCATCTGCATGGAGCAAAGGTTTTACTACTTTGAGGTAAGGATGAGTTTGGGGCAATGCTGAAGAGTTGTGTAGTACACAAAAACAGATGCAAAACATAGAGCAGAACCACCAGAAAGAAGCAGAGCCTACTAAGGTCTGGTTTGCATGCCACACTAAACTATCATTTAAATTGTGGTTTGACACAAATGAGCAGCATGCTAGTGAACGCTGCTCAGTAGTGCAATTTGCTCCTGCCTTTGCCACAATGGGGTAAAACAAAAGGCTTAGCGTTTCATGTGAACCAGCAATTGTGTTTTTTCTCCAAATGCACTACTATTGGAAGCCAAGGTTTGTTCAACACAATCAGCCCGTTCTCTGGTTTGCTCCTCCCAGTGTGGCAAGCACATGAATGGAAGATGAGCAAATAGGGCAATATTAAGCAGTGTGCATAAACACACTGAAAATTCCTAGTAAACCATAGTTTAAATTTAAACTATGATTTAACACTGCATGTGAACCAGGCCAATATGTACTATAAGTCCATCACAGCTTAGAAAATGCATGAGGTACCAATGAGAAACTATTTTTTTGTGAGCAATTTGAGGCTGCAGCTCTAAACGCAGCCTGCAGCTCACTAAACCACAATGGGACTTCTTGAGAACCTGCGGCCATGCTGGCTGGGGCTACTGAGAGCTGGAGATCATCAACATCTGAAGGGTCATAGGTTCCCCCACCCGTATAGAAGTAAACACAGCATTGGGCTGCACATCACTGATTTAAATCAAGCTACGATGGTTGCAGTCCAACATGGGATTTAACTTGGGATTTTACTTGGGATTTAGCACCACTGACTTTCTGAGTACGCATAGGTAGGATTTACACCCCCATTTTACTTCTTCCCTTGCATCTGTGGCATATCAGCTTATACAGTGAGTCCTCGACTTACGAGTGCTTCGACTTCCGTGGTTTTCAACCTCCGAATGACTTCCGGGAGGGAAAAAAATGGCCGCCGCATCCGAATTTTTCGACTTCCGAAAGGAAGTCGCGGCCGCTTTTAATAGGGTCGCTTCGACCTACGAAGATTTGAATAGGGTTGCTTCGACTTACGAAGATTTACCGCTCAATGCATCCCTATGGGGATTCGACTTCCGTTTTTTTTCGACTACCGAAGATCGCGTCGGGACGCATTATCTTCGCAAGTCGAGGACCCACTGTATTTCATACTGTTATATTCTATATTCAAAAGCAAACACTTAAAAGCTCTTACTCAAACACTGAACTGTCATTTTGGTCTCCCCATATTAGGATCTCAGTTATAGATCGAATAGTCTCCACCAACAGGTTGCGGTTGTGCTCAGTCACAGTGGTATTTTTGGTCAGAACATGATACATATACCTGAAAGACAAGCAAACAAGAAAAAAGATATGAAAACACTGATTGCAACAGGTGTGCGGCCATTTGAAATGTCTCTGCTACTTTACTTGCAAATGAACAAAGGCACTCCCTGTGCTGTTGGGACTTCAATTTGCATCTGGCCATGCTGGCTGGGCTTGATGGGAGATGTAGTTCAGCAACATCCAGAGGGCTGAAGGTTCTCCACCCCTGCTTATGAAACACTATTTTGCAAAAACAATTGCACATCCTGTTTTAAGGTGGTTTCCAAGTGGAAAAAGCAGCCCATTTCCAGCAAATAAAAATTAACAATAATCGATACAAACATCAGCTATTAAACTACACTAAATATGGTGCAAACATTCTACTTTTAGGAAGCCTGTCCCATACATACTTGTCTGCCAAGGAAATCTTTGCGCTTTCAAAGCCTGCTGCTCACAGCAACGGATTCCATATAATGGACCACACCGACCACAGTATGGTTTTCCAATCACAATTCAGATGTTGTGTATGTGTGTATGTCTGCATGTGTGGCTTTTTTTGGTGTGTGTGTGTTTTGTGCTGTTTTTTTCTTTTTCTTTCTGGTTTTTACGGGATGGCATGCAATTTCGTTGCACTTGTATAGCGTTGCAGGGTGGATTTGATTTAAATCAAATTGATTTAAATCACGATTTAAATCACTAGTCAGTAAGGCTTGATTTAAATCACTAGTCAGTAAGACTTGATTTAAATATTTTTTTTAAAGAAAGACTCATTCTTGCTGGTATAATCTTAATATTTACAACCATATGAAGGTTTCATTTTTGGAATAATAAATTTTCAGAGTAGTTTTTACAGTTATATCATAAATTACTGATTTGGTTATACTACTAGAAATACATAGACAGATAATTATGAAATTATGGTGAGGTTTAATAAGTTAACTTTATATTTGGACAACTTTTCTGCTGTACTTTATTGGAAGGAGAAAAATTATCATTTCCTTAATAACCATTTAAACAATTTATTTAACTAAAACAATAACATGATAGCATATGTATCCATGTTTGTTAGCTGATGTGGTTAAACATTTTTTTTAAAAAAACTTAGACTGAGTTTTAGCACACTTGATAAACTTAAAACAAATCCATATTTCCTGATGAATAGCCTTTGGACTACAATGTAACTTAAATAGAAGACTATATTTAGAAAGATTTTTCCTCCAAAAGCATTTTATTTCAAAAATCCAATTTAAATCAAAAAAATCCGATTTAAATCAAAAAAATCCGATTTAAATCAAAAAAATCCGATTTTTTGATTTTTTTAAAAAAATCATTGATTTTTATCCACCCTGTAGCGTTGTGCTTGTACTTGTGCAATGACAATAAATAAATTATCTTACCTTATCTTATTATCTTATCTTGATTGTGCCCTAAAGACTCAAGAAATCTGTACTCCATGCTTTGGCAAATCTATTCCAGGCAAAAAGTGGATGACTACACAACACAGCGGCTAGGCAGGTGCTTCTGGGAAGCTCGCAAGCAGGACATGGCTTTTCCCCCTTGTTTGTCCTTGGTATCTGAGATGCAAAGTACACCTCCTCTGAACACGGAAAGTTCCACTCAGCTATGACAAATTTGTCCAGTCCTTTTCAAGCTTTCAAAGTTGGTACCCATCCCTACATCTCAAAGACAGTGGAGCTTATTCTCTCTTGTGTGAAGTGCTTCCAATTGTCCATTGTCTACGAACAGTTCAATTTTTTTTTTAGGCTGCTTCAATACACTGGTGCAGCCAGCCATAGCTATCTGGGAACCAGTCAGTTGACTCTGATGAATCAAGGAGCACCTTAAACAAACAACTGCACTAGGAGTTATTTAAAATGCTTGTGGAATGTTCTGAAGAACTTCTCCTGCATCAAGATAATATGAGGCTGCAATCCCCAGGCATATTTTCTTAGTGGTAAACCCCAGAGAACAAATGCCCATGTAAAGGAGACTCACAAGATTGCGAGGCAAGTCATTCACCCTCACTAAGGCCTTAGAAAAGGGATATGGGTTGGGGCTCTTTTTTCACATAGAAGGAAAACTGAGGTCAAGAGTCAGCAATGTGACCAGCACAATTTTGTGTCAGAATTGTTTTCTGAATCTTGCATAGAAAGAAATAGCTCATGGCCTCACATGCCCAAACTCTGCACCCACATCATCAATCCGCATGTGCTCACCCTCCTTATTTTCACCCTACAGGACTCTCAGTGGCTTTTCAGCCTTCTACAACACTCACAACCAAGTATGAGTCTCACCATGCCAGGTGACTAAACTCTACAATCCTAAACAAAGACATAAACAAATATTCTATACTGAAAACTACATACAACCCATGCAAAACAGAACCTTCATGATCACAGATGGTCAAATCCTGGGTACCGGTATATCTTTTCCTCCTGAGTGCACATACCACATACACAAGGCACCAATCTCCTTATCCCCACTGGACCGAACCCGGAAATCCACACACAGATTTCATGTAGATGACAATTCAGCAAAGCTGCTTTCAGATAGGTTTTAAGGCCTATCAAGATGGAATTGGTTTCAAAAATCGGCATGTCAAAAGAGAGAGGAGCTCAAAAGTAAACACTTCATTATCTGTCTCTGCTTTGGAATCCAGTTGTGTGACTGACACCACCTTGATTCCCAGAACCTAGAGGGGAATCCATTTGTGTTTCTGATCGGTCGTACTACAGGCTAAGGCAGGCACCAAAACAACTAAATAATTTCAAGTTGCTTCTGTTTTGTCAGCTGCTTTTTTTAAAAAAACAAACAGGCTATTATATGTAATATACTCTTTGGGTGTGTGATACAGCTTTTGGGGAATGCTGAAGAGGCACCTCTTTACCTTGGCTCCTGACATTCAAGATGCATATTTTTAGGTCCCACCTTATTTCTGTGGTTGCAAGTTGTTTTAAACTGCTTTTAATATTGTGTTTTAATTGTTGCAACCTGCCCTGGGACCTTAAGGTAAAGGGCAGGCAATAAATTAATAATAATAATATGAAGTATTTATGTAGAGTGAAAGAGAGAGTTTGTGTGTGCACGCACACACACTTGCCTATCAATATAAAAACAGTCCAGGAGAATGCACACATCTGTGTAGGTGTGCCCATAATTGCACACACCACTCTTTGGTTCACGGTTGTTATTCCTGGTAGGGTTTTACCAGGTTGACATAGTGCTACTATTGTCTTAATCTAATTTTGTAAACTGCCTATTATGGGTGGGGGCTTTTTTTAATTCTAAAGGGGGGGAGGAATCTCTTAAATACAAATGAACATACAAAGTGTCAACATATTGCCTACATTATCACAGTGTGTAAATAAACAACCAGCATGGCGAGAGGCTTAACATTGTTTAGTTAGATGTATGTAATACACCAACACCCACCACAAATAAAAGGAAACAAACATCAAGGAAACAAGCCTGTCACATGCACAAGGTCACCATGAAGCGTGCACATACACACCCCTCTGTCTCACATGCAACATTATAATTACATTTGATGAAACATGCATCCTTGCCTCTATTTCCCCTCTCCTCCCTCTTCCTTGTGTCAAATTTTAAACTGGAAGATTCTCATGGCACTGGCTTGTTGTTTGGTACTGAAGTAGAACTCATAACCTTTCTCAATTTACCCTTGCCTCCACCTCCATCCCTGAACACTCATCTCCCCTGTAGCTGTTTTTTAGGTCGGTGAGATGCCCTCTCATACTTTGTAAAGTGCTATGAAAATGGATGGTAGAGTCGACCCATTGAAGTTAACAGGCCTAATCAACTTACCGGTAGGTCCATTAATTTCAGTGGGTCTGCTCTGCTCTGAGTATGACTTAGCTGGATGCAATACAATTATGTTCACTACATTACATTCCTATCCCAGCTTTTCTCCCAGGATCTGAAGACTGGGTATATAGCTGCAACTTCTCCCTTTTTTTCCCCCTTGCGACAACCCTGCGAGGTAGGTTAAGCTGAGTAAGAGTGACTGGATGAAGGTCGCCAAGTGAGGTTCGTCTGAATGGGGATTTGAACCAGTCTCCCCAACAGTTTAACCACTACACATGTGTGTGTATGTGCGTATATATACATATATACAAACATGTAAACATATGTGTACATGCACACGCACACACACACACACACACACACACACACACACACAGACACACACAATATGTGTTGTGTTCTCAACACAAAACAGTAAACTGTATTCTACTTTCCTTATTCAAAAAAAGTTACATACTAGAATCCAATGGGGGACATTCAGTGAAGCTAAACATTGGAAGATTTAGGGCAGACAAAAGTTAGTTCTTCACATGGTACATAAACTATGCAATTCTCTCCCACAAGATATGATGATGGATACCAACTTAGATGGATTAGAGAAGGCTATCAGTCATGATAGCTATATAATCCCTCCAGTATCAGAGGTGGTGCACCTCTCCATGTTAGACATGTTTTGCGACTGGCGCAGGTCCAATTGTGACCCCGTGGAGATCTCTGGATGCCAGGTTGGTGACTGACCTCTCCATCTGGCTGGCCTTCCAACTTTCTAAAGCAGGTAAGCAGAAGTGCTTATTTATTGCATTTAGATCCCACCTTTTCCTTTCATCACCCTCCTCAGTTAATCCCTACAACGACCCTGTGAGGTAGATTAAGAGGCTGTGACTGACTCCAAGGTCACCCAGGTCATGACTTGGGGAGGATTTGAGCCTTGATCTCCCAAGTCCTACTCTAACACCACATTGCTGGCTTCCTAGAGTACTTCTGCTATGTGGCAGCTCTATAAATTAAATAGGTAAATAAATATGAGGAAAGCAAAATGTTACTTAGAGAAGGATCTGAAATATTTTTCAGGTTCTGCTTGTGGGTTTCCCACAGGCCACTGCGAGAACAGGATGCTGGATGAGATGGGTCATTGATCTGATGGGCACCTTTCCTTTAACATCATTCACATTTTTGCCTCTGCAGAACACTGGCAATTGGACTGGCAACCTGTGTTGTGTTTAGTTAAATTGGCTGCTGGCGTTTTAATTTGCAACTGGCTATGATGCACGTTATGGCTGGATCTTGCCTATTGCTGGGTTGGTTTTATTGATTTATGGTTTTATTGAGCTGTTGCATGGTTTCCTTTTAATTTGGCCTCCTTTACTGTGCACATCATCAAGAGAATTTGATTTTTAATCAGGCACCTCATAAACTTAATACAAATCCTGTCACTCCAGTCAGACCATCCAACCATAAGAATGTAAGAAGAGCCTGCTGGATCAGGCCAAAGTGCATCTAGTTCAGAACTCTGCTCTCACAGTAGCCAACCAGATGCCCCTGGGAAGATAGCAGGAAGAACCTGAATACAACAGCACTCTGAAGAAGTGTGCATGCACACGAAAGCTTGTACCAAGAACAAACTTAGTCGGTCTCTAAGGTGCTACTGGACAATTTTATTTTTTTATATATTTTGACCGCGTCAGACCAACACGGCTACCTACCTGAATCTACAACAGCACTCTCTCTATCTTCCCAGCAAGTGGCATTAAGGACTCGTCCATACCTTGGTTAAATGTAGATTGTGCCTCCTTTAATTCCCACCCACCCCGTCCATGAGGCTTTCTCCTCCAACAATGGCTGTCCCATACTTTCTCCTCCCAAAATCTGGAGATTCTCTATGCAGTTGGTGCAGCTCTTCTATTTGGATTAACAAAACATAGGGCAATCTCTAGATTTAGGGAGCAGAAATCGCGGGACAGCCATTGTTGGAGGAGAAAGCCTCATGGACAAGGGGGAATTAAAGGAGGCACTTAATTAAGGGTCTACAATGTGCATTAAGCTGAGGTATGGATCGGCCCCAAAGGGCAGGCAGATTGATCACCTTGTCCTCCATGAATTTGGTTAATCCTCTTTCAAAGCCATCCAAGTTGGTGACCGCCACTGTCTCCTGTGGAAACGGGTTCCATAGTTAAAACTATGTGCTATGTGAAGAAGTCCTTTGTTTTATCTGCCTTGAATTTTCCATCTTTCAGCTTCACAGGATTTCCACAAGTTCTAATGTGACTGGAGTTCGAGAAAAACTGTTCTCTATCCCCTATCTCCATGCCATTTATGATTTATACACCATCATCATAGCCCTTCCTTACTCACTTTCCCCCAAACTAAAAAAAGGAGCCCCCAATACAGCTTTTTCCTTCAGCAGGCCTCTTCTGCACCCATACAGAGTAGTAGCTAGAGCTCACCCACTCAGTCATGAAGCTCAAGGGTGAGACCTCAGCCTAAACTACCTCACAAGCTTGTTGTGAGGATAAAATGAAGAGGGGAGAACAGACCGTATGTACTTCAGCTCCTTGGAGAAAA
Organism: Darevskia nairensis; assembly: GCA_034642065.1. Taxonomy (NCBI): domain Eukaryota; kingdom Metazoa; phylum Chordata; class Lepidosauria; order Squamata; family Lacertidae; genus Darevskia; species Darevskia nairensis. The sequence continues at coordinate 422,145 of JAWWNI010001118.1, read as the reverse complement.
AGGTGGGAATAATGCAATACATATTTACCTATATTAAACATAACACATACAGGATATATTAGCACTGACACATATTTATGTACATGCTATCTGAATGGATTCATTACCTGCTATTTTTAAAATATTTTATATTTAATTTTGTATCCATAGAAGCCAAATGAATACTTTAAATCCTATTTGTATTCTAGAGGTTTATCTTTGCCTAATTGGACCAATGGTGCTTTTACATGTAAGAATTTGTGTTGATATTGTTAATGGTCACTGGCTACAAATACTAATAAAACGTGACTACATACGCAATGCACATTACTCTCCTTCGTTAGTTCCTCAAGTATCCTCTCTCTCTCTTAAAGCTTCTCTCTCACACTAAAATATTTATATGGAAATATATGTTATATATAGATACAAGCCCACTGGGTGTGTCCTTGGGGCCATTCCCCACATACACCTCTTTTGAGGTCGTTGGGAGAAACGGGATATTAATTGCAATAAACAAACAAATATATAAACACGCACACAGGTCATGCCGTCTGAACACAATGCGCTGCCAGGGAATTGCTCCTTAGGCAAGCGTTTGCATAACTGATTCCTATGGGGAAATTTCCAACAAGTTCCCGACCAACACAACCTTGTCATCTAGCCCACCCCACCCACCCACCCTGCATTGCAGGAACCTTGCTTATGCACACTGTCAGTGCTGGATTTACGTATAAGCTAAACAAAAGCTATAGCTTAGGGCCCCACTCTCTTGGGGGGGCCCCAAAAAAATTAAAGGGGGAAAAGACTCGGATGTACATTTCCAAAATATAAGATAAAAAACAAATAGAATAAAACCTACATACAGCAACAGTGTTTGTGTTGTGTAGGCTCCTATTTGTTATGTGCAAACTAGTAAATTAAGCCCGTAAAGATTACGGGCTCTAGAAGAAAGGCGGCAGCCAAGCCACCCACCCCTTGCACCCCTAGACCTGCACCCCCAAGCCACGCACCCCCTGCACCCCTGGACCACCCCAAGTCTTGCAGGCAAGCCACCCACCCCTTGCACCCCTAGACCTGCACCCCCAAGCCACCCACCCCCTGTACCCCTGGACCACCCCAAGTCTTGCAGCCAAGTCACCCACCCCTTGCACCCCTAGACCTGCACCCTCAAGCCACAAACCCCCGGCACCACCCCCAAGTCTTGCAGCCAAGCCACCCACCCCTTGCACCCGTAGACCTGCACCCTCAAGCCACCCACCCCCTGCACCACCCCCAAGTCTTGCAGCCAAGCCACCCACCCCTTGCACCCCTAGACCTGCACCCCCAAGCCACCCACCCCCTGTACCCCTAGACCACCCCAAGTCTTGCAGCCAAGCCACCCACCCCTTGCACCCGTAGACCTGCACCCTGAAGCCACCCACCCCCTGCACCACCCCCAAGTCTTGCAGCCAAGCCACCCACCCCTTGCACCCCTAGACGTGCACCCCCAAGCCACCCACCCCCTGCACCCCTGGACCACCCCAAGTCTTGTAGGCAAGCCACCCACCCCTTGCACCCCTAGACCTGCACCCCCAAGCCACCCACCCCCTGCACCCCTGGAGCACCCCCAAGTCTTGCAGCCAAGCCACCCACCCCTTGCACCCCTAGACCTGCACCCCCAAGCCACCCACCCCCTGTACCCCTGGAGCACCCCAAGTCTTGCAGCCAAGCTACCCACCTCTTGCACCCCTAGACCTGCACCCTCAAGCCACCCACCCCCTGCACCACCCCCAAGTCTTGCAGCCAAGCCACCCACCCCTTGCACCCCTAGACCTGCACCCCCAAGTCTTGCAGCCAAGCCACTCACCCCTTGCACTCCTAGACCACCCCCATCTTTCTCCCCCCTCCTCCCCTCCCTTGGACAGAGCGAGAGAGGGAAGCCGGAGGAGGAGGCGGAGGGAGAGCGAGCGCGCGGCGGCGGCAGCCACCTCCCCCCCACCTCCACACACACCTCTCTCTCTCTCTCACTGCTTCAGCCGCTTCTCCTCCGCTTTCCCGGGCGGGTTTTTTTGCCTTTTCCGCTCGCCGTGGCGGCGGTTTCCCTCCCGCTCGCCATGGCTGGAAGCGGGCGGCTCTGCAGTCGCTTTTTTTCGGGGGGGGGGGTTTCTGCCCTTTTTTTTTTTGCCGGGCGGTCACTTTTTTGCCTTTTGTTTGTTTGTTTTTGGCGAGCCGGGGCGCCGCGCATCCCACCGGAGCCGCAGCCAGAGCCTGCCGAGCGGGGGCAGCCTCGGAGGCGGCGGCAGCGGGTGAGCGCTCAGCTCTCCTGCCCCTCCTCAGGCGGGCTGCCCTCCTCCTCCTCCGGAGAACAGCGGCGGGGCCGGACCATGCGGTGGGCGCGGAGCCCTCGGAGGCTCGGCGGTGGTAGCAGCAGCAGCAATGGCTGCCGAGCGGAGAGGTTCGGAGGCTCGCGAAGCGCAAGCGCTTCGCTCGCGCTGCGCTCCAACATCAGGCTCCTCCTCCTCTCTCTCCTCTCCAATCCGTGCGTCAGTGGAGCGCACGCGCACTTGCGATTTCCAGTGACGGACGGAAAGCTACGGAGGGACACAGGCTCTTTATTATATAGGATGGCTTTAGATACCTATTAGGCCCATAAATTACCATATATTCAACACACAAAAACAGCAATTTGTTGTTGACAACGGGCAGCTGGACATATGTTGTTGTTGTTCAGTCGTGTCCGACTCTTCGTGACCCCATGGACCAGAGCACGCCAGGCACGCCTATCCTTCACTGCCATTACCTTCAGTAGCTTAGGGCCTCATCAGACCTAAATCCGGCCCTGCACACGGTCGGGATATCTGAATTCCGGGACTAACTCTTCGCGTTCGTATAAGCGAGGACCTTTCGGCAGAGGGGGTGGGAGGAGCGGGTCCCGCGTGAGAGGAGCCCCGAAGGCAGTTGGGAGGCGAGTGGGGGGGGGCGTCCACCTGAGCCCACCTGCCTCGAGGCCCCTCCCCCCTCCGGCATAGGATTCCCTCACAGCCTCCTCGCCCCCCCACCTGAAAACTTACTTGAGGTGGTCGAGCGAGTGGATGTTCCGCGAGGCCTTGCCGTGCCCGCCGCCTCCCCAGCTGCGCGACCGCCCGAACATCCTGAGGGGGGCGCGGGGAGAAAAAACGGCCGCGCTCGGACACTCTCTCTCAGCGCACTCTCTCTCTCTCTCTCGCTACCGCCTCACGGCCTCGGCTGCCGCCGCCTCATCCTCCTTCTCGGCCGCCGCCATCCTCCTCCTCCTCCTCCTCCTCCTCTTCCTCTCAGGCGGAAGGAGACCCAGCGCCCTCCCCGCCCCCACGCCCGCGCGCGCACCCTCGGACATTCCGCCCCGGCGGAGGCGACGGCACAGACACGGCAGCGGAGCCGCGGCGCGGGGCACGCCGGGAAACGTAGTTCCGCTGGGTCCGCGTCCGACCTCGCAGAGGCATGCGGCGAAGGAGGGACAGGGGACTGCGAGTCCCAGCGTGCCCCGCGCGGAGGTAGGAGGGTGGGTGGGTGGGAACCCGGAAGTGGGAAGGGCGAGGAAGGTTGCGTCCCCGGCGCAGGGCAGGGGGCGGGTCTTTGTGACCTGAGAGAGGGGCGGGGCCTTAAAGGCAGGTGAGGGAGGGGCGGAGGAGGGTTCTTCCCCCGTGGGAAATGAATTGTTAGCGGTGCGGTTCTTTGGAAATAATTAATTCGGAAAGCAATCAGAGGCGTAGCAAGCCCAGGTGGTACCCGGGGGCGGAATTTTTTTTGTCACCCCCCACCACTTTAATTTTAAAAAAATTAAAAAAAAAAATAAAAAGTGTCACCCCCCTCTGAGGGTGCCACTTTGCGAGGTGTGGGGGTTTTGTGTGTGTGTGTCTATTATCTCTTTTTTCCAATAAAGTTAAAATAAATAAAAAATAATAAAAAATAATAAAAATGTAAATAAATAAAAATAAAAAGTGTCACCCCCCTCTGATGGTGCCACTTTGTGAGGTGTGGGGTTTGTGTGTGTGTGTGTGTCTATTATCTATTTTTTCCAATAAAGTTAAAATAATAAAAAATAATAAAAAATGATAAAAATAAATAAAAAAATAAAAAAGTGTCACCCCCCCTCTGATGGTGCCACTTTGTGAGGTGTGGGGGGTTGTGTGTGTGTCTATTATCTCTTTTTTTCAATGAAGTTAAAAATTAAAAAAAAAATTAAAAAATTTTAAAAAATTTTTTTTAAAAAAAGTGTCACCCCCCCTCTGGGGTGGAACCCGGGGCGGCCTGCCCCCCCCCGTTGCTACGCCCCTGAAAGCAATGCAGTGGTTTTACAGTATTTGGAAAGATCCGCAATGGGTAATGCAAGAATAACCTTCTTTGCTTTGACTTGGAGGAATAATAGAATCATAGAGTTGGAAGAGACCCCAAGGGCCATCCAGTCGAACCCCCTGCCAAGCAGGAAACACCATCAAAGCATTCCTGACAGGTGGCTGTCAAGCCTCTGCTTAAAGACCTCCAAAGAAGGAGACTCCACCACACTCCTTGGCAGCAAATTCCACTGTCGAACAGCTCTTACTGTCAGGAAGTTCTTCCTAATGTTTAGGTGGAACCTTCTTTCTTGTAGTTTGAATCCATTGCTCCGTGTCCTCTTCTCTGGAGCAGCAGAAAACAACTTTTCTCCCTCCTCTATATGACATCCTTTTATATATTTGAACATGGCTATCATATCACCCCTTAACCTTCTCTTCTCCAGGCTAAACATCCCCAGCTCCCTAAGGAAGACTCTTAATCGTTGAGCAAAAGATTCCTGCATTGCAGGGGGATGGACTAGATGACCCACGTGGTCCCTTTCAGCTCTACGACTCTGTGACATAAATACCGGCTCGTAATCCATTGTTAGCGAGGTGGTTTTTGTTATTATTTTATTTGCAATTATTCTTTATTTGGGCACCACCTTGAGGGGTTGGCATCTGTCTCGTGCGCCCCTTGGGGTGAAGTCAAACCGCTGCATTAGTAGCGGCGTCCCTGGGGTACATGCCTTGGGCAGAGTGTGCATGGAGGTCCTGGGCTGCCCAGACGACAAGACTCCCCTCTCCGTCCAAAGGAAAGCAGAGCAAGATGTTTGGCGCCAGCTTGGCCGAAGGAGTTGCTGGAAGGAGGCGCACAAGGCGCCATCCAACTGTCTTAGGGACCCCACCGGATTTGTGTAGGGTTTACTCCTGAGCCTTTTCTTCTCCTGAAGATGTCCCGCGAGACAGCAGAGGTATAGGATCACAGTTGTGCTCCTCCAGGTTGACAAGCTTCTTCTCCAGAGCGATCGCGGCCTTGAATGGGAAGCCTGGACTTTGAAGTCATCTAATCTTACCTGTTATGTTTTATCATTGTATGGTTTTAATCAGTGTGTATGGTTTTAATCAGTGTGTATGGTTTTAATCAGTGTGTATGGTTTTAAACAGTGTGTATGGTTTTAATCAGTGTGTATGGTTTTAAACAGTGTGTATGGTTTTAATCAGTGTGTATGGTTTTAATCAGTGCTTTTGTAGTTGTTTTGTTTTTGTGTGGAGTGCCCTATCTGGGTGGATGGAGCAGCCAAGTAATTACGTTGTCCCCGAAGGGGACAATGACAATAAAATATATTCTATTCTATTCTATTCTATTCTATTCTATTCTATTCTATTCTAAGCCCCATCTGCGCCTCACTTCCTTCTACAGCAGAGGGTGTGCGCGCAAAATGACACAAATTAGCTATTACAGTTTCTATTTTTAAGAAAGGAATGAATTGACACTTTTCCTTTTACTGACCCTGCTCCAGGACCTTTATATCAGGAAGGGTTTATTGATTGATTTAACAAAACTTACATACCGTTTGGTTTTAAGAAACCCTCTCAAGTGGTTTGCAAAAGATGGTTGATGTGCACACACAATACATTTGAATCACACTGTATCCCCACACAAAAAATAAAATAAAATCCTGGGCCCTGTGGTTTGTGAAAGGTCCTGGGCATTGCAGCTACGTGAGGGATAAAATACAGTTCCCAGGATTCTTGAGGGGGACTCTATATAATTTGCATCCCACCTTTTGCCTCCAAGGAGCTCAAGGCAGCACACATCGTTCTCCCCCATCCTCCTCATTTAATCCCCACAACAATCCTGCAAGGTAGATTAGGCTGAGAGAGGCAGCGACCAGCCCCCAAGGTCACACCCAATGAACTTCATGGCTGAGTGGGGGGTTTGAACCCTGGTTTCTCCCGGGTTGTAGTCCAACACTCTTAACCACCACGCCACACCGGCTCTCAGCATGTGGTGTGCACACAGCTGGAGAGACCCCATTCACCTTCCCAAATGTTGCTGGCATCCCATCAGCCCCACCCATGCCTGAGTCAGTAGAGCATGAGACTCTTAATCTCTTGGGGTCATGGCTTCAAGCTCCACATTGGAAGAAAGATTCCTGCATTGCAGGGGGTTGGACTAGATGACCCTCCGGGTCCCTTCCAAGTCTATGATTCTATGATTGTGGCCAAATGTTGGAGCCTGGTGGGAGCTGAAGTCCAGCAACACCTGGCCCCCAGCTCTGCTTTAAGCCTTCAACAACAGCCTGCCACAGAAACTTTAAAACGGAATGACCTTGCTGCCTTAATAACTACTGTTAACAGTGTGGTTTAGGGGTTAGAGTGTCGGACTAGGATCTGGGAGACCAGGGTTCAGGTCCCCACTCAGCCATGAAGCTCCCTGGGTGACCTTGGCCCAGTCACTCTCAGCCTAGAGAGCCACAAGCAAATACCAACCAGACACTCAAAAAATTAAGCAAGAAGACATATTTCCCATTATTTTATCTCCACACTGAGAAAAGCTGGGGATAGGAACAGGGCCGCATTTAGGTTTGATGAGGCCCTAAGCTACTGAAGATAATGGGGCCCTTTAAATGTCCAGCTGTCCTTTGTCAACAACAAATTGTCGCTGTTTTATGTGTTGAATATATGCTATATGGTAATTTATGGACCTAATAGGTATCTTAAGCCATTTGCACATGTTGCCATGCAACCAATCCATGCAGAATGTAGGCACCCTATATATAAAGGTAAAGGGACCCCTGACCATTAGGTCCAGTCGCGGACGACTCTGGGGTTGCGGCGCTCATCTCGCTCTATAGGCCGAGGGAGCTGGCGTACAGCTTCAGGGTCATGTGGCCAGCATGACTAAGCCGCTTCTGGCGAACCAGAGCAGCGCACGGAAACGCCGTTTACCTTCCCGCCGGAGCAGTACCTATTTATCTACTTGCACTTTGACATGCTTTCGAACTGCTAGGTTGGCAGGAGCAGGGACCGAGCAACGGGAGCTCACCCCGTCACGGTGATTTGAACCGCCAACCTTCTGATCGGCAAGCCCTAGGCTCTGTAGTTTAGACCACAGTGCCACCCTCGTCTCTATATATAGAAATGAGCAAACCAGTGATTTTTAGGGAGCAGGCAGGGCCCATTACTTACATCACAGGAGCCTACACACCACAAAACACTGTTGCTGTATGTAGGTTTTATTTTATTTGTTTTTTATCTTATATTTTGGAAATGTACATTTTTTCCCCATTAATATTTTTTTTTGGTGGGGGCGCCCAAGAGAGTGGGGCCCTAAGCTATAGCTTGTTTAGCTTATACTGTACGGAAATCCGGCACTATCATAGGAAAGCAATCCATAAATAGATTGATAAACTCAGGTCCTGCCAAGGGAAGCAAGGAATCAGCAATCAGACACATTGACTTGGAAGTCAGTCCCCAGCGAGCGCAATGGGACGAAGCACCCAATTGATCCGGGATCAATCGGCAGAGTCTGAGACTCTTGATCTCCGGGTCGTGGGTTCGAGCCCCAGCTTGGGCCAAAGCTACCTGCATTGCAGAGGGTTGGACTACATGACTTTCGGGGTCCCTTCCAACTCTGCACTTCTGTCCGGGCGCCTACCTAACAGGACTGGCCGCAACCCACTGGGAACCCCCCCTCCCTCTCCTCCAAGCTCTCCCCCCACCCCGCGGTTGTCACTCACCCTCCCCGGCGCCAGCCAATCCGCGCTCCGGAGAGGCGGGCCCCTGGCACTTGCGGGGAACAGCTGCTTCTGCTACGCGGAGGGAAGTGATGCGTCTGAGGAGTGTGGGCGCAGAAAGAGAGGAAGGGGGGTCCCTTGGAAGGAAAGGGGGGCTGCGTTGAGCGGGGAGCAGCAGCGAGCCCCTTGCATTGAAAAACGGAGCGGGAGCGAGCTTTGGGTTTTTTTGAAGACGGGAGGGGGGTGGAAGAGGTGCCTCTGCGGCGCATCTGAGGCCTGAAAAGTGAGGTGGGGGGGTAGTTGCATGGAGGGGGGCTGCAGGGCGAAGTTACTCGCTTGCACCGCCCGCTTCTGGCTGTAGAGATTTGCTGAGGCTGGGAAGGAAAGAGTCGGGCGCCCTGGCATGGAGGGGTGGGCTGAGGGCAGCAAGGGCATCGTTGGGGGGCGCCCTCTCCCGTTTGGTGACTGCTGCAGGGAGGGGTGGGTGGGTAGGTAGGTAGGCAAGCAGGCGAGGGCGCCGGGCTCTCTTTGATCCCTGGAGATCTCCTCCTCTGCCTCTGGCTGCTGCTGCTGCTGCTGCCTTCCCCCAGTCTCCAGCCTCCGCTGTGCCAGGGCCTCCTCCACGCTGGATGCCCTCTGCCGCCTGCGCCCAGCTGGAGCCGTGGGCCCCCCATGCGCCGCCCCCGCTGCCGCCCTCTATGTTCTACGTGGGCTTGTTCTTCGTCAACCTGCTGATCCTCTACTACGCCTTCCTGCTGGAGTACATCGCCCTCAACGTCGGCATCGTCTTCCTGCCCGAGGACATGGACCAGGCCCTGGTGGATCTCGGGGTGGTCTCCGACCCGGCTCTGGGTCTCTACGAGCTGGACAGCGAGGTGGAAGTGCTGGACGGCTACTGGGAATAACCTGGGCCCCCTCCCTGAAAGAGCATTGGCTCCGGAAACTGGCACGGGCTGGTAAGAGGAGCGTCGCTGCATCCAGATGTTGGCACGGCTGGACGGACCCTTTGTAGACTGCGATGGGGGCACAGGAACGGCCAAGCTGGGCAGGGGCCGGGGATGCCAGGAGCCTCTCCGCCCCACCTGCCCCAGGCGTGGGTTTTCTGCTTGAGCCAGAAAGACTGGGGAGAGGGCCACAGACTTTTGGGGGTGCCATGCTAAAGGCAGACAAGACGGCGGCGCGGCAGGAAGAGGGGGCCGGAGTTGGCACAGACGGACGGGGTCCCTTTGGGGCACTGAAGTAAGTGGCGTTTTAGGGTTTGATCCAGCTGTGCAGAGGGGAAGAAGTTGCACGTTGGAAAGGTCTGGGGGCGGGGGTATGATCCTATATCAGAGTTCTGCCAAGCTGGCGCCCTCCAGGTTTTGGACTACGACTCCCAACAACAGGTGCGTTGGCTGGGGCGGTGATGGGAGTTGTAGTACGCAACGCCTGGAGGGCGGAGGCTCTCGTACATATTGGCATGCCTCTGTGACGATCCGAGCTCTTGCTTTTACCTGCCTTCCCCTTTCCCCGTTGGCAGAGAGCAGGTTCAAAACTTGCCCAGGTAGAAGGGACTGCTAGGTGCTCCCCCAAACCACTGTGGAACACAGAAAGGGTAAGATCATGGGTAGGCAAACTAAGGCCCGGGGGCCAGATCCCGCCCAATCACCTTCTAAATCCGGCCCGCGGACGGTCCGGGAATCAGCGTGTTTTTACATGAGTAGAATGTGTCCTTTTATTTAAAATGCATCTCTGGGTTATTTGTGGGGCATAGGAATTTGTTCATTCCCCCCTCCCAAAATATAGTCCGCCCCCCCAAGGTCTGAGGGACAGTGGACCAGCCCCCTGCTGAAAAAGTTTGCTGATCCCTGGTAAGATTGTCGGTCCAGCTAGCTCAGTATTGTCAACACAGACTGGCAGCTGCACTCTACATCAACTATCCCTAGATACAAAGTAAGAAGCTTCGTGGCGCAATGGGTCCCTGTGTCTGGCTGTTAACTAGGAGGTTGGTGGTTCAAGCCCTCCCTGGGGTGGCTGTGGGCAGGATTCCTGCAATGCAGGGGGTTGGACTAGATGACCTTGGGCATCCCTTCCAACTCTATGATTCTACGAAATCCCATTCCTCATTAATTGGTATAAAAGGCTGCATTATACAGAGTCAGATTGAGCTCAGTATTGTCTACACTGACCGGCAGTGGCGTTCCAGGGTTGTAGAGTGGGGACAATCCCTGGAGATGCCAAGGATTGAACCTGCGACCTTCTGTCTCGCGAATGTTTAGCACTGAGTACTCTCCACTATATGTAATGCCTCTAATCTGACATGAACACCAGCCATGAAAATGCAAGGACCCCGCCAAGGCTGCCTGCTCATTCACTCATTCCTAACCCACCCATAAGATGGGACTGGGGCACCCATTTCTGCAAAACCCTGCCACCTCCTAACACAGTCGGCAAGGGTATTTTGGGTGCATAGTGCAGATCCACACCATGCGTTCCGCACACCCTTAAAAAGTGTGTGGCTTTCTCCCAAAGAATCCTGGGACCTGTAGTTTGTTAAGGTTTCTGGGAACATGTAGCTTTGGTGTGGTGAAACTATGGTTCCCAGGATTCTCCAGGGGAAAGCCACGTTTGCCTGAACAGAAAAGCTTTCAGCAGGTGCCAAGAGTGCAGTGAGGGCGCCTGGCTGCCGTCAATAGGCAGGGAGTTCCAAAGTGTGATTTCTTGCAAATGCAGCATGAGTATTATGCAGAGCGAGTGGATGGGGCCTGAGACCTTCTGCATGCAAAGCAGATGCTCTGAGTTGTGGCCCCGTCACAGATGATATGGTGGTTGGGCTTTATGGGAGTTGTAGTCCAGAGGGTGCCAGGTTGAGTGAGGCGAGATTTAACTCAGATTGAAGTAAAAAAACCCACCTTGGATCTGATCTTATACATCTGCCAGATATTTCTATCTATCTAAGTTCATATGAGTTGTGCTTGACTCCGGGTAGCGGTTTCAGATGGTGTGAAAAACTTACCCTCAGACCGGTACTCTTTGTTCCTTCAGCTGAAATGGACATAGTTTTAGCATGGTGCTTGCTATTTATTCATTTAGTAACTGCAATTAAGCCCCATATCTTAAGCACCTGCACCAGATCTACAAGGTAGACCTCTGTTGCTCCCATTTCACAGACAGGAAGACCGAGAGCTGCTAAAGCACATCCTAAGCAGCTGCAGCAGATCAAAGCAAGGTGGTGCTGGAAGGATAATGCAAGTCAGGACCCAGAAGGATTTCTTGCCTGAGCACCTGCGTTCATTGCCTTTTCTTGGGAGGGTTGCTCTCTGTTCACCCTCCCAACCTCCTTGCTAGCCGTCCCTCAGCTCCCTCACTCTTTCCTTAAAACTTGACTTATATTATCGCATTTCTGGGTATCTCTCCAGAATACGGAGAGAGGAGCCATTTAAAATGTCAGCGAAAGCAGTTTAAGCCTTAAACGAATGAGGTTCAGATCTCCCTTCCATATGCAGCTATCAACATAATAAGATTTTTTTAAAGCACACTGATTTGCATTGATCGTTGTCATGAACACATAACCAGAAAATGGAGTTCTCTGGATCCAGGTCAGATAGAAAACCACACTGGCTGTCAATTCAGTTATTTGGCCCGTAGGCCAGATCCTGACCATCCTCCCCACCACCACCACCACATCAACAGCAGGGGACAATTACAAAGGGGTGCTGATTGGCTGGTTGGGGTTCATATGAACCCCATCTGAAGGGGATGCAAACCGTGTTTGCGAAGGAACTTTTCCTTCTCTGCAGACCAGCAAGGTAAAGGTAAAGGGACCCCTGACCATTAGGTCCAGTCGGGATGACTCTGGGGTTGCGGTGCTCATCTCTCTTTACTGGCCGAGGGAGCCGGCGTACGGAAACCGCCGATCTACTGATCGGCAAGCCCTAGCTTAATAAATCCTGCACTAGAGACACGGGTGGCACTGTGGGTTAAACCACTGAGCCTAGGTCTTGCCGATCAGAAGGTCGGTGATTCGAATCCCCATGACGGGGTGAGCTCCTCTTCTTCTGTCCCAGCTCCTGCCAACCTAGCAGTTTGAAAGCACATCAAAGTGCAAGTAGATAAATAGGTACCACTCCGGCAGGAAGGTAAACGGTGTTTCCGTGTGCTGCTCTGGTTTGCTTTGTCATGTTGGCCACATGACCCGGAAGCTGTACGCTGGCTCCCTCGGCCAATAAAGTGAGATGAGTGCCGCAACCCCAGAGTCATCCGCGACTGGACCTAATGGTCAGGGGTCCCTTTACCCTTTAAATCCGGCACTCTGAACTGCACAACCCTGTGTGCGGTGGGGCTGGAAACCGACCATCACGCTTCCTCCATGAGAGCACCTGGTTCCCCAAAGCACCCCCTCCCTTCGTCCTGAGTCGCAAAGTGCACTTTTGGCCACTTGAGCAGAAATACCGTTAATGCACTGACTTTGCAGAAAGACGGTGACCAAACGGAAAGCATTAAAAGGAATCTGTCGCTGCCCAAAGCTGTGGCAATTGTTGCAATGCAGGGTATATAAAAAGCAGGTTTCGGCTTGGCACTGCCTGCGCCTTCGGGAATCCATCAATGTCATACAGATTTAGCAAGCGCAGGAGATGATCTGGTTTCAAAACAGAAGATGTTATTGACCGCTCAGCCTCGAGGAAAGCTAAGTAAAACGGTTTATGGGTTCGGCAGAATGTGAAAGCAATACATAATAATACCTGCTTGCATTACCTGCGGTAATGGGCATCAGCCTTGGGGAAGGGTCATAGCTCAGTGGGTAGGACAGCTGCTTTGCATGCAGAAGGTCCCAGGTTCAATCCTCAGCATCTCCAAATAGGGTGCGGAGAAAGAGTCCTGTCTGGAAATCTGGAGAGGTGCTACCAGTCAGTTCTGGGCTAGTTGGACCAATTGTCTGGCTCGATAAAGGAGAGTTTCCTAACTTCCTATTTCAACCTTTTTTTCAGAACCATGTGGGATCAGGGCGTGTTGAATAGCTTAACTTTCAAATTTGAAAAATAAGGGGTGCTAAGAAGTCGTAACATGACTTGGGGATTCAAAAGATGATTTGGTTAAATTAATATAATTTAGTTTTTCTTGGTAAGTAAAATGTGTGTAAAACTGCATAGAAATCAATACAAATGATAGCTTCTTCTTCTTCTTCTTCTTCTTCTTCTTCTTCTTCTTCTTCTTATTATTATTATTATTTAGCATTACCTGGCATTTCCAGAAGGTAAAATAATAATAATAATAATAATAATAATAATAATAATAATAATAATAATGTGGTTTTTTGTGGGGGGGGGGTAATGGGTTGCTGTTTTTATTTTTATTAGGCATTTTATGGTTTTATATCTTGATTTTATTCTGTGAACCGCCCTGAGACCCCAGGTATAGGGTGGGATATAAATTCAATCAATCAATCACAATTAAAATCCTTTGGTTTTCCAAAAGCAGTTTATGTGCTTCTTCATCAGACATAGACTTACTAAACTAAGTATTGTCACAAAAATAATAGCAGGTTTGAATTCCTCACACCCAAAAACGTGTTTTCAAGACCCCTCACTGCAGAAACGTGCAAACATTTATGTTTCAGACCCTAAAATGGCACGCCCTGATTTTCGTAGGATCTTGCTTTATCTGGGGAATGGCCATAACTCTGGGGTGTGGAACATCTGCTTCAGATGAAGGAGGTCCCAGGTTCAGATTCCAGCGTCTCCACATACAGCTTGGAGAGACCCCTGCCTGATACCCTGCCAGTCAGTGTAGGTAACGCTAGGAGCTACTCAGAGGGTAGGACCTGAACCCATGGCTTCTAGTCACAAGAAAGGAGATTCCAACTAAACATCAGGGTAAACCTTCAGACAATGAGAGCTGTTTGACAGTGGAACGGACTCCCTCATGAGGTGGTGGACTCTCCTTCCTTGGGGGTCGGATGACTATCTGTTAAGGATGCTTGAGTTGAGATTCCTTCGTTACATGGGGTTGGACTAGATGACCCTCAGGGTCCCTTCCCACCCCACAATTCTATGACTCTGACTCAGTATAAGGCAGCTTCTTATACTCCTACGAGACAAACGTGTATTGGGAAAATAAGAAGAGCCCTGCTCAATTGGAGCTAAGGCTTTCTAATTCAGCATCCTGTTTTCAGTCTCCAACCAGATGCCTGTGTTAGTAAAGGTAAAGGGACCTTTGACCATTAGGTCCAGTCGTGACTGACTCTGGGGTTGCGGTGCTCATCTCGCTTTATTGGCCGAGGGAGCCGACGTACAGCTTCCGGGTCATGTGGCCAGCATGACTAAGCCGCTTCTGGCGAACCAGAACAGCGCATGGAAACACCGTTTACCTTCCCGCTGCAGTGGTACCTATTCATCTACTTGCACTTTGACCTGCTTTTGAACTGCTAGGTTGGCAGGAGCAGGGACCGAGCAACGGGAGCTCACCCCGTCACGGGGATTCGAACCACCAACCTTCTGATCGGCAAGCCCTAGGCTCTGTGGTTTAACCCACAGCACCACCCGCGTCCATATGCTATTAATTAATGCTATTAATTAATGGAGACTACTAACACCCTGTGTTAGTACTGTAGTCTCCATTAATTCCAATAGGTCTACTCTGAACAGGACTAACATTGAGATGCAACCTATCGGGGTTTGAGCATTGTGAAAGAGGGAGGGAAATCTCTTTCTCCTTCCTGCTTAATTTTATCCAGCTCTGTTCTCTTCCCAGCCATGCTTTTCTCTTGCGTAATGTTTCCTTTTCCTTTTCTGAAATCCAGATTTGCACACGTTTTCTCCACATGTGAAAAAGAAGCCGAGAGCCCCAGATTACGGGCCAAGACAGCATAGTCGTGAACTTGCATCTCCGCGAGAGGAAACGCTTCCAGGGCAACGTGGGCTCCCTAACAGCCTGGCTGAGGATGTCTTCAGCATTTGCTTGTTTTTCAGGGATTTGCCATGATTCTGCAGGAAATTGATTATGCACAGCTATCAGAATTTGCTTAGAGATTCCAGAAGGGCTTCCAAGTCACATGAAACACTGTCGGGTCATTTTTAACGGCGAGTCAGGCTGCCAATCACACGTCACAAACTTCCAGGGAACGGAGGAGAAGTCGATGCCGATATTTTGAGCTAGGTGGTACTGTCAGGATAAGGAGCCTGAGTGCAGGTCTGTGGTAAGAGGGGGACCTCTGGCCCCCCGGGTATTGCTGAACTACAAATCCCATCAGCCCCAGCATGCCCGGCCAATGCCCATGGATGATGGGAGCTGCAGTTCAGCAAAATCTGGAGGGCCAAAGATTTTCCCCACACCTGCTAAAGTGGTTGATGGAGCAGGATGGGGCATGGTTTTAGGCAGGTGGGGGAGACTTACAACCATCCAGATGTTGTTGAACTACAAATCCCAGCATTCCTGAGCATCAACCATGCTTGCTGGGGGCTGACGGGAGTTGGCACTGAACCACATCTGGAAGGCTCCCAATCCGGTTTTTTTTTTTTTTTTTTAAGGGGTGCTGGAAAAACCGCCACGAGATCTCAAGAAGTATTGCAAGAGAGCACTGGCACATTAATGCACTGTCTGCACACAGTTAGAGGGTTGGTTTTGGCAGCTCCCACAAGCTTGCATGCGGTCCTGGGCCCAGTTTGCACAGACCGGTCTCACAACGGTAGCCACCTTCGGTTCAGGACCTGGTGCATTCCTTGTGTATCACCAGTACAACTCTGCAATGCACGTGAATGGTTGCTTTAAAAAAATCTCTGCCATGTCGAAGTTTGTCTGTTATGGAAAGCTTGTGCGTTGTTAAAGGAGCCTTCTCCCTGACATGTTAGATTTCTACAAGCAAGGGAGAGTTTGATGTGGGAACACGCGGGGTTGCTTCACTTGCATCAGAGTTGTTACTAGCCCACAGGGACTGCAGTTTGCATCCTTCCTAAAACATGCAGGATCTACTCTGCCATCATAATAACCTCCCAGCCGACAATCTGCATTTGCTGTTGATGAGCTATGGAACAGGTCACACTTTTTTGAAAGGGGGAAAAAAACACCCTTATCCCATTAAGCTTCAGGAAATCATTTCATAACCCTCAAAACGTCGCCTTTTAAAGAATAAAAATGAAGAGAATCGCAGGGAGTCGGTGCGTCTGCCACACAGTGTTACGGGAAAGAATTGCTTTTGTAAGTATTTTTGTAATTTTGGGAAAGGAAGGGGGTCTTGTTAATTACCACGTTATTTTGCCTAGTGTTGAAATGCAGTTATTATGTTTTAAAAAAATAATAATGTAAAAAGCAATATATTGATAACCAGCCTCTTTCAAATACACAAGTATGCAGGTCAACGGATCGAGAGTGTTGCACGTTCATTTATCGGTTTCAGTTCCCATGTCTTCTTGCGGTAATCTTGTGTCGCTCCAGAGAGCAGGACCCGAACCATTGTGTTCCAATGACAAGCAGAAGGGTTGAGGGGGAACCTTGAAAGGTGCTGCCTCCTCCATCAGAGGCTTTTAAGCTGAGCTTGGATAGCAGTAGGTCTGCTGCATTCTGCCTGCGGTTGGATTTGCGGCTCCAGCTCTGTTTCTAGGGTAAATATCCCTCTCTGCAACCATCAAAGAAGGCGCTTCCCAAAGAGGTTACCTAAAAGATTTAAACACACATTTATTGAAAACTAGCTGACCCGGCCACGCCTTGCTGTGGCTATGTGTGTGAATGCTGTGGTGTTGATGGCTGCGTCTGTGGGTGGTGGTAGGAGAGGAGAGGGCTAGCAGCGGCTGTGGGGATGGTGTCCGGCCTGCCTTTCATGGCAGCTGCAGTGGGGAAGTGGGCAGCGGGCGGCCCAGGCTGGCTCCGACGGCGTCATCGTGAGCGGCTGTGGAGAAGGGCTGGGGCCTACCTTTCATGGTGGCGGGGTGGCTAAGGGGCCTGGGCGGCGGTTGGGCTGGGCCTGCATTTGAGGGCGTTAACGGTGACAACCCGGGCTGTGGTGACAGTGCCGGCCTAACTTTCACGGCAGCAGCAGCGGCGAGGTCCGGCCTGCCTCATACGACGGCGGCGGTTGGGACTGGTCTGCCTGTCATTAGCTATTTCAGAGTCACTCACGTAGCAGGAACATTTTTTTATATATAGATTATATGCATATTTACTGAAGGTTGTACACACCGTAAAACCGTGTTCAAATGACTCACAGACAGAGACGGGGAGGGGGCATGGGAAATCTACAATGGTCCAATAAGAAATGTGTGTACAGTGTTACCTTGGTTCTCAAACGCCTTGGTACTCAAACAACTTGGAACCCAAACACTGCAAACACAGAAGTAAGTGTTCAGGTTTGCAAACTTTTTTTTGGAAGCCGAACATGCTTTTTGGAAGCCGAGTGTTATGCTTCCGTTTTGAGTGCCACACTTCCATTTTTGAGTGTTACACTGAGGGCTGTCTGTTTTTGCCATTTATTTAGCGTTTTTTGTGGCTCTTTTTTGTTTGTTTTTGTGACTGTGTGGTGTAACATCCAAAATACTGATTCAAAACACTTACGCATTTCAAAATCCCAACCTTGTTTGGCCCTGGTTTTGCTGGATCTAGAGTAATCTGATTCGAGAATCCAGCTGCTGCAGATGATCTAGAAGTCCATGGGGAATAGTGGGGTTCCATAGCCTGAAAGGGGGGGGTGAAGAAAGGAAAACAGAATAAGGAAATTCCCTTTGTTGAAGCCCCTTATCTTAAGCAAGGATATACAAATCTGTGGATTTCAGTTTCTCTAAGTTTTTTGTATTTCCAATTTTCAAATCTCTTCATTTCCATGTAAGTTTGCATTTCTTTCAAAGTCTTCATTAAATATCAGCATTTGAGTACAAATTTCTCCTAATACAAACAGCTTTGCATGCCCTGTTGCCCGAATACAGACATTTTCGCAAGGCATTTCCTCCCAATGCAATGTGTTTTTAATGTTATTTTTCACTAATAGGCATTCTTATGTACACTTTATCCTGGCGCATGCATCTTTCTGCACATTACTTGGCACCGCGTTGCAGAATTTGGAGAAGCGGAGATTTCGAAAACAGCAGTGTTTCAGTTCATGCAATTGGCAAAATGTGTTCACCTTCAAATGTTTGACTGCATTGCATTTCTCCCCCACCATTATTAGTAAAATTACACGCGCACACCTAGGGATAAGATATGCAAATAACAGAAGAAACCCTGGCAGAAAGGAATGGGAATCTAGATAATATAGAGAAATGATTCTCTATATGGGTTTTGTGTATTAATGGTAAAGGTAAAAGACCCCTGGATGGTTAAGTCCAGTCAAAGGCGACTGGGGTTGCGGTGCTCATCTCACTTTCAGGCCAAGGGAACCAGCGTTTGTCCACAGACAGCTTTCCAGGTCATGTGGCCAGCTTCTGGTGCAACGGAACACCGTGACGGAAACCAGAGCGCACGGAAACTCCGTTTACTTTCCCGCCACAGTGGTACCTATTTATTTACCGTATTTTTCACTCTAAGGCGCACCTTACCATAGGACACACCTAGTTTTTAGAGGGGAAAAGCCCCATTTTTTGAGGATCAGCTCAAAGTTGTTGAGCTTACTTTGCAAATTGAAAAAAACTGTTTTATGGGGTTTAACTCACAGTTCTGCAGCTTCAGGGAAGGGAGCCATTTCTACAGTTTCCAGACAGATAATCTAATCAGCCAGTCACATGTCGCTGGGGAAACAGCCTCCCTCTGCGAGGGGGTGGGGCTGGAATCTCTCTCCCTTATCTCTCTCCCCCATCGTTTGCTGAGCAGCTGCTCAGCGGGCTTCCTTTCAACACCCCCTTCTCTCTCTCTCTTTTTAAAAAAAAGCACGATCTGCTTTTGCCCCAGGGCAGTTCAGCTCCAGGGACCACACATTCGCTCCATAAGATGCACAGACATTTCCCTTTACTTTTTAGGAGGAAAAAAGTGTGTCTTATGGAGCGAAAAATACGGTACTTGCACTTTGACGTGCTTTCAAACTGCTAGGTTGGCAGGAGCT
Organism: Darevskia nairensis; assembly: GCA_034642065.1. NCBI lineage: Eukaryota > Metazoa > Chordata > Lepidosauria > Squamata > Lacertidae > Darevskia > Darevskia nairensis. Next base: position 403,150 of record JAWWNI010001118.1, on the reverse strand, counting down.
GGGACAGAGCAATGAGAGCTCACTCCCATCGCGGGGATTCGAACCGCCGACCTTCAGATCGGCAAGCCCAAGTGGTTTAGACCACAGCGCCGCCCGCGTGGTCTAATGGATGCACTGGGGAAGCCATAACTGTTTAAAGGGGTATCATACTGCTCTAAATGCATGGTGATGGATGTGACCAGGGACCGCGCACAGCTGAGAACATTTGAGTGTGCTGCGTGATCAAGGTGGGATGTCAAGCCAGGCAAAGACTTACGCCACACTCTGGACATGGGGACATTTCCTCAAGCTGTCCGTCAGTTGCTGAGCTCCAGCAGCCGTTATTTCGTTGCAATGGATGCTGGGAAGAAACGAGCATGCCAGCTGTTAGCCTAAAGGAGTCTCCTCTGCTTTGTTAAACCTCAGCAGTAGCAGGGTGGTCCTGTGTCTCCTTACTCCATTTGCTTTAAATCAGGCACCCCCAAACTCGGCCCTCCAGCTGTTTTGGGACTACAATTCCCATCATCCCTGACCACTGGTCCTGTTAGTTAGGGATGATGGGAGTTGTAGTCTCAAAACAGTGGGCGGGCCAAGTTTGGGGATGCCTGCTTTAAATATTTAAAACATTTAACACACACACAAACACAATTCAACCCCCCCCCCATTTCCCCATTTTTCAACCCTAAGCATTTCATAACATAAAAACAACAAACAGCGCCATGAAAGCAAAACCACCACCAGTAAATGAGGAGGGGGAGAATCATAGAATTGTAGAGCTGCAAGGGACCCCAAGGGCATAGCTGTCCACCCTCCATTTTTTGGTGGGAAACTCCCTTATTCCAATGCTGTTTCCCGCTGCTATCCCAGATTGTTGATATCCCTTAAATTTCCCGGATTTCAAAGGAAGCAGCTCCTCTCCCTCCCTGCCGGCCAGGGAGGCTCCTCAGCTGCGTTGCTTGGCTGCCAATAAGGAGTCTGAGACCGACTGGGGGCGGAGCTTGCATGCCTTGTGCAGCCAGACCCTCATGCCCAACCAGACAGACAGCCTGCCTGCCGTCTACGCGCTCGCTCTTTCGCTCACCCGTTCGCGCGCAGCCTCTGGAGTGCAAGGTGGCAAGGCTACTTGGTGCCATTGCACCGCCCTCGCGGCATCCCTTATTTTCAAATCCGAAAGTTGACAGCTATGCCCAAGGGTCATCTAGTCCAACCCCCTGCTCTCTGGGAATCTCAACTAAGGCATCTGGAGCGCCACCCTGAGCTCCTTGGTGGGAAAGGTGGGGATAAATTAAAGACATCAATAACAGTAGTCAAAAACGCATTTAGAAACAAAAAAAAAATGTGATGGGGGGTGGTGTACAGATAGAAGCAGGGACCTGATTTCATGCAACAGGGAAAGCCGAGACAGAAAGATACGGCCTTACAAGATCTCTGCAGCAAATGATGGTTTGTGATTCATGTAACAAAGGGTAGAAGGTAAAGGATCCCTGGATGGTTAAGTCCAGTCAAAGACAACTCTGGGGTTGCGGCGCTCATCTCGCTTTCAGGCCGAGGGAGCCGGCGTTTGTCCACAGACAGCTTTCCGGGTCATGTGGCCAGCAGGACTAAGCCGCTACTGGCGCACAGAGGACCGTGATGAGCGCCAGAGCGCACGGAAACGCCGTTTACCTTCCCGTCGCAGCGGTACCTATTTATCTACTCACACTGGTGTGCTTTCGAACTGCTAGGCTGGCGAAAGCTGGGACAGAGCAATGGGAGCTCACCCCGTCGTGGGGATTCGAACCGCCGACCTACCGATCGGCAAGCCCAAGAGCCTTAGTGGTTTAGACCACAGCCCCACCCGCGTCCCATGTAGGGCAGAAAGAAGGGCACCCTCGAAATGAGGTTTTGGTTAAGGTGGCTTTGGCAGGTTCTGGTGGGGGAGGAGGAAAGGAGCATAAAAGGAAGGAAGGGAAACCCCACACAGAGCGCCTTGCAGTATTTATTTATGAAAATATTTGTATACCATTATATCATGGGGGGAAATACCAAAGCTGTTTACAGCAATAAAACCGCTAAAAAGCCATTATAAAGTTAAAAACAGACACCAGTGAACCATTGTGAAAGCACCTTGAACCTGGCTCTTTGTGGGAGTTACGTGCCCCCAAGTCTCCGTGGCCAAATGGTTTATACTTACTCAAGCACTCTCAAAGAAGCTGTCTCTGGGAGCACTCTGGCAAAATGTTCTGCCCCACCATCTCCAATGTTGTTATTGTACAAGCTGCAGGAAACAAAGGCAAGTGTGACCGTGGATCCATCAGAGAAAGAAGCAGGGCAGAGCATTGCTTTACAAGAAAGTTCTGCTCCTACATGTGTGTTTTTAACCCATCCGAAAGCCTCCATCCATCTTCAAGTAACAAATCTGAAATATACTCGGAGTCCAGTGTGAATTTCATGCTCTTTATTCAGCTCATAGTAGCAAGGAATGAATCTTTCCCCAAAATGTCTGCTATATATACATTATTTACGCAATCGGCCCCACGTGATTGGCTAATTCTGGGCTACTCCTGTAGGCCAATCAGGTTGCGGATTCACTTCCACCTGGAGCTGGATTGGGTGGCTCCTGCGGACCAATCAGACTGCTGCATTCTGGATCCTATTGTTCTAGGACCAATCAGACTGCTGCATTTTGGATCCTATTGTTCTAGGATTCAGCTAAGTACATAACAAAATCATACAAACACAGAGTCCGGCATGCCCAATGGAGCCGACATTTTTAAATGAAGAAGGTCAGAGACGTTTGGAAAAAGGATTAGGTCGTGGATGGAGAAACTGTAGCCCTCCTGAAATTGTTGGGCTATAATTCCCATTGTCAAAAGGACAGTGGAGGCTGGTGCCGTTGGAACTGGTAGGGCAGGAGCGAGGGAGCCCAACACTAGGTGGCGCCAGAGCCCATGACAAGCACAGACAAGTGATTCCAGCCCCTACTCCCAAAGAACAAAAACAGGAGAAACTCTTGTCACACCTCGATAGGAACAATTTTTATTATGGCATAAGCTTTCCAGGGCTATGCTTAAAACATTTGTACGAGGTATCAGAAGAAGGAAGCACCCACCCAGGTGGGGAGTGGGACTAGAAATATTGCAAGTATGCACCTCTTTTTGGCTCCATCTGCACTAACATTCAAAACAGAATCATACCTTGTTCCTCTTACAGATCTACAGCTCCTAGTTCCCTATCAAGGAGGGCTGATTGTTAAACCACTCTGAAAACTGTAGCTCTGCGAGGGGAATAGGGGTTCCCTAACAACTCTCAGCACCCTTAACTCAAACTACACTTCCCAGGATTCCTTGCAGGGAAGCCGGGACTGCTTAAAGTAGTTTGATACTGCAGTGCAGATGGGGGCCTAACGTAAGGAGAGCTCTGCTCAATCGGACAAAGATCCCTCTAGTCCAGCATCCTATTTGTCCACAGCAGCCCTGCCCTGCAATTGCCCTTCGGCAAGTAATATTCAGAGGTAGACTGCTGCTAAACATGGAGGTGCCACACAACCAGCATGACTAGCAGCCCGTGATAGATCTCTGTCTCTGAAATCTTGGAGGGTGTGGGAGTTTTTAGGAAACCTCGCAGAGCGTTACAATTCCCACCATCCTTAATAAACTGCAGTTCCCAGGATTCTTTGGGGGAATCTATGGCACTTTCCCCTCCACAGAATCCTGGGAACTGTAGTTTACCCCTCACAGAGCTCCAGTTTCCAGCACCCTTAAACTACAGTTCCCATGATTCTTTAGGAAGGTGCCATAATTGCAGAAGTTACATGTGCCTTATTGCTTTTCAGCTGCTGTCGATCTTAATCACCTTTTCAATATTTTGCAAATAACAGCTTCGTTTTTTAAATCAGTAGTTCAAACGTTTCATGCTGGAATTTCGTAAACTGCCTAGAGGCATTTTTTGCTGCAATCAGGTGGTATAATAAATTTTGTAAAATAAAATAAATGTGTTGTGTGTGCACAGCCCATGACTGCTAAAGTGATATAAAAGTGCTTTAAATGGTAAGGTAAAGGGACCCCTGCCCGTTAGGTCCAGTCGCGGACGACTCTGGGGTTGCAGTGCTCATCTCACTTTACTGGCCGAAGGAGCCGGTGTACAGCTTCCGGGTCATGTGGCCAGCATGACTAAGCCACTTCTGGCGAACCAGAGCAGCGCACGGAAATGCCGTTTCCCTTCCCGCCAGAGCGGTTCCTATTTACCTACTTGCACTTTGACGTGCTTTCGATCTGCTAGGTTGGGAGGAGCAGGGACCGAGCAACAGATTCAAACCGCCGACCTTCTGATCAGCAAGCCCTAGGCTTTTTGGTTTAACCCACAGCGCCACCCGCGTCCCTGCTTTAAATGGTACGGACATGCTAAAGATGAAAAGAGCAGCACTCACCTTAGTGTCTTCAGCGAACGCAACGACGGAAGCGCTTTGGCTAGCTTCTCTGCCCCCAGGTCTGTTATTTTGTTCCCCGACAGGCTAGGAAGAAAGCATTGCAAAGTTCAGGACCTGCGCTTAGCTCCTTTGGGGAGAAGGGTGACGGCGAGGATGGCATTTCTCCCGCCTTAAACCAGGTTACAGGGAACCAGGCAGAAAAGTTACAGGGAGCCAGGCAGAGGGCCTTCTTGGTAGTGGCGCCCGCCCTGTGGAACGCCCTCCCTTCAGATGTCAAAGAGAACAACAACTACCAGACCTTTAGAAGACATCTGAAGGCAGCCCTGTTTAGGGAGGCTTTTAATGTTTAATATATTACTGTATTTTAATGTTCTGTTGAAAGCCGCCCAGAGTGGCTGGGGAAACCCAGCCCGATGGGCGGGGTATAAATAATAAATTATTATTATTATTATTATTATTATTATTGGCAGCTTACTTTAGCATTTCCAGGTAGGACAAGCGAGGAAGGACGCTGCTGAGGCTAGCCACTCCTTCGTCTCCGATCTCGTTCTCGTTGGGAGAATCCAAGCTGCAAAAATGACAGGGAAAGATGGTCACCAAGTGCTGGCAAGAGCACATGAGGTCCCAGGCACCTACGGTAAAAAGGTAAAGGACCCTGGACAATTAAGTCCTGTCACAGGCAACTATGAGGTTGCAGCGCTCATCTCACTTCAGGCCAAGGGAGCTGGCGTTTGTCCACAGACAGCTTTCCGGGTCATGTGGCCAGCAGGACTAAACCGCTTCTGGTACAACGGAACACCATGACGGAAACCAGAGCGCATGGAAATGCTGTTTACATTCCCGCTGCAGCAGTACCTATTTATCTACTTGCACTGGCATGCTTTCGAACTGCTAGCTTGGCAGGAGCTGGGACAGAGCAACAGGAGCTCCCCCCATCGCAGGGATTCGAACCGCCAACTTTCTGATTGGCAAGCCCAAGAGCCTCAGTGGTTTAGACCACAGCGCCACCCGTGTCCCAGGCACCTACATAAGCTCTGTGTCCCTTTGGAGAATAGAAAATGCGTCCGAGACTGTTGTGGCTTTAAAAAATATGGTTTCTTCACCTATTTACACCTTCAGTCTGCATGGAGGGAGTCCAGATCTTATAGCAACCTTCCAAATACCCAGTCTCTGCTGACACCTGGGGCAAGGGGGTAGGAGTTCCCTTGTATGGAATTAGTGTCCCTCAGTTATTCTTTTGATAGCTCAGCCAGGTTCTTTGCATCCGCTAGCCCAGAAATTCCCTTGCAAGCTTACATTCTATGTCCATATCACAAATAACCCAAATCCTAGCATTTATTCATTTCTAGGGTTTACCCTAAATTTATAACAACATTGTGGTGATATAGAGGGAGTTGTGACAGCTTTTTGTCTTTTATCGATATCCCGGTATATCTTGTTTTCCATCTGTGTCAACTGGAGGCATGGCTCCCATTCATCCCCCCCCCCCCGTTTTGCCACTCACTCTAAATGTTGCAGCGCAGGAAATGTGCCCAGGATCCCCACCAGCTTTCGGAAGCCCGTCAAGCCACAGACGCGACCCAATCTGCACAGCAAAGAAGAAAATAACTTGTTGGCGTCTCCCACACCCCCCCAAGATGTCTCAAAGCACAGCCGACAAAGTTCGCTTCTGCCTTTTCCAAGGGACTGAGTCAAGTCCCGTCCCCAAACATGTCTGGAGAGGGGTGGGAGAAGGGGAAACATCTTTAAACCACATCGGACCATCAATTCCTCTAAGTCAGTACAGTGGTACCTCGGTTTAAGAACAGTCCTGTTTACGAATAATGATTTGGTTTACGGACTCCGCAAAACCGGGAGTAGTGTTCGGGTTTGCGAACTTTACCTCAGTCTAAGAACGGAAGGCGAATGGTGGAAGGGCACCGGGGATGGGAGGCCTCATTAGGGAAAGCCGCCTCGGTTTAAGAACGGTTTCGGTTTAAGAATGGACTTTTGGAACGGATTAAGTTCGTAAAGCGAGGTACCACTGTCAGAGGCGTAGCAAGCCCAGGTGGTACCCGGGGGCGGAATTTTTTTTGTCACCCCCCACCACTTTAATTTAAAAAAAAATTTTAAAAATTAAAAAGTGTCACCCCCCCCTCTGATGGTGCCACTTTGCGAGGTGTGGGGGTTTTGTGTGTGTGTGTGTGTGTGTGTGTGTGTCTATTATCTCTTTTTTTTCAATAAAGTTAAAATAAAAAATAATAATAAAAAATGATAAAAAATAAAAAAAATAAAAAGTGTCACCCCCCTCTGATGGTGCCACTTTGTGAGGTGTGGGGGGTTGTGTGTGTGTCTATTATCTCTTTTTTTCAATGAAGTTAAAATTTAAAAAAAAAATTACTTTTTTTTTTAAAAAAAGTTTTTTTTTTAAAGTGTCACCCCCCCTCTGGGGTAGAACCCGGGGCGGCCCCCCCGCCCCCCCCGTTGCTACACCCCTGACCACTGTATTTTCTACACTGCCTGACAGGTTTCAGGCAAGGGGATGTTCCCAACGCAATCCTGCATGGGATGGGAAGATAGGAATCTCCCAGCCTCCCTGGGCTGATTTACTGAACTTTCTCCATTGCTAGACAGATGCACTTAGGGTTGCTGAGCTCACTTCCTCTTCGTTCCCCAGGCCTCCCTTGTGAGAAGCGACATCGTTTGTGTTTCTGCCGCTGAGATGCGAGAGCAAGAATGGCTCCTTGCATTCTGCACCGTCGCTGATTAGAACTAGAACCCCCACCCCCTTTTAAGCAGGTATTTCCTGTAATAAACTTAGCTTTTTTATGTTCTTAAAGTCTCAGGACTCAGCTACATTAGTCGAAAACAGTGTTTTGAATGTGTTATCAACATGCAACACTAGATGGCACTGGAGAGCAAAGAAAAAATTCTATGCGATTTTCCATAGTCTTCCCCCGCTTTTGTTATAACAATTTGATTTCTGACTTATTTATAGTGGGTTTTTCCCTGTGTGTAGATCCACCTTCAGTGTGGTTATATGCAAGGTGCAGTGTGCCCCTCCACCATGGATTCAGTGTTCATTTATGTACTTAAACCAGGCCTTTGGCTGATTGACATCCTTTGAAATGTCTCATGGGACGGGGATATTGATTTGTTTTTGTTCTTATTTTCACTATGCATTTGGTGTTTTTAATATTGCAACTCTATGTTGCGAACTGCCCTGAGATCTACAGATGAAGGGTGGTATACAAATGTAATTAATAACATTATTAATATTAATAATAACCCTTCCTGGAGATGCCTGGGATCGAACCTGGGGACATCTGCACGCAGAGCAGGTGTTCTAACATTGATCTACAAAAAACTCAGTTCAGATAAATTGGTCCCAAAAAACACCGACAATGAGTTATTTCTGGGGCCAGACCGAGAACTGAGGCCAGACCAAGGTTATAACAAGATTTGCATTCTCCGTCATCTGCAGTACAGCTAGATGAAGCCTCAGATGCAGAGCTCAAAGGCAACTGCCCTCTCCTATGGGTTAGTCTGGAACTCAGCGGTACACTGCCTTGGCATATGGAGGTTCCACTTTTCACCAGTAGCTGCTGAGAGACCCAAATCCTTGGCCGGTTTTTAAAGATTCATTTTTATTTTTATTTTGACAAAGTAATAATCACACATAAAAGGTAAAGGTAAAGAGACCCATGAACATTAGGTCCAGTCATGGCCGACTCTGGGGTTGAAGCGCTCATCTCGCTTTACTGGCCGAAGGAGCCGGCGTACAGCTTCCGGGTCATGTGGCCAGCATGACTAAGCCGCTTCTGGCGAACCAGAGCAGCGCACGGAAACGCCGTTTACCTTCCCGCCAGAGCGGTTCCTATTTATCTACTTGCACTTTGACGTGCTTTCGAACTGCTAGGTGGGCAGGAGCTGGGACCGAGCAATGGGAGCTCACCCCATCGCAGGGATTCGAACCGCCGACCTTCTGATCAGCAAGCCCTAGGATCTGTGGTTTAACCCACAGCGCCACCCCCAAAATATCCATTTTAAAAAACCCCTCTCTTACTTACGTGAATTCTAATTGTTTAAGATCTGCAACGGCAGGGATGAGGCAGATGCTACCGCCAGCTGAATCTGCCTCGCTGAACAAAACAACAATAATAATTTGGTTAGATATATTATTAGGGCTTAACATTTTCGAAAAAGATGGAGATGATACAACCCCACCCCCAGAACGTATTTCTTCTAGGGTGTAAACCATGCGTCTCGGGCTGTCTCAGGAGAAATTGTAGGTATATTTAAGGCCAATTGGGAGAGTCAAAATGGCTTCAGGATTGTTCTCCTGTACCATTTCAGACACATAATAATAATAATAATAATAATAATAATAATACAGTAATAATAATTTATTTATACCCCAAACATCTGGCTGGGCTTCCCCAGCCACTCTGGGCGGCTTCCAACAAAATATTAAAATACAATAATCCATCAAACATTGGAAGCTTCCCTAAACAGGGCTGCCTTCAGATGTCTTCTAAAAGTCTGGTAGTTGTTGTTCTCTTTGACATCTGGTGGGAGGGCGTTCCACAGGGCAGGTGCCACCACCGAGAAGGCCCTCTGCCTGGTTCCCTGTAACTTATAACATGGTTTATATACTTATGTATGTTTTTGCCTTGTACATTTATGAACATTTATTGTATATATATAAGACCTTAGAATTCCTATAACAATAACAAACCTTTGGGTCATTTTCTCCTGCATGTCGACAAGAGCACAGAGATCGTCAATGTCTCTCATTGTCTTGGCTTTGAACGGAACAACGATAAACTTCTCAATGGCGGATTGCAGTTGGTCTCTTTCCTCAGCTTCCCACAACTGCTTCCAGAGCCGGACGGCATCGCTGATGGATGCCCTGCAGAGAATCAACATGCCCCACTGAGGTTGAGAGCATCTTTGTGAAGGATGGGGAACATCAGGCAATCCACTCCACAGATTTCAATGGGCCCCAGGGCCCCATGACCTGGAGCTTGGCCGTCGTTGAGGTCCAACACCCATGAACATCACCACCCCAAACATACCTGAACGACGCAACGTTCTTCAGGGTGACCAGCTGTCTGAATCCTTCTGAGTCAACGGCGCTCCCTCTCAAATCTAAAGCAAACTTCCTTTTGGCTTGTTTGATGACAGAGTGGAGAATGTAGACATTGGGTGGGGTGAGAGCAAACCCCAAGAAAGAGAGGTCACACTTGAGTTCCAAAGCCATTTGCTTCAAAAGGCAAGGATCTCCCGTTTCGTAGAGGCAGTGGAGAAGATCAAGGAGCTTGTCCGGACTGAAATTACGCTCCATGAGTTTCCGGACGTAGTTCGAGAAGCTTCTCTGCTTCTTGGTGGCCATTCTCTTGGTGTCCATCTCCCCCTCCTCTCTGAAAAGGACAGAGGAGCTCAGCTTGCCCCCTAAAAATAGCAAGCCGGACAAAAAACAAGGCACCAGGCTCCAGGAGGAGAGAAATTTCTTGGACTTGGAGAGCAGCCGAAGGTATTTGGTGAGCGTTTTGTCCTTGATCTCTTTAGCCAGCACCAAATGCAGCGCAACCAGGAAATTTTGGACCACGAAGCTAGGGAACACATAGCCACATTCCTCTTTCCCACTGCTCAAGTCTTTCGGGAACGCGAGGGGGACCACCAGTCCGCAGCTGAGAGCAAACTCCTTCACTTCCGTGGATGGGAAGTTGTAGCTCATGAGTGCGTTCCGGTGGTCCAGTCCGGAAGACCAGGCCACCTGAGCTAAAGCGGCGATATGCTGGTGCTTGGGGGGAGACGGCTGTGTCAACAAACGCATCAGTTTTCGGAGCAGGAACTTGGCCAACAGGCCGGTGAGCGTGGAAGGCAGTTCCTCGCACCCCGCTTCAGACACAGCCTCGCAAACGAACCGACACAGGTCAGGAGTGTAGCAATGGCTGAAGAGGTAAGGGCAGTTCCTGATAAAAGCCACCATCTCGCCACAGCAGGGCGAACCTTCGAAGTACTGAGCGATGTACGACTCGGCTTGCTGCGTGGAGAACCCCGCTAGTTCGAGCGCCGCGTCTATCTTCGAGAAATGCTGCTGCAACTTGTCCTTGGGGCGGGAGGTTAGCAGCACCGTGCATCCGCTGAGAACCTTCTTCTGGAAGATGCCGGCAAAGATGGCGCCAATGCCCGAGGGCTCCTTTTGGGACAGGCTGTCCACGCCAGGTGTTAAACCATCTCGGTCCTTCAGCTCTTCAAAACCATCAAAAACGAGGAGGACCTTTTCCGGGTACCGAAGAACGTGCCTGTAGATGTCGTCACCGCCATCTTGAGGCCCAGCGGAGAGCTCAAACAGCAGCTGTTTGAGGCTGTAGTGGTTTGGGGGGAGGAGGCCCAACAGCCGGCAATCGAATCGGAAAAGGAAGCCGTAATTGGGCAAATGGCCTCTGGACCAGTCCAGGCAGATCTTTTGGACCAGCAGGCTTTTCCCCATTCCGGCTTTCCCCAAGACGACGACAACTTTGGTTCCCAGGTTGTTCTTCCACGGCAGCTGAAAGAGCTGGCTGCACCCCACCACAACCTTCCCTTTCTCTCTGAGGTCGCAGGGCCTCGGGTCGGCATTTGTCCGGGCGTTCTTGCTTTCCACGGGGCACAGCGCCAAGTCGCGTTCGATGTAAAGGTGGTCCAGGGTGAACTCTCGCTCCATGGGCACAAATTGGCATGTCTCCCGGAAGTGGTCTTTTAGCCTCCTGCAAAACACATCCACGGGGCCTAGGATTAAAAAGAAAAGAAGGTTATTTTTTCTCCTATGTGGTGGTCTTGTAGTAAGTAAGGTTAAAGCTCACTGGGAAATGATATATAATGAAATGAAAAGGATGTTTAAAACAACCTTTGTAAAAACAAACAAAAAACAGACGCTTTTCTTTTGGGAATTATAGGGACAGAACTACCTAAAATGTTTGGGATGCTTGGAATGAACTAATTCAGCTGAACTAATTCAGAACTATCCATATTACACCTGAATGTAGTTCCTATCATTTCTGGGTGAGCTAAATGTTCACCCATAAGTCAACACATAAGTATATGTTATGGGACGCGGGTGGCGCTATGGGTTAAACCACAGAGCCTAGGGCTTGCCGATCAGAAGGTCGGCGGTTCGAATCCCCGCAACGGGGTGAGCTCCTGTTGCTTGGTCCCTGCTCCTGCCCACCTAGCAGTTCGAAAGCACGTCAAAGTGCAAGTAGATAAATAGGTACCACTCCACCGGGAAGGTAAACAGCGTCTCCGTGCGCTGCTCTGATTCGCCAGAAGCGGCCACATGACCCGGAAGCTGTCTGTGGACAAACGCCGGCTCCCTCGGCCAGTAAAGCGAGATGAGCGCCGCAACCCCAGAGTCGCCTGCGACTGGACCTAATGGTCAGGGGTCCCTTTACCTTTACCTTTAAGTATATGTTATACCTTAGCAGAGCAGCTTGTAAAATTCTGAAGACTGAAAAAGAAAATGCTGAGGACCAATGGAATGAATTGTGAAATAAAGAGAATTACTGTATTTTCCCGTGTATAAGACTACATTTTTAATTAGAAAATTATAATAAAAATTAGGGTAGTGCAGAGGGGGGATTGGCGATTGGCTGCTGACGCGAGCCGGACATTCTCAGCATTGATAGGGTGGCTGATTGGTGGCTGATTGTGTTAAGGGCTTTTGGTGATTGGCAGCCACAGCAGCCATTGGGAGGGCCCCGCGATGCGTGGGATTGTCAGCGACTGTGGGGCGGGTGAGTGATTTTCGGCATACCCCCCCAAAAAGCTCAACAACTCTGGGCAATCTCCCCCGATTTTATTAATTTTGAGTCCCCCCAAACAGGGGGCATCTTATACAAGGAGGCGTGTTATACACGGAAAAATACGTTAACCCCTTTTTGGAAGGGGTGAACCGAAACTGCAATTAATTCTTTTTTTTAAATGAACTTGCCAAGCATTTCGACAACTGCAAAAAAAAAAATCCCAAGCAGCACAATATCCTTCCAGATAGACCTTATTTTTTTAACAGGGCGTCCGCCATTGTTTTGAAAGCAGCTCTTCTTTTATCTGCCTTTCATTCATTCTTTGTCATTCTTAAGGTGGGAAACCTGGCTGTCTGAAATTCTGAATGAACCAGATCAGCAGCAGGAAAACACCCTCAGTGTGGGTGTTTTCCCCCCTCCCATCTTTCCGTCTTTACCTCTCAGGTTTTGGCGGGTGTGTGGTTTTGATGTGAATAATGAACTTCTGGAGACGCTCCTCAAAAACAGGGATGAGGGATCTGTGGCCACAGGTGAGCCACTCCTGCTCTCAAATTACCTGGCTTGCAGCACTGGCCCTCAGCATTGAAACTGGTTAAAAAGCAGCGACACTCACCTTGTCGTTTGCGAGCTTGCTCTGAATGAACAGGTGGGGCTTCAGGTCCTTTGTCAACCACAACCACATCTATGAGTCAAAAGGGACAACATAGAAACACAGCTGGCCTGTAAACCCCCTGTAACATCCCCCCACCGTGGAATAACCAGCCTTAAGTCTGCTTAAGCCTAATTAATACATGAAGGGGTTAATGTCATAGAGTAAGCTGTCCTGCCAGACTTAGTTAGGTCATTCCCCCTCACCTTGGGGACAGGACACGGGGTGGCGCTGTGGTCTAAACCACTGAGCCTCTTGGGCTTGCCGATCGGAAGGTCAGCGGTTCGAATCCCCGCAACGGGGTGGAGCTCCCGTTGCTCTGTCCCAGCTCCTGCCAACCTAGCAGTTCGAAAGCACAGCAGCGCAAGTAGATAAATAGGTACGGCTGTGGCGGGAAGGAAAACAGCGTTTCTGTGCTCTCTGGTTTCCGTCACGGTGTCCCGTTGCGCTAGAAGCGGTTTAGTCATGTTGGCCACATGACCCGGAAAGCTGTCTGTGGACAAACGCCGGCTCCCTCGGCCTGAAAGCAAGATGAGCGCCGCAACCCCATAGCCGCCAGGGGTCCTTTACCTTTTTACCTTGGGAATAAGGTAATCAATTGTTGTACCTCCGTCTACCTGAGAAGCTCAGTGTGTTAAGAGGTCTGAGCTGCTTGCCAGGCGTCGGCAACGTTATCAGGCTGTGGGCCGGATCGGTCCCACGGAGCTCGTCCGTGGGCCGGACATGCACAGCGCGATACCAGAAATTGCATCTGCGCATGTCCCCTGGTGCTGGAAATCACTTCTGCGCAGGCCCAGACGCCTGCGCAGAAGCGATTTTCGGTGTTTGCATGAGTCCCAGCGCAGCGCCGGTTTAGCGTAGCGCGCGGGGGACTTGCCGAGCCGGCGGTTCGGTGACTGGGCGGCCGTGGGCCGGTTAAACGGCCTCAGTAGGCTGGATCCGGCCCATGGGCCGGAGGTTGCCGACCTCTGTGCTTGACCCTTGGGGTCCCTTTCAATTCTACGATTCTATGATTCTGTGAATGCACCCTTCAGCCATGTTTGCATTGCAATAGCAAAGGGTTTTAATCGCACATGCAAAAATCTGATATGAGCCACAGATTCTTTTTACTGGAATCCCATGGTCCACTGGAGGCATTTTTGACTGATAAACCAATAGCGAATGGGGGCTGTCAGCAGGGAAAGAGCACAGCTAGCCTTTGGGTTCACACTTGCTTTCAAACTGAAGGAGCACCTTGCTGGAAGAGATGAGGGTCCAACTAGCCCGGGGTGCTTTGCAAACATCCCAGTAACCAGGAGACACTAGGGCAGCCTGGTCAAAGCTGGCCAGTGGTCAATGAGCTTGACCTTATACTCATTCCTGGTGTGCATCGTAATCTTACCTCCAAGCTTTGCCTTCTACGTTAAAGGTAAAGGTAAAGGGACCCCTGACCATTAGGTCCAGTCGCGGACGACTCTGGGGTTGCGGTGCTCATCTCGCATTATTGGCCAAGGGAGCCGGCGTACAGCTTCCAGGTCATGTGGCCAGCATGACTAAGCCACTTCTGGCGAACCAGAGCAGCGCACGGAAACGCCGTTTACCTTCCCGCCGGAGCGGTACCTATTTATCTACTTGCACTTTGACGTGCTTTCGAACTGCTAGGTTGGCAGGAGCTGGGACCGAGCAACGGGAGCTCACTCCATCATGGGGATCGAACCGCCGACCTTCTGACCGGCAAGCCCTAGGCTCAGTGGTTTAACCCACAGTGCCACCAGCGTCCTGTCCCCAAGGTGAGGGGGAATGACCTACCGGTAGCTAAGTCTGGCAGGACAGCTTCTACGTTAGCACAGCACTAAACCTCTGGGGGGCAGCAGAGAGTGAGGAGAGCGGAGCTGATGCTTCAAGCAGGATTGCAAATCCTATATAATAAAGAGCCTCTGTCCGTACGTACCACTTTCCGTGTGTCACAGAAATTCGCAACTGCGCGTGCGTGTAGTACGGACCAATAGGCGCTTGCCCCCCTCCTGTTTGAGTTGCTGAAGGTTACGCACGTTGTCTGTAACGGACATTCGGCGAGCGACCGTTTTGGCAGACAGTCGCTTGCCGTCCCGAGCGTATTTGCCGCCGTGAACGCCGCTTACCTTGGCTCTCGCTAAACGACCTTCCTGCTGCCTCCGGGTTTCTGATTGCTTCCCGATTAACAACGTCGGGGAAGCAAAGCGGGGCAAACCGCTGTGGCGGCGGTGGCGAGAGCGGGGGGGGGGGAAGCGGCCTGCCGTGACGGCGGGAGTGTCCCTGGCGGCCGCCTCAGCTCACCCGCCGCTGCCGCCGCTCGGGCTGTCGCTCACCCTGGAGAGCCGGCCAGACAAAGGGGGGCGCGAGAGGGAGCTCCGCAGCCTCAAGATCACTCGCTCCCCTCCCTGGCACAGCAGAGGGAAAAGAGCCGCGCGTGTGAACGAAGCTGCCCTACGCCGCCGCCGCAGAGCCCCTCATTCCCAGTGCTGCCCTCTTCTTCTCCCCACACCCCCTCGCCTTGCCAGCCCTCTCGCCTTCCCGCTCCTCCATCTGTGTGTGTATGTGTGTGTGTGTGTGAGAGAGAGAGAGAGCTTTCTAGCGCCTGTTTTTGTTAACAGGCTTAATTTACTAGTATATTATAATATCTCTGCGCCCAAGGAATGTCTTCCAGAGCCAAAGGGAACTTTACCTTAATCATGCCTTTGCATTTGCAAGTGGGGAGGACTTTAAATTTTATTTTAGAGACCAGGACCACCACCCCAATGGAAGGGCATTTAACCCTAGCCTCCCATGCAATTCTCCCAACAAGAGTGCCCCCCCCCCAGTCCAGATATTGTGACCAACAGCAGTTCTCATCCTGGGGAGAAATAAGAAAGGGCGGAGAGGGGTGCAGATTATGGACAATTGCAGCAAAACCCATGACGCTTACCAGGACAGGCATTAATGATGGCACCTTCTGGCCCAGCAAGAATATTCACGCGCTGATCGAGAGGCTCGAAGGCAAAGACCACCTGAATATCTTCCACGCCGAGTGGGCAGTAGTATAGATTGGGGCTTGCAAGAGGCTCTGCAAACGAGGAGAGAGGGGTTTGATCATCAACATCGGCTCACCAACTAGGGTTGCCAGGTTTGCTTCCAAAAAATAGCGGACAAGCGGGGGGTTAAATTAAATTAAATTATATATTTTCTTACAAACATTTTAACACGTATTAAAATAATCACTTCAAAACTTTACTTAAAATTCAAAACATCAAATATATTATAATAATATGTAAAATAATAAATTGCATTTTACTTTGCTGTCGTGTGTATTTTTTATTTGACTGCGCAGCTTTGATCAATTCTTTGTGTTTAAGGAATAATTCTTTAATTTCAGTACAACGCTGAGAAATATTAAAAAATATACAAAGTTCACTTCGAACTGATGGTACAAGCAGTCGGTTACGTTCGTCAGTTCACAAATTTCCCATGGCGCTGGTCCCTTCCAACAACTCTACAATTCTATGTTTCTATGCTTGCTTCTTAGGGATCCTTGGGGCAAAGCTACCCAAGTTCCCAACAGGGGTTCCTTCTTACCGTTCCTGTATTAGGGAGGCGATCCTTGGGGCAAGGATCTCGCTCCCTCCAAGCCCACCTTTCCCCCCCCGCGCCTCTACCGGTAGCTGGTTTGCTGCTGCTCCTGCACGTCAGGAACAGGAAGAGGCGTCTTTTTCTTTCGCGCCTCTCCCTTTGGTTCTCCCCGCGAGTCAGGAACAGGCGGGGCAGAACTCCGGCAAGAGGCGCCTCCCCCCCCCCATTTTTTAAATGTCTTGTGAAACAATTGAGTATGATTAATAATTTTTTCGGAGAATCGAGTTCAATGGATATTCGATCTTTGACTCATTCTTACTTATGAAAAAAAAAGACAGAACGCGATTCTCCTATCCTTATTCTCTTAGACGGTACAGCTTTAGATTACGTACCATTTCATCATAAAGCTTTTGAATTAAAAAAATGTCCACTATTTTGTGAAAAAAAATAGTGAACATAATGTGAAAAAAGCGGACTGTCCGCTCAAATAGTGGACATCTGGCAACCCTATCACCAACAATCGTCTGAAGAAGGTTCCCATTGCCCCTGTTGCTACAACAGCAACAGCAGGGCTCATTCTGTTTGTAACTCAAGGGTTAATTCCATTAGCGTTGAAGTCAACTAGCAACCAGGCAGACTGGCAGGATCTTCACGTGCTCTGATTTGCAGTGCAGTTCTGAGGGAGTTTCTACACACACACCCTGTACGTTTGATTGCGTGTCTTCCTGACATTTACAAGGCCGGAAGGAACGAAGGAAGACAAGGCTGCTCTGTTCATTTCCACTCAAATTATACACTGATTTGTCCCATTTCCTCAACCAAGTGTATTCAGGATTTCCTTTCCCTCTGGACTCCATCTGCATTGTTTAAGTGACTGGGAACCGCCTTGCAAGGATCGTTGCCCCTCTCCATCTGTTTGGTGGGGAGCTGCCCAGAACAGCAGGAGGAGAGCTGCTACACTGAAGTAGCTGAGAGTGCTGGCTGGGAACCATAAAGTACCGGTAATCTCCCTTTTATCGTGCATTTGGCAAGGAGGCCTTAAAGCAAGATGCAGTCCTCAGCCACAACACAGGGTTCGGAATGAAGCCCACCCTGCAGTGGTTTGGCATTGCAGTGTGGAAAGCAGAGGGTGCCAATGGGGTGCCTGGGAGTGCAATGGCGCCCCTGAAGTCTCCCTTGGGTGCTCATGAGGCCCCTGAGCCTTCCCACTCACTCGCTTACCCCCTTGGCTTTCAGGGTGGCTACCCTGAAAGTACGTAGAGCTGAAAGAGGAAGTCGGGAGAGTGGCACTGAATTGGAGCAAATGGCAAAACCTAAATTGCAAGTTGCTTGGAAGTGCAGACTGTATATGTGCGTGCTTTCACTGCCTCGGGTGGTGCAACGGGTGAGGGCATCTGGCTGTTAGTTGGTGGTTTAAGGTCACTGAGTGATGGTTGTGCAACCGAAGCTATCAGATCGCTGGACGTTATCCTTGCATTACTCCCTGCTTTGAGAGGTGATAACTACAGCAGAACACTGCAAGGAGGACAGTCCTCTATTTTTCCTCTTAACAGCAGAGAAGTAGTTGAATACTTTTTTGAGTGATGGTTGTGGGCAGGAGGGTTGGACTAGATGACCCTCAGGGGCACTTCCAATCTACAATTTTATTTTATTTTATTTTGACAAAGTAATCATCATAAATAAATAAGAATAAAAATGTAAACCCCACTACCAAGACCATTCCATTGTAACTATCCAACCTCCCAAAATTTCAACACCTCTTGTGATGGTTTTGGCCCCTTTCCATTTTAATAATAATAATAATAATAATAATAATAATAATAATAATAATAATAATTTATTATTTGTACCCCGCCCATCTGGCCGGGTCCCCCCAGCCACTCTGGGCGGCTTCCAACAAACACTAAAATACATTAAAATATCACACATTAAAAACTTCCCTAAACAGGGCTGCCTTCAGGTGTTTTCTAAATGTCAGGTAGTTATTTATCTCTTTGACATGGGATGGCAGGGTGTTCCACAGGGCGGGCGCCACTACCGAGAAGGCCTTCTGTCTGGTTCCCTGTAGCTTTGCTTCTCGCAGCGAGGGAACCGCCAGAAGGCCCTCGGCGCTAGATCTCAGTGTCCGGGCTGAACGTTGGGGGTGGAGACGCTCCTTCAGGTATACAGGACCGAGGCCGTTTAACAGTACAAATTCTACAATCGCCCTCCATATCTCCTCAAAATCATTCCTCTGGCATATTCCCCGCCTTACCTTAATGGCACATGTTAATTTATCGTTAATAACTATATCCCACACCTCTTTATACCATTCTTCCATTTTATATTCTTCTTGCCCCTTCCTAGCTATAATAATTTGTGCAGCTGCCAATAAATTTGTGAGCCAGACCTTCATAGCCACCCCATCGTAAATTGATAATAGTGCTACCTCTGGACTTTCAGTCAGCTTTAACCCAGTGATTTCTGTTATCTCCTTAAACACCCTTTGCCAAAAAATAAATAAAAAAAAATAGTACATATTTATACCCCCACCACATGTGAACATAATTCCCTGTTTCCTGGCAACCCCTCCAACATAATATCGAATATTCCTTGATCATCTGATTTAATCTGACTGGTGTTAAATAGCACCAACCTACAATTCTATAAGCCTATGAGTCTATCTCTTGGCACCACCCCCAAGCTGAATGATAACATCCAGCCCCACATAGTTTCAGCAGGATATCAATTCCTGCTTCTCTGATGCTGCGCCATTGCTTTGTTTGTTTTCACGAGCCGTTATCAGTTATCGCGCAATGGGCTGCTTTATTGCCTGGTATTGTTTGCGGGTAGCGGACTTCGGACCCAGAGATGATGACAAAAACCATTTACGTAAATAAAAAGCAGGTAGGTGAAAAGTAGAAGTCCAACAGACTGGAGACAAAACACTTCTAAGCATCCTTGATGCCCTGAGATGCCTTCCTTGAAGGTCCCAAAGTGATCTGAGGTTCTGCTTTTCCAGAGGAGAAAGCGGGGAGGCATGGTGGGGTTTTTTATATTCTAAAATCCCTCCCTGAGCTTAAACACTCTTAATGCCCCACCATGATGATACACCTCCCCCCTCCATTGTGCAAACAGACTGTTTGGACTAGATCAGTGTTTCCCAACCTTGGGCCTCCAGCTGTTTTAGGACTACAGTTCCCATCATCCCTAGCTAGCAAGACCGGTGGTCAGGGATGACGGGAATTGTAGTCCAAAACCAGCTGGAGACCCGAGGTTGGGAAACACTGGACTAGATGGTCTATGGGAGTCATTTTGGACTCACAGCTGTCCATGGAGGCGCAGGTTAACTCTGTGTCCAGGGCGGCTGTCTACCAGCTCCATCTGGTACGCAGGCTAAGACCCTACCTGCCCGCAGACTGTCTCTCCAGAGTGGTGCATGCTCTGGTTATCTCCCTGCAATGCGCTCAACGTGGGGCTACCTTTGAAGGTGACCCGGAAACTACAATTAATCCAGAATGCGGCAGCTGGACTGGTGACTGGGAGCGGCCGCCGAGACCACATAACACCGGTCCTGAGAGATCTACATTGGCTCCCAGTACGTTTCCGAGCACAATTCAAAGTGTTGGTACTGACCTTTAAAGCCCTAAACGGCCTCGGTCCTGTATACCTGAAGGGCCGTCTCCACCCCCACCGTCCAGCCCGGACACTGAGATCTAGCGCCGAGGGCCTTCTGGCGGTTCCCTCACTGCGAGAAGCAAAGCTGCAGGGAACCAGGCAGAGGGCCTTCTCAGTGGTGGCACCCGCCCTGTGGCACGCCCTCCCACCAGATGTCAAAGAGAAAAACAACTACCAGACTTTTAGAAGACATCTGAAGGCAGCGCCGTTTAGGGAAGCTTTTAATGTTTAATAGAGTATTGTATTTTAATATTCTGTTGAAAGCCGCGCAGAGTGGCTGGGGAAACCTAGCCAGATGGGTGGAGTATAAATAATAAATTATTATTATTATTATTATTATTATTATTATTATTATTATTACTATTATTAACCCGATCCTGCATGGCTTTTTTTAGGTAGAGCTCTTAAGTGCTTTGCGAATGAACAAAACTAGTTCATGATGTCTGCCTCTGCATAGTAGTTGCTGGACACCATAAAGGTAAAAAGGTAAAGGACCCCTGGACGGTTAGGTCCAGTCAAAGGCGACTATGGGGTTGCGGTGCTCATCTCGCTTTCAGGCCAAGTGTATCTGACACTGAGCTACATGGACCAAGGGGTCTGATTCTGGAGAAGGCAGCTTCCTGCGCAACCTGATCTCCTTCAGCCGTTACGCTTCTGCATCGGCTTCACTCGGGGACTCCTAACTCCTCTTGTCTCTGAGTTTTATTGGCGTAACTCTGAAGGTAACCCATTTTTGGCTTACAACAACACAACGCTGTAACTCTAATCCCAAACTGATGCTGGAACTCCAGTTTCCAAACTCTTCCACAGCTCCATGCACAGCTTCAGCATGCTGCGACGAAACCTCGTGCCATGCCAAAAACGCCTCCATCACTTAACGGGGACAGAAAGTACATTCAGTAATGGTCAGAAGGGAGAGGAAATCTCAGTGAAATCCCCAGAGATGGGAGTGCCAAGTTTTTGTTGTGCTGCTTACCTTACTTGTGAGGTGGCCAAACGGCGTTTCTGTGCGCTGCTCTGGTTCGCCAGAAGCGGCTTAGTCCTGCTGGCCACATGACCTGGAAGCTGTACGCCGGCTCCCTCTGCCAGTAAAGCGAGATGAGCGCCGCAACCCCAGAGTCGTCCGCGACTGGACCTAACGGTCAGGGGTCCCTTTACCTTTACCTACTCAACCACTTCAATCTGCAGAACTGGCACTGTTAGAAGTACCACATAATCTTCGTTCCACATTTGCAAGAAATCTAATTTTTTAAAAAAGCATGGCTGCAACTGCACTATGGAACTCCCTGCCTATTGACAGCAGGTGGGGGTGCCTTCTAAAAACACTGCCCGGGAATATAGAATGCTGATGTGTGTTCGGTTACCTTTTGAGCTTATTGTTGCTGTTGATTATTTTTTACATGTCTTATGCAGTTGTGGGTTTCTTTTTTAAAATGCAGTGGTACCTTGGTTCTCAAACTCAATCCGTTCCGGAAGTGCGTTCCAAAACCTGAGCCGCGCTTTCCCATAGAAAGTAATGCAAAGTGGGTTAATCCATTCCGGACTTTTAAAAACAACCCCTAAAACAGCAATTTGACATTAATTTTACTATCTAACGAGACCATTGATCCATAAAATGAAAGCAATAAACAATGTACTGCAGTCACACAGTCAATCAATCAATCATCAGTAGCTGAACTGGGCTCCACAGAGTCACAAAAACAAACAAAAAAGAGCCACAAAAACGCCAAATAAATAGCAAAAATAGTCAGCTCTCAGTGTAACACACAAAATGGAAGTGTGGTACTCAAATCGGAAGCGTAACACTGAAAATGGAGCACGTTTGGCTTCCAGAAAAAAGTTTGCAAACTGGAACACTTACTTCCGGGTTTGCAGTGTTTGGGTTCCAAGTTGTTTGAGTACCAAGGCATTTGAGAACCAAGGCACCACTGTACTGATAACCCCAAAGGGTGCAGAAAGCAAACCTGCAAGTATTGCTTCTCATACCGAAGGTAGGGCTGATGGTGGTCACCGAAAACTCCATGCGGAAGTCGGGCGGCGAGAGGGTGTCGGCCGGGGAGGAGCTCAGAGGGATGGTGATGCAATTGCCGCTGACGACGCAGAGCGCCGGTGGATGCCCTGAACGAGGAAGCAAAAGCAGAGCGATGTCACAGGGAGACAGTTTTGGTGTGACTTCATCTCCAGGCTACTATCAGACTCAGGACTGGCTTATTTATTTATTTTTAAAAAATGTTTATATACCGCTGTATCATAAAAATGTATCGCAGCCAGTTTATGACAATACAGGCGTCTCCCCCCCCCACACACTTATGCGTGTCCCAGGCTTTTCAGACTCACTTACCCATGTACTATCTGAAACCAAAGGGGCACATTGGTTGCCAGATGCGAAATATATGGGCATTAAAGGGACGCGGGTGGCACTGTGGTCTAAACCACTGAGCCTCTTGGGCTTGCCGATCGGAAGGTCAGCGGTTCGAATCCCCATGACGGAGTGAGCTCTGTCCCAGCTCCTGCCAACCGAGCAGTTTGAAAGCACGCCAGTGCAAGTAGATAAATAGATACCGCTGCGGCGGGAAGGTAAACAGTGTTTCTGTGCGCTCTGGTTTCCGTCACAATGTCCCATTGCGCCAGAAGCGGTGTACACCTGCTGGCCACATGACCCGGAAAGCTGTCTGTGGACAAACACCGGCTCCCTCAGCCTGAAAGCGAGATGAGTGCCGCAACCCCATAGCCGCCTTTGACTGGACTTAACTGTCCAGGGGTCCTTTAAAGGTAAAGGGACCCCTGACCATTAGGTCCAGTCGCGGACGACTCTGGGGTTGCGGCGCTCATCTTGCTTTATTGGCCGAGGGAGCCGGCATACAGCTTCCGGGTCATGGGGCCAGCATGACTAAGCCGCTTCTGGCGAAACCAGAGCAGTGCACGGAAACGCCATTTACCTTCCCGCCGGAGCGGTACCTACTTATCTACTTGCACTTGACGTGCTTTCGAACTGCTAGGTTGGCAGCAGCAGGGACTGAGCAACAGGAGATCACCCCGTCGCGGGGATTCGAACCGCCGACCTTCTGATCAGCAAGCTCTAGGCTCTGTGGTTTAACCCACAGCGCCACCTGTGTCCCGACCCAGGGGTCCTTTACCTTTTCCCTTTATCAATATTGGCATTATTTTCAGCTCTCATATCTCACGAATTAGTCACCTGCCATTTGCAAGTATAATTGTGACAGGAAAACGAGATAAGAACATTGTGGGTGTGTTTCTTTGCAGAGAGGACATAGATTTGGAGAGGCAAGCTCCATTGTGCATGTCCAATGGAGAAGCAAACTCTTTTACACTGCCCTGGCTAGGCGCATCTATCTCGCTGCGGTGCCCAGCTATCAACGGAACCCCCAACTCACCGAGTTTCCTGCGTTTGGGCTCTGGAGCATCAGAGCAGCTTCCTGGGGGTGGAAAGAAAAGAAGTTGAAGGCACAGCGCCTTGAACAATGACTTCAGCAGGTGTGACTCCTCTCCGCCAGACCATTAGGGATGGAAGCAGCCACACACCTGGGAGAATCCCTGATATTTGCAGATATCTGTGTGCTTTTGAATTACCGTATTTTTCGCTCCATAAGTCGCACTTTTTTCCTCCTAAAAAGTAAGGGGAAATGTCTGTGCATCTTATGGAGCGAATGTGTGGTCCCTGGAGCTGAACTGCCCAGGGGCAAAAGCAGATTGTGCTTTTTTAAAAAAAAGAGAGAGAAGGGGGTGTTGAAAGGAAGCCCGCTGAGCAGCTGCTCAGCAAACGATCGGGGAGAGAGATAAGGGAGAGAGATTCCAGCCCCACCCCCTTGCAGAGGGAGGCTGTTTCCCCAGCGACATGTGACTGGCTGATTAGATTATCTGTCTGGAAACTGTAGAAATGGCTTCCTGAAGCTGCAGAACTGTGAGTTAAACCCCATAAAACAGGGTTTTTTCCCTTTGCAAAGTAAGCTCAACAACTTTGAGCTGATCCTCAAAAAATGGGGCTTTTCTCCTTTGCAAAAGGAGCTACAGAAATTTGAGCTGATCCTCAAAAATGGGACTTTTCTCCTTTGCAAAAGAAGCTGCAGAAATTTGAGCTGATCCTCAAAAAAATGGGACTTTTCTCCTTTGCAAAAGTAGCTACAGAAATTTGAGCTGATCCTCAAAAAAATGGGACTTTTCTCCTTTGCAAAAGGAGCTACAGAAATTTGAGCTGATCCTCAAAAAAAATGGGACTTTTCTCCTTTGCAAAAGGAGCTACAGAAATTTGAGCTGATCCTCAAAAAAATGGGACTTTTCTCCTTTGCAAAAGAAGCTGCAGAAATTTGAGCTGATCCTCAAAAAAATGGGACTTTTCTCCTTTGCAAAAGGAGCTGCAGAAATTTGAGCTGATCCTCAAAAAAATGGGACTTTTCTCCTTTGCAAAAGTAGCTACAGAAATTTGAGCTGATCCTCAAAAAAATGGGACTTTTCTCCTTTGCAAAAGGAGCTACAGAAATTTGAGCTGATCCTCAAAAAAATGGGACTTTTCTCCTTTGCAAAAGGAGCTACAGAAATTTGAGCTGATCCTCAAAAATGGGACTTTTCTCCTTTGCAAAAGAAGCTGCAGAAATTTGAGCTGATCCTCAAAAAAATGGGACTTTTCTCCTTTGCAAAAGAAGCTACAGAAATTTGAGCTGATCCTCAAAAATGGGACTTTTCTCCTTTGCAAAAGAAGCTACAGAAATTTGAGCTGATCCTCAAAAAAATGGGACTTTACTCCTTTGCAAAAGGAGCTACAGAAATTTGAGCTGATCCTAAAAAAAATGGGACTTTTCTCCTTTGCAAAAGGAGCTACAGAAATTTGAGCTGATCCTCAAAAATGGGACTTTTCTCCTTTGCAAAAGAAGCTGCAGAAATTTGAGCTGATCCTCAAAAAAATGGGACTTTTCTCCTTTGCAAAAGAAGCTGCAGAAATGTGAGCTGATCCTCAAAAAAACGGGCTTTCCCCCTCTAAAAACTAGGTGCGTCCTATGGTCAGGTGCGCCTTATAGAGCGAAAAATACAGTACGTTCCTGTGGGGTGGGGATTGATGCCAGGACAGATTCTGAGAGCCCTTCTGGTCCCCTAGAGACTTATGAAATAAGCAAACATCTTGAAGTTCAACAGTTCCTTACACCTGCTTTAAAAATAGCTATCGTGAGGTTTTTCGTCTCCTGTTATAACATGTTTTGCTTTCATGCGTTCTCAAACATTCTCTTCTGCTTTTGTAAGCTGCCTTGAGGCTATTTGCATAAGCCCGGTTATAAATGCCTAAAATAAAAGCCTAAAATAAGCAAGGGACTTCAAGATGTCCCGCCCTCGGTTGCCGCGTGAACCCCACCGATTCTCCTGCTGCTGCTAGAAAACGTACCCCGTTTCTTGGCGTCCCCTGGGGTTTCAGCCGCTGCCTCATCTAGAACCAGGTTTCCTGTTTGGTTTGAAATAAAAAAGGGAAGAGCAGGTTGCTTATTCATGATTGGACAAGGCCGCATCGAGACCTTTAGAGGCTGTACATACCGAAGATTTTTTGTCAGAAGCCGAAGTGGGTGGTGCTGTGGGTTAAACCACAGAGCCTAGGGCTTGCCGATCAGAAGGTCAGTGGTTCAAATCCCCGTGACAGGGTGAGCTCCTGTTGCTCGGTCCCTGCTCCTGCCAACCTAGCAGTTCGAAAGCACGTCAAAGTGCAAGTAGATAAATGGGTACCACTCCAGCAGGAAGGTAAACGGCGTTTCCGTGCGCTGCTCTGGTTCGCCAGAAGCGGCTCAGTCCTGCTGGCCACATGACCCGGAAGCTGTACACCGGCTCCCTCGGCCAGTAAAGCGAGATGAGCGCCCCAACCCCAGAGTCGTCCACGATTGGACCTAATGGTCAGGGGTCCCTTTACCTTATACTGAAGATTTTTTGTTGGAAGCCACCCAGAGTGGCTGGGGAAGCCCAGCCAGATGGGTGGGGTATAAATAATATATTATTATTATTATTATTATTATTATTATTATTATTAGTTGTGAGATAGACTGCCCTGAGGGCATCTCAAATTCAACGCTTTTCTGGAAGGGGGGGTGGCACACAAGAATCTTACCGAACAGATCTTCCTCCGGTTTTTCTTGCTGGTCTTTTAGCACGTATTCAGCCAAGGAAGCTAAATTGGTTTTTTTTTTAAAAGAGGGGAAGAATGCAAAGTGAGAAGCTGTACAGGTGAATTCTTCTAGAAATAAAAGCTCGAACCTTCCCTGCAGATGTAGGGAACCTTTGGCCCTCTGCGTGTTGCTGAACTATAACTCCCTGCCTCCCTGGACACTGGCCGCAGCAACCATGGCCAAGCATCAGGGATGCTGGGAGCGGGGGTGGTGTTATAGTCCAACAAAACCTGGAGGGCACCAGAGACCCTTCTGTGACGTAAGAGCAGCTCGTCCAATCAGCACCCGAGGCTTCTGTACACTCAGGGGCGTTCCGTGCCTCTTGGCTACCCGGGGCGGGAAGCCAAGAGGCACCCCCCGGGGGCGGGGCGTCGCGGCGTGTGCGTGTGTCATGACGTCATGACGCACGCGTAAAGCGCGACGCCCCGCCCCCGGGGATGCCGGGCGCCAACTTCGGGAGCCTCCCGAAGCCGGCACCCGGCATCCCTTGGTGCGTGCGGCGGCTGCTCGTGCACGAGCAGCCGCCCGGCGCACCAAAGGATGCCTGACGGGCGGCGGATTCGGGAGGCTCTGCAGAGTCTCCCGAAGCCGCCGCCTGTCACCCCCCTTGGTGCGCCGGGCGGCACGAGCAGCCGCCCGGCGCACCAAGGGGTGCCTGACGGGCGGCGGCTTCGGGAGGCTCTGCAGAGTCTCCCGAAGTCGCCGCCTGTCACCCCCCTTGGTGCGCCGGGGCAGGGAGAGGGGCAGGCCAGCGAGGAGGGGTGTCACCCTTCCGCGCTGGCCCGCCCCTTTCCATTCCCCGGCTCTGCAAGCCAGCGGCGGGAAAAGCCGCTGGAAGGGGGGGGTGCTCTTTTCGGCACTGCCGGGGCGGAGCCGCAGGGGCGGCTAGCGAGGGGGGGTGACACCGCTCCTCGCTGGCGCCCCTGCAGGTCCACCCCGGCATTGCCGAAAATAGCCTTAAAAAAATTTTTTTTAAAAAAAATTTTTTTTAAGCGCCCAAAGTGTCACCCTCCCTCATGGTGGCACCCGGGGCGGCCCGCCCCCCCGCCCCCCCATTGCTACGCCCCTGTGTACACTGCTTACTGCAGAAAAGTAAGGTTTTGTTTTGTTTTTTTAAAGAAGGAACAAAACATATCGATTAGGGTTGTGCATTAGATTCAGCTGAAGCCCTGAATGAAGGGGATGGACAGGGTGTCACCTGAGCTGGGTGGGGACAGTCCCAGATCGTCGCGGGTCGGGTTGGGGGGCTCAGAGCGATCTGGGTCTGTCAGGCAAATGGAGAAGCAGCCATTGCTGAGGAAGAAGAGGAGGTCAAGTGGGAAAATTAAAAAATAGCAGTGAAAAGGTTTAGGAAAGGCCTGCCGAATTGGCTCTGTCTTCCCAAAAGAAGGTTTGAGCTGTGTGGAGTACCAGTGCAGAGATGTAGTCAATAAAATCCCAGCTCCTTTGTGACCTCTTTGCAGGGAAGACCCCCGCAGGATTAAACCCTGCTACCAGCTGCTCTTGGTCAGCCTCCTCTCTTTCCTCTGACCCTATGCTTAATTAAGGTTAAACCCTAAATATACACCAGGTCTTCCCCCTGATAGATTTGAGCCCAGATCTGTGGCAGGTGGTCCCTGGGTCAGAGGGAAGGAGTAGTTTGTGCAACCGTAATGTTTGCATTGTTTGTTTGTTTTTGTTTATTAAAAACCACACCACCGTTTTCAAAGTCTTTGACTGCAAGACATCCTAACGAGAAGACCTAAAAGGAGAAGGTCTTGTCTTTTTCTTTATGATGTATTTTGTGGTTTTATATTGTGATTTTATGTAGCAATTCTAAAATACAGATGCACTTTTACTCTCGCAGGACTGAATGTATATTGCCCTCGGCTGTACTTGAGGAACGATTCCAACAGATTGCTTATGACCCTGCAGAGATGGCAGCACCGAGTCGGTGGCAAATGCCCCTTTGGCTTGCACTCTTTATAAAGACTTGACGAAGGAGTTCATCACCCCTCTTTTATTGTCCATCCCGGGTCACCCAGTCACTGCCACAGTGTCCTTTCTCTTGGCAGATCAAGGTGAGCAGGTGACAGCAAAGGTTGCAAGGTTTTTAGCTGGGGCAATTAGAATAAGATCCGCTATTTGACTATTGATTCAAAACCCTAAAATGTATTTTACAGTGGTCCCTCGACTTACCAATGTAATGCGTTCTGAAGGGACCGTCGTAGGTCGAAAAAATCGTAAGTCGAGTCCCCATAGGAATGCATTGGGAGAAAAAAATTCGTACGTCGAAAAAAACCGCATCTAAACTTCGTAAGTCGAGGAAACCGCATCTAAAAAGACGGCGATTTCCATTCGGAGGTCGAAAAGATTCGTAAGCGCGCGGCCACTTTCTTCACTCGTAACTCGAAAAATACGGAAGTCGGGTCATTCGTAAGTCGAGGGACCACTGTATATAATTGGCTTTTTATTTTTATTCTTTGTATATCGTATTGTTGTTTTATTGCTATGGCCGATGGCTGACACAAATAAAGATTCATTCATTCATTCATTGTGATTTTATGTTGTGAACCGCCCTGAGACTTGCGGGTAGAGGGCGGAATACAAATTTAATAATATCTAACAAACAAACCAACAAGCCGGGTCTCACCCAGCTCCTCTCCACCCTCGAAACACCAGCTTCCTACCTATTTTATCATACGCCTCTCCAGTGTCCGCACACAGGCAGACTTGTTCTCCACTCTCATTACTTTCCACTGTGTAAAAGAGATCAGGGTTGTTTTCCTGATCGTCAGGTTCTAGAGTTCAAAAAAACAAAACAAAAGAGGCATTAATAGTGCACAAAAACATCTATGCAGCTTTTATCTTACTACACAAAGCATCAACCGCAGAAACACCTTAAATATCTGCAGAGCCCATAGAAATGAGAAACTTTTCCTGCTCCCAGGACCAGGTCTTTATCTGGCTACACCCTGTGGGTCAGCATGGAAAGATGGGCTGGGCAACTGACCTGCCAATCACGGATGCCACTAGAACATCACACAATTGACAGGTGGGCTGTCCCACACGCAGGGGCAAATTTCAGCTAATAGGTACACTTTGGTATGTAATTTCCCTGAATATACACGTTTCTGCAAAGGATTCCCCCCGGTATCATGCATTTCTGTATGTAACTTTTCTTTTTCTTTTTTCTTTTTGAAAAATTAGTACTTTATTTATTTTCGTTCATAATTGACAATACAAAACAGTACAAGACATACTGCAAACCACAAAAACAAACAACACACAAAATTCATTCATTTCTTCGCCTAATATATACGTTCCACTGTTTCTTGATCAAAACAATCAAGGAACAGAGATACAATTTCATTTAAACACTGTTTCATTTGAACACTGTTACTAGATAGAAAACATGAAAAAACACAAACAGAATCCAAATAAAACTTGCTTGAATATACCAATCAACTTCCCTGATCCTTCTCTCCATTGATTCACAATGATAAGATTTTGTTGATCTGCTTTAACTCTGGCACCTCTTAATCTACCTCAAATCTATAACCTTCTAATCTCATTCTTTGTTATTTCACTATATTTATTTATTTATAAAACAAGAGTTACTCCATAACGTGAACCCTGATCATGTCACACCTCTTTTTTTAAATAGCACGTGAAGCTTTTCCACTTCTCTATGAATTTACTTCTTGGATTTTCCTTTAGGCTTTCTGATAAGTGGGCTAGCTCGATGTATTCTATAGTTTTATAAAACCATTCTTCCTTACTTAAGGGTTTGTCACATTTCCAATACGTAGCCACCAGAATCCTAGCTGCAGCTGATGCATATAGAAAAAAGGTCTTGAATTTGTTCGGTTAGTCTGGCTCTGTAATTCCTAAAAGGTAGGCCTCAGGAGATTTCGGAAATTTAATCGCTAAGATGACTTCCAATTCTGAATGGATCTCATTCCAGAAGGTTTTAATTTTTTCACATTTCCACCATATGTGATAATAGTAATAATAATAATAATAATAATAATAATAATAATAATAAATTTTATTTATACCCCGCCCTCCCCAGTCAGGACCGGGCTCAGGGCGGCTAACAACAACAAAAATCACAATAGAATACAAAAACCAATTAGTTAAAATAAGTTAAAACCAGTTTAAAATGCCGATTCATTTGGCGCCCAATTACCAAACCAAGGGGAGGAAACCATCAAACTTAAGTGTCCGACCTGAAGGCCAGGTGGAACAACTCTGTCTTGCAGGCCCTGCGGAAAGATGTCAAATCCCGCAGGGCCCTAGTCTCTTGTGACAGAGTGTTCCACCAGGTTGGGTCCAGAACTGAAAAAGCCCTGGCCCTGGTTGACACCAGTCTGGCAGCCTTGTGGCTCGGGATCTCCAGCAGATTATTATTTGTAGACCTTAAGGTCCTTTGCGGGGCATAATGGGAGAGGCGGTCCTGTAGGTACGAGGGTCCTAGGCTGCATAAGGCTTTAAAGGTCAAAACCAGCACCTTGAACCTGATCCTGTACTCCACCGGGAGCCAGTGAAGCTGGTAAAGCACTGGATGAATGTGGTCCCGCGGTGAGGACCCCGTAAGGAGCCTCGCCGCGGCATTCTTCACCCGCTGGAGTTTCTGGATCAACTTCAAGGGCAGCCCCGCGTAGAGCGAGTTACAATAATCAAGCCTGGAGGTGACCGTCGCATGGATCACTGTGGCCAGATCCGGGTGAGAAAGGTAAGGGACCAACTGCTTGATACGTCGAAGATGGAAAAATGCCACCCTTGCTGTGGCTGCAACCTGCGCCTCCATGGAAAGGAGGTCTCCCACCTCTTCACATCTCCAGCAGGTGTTTGGGGCATTTGTAACTGTATGTAACTTTTCATTAGTATATGCACTGTCGCACACACCATACCTTTCTTTGTATATGCATTTTCATATATATTTCTTGGCTGGAGAACTGCATTGCAAAATTCAGAGAAGTTAAAGTTTCAAAGGCTGGCTGTGTTTCAGTTTGCGGAACATCTCGGGAAATGCAAATTAGGTCGGTTTAAATTGAACTGAATTTCACCTCCATTCCTACTGGCAGGGTGACCTGCTTAACCCCCACTGTTTTCTTGACCCATTGCTACTTTGGGGGGGCATTTAGGAAAATCGGTCAAGGCAGAGGTTTAAATACACCTTCCTTCAACACCCCTCTTCCACCCAGTTCCTACCATTGCTCTCGTAATTTCGCTTCAAAGTCTTTGTTGTTTGCTTATTCCTTTTTTTAAAGAAGCCAGTTGGAAAAACCAGCTCAAGAATACCTGATTTGGCCAGAGGTTGCCCTCAGAGAATGCTTTGGGTTTCCGGATCCCAGAAAGTACCGTACTTTTCTGTGTATAAGACGAAGTTTTTTTCTGCAAAAATAATGTTTAAAAATTGGGGTTGTCTTATACATGGGTAGTTACAGGTAGGTAGCCGTGTTGGTCTGCCATAGTCAAAACGAAAAGAAAAAAAAAATTCCTTCCAGTAGCACCTTAGAGACCAACTAAGTTTGTTCTTGGTATGAGCTTTCGTGTGCATGCACACTTCTTCAGATACACTGAAACAGAAGTCACCAGACCCTTATATATAGTGAGAGGGTGGGAGGGGTATTACTCAGATGGGTGATTGGCTGATAGGTGAGGTAAACCTGTTGACAGCTGTTAACGACTGCAATTAGTCTTACAGGAAAAAGCAAGGGGTGAGAAGGTTAAAAATAGCTTTGTCATGTATAATGAGATAAGAATCCAATGTCTTTATTCAGACCAGGCCTCTCCATGGTTTTAAGTTTGGTAATGAGTTGCAATTCAGCAACTTCTCTTTCCAGTCTATTTCTGAAATTCCTTTGCAATAAGACAGCTACTTTGAGATCTTGTATAGAATGTCCTGCGAGATTGAAGTGTATACATGGGTAGTTCAGAGTGGCGACGGGTGATTGGTTGAGTAGGAGATTGCCAGCGGCTATTGTTCTGGTGATTGGTGGCTGTGGCAAGGGCTGCTGTTGATTGGCTGTTGTTGCGGCATTGGGCGGGCGATTGGCGGCTGCCGGTTGCGAGTGGGCAGGCAATTTTTGGCCTCTGCAACGTGTGTTATTGTCAGCGTTGGCCAGACAGGTGAGCAACCCCCCCCCCCTGCAAAAGCTCAACAAGTCAGGGCAACCCCCCCAAAAAAGCGCAAGAACTCTGGGCAATCTCCCCCAATTTCCTTAATTCTGAGTCCCCAAAAATAGGGGACGTCTTATACACCGGGGCGTGTTATACACGGAAAAGTACGTTACTTCCTGTGCAACCCTTCATCAGCCATTGACCAGACCAAAATAGAGGATGAAGAAGACTGGTCGGTGCAGAAGGACTGTGAAAGCAAGGATGAGTATTTATGTGGGCAGCAGCTGCAATGCACCCCAAACCAGCCCACCTGGCTTTATTTCCTAGATGCAGACAGGCAGAACTGCCCTGGAAAAGCCTCTTCCATTGTTCCTGCACTTTCATCTTGTCCCCTTCGTTATCTGACTCCTGACGTGTCTTTTGCAGCTTTCATCATCATCATCATCATAATTAATAATAATTTATTACGGTCAAAGACCAGCTCGCATAACACAATAGTGACAGCATTCATAAAGATAAAATATACAATTAGAATAGATTGCAACAATAGCTCATGAGTTGAGATATATACATACATCCGTACGACTGAGATTTGGGCTACCATAAAAATTGACCCTAAAGGGGGGGGGCAATCTTTAAAGTTTCTAAATATTACAAATATTTCAATGCCATTTTGCAACTCTGGTCTATGACCTACAAGGCACTGGGTCTCCTCCATAATCCCCGAAGCGGAGCATCACGTACACACCCAGTGCCCCAGGATATGCCCCACCTGGGTAATCTCTCAAGTACCCATCCTCTGATTTCCTATGTGCCAGACAACTCCCAATGTTTTCCCATTGTTCTCCCTGGGTAGATATTCAGGATGTATTTAAACCCACTCAACTGCTATTCACATGCTCCTACAACCCATCACCTGTATGTTAACCCTGTTTACCCATGTTAATCATGTTTGACCCTCCTTCTCTCCACCCTTTTTCTGACGTTTCCCCCATGTAATAGTGATGTAGTTATGATGCTTCCGAACTGCATCTTGGGACAGGGCGGGAAGTTTTAAAAGTCCTTGTCACCCTGTGTTCAGGGTTCAGTCTCTGTTACTCGAACCTGTTCCACAATGAAGTGACTTTGTCCTTTCTTCCAGTTGCTGGTTGGTTTCATCTTTAGCTCCGTAGTACCACGGACCTCCTGTCCGAAGGGCCAGGTTGCTGAGAGGACTCGTGCCTGGAATTTTTTCCGTAACAAGGCGCCCCAAAAAGGGACTTCAGCTTTTTCCTAGTAAACCATTTTATTCTGGAGGATGGTCTGTGCCTGCAAATCTGGGCACAGAATCTGGCTACCAGCCAGGTCACCTTGTGATCTTTGCCCAAGAGGAGACAATTTAGTTTAGACTTGTCTGTAAGATCGGCCAGCCTCTTCAGCAAAGGGTCGATGGTTTCTCTACGAATCTCAGCATAAAAAGGACATCTAAAAATATATATGTTTTCTATGATTTTATAATCAGGAACCTTTGTACAGTCTTGTTGTCTCTCTATGTCTATGATTCTTTGCTTAACCACGGATCTAGCTTCGCCCAGTCCCATAGTTACACAATAAAAAATTATGGGACGGCAGGCAGATGAAAAAACAAAACAGACAAGAGATTATTCTTCATGCCACCCGGGGAGAAACTCACCTGTTTCCACTACCTGCTTATACAGAACCGGAATGTCGATGTCACTGAACAGCAGGTCCAGGCAGCTCTTCCCAGCCAGGACTCCTGGGTCCATGGTGTCACCTGAAAGCATCGCCACCATCATCAGTAAAACGAAAGATGTATGATTTAGCCGCTTCGGGCATTTGCCTGGCTCACAGGTCCCCTTCCGCTCCACATGCTTCCGAATTCCCGCACCGGTCCCCCGTCCCCGTCCCCCAATACCTTTGCTTCATAAAACTTGTTTCATTTCCTCTATATTAATGCTGAAACCGGTTAGGACGTACTCTGTTTAGCTCGTGTTTTTCTCACGCCTCAAAAAATGCCCGCATCTGAGGTGGGTTTTTTTTCTAGGTCAGAAGGTCAGAATTGTACAAAAAGGTCTGGGTTTGTGTGCATTTTTAAAACACAGGTGCTGATGTGCCTCAGTGCTCAGTGTTTTAAAGGGAAGTGCCCCCCAGTGCTCAAAAACAGGAAATTTAGATAGATAGATAGATAGATAGATAGATAGATGTCTCTCTCTCTCTCTCTCTCTCTCTCTGTGTGTGTGTGTGTGTGTGTGTGTGTGTGTGTGTGTGTGTGTGTGAAATGCTTGCAACTTTGTCTCGTTGGCATGGGTAATTCAATAGATAGCCTTCATCCTATATAATAATCTTGCTGTGTCCCTGCGTCCAACTTCAACTTTCCGTGTGTCACGGAAGTGCGCTACTGCGCATGTCACACAGGGACGCAGGGATTAGAGCAGGGATTGGAGAGGGGGGCGTGTCCGGAAGGCAGCGGCGGCGCACGCGCGTTCTCATTTGCGCCAGCGCCGCTGCCTCGCATGGACATGGCGAGGCTGCCGAGGCCCACTGCGGGGGGAAGCGCCACGAAGCGCCGCTACCACCGCCGCCTTTACTGCTCGCCAAAGCACGGGGAAGCCGGCCGCACACCTCGAGCGGGGGGAAGCGGCGCGAAGTTCATGGCTGAGGGGGGATTTGAACCTGCAGCTTTTCAGCACTCCGACCACTGCACTGCACTACCTCAGCAGTAATCTGTCACAACATCACATTCGCCGCATGATCCCTGATTGGTTGGGATCCAACAATGAAGAAGAAGCCTTTCCAAGTTAAATTTCTTTTAAAAAACAAAGAAATGTGGCAATCTCTCTTGCTCTCCATTTAAGAGCTCGTACCCTCCAACATTTCTCCGATGAAAATAGGGACGCCCCATTCCATAATGGTAATTTTACTATTTATACCCCGCCCCCATACATCTTATTGGGGTTGCCCCAGCACACTGGGCAGCTTCCAACATATATAAAAACATAAGAAAACATTAAACATAGAAACCTTCCCTATACAGGATTGCCTTCAAAAGGCTTGGGAGTCAGATAACTCCATACCCTCCAACATTTCTCTGATGAAAAAATGATGGACTTTATGGAACTTGCCGAACTGACCGGGAAACTACGCGACCAGAGGGAGGAGACGGTGGAACAAGACTGGAAGAAATTCAAAGTATATTTAAAAGACTGTTGTAAGATTTAAAGACTGAAAAAAGTTGGAAGAAATGACAGCTTACAGAATAGAAAATTAGGTTTAAGTAATGTAGATTCATGATTTTAGGTTAAGACTTATATAAGAAAAGATCATAAGTGATAATAACAAATAATATTCGAAGATGTCAAGAAATTACTAAAGATGATTGAAAATGAAACACAGTAGGGGGGACGTGAGGAAGTCACCCCAACATGATTAGACAAGATGAAAGGGAAAATTTTGATTTATGTTGTGTTTTTGTTTATGTATTATGTATACTATTAAGTTTTTGTTTTTTGTTTGTTGTTCATTTAAAATCTGTTAAAACCCAATAAACATATTTTTTAAAAAAACAAAGCATTTCTCTGATGAAAATAGGGACGTCCTAAGGAAAAGTGGGACATCCCAGGATTGAATCAGAAACCGGGACGGCTTCTCTAAGTGAGGG
The DNA here is from genome assembly GCA_034642065.1 of Darevskia nairensis. Classification (NCBI taxonomy): domain Eukaryota; kingdom Metazoa; phylum Chordata; class Lepidosauria; order Squamata; family Lacertidae; genus Darevskia; species Darevskia nairensis. Next base: position 367,200 of record JAWWNI010001118.1, on the reverse strand, counting down.
ACGTCCCTGGAAAACAGGGACATTTGGAGGGTCTGGGAGCTGGCTTTGCATTTAACTGTCAAACAGAAGAAGAAGAAGAGGAGGAGGAGGAGGAGGAGGAGGAGGAGGAGGAGGAGGAGGAGGAGGAGGAGTTTGGAAGAAGAGTTTGGATTTGATATCCTGCTTTATCACTACCCTAAGGAGTCTCAAAGCGGCTAACATTCTCCTTTCCTTTCCGCCCCCACAACAAACACTCTGTGAGGTGAGTGGGGCTGAGAGACTTCAGAGAAGTGTGACTCAGGGGCGTAGCAATGGGGGAACGGGGGGGGGCGGGCCGCCCCGGGTTCCACCCCAGAGGGGAGTGACACTTTAAAAAAAAATTTTTTTCTTAAAAATTTTTTAAATTTTTTTTAAATTTTTTTAACTTCATTGAAAAAAAGAGATAATAGACACACACACACACACACACACACACACACACACACACACACACACACACACACACACAACCCCCCACACCTCACAAAGTGGCACCATCAGAGGGGGGTGACACTTTTTATTTTATTTTTTAAAATTATTATTATTATTTTTTATTTTAACTTTATTGAAAAAAAAGAGATAATAGACACACACACACAAAACCCCACACCTCACAAAGTGGCACCATCAGAGGGGGGTGACACTTTTTTTATTTTATTTATTTTTTTACATTATTATTATTATTATTAACTTTATTGAAAAAAAGAGATAATAGACACACACACACACAAAACCCCCACACCTCGCAAAGTGGCACCATCAGAGGGGGGTGACACTTTTTAATTTTCTACATTTTTAAAAAAATTAAAGTGGTGGGGGGGGGTGACAAAAAAAATTCCGCCCCGGGTACCACCTGGGCTTGCTACGCCTCTGGTTTGACTAGTCCAAGGCCACCCAGCAGCTGCATGTGGAGGAGTGGAGACGCGAACCCGGTTCACCAGATTACGAGACTACCACTCTATACACTATACTGGTGTAAACAGTGGTCAACTAGCCTTGAAGCCCTGGCAGCTTGCTAAACGGCCTTGAGCAAAACCGGTGCATTAGCTAGCTTCATGTTTTGCTTTTCAGAAGAATGAAATGCCGTGCCCATTTAATCCTAAATTATAGGAGGATGCTGTAAACATTAGCACGGAGGTGGTCCCCTTTGCCTCCTGACCATGCCCGGGTTGTGGTCACAGCATGTGATACGCCTCCCCACATGAGCTTTGGCGGCATCTGGCCGGCCACTGTGGGGGAAGAGGATGTCGGACTAGACGGAAACCACTTTGGTGGTCCCCCCCCTAGACATTTCCCTTCTCCCAACCCACAGCCAAACTGCTGCTGTTAACAGGAACAAGCTTCTGCGTTTCGATTTGAGTATTTTGTGGGTAACGTAGGTTGCATGGCAGTTGGCTCCAAATAAGACAAGAAAGAAAGTCCCGCTGAAGATTCACCCCCTGAGCAGCTCCTTGGATCCCAGTGCGGGACTTAGGACTGGTATAACAGGAAGCAGGATGCTAAATGAGTCCCCTCTTCCTTTGCGGGTGGGTGTGGAGGACTCCCTGGTCCTGGATGGAGTAACTGTGCCCCTGAAGGACCAGGTACGCAGCCTGGGAGTCATTTTGGACTCACAGCTGTCCATGGAGGCGCAGGTCAATTCTGTGTCCAGGGCAGCTGTCTACCAGCTCCATCTGGTATGCAGGCTGAGACCCTACCTGCCCGCAGACTGTCTCACCAGAGTGGTGCATGCTCTGGTTATCTCCCGCTTGGACTACTGCAATGCGCTCTACCTGGGGCTACCTTTGAAGGTGACCCGGAAACTGCAATTAATCCAGAATGCGGCAGCTAGACTGGTGACTGGGAGTGGCCGCCGGGACCATGTAACACCGGTCCTGAGAGAACTACATTGGCTCCCAGTACGTTTCCGAGCACAATTCAAAGTGTTGGTGCTGACCTTTAAAGCCCTAAACGGCCTCGGCCCAGTATACCTGAAGGAGATGACTGAATCAGCCTATTTGGGTCCTCATTCCCCCCCCACCTTAAATTTGGTTCTCCACAGTTGTTAGGCTGCTCAATGGAAAATAATGCAATAGTGCAACTGACTTTTGGGGTTGGTGTGTTATGCAACAAGCACACAGAGTGCAATAAAATGGAGTGTTTGTGTGGGGAGGGAGGCTCGGTTAATTTCATTGTACACAGGTTGTACATTGACAATAAAGGTATTATTATTATTATTATTATTATTATATTCTGCAGCAATTTTTTTTAAGCCTCATGAAAACTCGCCAGCATTTCAGCGCAAATTTCTCCCAACAAACACATTTTAGAATGCTGTTTTGAAGAGTGCACGAATTCTTCCAAGAATTTTCCCCAAATATAATGCAACTTTGCATGTCGTTTTCACGAATATCTTCATATCCACATTTCCACAACAGCTTGAGATTTTTTTTAAAAAATGAAGTCCTTTGGAAAATTTACGAGCATTTCTCACCATATACGCATTTTGCATGCCATTTTGCAGAATTTACACCCCCCCTTTTTTAAGCTTCCCCAAATGCAATGCTTTTGCTTTGTATGTTATTCTCACTATTACATACATGGGCAGACACAACTTCACTCCAGCAGATGCATTTCTGTACACTTAACTTGGCTGGAGAACAGCACTGCAAATTTGGATGGGAGGCAGCATGTTGTTTGGAAAAGTAGAAACTAGTGAAACCTGCCTTTAAATGCAAAATGATTCAAAGGTCCCTCCCACCCCAAAGGCTGGACCACTCCACTGTAAACTGGGCACCACACAGTGAGCAATTGGGCTTAGAATCCCCCTTCTTTATGCCATTTTTAAAAAAATGAAAATTGAATACCTTGGATGGTTGGTGTTGCACCCCTGGAATGTGCTCACCCCAATCCCCCCCACCTGCTGTTTGCTTTCAGCCCCCGTTGCTGCCCCACTCCCCACTCCCCAAACCCCACAACAGGCAACAAACCCAATCCAACCCAACTTTTCCTTATCAGCAGGGCGCCCGTAGCTCTGCATGCCGTTTTGCTGAATCGTAAGAGTGCCTGACTTGGGACGCGGGTGGCACTGTGGGTTAAACCACAGAGCCTAGGGCTTGCCGATCAGAAGGTCGGCGGTTGGAATCCCCGCGACAGGGTGAGCTCCCGTTGCTCGGGCCCTGCTCCTGCCCACCTAGCAGTTCGAAAGCACATCAAAGTGCAAGTAGATAAATAGGTACCGCTCCGGAGGGAAAGTAAACAGCGTTTCCATGTGCTGCTCTGGTTCGCCAGAAGCGGCTTAGTCATGCTGGCCACATGACCCGGAAGCTGTACGCTGGCTCCCTCAGCCAATAAAGCGAGATGAGCACCGCAACCCCAGAGTCGTCCACGACTGGACCTAATGGTCAGGGGTCCCTTTACGTTTACCTTTAAGAGTGCCTGAAGCTTTGTTATCACGGTAAATGACTCATTGGCTCACCGCCAGGAGAAAAATAAAAAGGGAAACACAACAAAGGATTGGCCTCGGTTAGTGGAACATCAATAAGCACGATGGCACTCAAATTATTGGTGGTGGATGTCTTAAGGAAACCCACAAGCCCTCTCTGACTCCCCATACATTTAGCCGAATCATATCCCCCTCACAACCTTTGAGAAACAGGAACGGAGGGTTCCCATGGGTGAAGGGGATAAGCATGGAGCCAGAAATTTAAGGGGAGGGAGCTGAGCTCTTAAGCCATGTTAGCATACTCTTGATCCTCGCCCTACTCTGAGAAGAACGTATCAGAGACATCTGAAAAGCAGCAGCAGGGAGCCTTCCAGATGGATGCTCATTCTGCGACCAGCGCTCCCTCCACCCGTGCAAGATTTACGCAGTGTTTACACCACGCCGTTGGCATGAAAACGCCCTCCTGTATTTCCCTTCCGTCTGTTATGCTGGATTTAACCCTTTCCCCCAGGGCGGACCTGATAAGCAGGCCTGGCACCAGCAAGTCGGCCAGATCGAGCAGCAGCCGAGGGTCCGGGGGGGCATGGGAGCCCCTTCACTAGCCCGACTCATTTGTGGCGCCCTTCGTCCTCGCGCTGGGTCTCTGGATGGAAGCAGAGAACTCGAGAGCACTGCTACCAATCCATAGTTGGGCACAGAGTGGTGCTGCCCCCCGTGGTGGGAGCAGAGGAAACAAGTGGCACTCATGGCTGCTGTGATCAGACCAAGTCCTGACCTGGCCAGAGGGTGAATAATAATAATAATAATAATAATAATAATAATAATAATAGTAATAATAATTTATTATTTATTTCCCGCCCATCTGGCTGGGTTTCCCCAGCCACTCCGGGTGGCTTTCAACCGAATATTAAAAACAATACAGCAGGGGTCAGCAAACGTTTTCAGCAGGGGGCCGGTCCACTGTCCCTCAGACCTTGTGGGGGGCCGGACTATATTTTGGAAAAAAATATGAACGAATTCCTATGCCCCACAAATAACCCAGAGATGCATTTTAAATAAAAGGACACATTCTACTCATGTAAAAACACCAGGCAGGCCCCACAAATAACCCAGAGATGTATTTAAAATAAAAGGACACATTCTACTCATGTAAAAACATGCTGATTCCCGGACCGTCTGCTCGCTGGATTGAGAAGACTATTGGACTGCATCCAGCCCCCGGACCTTAGTTTGGGGACGCCTGCAATACAGCATCAAACACTAAAAACTTCCCTAAACAGAGCCGCCTTCAGTTGTTTTTTAAAAGTAAAATAGTTGCTTATTGCCTTGACCTCTGCTGGGAGGGCGTCCCACAGGGCGGGCGCCACTACCGAGAAGGCCCTCTGCCTGGTTCCCTGTAACCTCGCAATGAGGGAACCGCCAGAAGGCCCTCAGCGCTGGGTCTCAGTGTCCGGGCTGAACGGTGGGGGTGGAGACGCTCCTTCCGGTATACAGGACCGAGGCCGTTTAGGGCTTTAAAGTTCAGCACCAACACTTTGAATTGTGCTCGGAAACGTACTGGGAGCCAATGTAGGTCTTTCTGGATGTGCATGTGTGCGAGTCCCACTGTTGGCATCATGCCAAGCCCCCCCAGCTCCCAAAGGCTGGCGCAGGCCTTGCCAACGAGCTTACCAAAAGAACCCCACCCAGTTGCCAACGCCTCATTTGCAGGATCTGAGCAACAGGACCGCAGGACCAAGCCCCTGCCTGGAGGCCCGGAACAAAGGCAAATCTAGCAAACCACACAATAAGGCAACCATAAGCCTCTGAGGGCAAAAAAAAACCGGGTGCAAAAGAGAGAGAGCAACTTCCCGGGTGAGGACAAGAAAGCAGAGTAACGGCTGTTTGGATTTGCTGTGGCTCAAATAGACTTTCCCAGAGGAGGCAACAACAAAAAGCACACACCCCAAAACCATGGGAAGAACTGCCCTGCACCCAGAGGCGTAGCAAGCCCCGGTGGTACCCGGGGCGGAATTTTTTTTGTCACCCACCACTTTAATTTAAATGTTTTTTTAAAAAAATTAAAAAGTGTCACCCCCCTCTGATGGTGCCACTTTGCGAGGTGGGGGGGGTTGTGTGTGTGTGTCTACTATCTCTTTTTTTCAATAAAGTTAAAATAAATAAAAAAATTTAAAAAATTAAAAAAAATTATAAAAAAAAATTAAAAAAAAATTAAAAAAAAAATTAAAAAAAATTAAAAAAATTAAAAACTGCCCCCCCTCTGATGGCACCACTTTGTGAGGTGTGGGGGGTTGTGTGTGTGTGTGTGTGTGTGTGTGTGTGTGTGTATTATCTCTTTTTTTCAATGAAGTTAAAATTTTTAAAAAATAAATAAAAAAATATTTTTTTTTTAAAAAAAGTGTCACCCCCCTCTCGGGTGGAACCCGGGGCAGCCCGCCCCCCCACCCCCGTTGCTACTCCCCTGCCTGCACCCAAAGATTTTCCAGTAGGCAAAGCAGGGAACAGGAGGAGAAGAGGAGGCAATGCTCCCGAGAAAGAAGGCCGTTTGGAGAGGATGCGAAAGAGAAGGGAAACTGACCTTGGAGCAGCTGGCTGTCAAATGGTCCCATTCCGAAAACCTGCAAGGTGCAGATTTTACAACTGAGATGCTCAAGAAGCACCTCAGTCGTGTAACAGAAGAGGAACTAATTAAAGTGATCTCTCTCTCTCTCTCTCTCTCTCTCTCTCTCTCTCTCTCTCTGCAACCCAGAAGTTGGGAGTTTGGGGCTGGCCATCACCACACTGGGGAAATCCCGGAAAGGGGACCAAATAGGAAATTCCCTTTTATTCTGGCACCACCGGTCAAGAGCAGGAAGCATCCTCCTCCCTGCCTCCCTCACACACGAAATATGCCACCTGTTGCAAAACCTTGAAGGCAGCCAGATTTAGTTTCTTAAACTGCGTCGCTGCAAAACAAACAAACAAACCCACAGTCCTTCCTCCAAGGAAGGCTTGCAAAGCCAGAAACTTACCGGACGCCGGGAGAGTCCTCTGCTCCGCTCGCACCCCTTGAATGTCAAGAGAGCACACGAAACCTCAGCCTCAGTCCCTCCCCAGGAATAAAAACAGACCACCACATGAGACCTCTGTTCACCACCCATGCAACATGCAGCTCATGAGAGCAGAAGTGAAAGTGGGCAGGAGTGTGCTTTATTTTCACTTTCGGTCCTATTTTGTTGCTTGTGATCCAAATTTATCTTGCCATACACATCTCTGTGGTACACTCCCACATTAACTCCGACCGAATGACTAATTATTATTGCTGCATACCACCCCTACCCCCAAGTGATGTAACAATGATGATGATTATTTTTATTTTTTTTATAATTATTATTTCTTTCTTGTCATTGTACAAGTACAATGAAATTATTATTATTATTATTATTATTATTATTATTATTATTATTATTATTTATGTCCCACCCATCTGACTGGTTTTCCCCAGCCACTCTGGGCAGCTTCCAGCAAATTAAAACACAGTAAGACATCAAACATTAAAAACTTCCTTAAACACGGTTGCCTTCAGATGTCTTCTAAAAGTCAGATAGTTCTTTATCTCCTTGACATCTGGTGGGAGGGTGTTCCACAAGGCGGGCACCACCACTGAGAAGGCCCTCTGCCTGGTTCCCTGTAACCTCACTTCTCGCAGGGAGGGAACTGCCAGAAGGCCCTCAGCGCTGGACCTCAGTGTCTGGGCTGAACGATGGGGGTGGAAACGCTCCTTCAGGTATAGTGGGCCGAGGCCGTTTAGGGCTTTAAAGGTCAACACCAACACTTTGAATTGTGCTCGGAAACGTACTGGGAGCCAATGTAGGTCTTTCAGGACTGGTGTTATATGGTCCCAGTGGCCACTCCCAGTCACTAGTCTAGCTGCTGCATTCTGGATTCTGAGTCAAAGGTAGCCCCACATAGAGCGCATGGCAGTAGTCCAAGCGGGAGATAATCAGAGCATGCACCACTCTGGAAAGCCAGTTTGTAGGTAGGTAGGGTCTCAGCCTGCGTACCAGATGGAGCTGGTAGACAGCCACCTTGGAAGCAGAATTAACCTGCAACTCCATGGACAGCTGTGAATCCAAAATGACTCCCAGGCTGCGCACTTGTTCCTTTAGGGGCACAGTTACCTCATTCATGACCAGGGAATCTCCCACACCTGCCCGCCAGGAGGCCCAGGGTTTGCGTTTCCTTTTGGGAATGAGGCACAGCGGAGCCTGTGATGTCTTTAGGATATTTGACTTGTTTACACATCTATTTGCAACCTGAGCCTACGATGGAGGGTTCCCATAGCTTTATGAACACCCCAATACGGTCTTGTTTTCCCCAAAGCCGCAGCCTTGGATTCAAAGCAGAAATCAAACATTGCTCTGACTCTCTGCTCGACTCTCTCTCCAGCTTGCTGCTTCACTTCTAAGTCACATTAACCCCTCTAAAACTCTCTATTCTAAACTCTGGCTTTATTTCTCGAGACCAACTGATGTAGTTCAAAGGAAAGCAGATCAAGATGTTTGGCCCCAGCATTGCTGGAAGGAGGCATACAAGTTTGTTCTTGGTATGAGCTTTCGTGTGCATGAATCTGAAGAAGTGTGCATGCACACGAAAGCTCATACCAAGAACAAACTTAGTTGGTCTCTAAGGTGCTACTGGAAGGAATTTTTTTTATTTTGTTGCAACTGTGGAGCTGAAGCATAGCCATCATGACTAGCATCCACCAATAGCCCTCTCCTCCATGAATCTTATTCTCCAGGCTCTGGCCATTCAGGTGCTGGTGGTCTAGGACATGGGTAGGCAAACTAAGGCCCGGGGGCCGGATCCGGCCCAATTGCCTTCTCAATCCGGCCCGCGGATGGTCTGGGAATCAGCGTGTTTTTACCTGAGTAGAATGTGTGCTTTTCTTCAAAATGCATCTCTGGGTTATTTGTGGGGCATAGGAATTCGTTCATTTTTTTTCCTCCAAAATATAGTCCAGCCCCCACAAGGTCTGAGGGACAGTGGACTGGCCCCCTGCTGAAAAAGTTTGCTGACCCCTGGTCTAGGAGGTTCCGTTGGGAGTTATAGCTCAACTGCTTCAGGCACAACATCTTCCCATCTTCTGCAGCCAGCTCTGAGCCCTGACCCAGATGTGGTTCCATATCTGATGTCCCTGCAGCACCCAGAGGCGTAGCGAGCCCAGGTGGTACCCAGGGCGGAATTTTTTTTGTCACCCCCCCCCCACTTTGCCAGGGCACTGGCAGAGCTGCACCCAGTGGCATAGCAAGTCACCCCCACCCCCCAAAAAATGATGGTGCCACTTTGCGAGGTGTGGGGTTTTTGTGTGTGTGTGTCTATTATCTCTTTTTTTTCAATAAAGTTAAAATTTAATTTTTTTTAAAAAAATAAAGAAGTGTCACCCCCCTCTGATGGTGCCACTTTGTGAGGTGTGGGGGTTGTGTGTGTGTGTGTGTCTATTATCTCTTTTTTCCAATAAAGTTAAAAAAAATTAAAAAAAAATTTTTTTTTTAAAGTGTCACCCCCCTCTGGGGTGGAACCCGGGGCGGCCCGCCCCCATCGCCCCCCTTGCTATGCCCCTGGCAGCACCCAACTCTGTGGCCCAGATCACTGCTGGATAAAGGGGTCGTGCCTGCAAGGGATGGGGAAGTGATCTGATTTGGTTTGGATCTGAAGGCAAACTGCCCCTAATCTGCGCTTTCTGAAACAATACAGGAACCAAAACATGGCCAGTCCCCCCAGCATCTAGACTTCTTCAAATGCCGCAGTGCCAAAGAAGCTCAAAGGAAATGCATGTGATGCTCAGGTAAAATGCGTACAAAATGCATCTAGTGAGAGAAGATTGCTTTGCAGAAATGTGGGCGGTGTAGGCGAAATCTGAACACAGACTTGCGTGGATCAGGAGGAATCCGCTGGTGAATTTTAAAAACCAGTAAATCGTAACCTGATGCAGAAATGAAGAGAACTGAATTTAGGATTGGAAAAAGGAGACACTGAGGGAAATTGATAGATTCACTTGCCCCTACTGCCTGCTCCAGCTGCTCTCCAGGTGCTAAATGTTGATGGGCAACCTCAAAGTCCCTGCTCTCTCTTCTTAGGGTCATAGGTAAAGGTAAAGGGACCCCTGACCATTAGGTCCAGTCACGGACAACTCTGGGGTTGCGGCGTTAATCTCGCTTTATTGGCCAAGGGAGCTGGCATACAGCTTCCGGGTCATGTGGCCAGCATGACTAAGCCAGTTCTAGCGAACCAGAGCAGCGCACGGAAACGGCATTTACCTTCCCGCCGGAGCGGTACCTATTTATCTACTTGCACTTTGGCGTGCTTTCGAACTGCTAGGTTGGCAGGAGCAGGGACCGAGCAATGGGAGCTCACCCTGTCATGGGGATTCGAACCGCCGACCTTCTGATCGGCAAGCCCTAGGCTCTGTGGTTTAACCCACAGCGCCACCTGTGTCCCAAGAATGGGAAGCTTTGATTAATTTCTAACACTACAGTGGTACCTCGGATTAAGAACTTAATTCGTTCTGGAGGTCCGTTCTCAACCTGAAACTGTTCTTAACCTGAGGTACCACTTTAGCTAATGGGGCCTCCCGCTGCCACCGCACGATTTCTGTTCTCATCCTGAAGCAAAGTTCTTAACCCGAGGTACTACTTCCGTGTTAGCGGAGTCTGTAACCTGAAGCGTTTGTAACCCGATGTACCACTGTACCTGGTTCCAGAGATGAGAGGAGTCTGGCACCCAGCTTAACACCCAAACTCAGAACATTATTTTTCTTTTTATTTATATCCCGCCAGCATCCTGTTCTCACATCGGCCAACCAGATGTCTCTTCTAGAAAACTGGCAAGAAGGAGCTGAGCGCAAGAGCGCTCTCCCCTCCTGTGGTTTCTTGCAACTGGTATTCAGAAGCATTGCTGCCTGCAACTGTGGATCCAGTTACAGGTAGGTAGCCGTGTTGGTCTGCCGTAGTCGAAACAAAATAAAAAAATTCCTTCCAGTAGCACCTTAGAGACCAACTAAGTTTGTTCTTGGTATGAGCTTTCGTGTGCATGCACACTTCTTCAGAGGTACTATTTATCTACTTGCAGAGGTACTATTTATCTACTCTACTTTATCTACCTATTTATCTACTTGCGCTTTGACGTGCTTTCGAACTGCTAGGTTGGCAGGAGCAGGGACCGAGCAATGGGAGCTCACCCCGTTGCGGGGATTCGAACCGCCGACCTTCTGATCGGCAAGCCCTAGGCTGTGTGGTTTAACCCACAGCGCCACCAGCGTCCCATCTTAGGGTCATAGAATCATAGAATTGGAGAGTTGGAAGGGACCCCAAGGGTTCTCTATTCCGACTCATTGCAATGCAGGACTCACAATGGAAGAATGCTGGGCAGATGGCCATCCAACCTTTGTTTAAAAACCTTCAATGGAGGACAGCCCACCACCTTCTGAAGGAATCCATTCCACTGTCAAGTGGCTTTTATCATCAGGAACTCCTTCCTAATGTTTATTCTCAACCCCCTTTCTTGTCATTTGAATCCATTGATGCAGGTCATACCCTCTGGAGCGACCGAAAACAAGCTTGCTCCATCATCCATGTGACAGCCTGTTAAGTGTTTGGTCATTTTCCTTTACCGGACTGGGTAGCCCTTAAAAGGCTCCTTGGCCCAGAAATGCCTTTGGAATAGAGGACTGTCCATTGATAAATAAGGCACATAGTCTATCCCATAGTCTAGCCATGTTCAAATATATAAAAGGATGTCATATAGAGGAGGGAGAAAGTTTGTTTTCTGCTGCTCCAGAGAAGCAGACATGGAGCAATGGATTCAAACTACAGTACAAGAAAGAAGATTCCACCTAAACATTAGGAAGAACTTCCTGACAGTAAGAGCTGTTCGACAGTGGAATTTGCTGCCAAGGAGTGTGGTGGAGTCTCCTTCTTTGTAGGTCTTTAAGCAGAGGCTTGACAGCCACCTGTCAGGAATGCTTTGATGGTGTTTCCTGCTTGGCAGGGGGTTGGACTGGATGGCCCTTGTGGTCTCTTCCAACTCTAGGATTCTATGATTCTATGATTCCATCACTCACAGAACTGAGAACGGATGGACTGCAGAATTTCTGCACTGAAAACGTCGAGCAAGTGTATGATAAAGGAAGGAAAAGCAAACTTACTGCTCATGCTTCTAGCTGATGCAGCACTATGTTGGCTCAATTGCATGGCCGATTTTTCCACCAAGGTCAACGAAATCTTCCTGGCCAGATCCTCTCTGTCCCTTTCATGGAGCAACGTCTGGTAGTATTCCTTGGATATGACTCCTCCTTCCAACATGAGGTTTAAAAGCGCCTGGATCTGGGTGGGCGACGCATCACAGACGATTCCCCTGACCCCTGGCAAGATCTTCCCGAAGAGATCCATGTTGGGGACGTCAACAGTGCGAAGAGGATTTGAGACCGACTCCGGATTGTCGACACTTACTGTGTATGCATGTAAAAGAAAACACGCAAAAAGTTGAAGTGAAAAAGAAAGTTGTAGCAACAGTTTCTCAGGACTCTTGCAAGTGCATTTCCTCATTTAATTGAAGTTATGGATGCAACTACCAACTAAATCTAACCACAATGTTTTGATTTAATGCTAGCGCAGCAAAAAAATATCTTCAGACCATGCGTGACACCTATGAAGAAGAATTCAGGGTCCATCAGGTTCCCCATCCTGGTCTCACAGCGACCAACCAGTTGCTCATGAGAAGACCACAGACCATGGAGGAAAGCTGTTGCACACAAAACTTCCAATAACTATGGTGTGCTGAGACCACATTTAGGCCACATTCATAGTTATAGTAACCCCCCAAAGAATTATGGGAGCCATAGTTTGTTAAGGATGCTGAGAGATGTAGGGAGGCCCCCTATCCAAGCTACAATTCCACGCAGTCCCTGGGAAAAGGAATTGATTCCTAAGCCACTCTGGGAAGGGAACAGGGGTCTCTCCAAACAACTCTCAGCACTTAATGGACTACACTTCCAGGATTCTTTGGGGGAAGGAGCCATGACTGCTTAAAGCGGCATGAAACCAGAAGGGGCGAGAGAGAGGTTGTCGGCCTGCTGTGATAGGGTTGCACTCCCTCTGAAGGAGCAGGTTATGTAGCTTGGAGGTAACATCTGGATCCTCTGCTGTCGCCTGAGGCTCAGGTGGCCTCAGTGGCACAGAGTGCTTTCCATCAGCTTTGGCTGGTAGCCCAGCTGTGCCCAGTGGCGTCACGAGGGGGGACGGGGGGTGGTCCGCCCCAGGTTCCAGGGGAGGGGGGTGACACTTGGGCCAGCCTCGTCCTGCCCTGCCCCGCTGGCGGGCCCGGAGCGAGGCAGCCTCGCCAAGCAGCCTGCTCGCAAACCTGCTTGGCGGCCTGCGAGTAAGCCGCAGAGCAAAGCCGCTCCACCCCGCGGCCCGTCCGGGGCCGCTATGGGGCTGCCGCGCACGAGTGCTGGCTCGTGGGGCTGCCCCGTCCGTGCTGCTTTAAAGCAGCACGGATGGGCAGCCCCAGGAGCCGGCGCTCGCTCGGCGGGTTGCCGCGGGAGGAGCAGCGCCATTTGGGATGCACTGCGCATGCCCAGAAATTCCAGGATTTCCGGGTATGCGCAGTCCATCCTGACACATGCGTCATGACGTCACGACGCATGCATCAGGACGCCCCGCCCCCAGGGGGTGTCTCCATGCGGCGGCGCCACCCCAGGCGCCCAAGAGGCTTCCTACGCCTCTGGCTGTGCCCCTACCTGGACATGGAAAGCCTAACTTCTTCTTCTTCTTCTTCTTCTTCTTCTTCTTCATGTCAACCCTGCCCATCCAGAAGCAGCTCCCAACAGAATATTAAAAACACGATAAAACACAAAACGTTAAAAGCTTCCTTAAACAGGACTGCCTTCAGATGTCTTCTGAAAGTCAGATAGTTGTTTATTTCCTTGACATTTGGTGGGAGGGCATTCCACAGGGCGGGCGCCACCACCGAGAAGGCCCTCTGCCTGGTTCCCTGTAACCTCACTTCTCGCAGGGAGGGAACTGCCAGAAGGCCCTCGGCGCTGGACCTCAGTGTCCGGGCTGAACGATGGGGGCAGAGACGCTCCTTCTGGTCTACAGTCTAATGACCTTTAGGGCTTTAAAGGTCAGGAGCAACACTTTGAATTCTGCTCGAAAACTGCTGCCTATGCTCTGGTAACCTCTAGGATAGATTATTGCAACGTGTTATACATTGGGCTGTCTCTGAAGGTGGTTCGGAAGATTCAGTTGGTGCAAAATTCGGCAGCTAGCTTCCTCACGGGGCAAGAAGGTTTGAGCATATTACACCGATCCTGGCCCGACTGGCGGGGTATAAAAAATGAAATTATTATTATTAATATTATCATCATCATCATTGAATAGGACGTCCCTATTTTCATCGGAGAAATGTTGGAGGGTATGCATACGACGGCTATGTTTTGGTTCTCATACTGTTTCAGGAGATGCAAATTTAATATGTTCAGGTTCCAGTGCAAAATGAATGGACTCCCAGGAACTATGTTCCACATGTGGTGGACGTGCCCCAAAATACAGGACTTCTGGGAAAAGATTTATCCTATATAATAATCTTGAAGTGTCCCTGCTTTTCCGTGTGTCACGGAAGTGCGCTCTGCGCATGCCACACTCGAACTCAGGGATTGGCCAGCGGACAGGAAGTGACGGGCGCCCGCCCGCCTCCCTCACAGCCCTGCCGGAGGACGGCCGGCCCAGCCTGGAGGCAGCGGCAGTGAGGAGAACAAGGAGCCCGGGCCAGGCCGTGGCGGCGGCGCCGGGGCCTCGACCAACCAGCTCGCCCTGGCGCTGCTGCTCCTGCGGAGGGGCGGCGAGGTGGGCGCTGGCGGGCGCCGCGGAACGCGCTCCAAGCGGGGGGAGCAGGGTGCGCCGGGGCCCCGCGAGCCGCTCGGAGGGGCGGCCAGGCGGGAGCGGCCGGAGCGTGCTCGAAGCGGGGGCCGGGAGCAGGGCGCGCCGGGGCCCCGCGAGCCGCTCTGCCGCCTCCTGCTTCCTCTTCCTCTAGAGCCCGTTAGTCAACGGGCTAACTTCAACTAGTAATGAAATGAAAAAGGTGTTGAAGGACACCTTTCATAAGAAACCCGAAGCCTTTCTTTTGGGAATTATAGGGGAAGAAATCCCAAAAAAAGACAGGACTTTCTTTTTGTATGCCACGACAGCAGCGAGACTACTGATTGCGAAGAACTGGAAGACACAAGAAATACCCACAGTGCAAATGAAGATGATTGACTTTATGGAACTTGCCGAACTGACAGCAAGACTGTGCGAACAGAGGGAGGATGTGGTGCAAGAAGATTGGAAGAAATTTAAAATGTATTTAAAAAAATATTGTAATATGGAAAGTATTTGAAAACCTAGTGCATAAGCTAGAGTTTACCGGATTAAAATTGGGACTGAATAATATCTTCGAGGTTAAAAAAAAAGGGTAACATAATGATTAAATGAATAAATGGATAACAAAAGGTTAGATAAAATTTGAAGATGAACTTGCCTGAAAATAAGAGTTAGATGTGAAACCAGGAA
Source organism: Darevskia nairensis (assembly GCA_034642065.1). Taxonomy (NCBI): domain Eukaryota; kingdom Metazoa; phylum Chordata; class Lepidosauria; order Squamata; family Lacertidae; genus Darevskia; species Darevskia nairensis. The sequence continues at coordinate 352,167 of JAWWNI010001118.1, read as the reverse complement.
GGGAGGAGAGGGGGAAGTCCCAACAAGATGTTAAGGAAAATAGGTGAAAAATAATATACTTTATTGTTGTGCTTATATGTTTATGTTATGTTTTTCTTTTGTAGTTTATGTGCTTGTTTTGTTTTATATGATAAAATGAATAAAACTATTATAAAAAAACAACAAAATGAATGGACTCCCTCCTCCTTCCTTGCTCTGAGGCAACTTTGAAATGGTTAACTTCTTAAGCTTTCTGAAACTGGGAGGTTGCCAGAGGTATCTGCCAAAAAGAAATTTCCTTTAGCCTACTGTATATTGCCTTCTGTCAGACAATGGGCCTGAGTTCTCAGAAGTCACGTGATTTTTCCACTCTGTTTTCTACAAAACGCTTCCCTCCCAGATCAACAGGTAACGCTGGCACGGCAACCGCTTGGATAAACATAGAAGACAAGTTTCGGCTTCAGAGGTCAGCGATTAAAATATGCCAAGAATAAGACGCCCGGTGGGTAGCTCAGTCAGTAACGCACGAGATTCATAATCTGAGGGTTGTGTGTTCAAGCAAAAGATTAGGCAAAACAATCCTGCATTGCAGAGGGTCGGACTAGATCAGCGTTTTTCAACTGGTGTGCCGCGGCACAGGAGTGTGCCGCAAGACACCGGCTCCTGTGCCGCGGGAAGACACCGGCTGCTGTGCCGCCCTGGGCCGCTTCCGCTTCCGGGTCGGTCCGGGCTGGCGTCGCCTCGGCTCCGCTTCCCGCTCGCCGACCGCCGCCTTCGCCGGGGCTGCCGGGCGCTTCGCCCGCTGCCTCTGCCGCACCGGTCGCGGTCGGGGACGGGCGGGAGGTGCCGGTGCCACCGGGCTCGCTCGGGGCCGGGTGGAGGTGCTGCCGGGGGGCTGGGTGCGGGAGGGGGGGCGGGCACCTGGCCCGCCGATCTCCCGCTCCGTTTTCGCCCGCCTGGGTCCTTCCCCTCCCTCCCGCCAGGGCGCGCGGACACCCCGCCCCCCGGGGTGGTGTGCATGTGGTGGTGGTGTGCAGCGAGATTTTTTTCGTGGGACAGGTGTGCCGTTGCCCCGAGGAGGTTGAGAAACACTGGACTAGATGACTCTCATGGTTCCTTCCAACTCTACAATTCTAAGTGAACGGATCTTGCAAATAATCAGAAAGCAAAAAGACCTTTTAAAAACCGAAATGACCTAGTGAGCGGAGGCAGCTCAGCTATGATTCCGCCCCTCCCTTAAAGAACAGTGAAGTTATTTTTGTGAAATGTGGATTTGTATGCATGTGGCCCTTATCCTACGCTTGAGTAACTAACAACCAGATTCTCTGGACAGGGAGACTCATTGGGAAATTGCTGCACTATGTCCAGCATTGCAGTAACCCTAATTCAGGAGCAAGGCTGTCTTTCTGGAATTAGATCATCAAGGGCAATAGCTAGTTTTGGACTGGTTTGACTTCTGCTGCATTTTGTCACCTATTTGTCCAGATTCTTGGGGAGCGAAGCTTCTCTTTATGAGGGGGTTATGTTTATATTTCCTTTTTTTTGAGAACCCCCCTTTTTAAAGTAACACCATGGTGTTTTCATTGTTCCTAGTCCTCTCTGGGACCTTAGGGTAAAGAACAGGCAATAAATAAATGAATAATTTGGTTAATGTGCTGAGGAATATCTCTGTGTGGTGTTTCTTGAAAAAGAGAAGCATTCTCTGGATTGTTGCCAAGTAAGCTTTAGCAGCAGCAGTCCGATACTTGTGTGTCTCGGACTGCTGCGTCAGTTCGTCCTATGGCTCCCAGTGGATGGGTCACACCTCAGCCTGCTGTGTTTGATTTCGGTGGACAAAGATCGAAATCACAATACTCAGAAATCAATGACCCTATCTATCTATCTATCTATCTATCTATCTATCTATCTATCTATCTATCTATCTATCACCTCTAAGGGGGCTACTCTGAGTAGGACTGGTGTTGGCTGCAGCCTAATAAAGATATTTATAGGAACTTAATGGACTATTATTATTTTTATTTAAAAAGCCCTTTAAAATTAGAGGCACCTGTCAGCAGTATACAGTCCCCAAATCTGCCCTTTTGCAAAGCTGCTCCTAATCTGATGGCAGTTGACTCCCCTACCTCACCCCCCCCCCCATCCAGGCAAACCCTCCCACTCTGTTCTCAAGGTTGTCCTTATTCCACCTGCACAACACCTTCCTTTGATCTCTCCTCTTCTCCCATCAGCCTTCAGCATGGGCTTAGCCAGGATTTTTGTTGGGGGTGGGTGGTAGCAGACCTTCCGTTGTGGGGGGGGGGCAGAACCTCAGCTAGCTATGTATTTTTATTGATTTAGGGAGGGCATCTGCCCCTCCCTGCAACCCCGCTTGGCTGCGTCCATCAGCCTGCCCAACCTGCCTTCTTCTCCTGCATCTCTCTGCATCACTGCACTCCCATCTCCATAGCAACCAGCCAGGAAGGAGAAGGTGGGTTGAGCATCACATCACATCCTCCGCAGAGCTACAGAGAAGAGGAAGGGAGGGAAGGAAGGAAGGAAGGAGCCCAGGCTGCGACGATGAAGCAGGTGAGGGGAAGGAGAAATGCCACAAGCTGTAGGGGGCCGTGGGCAGGAGAGTGTCAAATGGGGAAGAGAGTATTATGGGTTGTTGTTGTCAGTGGGCCTACAGGGTGCATAAGTGTGACAGTGAAGCTGTGGGGCCTCAGTGTGGAATTGTTTGGTGTGAGCTGGCAAGGCTTTCGCTGTGAAAAGGAGGGCAGCCTTATTTGGGAGGCTGTGTACATGACATACATTCGCAGCACGGAGAACCCTGGGAACTGTCGTTTGTTCCAGGTGCTGGGATTCGTAGCTCTGCTAGGGGTAAACCACAACTCCCATGATTTTTTTTCTTTTTTTGACTGGTTGAGTGTGCTTTAAATGAACTGGCTATAAGAAGCCTAAGTTGCCTTTAAAGGTAAAGGTAAAGGGACCCCTGACCATTAGGTCCAGTCGTGACCGACTCTGGGGTTGCGGCGCTCATCTCGCTTTACTAGCCGAGGGAGCCGGCATATAGCTTCCAGGTCATGTGGCCAGCATGACTAAGCCACTTCTGGTGAACCAGAGCAGCACACGGAAACGCCGTTTACCTTCCCGCTGCAGCGGTACCTATTTATCTACTTGCACTTTGACATGCTTTCGAACTGCTAGGTTGGCAGGAGCAGGGACCGAGCAACGGGAGCTCACCCCGTCGTGGGGATTCAAACCGCTGACCTTCTGATCGGCAAGCCCTAGGCTCTGTGGTTTAACCTACAGCGCCACCCGCGTCAAATAGCTCTAATTTCTGACAGGAAGACCAGCCAAATTCCAATTTGTGTCGCTTTTGCTGTGGAACGTCCATGATTTTTTAAAAAAACTATCTACACAGCTTTCTTAGTTGTGTCTTTTAAAAACTATTTATATTGTGAAACAGTTGTTGGGCTGCCTCTTTAAATATGTTAACTTTGGTCACCTCTACTTTGCAGAAGGAACTCAAGGGCCTCCTGGAAATTTAGCTTTGCGCAACTGAAGTGGATTGAAGAGCTTGACAAACCCATGCTAAAAAAACCATAAAACTCCCCAGATTTTTTTGTAGTTCATAAATCTTCCTGTTAATTGTTTGCTCATCCCACATGCGTCTCAACCCATTTCCTGTCACTTTCCTAACCACAAGAAGTCTGTGTCTCTCTCTAAAAAAAGTGGCAGCCATGCTTCTGAATATCGGTTTGTTGGAAATCGCAGGTGAGGGGAGTGCTCTTGTGCTCGGATCCTGCTCACGGGTTTCCCTTGTGAGCATCTGGTCAGCCTCTGTGAGAACAGGATGCTGGACTAGATGGGCCATTGGCTTGGCCCAGCAGAACTTTTCTTAAATTCTCATGGAAACCATCTTGAGCTCTGGTTCCACTTATGCGTTCCCCATAATACACATCTGGTTGGCTGCTCTGAGAACGGGATATTGGCTATTGAAGCTGCTCTTCTATTCTTTTGATTGGTTGTGTTATGTATTGGTTTAATATGTATACATGAGTTTCACTGGAGGAGACTCTTGAGAGTCCCATGGACTGCAAGAAGATCAAACCTCTCCATTCTGAAGGAAATCAGCCCTGAGTGCTCACTGGAAGGACAGATCCTGAAGCTCAGGCTCCAGTACTTTGGCCATCTCATGAGAAGAGAAGACCCCCTGGAAAAGACCCTGATGTTGGGAAAGATGGAGGACACAAGGAGAAGGGGACGGCAGAGGACGAGATGGTTGGACAGTGTTCTCGAAGCTACTAACATGACCCTGACCAAACTGTGGGAGGCAGTGGAAGACAGGAGTGCCTGGCGTGCTCTGGTCCATGGGGTCACGAAGAGTCGGACACGACTAAACAACAACAACAACTTCCTAGCTTCCATTTCCTCCTAACGTCACCCCCCAACCATTTTAAGCTTCCCGTCTGCTTTGTGCCAAAGCATGATGGGGGGATGTTTCAGGGGGTTCACACTGGCTGCATGTTGTGTCCTTTTAACCTCCCTCCTTTTCCCACATTTGGAAAGATAATTCCCCCATTTACTGGGAAAAACATTCCTCAGAGATGACATCCCACGCCAGGCTGGACTTTGCCCCCCGAACTGGACCTCCTGTGGCCATGCAAGATTCAGATTCAGTTCAGCCCCTCCCAATGTAGTAAACACCATTTGCAAAGAAAAAGGGCCTTTCCTAATTCCCCAGGAGGTTCAGATTTCCAGCTGGAGGCCAAATGAATTCTTTTGGATATGAAGTAATTGTCCTTCCTGGTTCTGCTTGTGGGTTCCCAGCTACTGAATTACTGGATGTGCTGTGAACAGCGCTAGGATGTACCTGTATTTCTTTTTATGCATTGATTCTGCTTGAGTAACTGCTTTCCCGCAGGCAATTTCATAAGGAGAGCCTGCAGGATCAGGCCAATGGCCCACCGAGTCCAGCATCCTATTCTCCCAGTGGCCAACCAGATGCCTGTGGGAAACTAGCAAGCAGGATTTCAGCACAAGAGCACACTCCTTTCATGTGCTTTCCAGCAACTGGTATTCAGAGGCATGGCTGCCACCAACTATGGAGACAGAGCAAAGCCATTGTGGCCAGTAGCCATCACTAGCCCTTTCCTCCATGACTTACTTTAATTCATAGATATAGATATAGATCTTGAGACTCTTGAGAGTCCCATGGACTGCAAGAAGATCAAACCTCTCCATTCTGAAGGAAATCAGCCCTGAGTGCTCACTGGAAGGACAGATCCTGAAGCTGAGGCTCCAAGACTTTGGCCACCTCATGAGAAGAGAAGACTCCCTGGGAAAGACCCTGATGTTGGGAAAGATGGAGGGCACAAGGAGAAGGGGACGACAGAGGACGAGATGGTTGGACAGTGTTCTCGAAGCTACCAACATGAGTGTGACCAAACTGTGGGAGGCAGTGGAAGACAGGAGTGCCTGGCGTGCTCTAGTCTAGTCCATGGGGTCACGATGAGTCGGACACGACTAAACGACTAAACAACAAAAGATATAGGTATAGGTATAGGTATAGGTATAGGTATAGGTATAGGTATAGGTATAGGTATAGATGTACAGTAGATAGATTTTCAGTTTTATACATTTCAATATTTTTACTACCATTTTCACATTTCAAAACTTGACTTCCTTCCCCCTCTTTCCACAATTCCTTAAATTTATTTTTAACATTTTCTGCAAATCCAAATTAACTCTTAATTTGCTCATTTATTCATCTGCTTTAAATATATGCTCTTATAAAACTGCAGGTTATTGCAATAATCCTGCCAATGTTCTTATCCCTTTACAGTTTGTTTGCTGTAAACCATTTCAATAAACCATTTCCATTCTTTTATATATATAAAAAGTTTGTTATCTTGTTTTCTTATTTTTCCGGTAAGTTTCGCCATTTCTGCGTATTCGCCATAAGTTTTTGCATCCATTCTTTTTCGCTGGGATTTCTTCTTTCCATTTTTGGGGCAAGTAACATTCTTGCCGCTGTAGTCGCATACATGAATAAATTTCAATACAGTTTGGGTAGTTCTGTCTCTATAATTCCCTGAAGGAAAGCTTCTGGGTTGTTGTTTTTTACAGACGTTATTTTAAACATATTTTTCAATTCATTATATGTCATTTAATACTTTTTGACGCCATCTAGGTTGGCGGCTATCACTGCCTTCTGTGGGGATGAATCTCATCCCCCCTTCCTGATTCAGTTGATTTTGTATGGTGGACTTCCAGTCTTATGCATGGCATCAATCAATAATATCAATAATCTTTAATATGGTCAAAGACCAGCAAGAAAATTATACAATCCAATTCATGGAATTGGTATTTACTTAATAAAATTACAATTTAAAATTTGCAGATTTAAAATTTTTTATAGATGGGTCTTAGCCACCTATCGACATTCCTACGGTAGTTCAACTAGGATATCAGTCACTGGTATTTGCTGCCATCACTGTTCGTCTTACTCTTGTCGCTATATAGCAAAATTTTGCAAAAATCCTGGTGGTCTCTGTATCTTTATCAGCTAGAAGGTATCTAGTGTAAACTTCCTCTGATCGACCGGACAGTTTCACCAAAAGCGGTTCGATCAGTTCTTTTCTTGAGTCCCGATACAGTGGGCAGTATAACAGAACGTGCCCAGTGGATTCAATCTCATTGCCATCACAGGGGCATAGTCTTTGGCCAATCGGGATCTTATTGTATCTGCCCACTAAAAGTGCTGAGGGGAGAGCATTAAGACGGGCCCTGGGAAATGCCCAGCGATGTTTGGGGTTGTCTAATGACTTGAGAAGGACCCAGGTGGCGCTGTGGGTTAAACCACAGAGCCTAGGGCTTGCCGATCAGAAGGTTGGCGGTTCGAATCCCTGCGACGGGGTGAGCTCCCTTTGCTCGGTCCCTGCTCCTGCCCACCTAGCAGTTCGAAAGCACGTCAAAGTGCAAGTAGATAAATAGGAACTGCTCCGGCGGGAAGGTAAACGGCATTTCCGTGCGCTGCTCTGGTTCACCAGAAGCGGCTTTGTCATGCTGGCCACATGACCCGGAAGCTGTACGCTGGCTCTCGGCCAATAAAGCGAGATGAGTGCCGCAACCCCAGAGTAGGACACGACTGGACCTAATGGTCAGGGGTCCCTTTACCTTTAATGACTTGAGATAATTTGCTAAATGGAGCCTTTGCTGATCATAGAGAGGCCTGTAGATTGTGGAAAGTCGATTAAGGTCGTTTTGGTGTTCAGTGTCGATGATTCTTTCTTTGATTCGATTCTTCGCCCTTTCCATTTCCTGGCTTAAAAGATGCCCTGGAGAGGGACCGTATGTGGATAGTTTTCTGAGGATGCCCTTCCTCCAACTTGATTGAAATTTATCACGATGTATCAAGGCATCAACTGTGAATGAAGGAAGGAAGGAATTTCCACTACATCCTTCCTTTGATCAGTACTTTTTAAAAAATGCATGTGTGCTCATGTGTCTTTTCCAGACTTTAGCAGACGACACTGAAGACGTGTCTCTTGACTTTGGAAACGAAGAGGAGTTGGCCTTAAGGAAAGCAAAAATCAGGTAAATAAAGTAAATTACTTTTATTGTCTCTAAGTCTTCCCGTAAGTTTCACCATTTCTGAGTATTCCATAAGTATAACTTGCCATTCTTCTTTCATTGGTATCTTATCATCTCCACTCTAACCTTTTCTGGTGCCTTTTCTGATCCGGAAGGAAGAGAAATACTTACCTAATGCTAAATGCACCTTTCCTCCGCAGAGATATCGTAGCCCTGCGTTTTCACACTATGAAGTCCATTTTTTTGAAGGGCGATTTAAGAAAATCCGCAGGGATCAGTGGTTTTCCACATGCTATTCTGTAAATTGTATGAAACACCTAGCCAAAAACATCTGGAGAAAATTTTCTACCCTCAGTGACATCAACATGATTTGATATCTGTTGTCTGGTTTGGACAGGCCCATAATGCTTAATACAGCTAAATCCACAGGGGAGCTTTCTCAACCTAGACAACCTGGTCACCCTCAAAATTTAAGATTCTGTGTTTTTGTGTTTTTTAATGCATGATTTATTTATTGCATAGGCCAAGCCTTTTACAGTGGTACCTCGGATTAAGAACTTAATTAGTTTTGGAGGTCCGTTCTTAACCTGAAACTGTTCTTAACCTGAGGTACCACTTTAGCTAATGGGGACTCCCGCTGCTGCTGCTGCGCAGCCGCGGCGCAATTTCTATTCTCATCCTGAGGTAAAGTTCTTAACCCGATGTACTATTTCTGGGTTAGCGGAGTCTGTAACCTGAAGCGTCTGTAACCAGAGGTACCACTGTATTTTCATGTGCACTTATTATGTATATTATCTGCTTATACTATTCTGTTTGGCTACAGCCAACATTCGGTTGCCTTGTTAGTGAAATTTGAATCTGGATATGGGAGGCTGTGGAAAAGATGCTCTGTCCCCAGGGACAAGCCAACTTCTCAAGTCTCGAAGAGTCTCACAACGGTGAAACTGGGGAGACTCTTGTGCTGGTCCCGAGGGTAATGCAAGAGGCGAGGTCCAAGTCCGATCCAAAGTCCAAGGAGTCAACTGTTGTAGCATGGGGTTAATGATTTCAGCAAGTGATTTCAGCTCTCTGACATAGCAGGCAGGCGACAGTGTCTTCATGTAGCAATTCTTTATTCAGGCAAACCAAGACTGAGGGAACTGAGGGTAGGGAAGCTACATTTATAGGGACAGAGGACTGGCTAGGAAAAGATACATTTTGGAGGGAACAATCTCAAGCAATCACACAGTTGCTTTTTGGTGGGAACCAATAAGACAGAGGATCCCAATGCAGCAACTTGAATGCACCAATAGTAACTGTTCCTTCTGGGACAGGAAGGCAGTTACTTTACCCTAATGTGATTACAGACAATAGTAATACAGATATGATAACACTTTGAATCAATACACAACACAACGAGGGGTCAGTCCGATGAAGTCGAGGCAGGGTGCAGGGCAGGAATCTAGGCAGGGTCAAGAACAGGAACACAGGCAGGATCTGGCAAGCAGCAATGTTGTTCCCGCAACCTGGGGCGGGATCTGACCGCCCTTTTATCTCTGATGAGGTAATGGCTGGTCCCGATCCCCCGATGACTCACCACCCTGCCTCGCCTGAAGGCAAGCACTCCTCCTGCGAGTACTCAGGTCCCTCCTTCTCTCAGCCCTGAGTCTCTGCAGCTCGGGAGATGCCGGAGGGTTACTAGACCCAGGGGCCGCCTCAGTCTTTGATGGCCCAGCTGAGGGCAATGAGGCATCCTCAGCACCTGGAGCCAGGACAGGCTCAGGCCCCTGACTCGGCCCAGCTAGTGCTTGTTGCAGGGGAACCTGAGCAGACTGAGGCTCTTCAGGATCAGGCCCCGGGCTTGGTTCAGATGATGCCTGTGGTTAGAGGATCCGACGCGGACTGAGCCTCCTCCGGTTCTGAGTCCGAGCCCAAGTCCCAGGCCATCACACCTCTGCACTAAATGAACTATCACAACTTCAGAAAAGACGCTCCATTTCTAAAACCTCGGCTGCATGTTTCAATGTACATAGAAAGCTGAGAAGTTTGGGGCTTTTTTGTTGTTGTTGTTGTTAAACCACAACTGCTAATACGACTCCATGTGCAACTTCATTTTTTACCATATTCCACAAAGGGGAACCCCAGGCTTCTGTTAAAAACAACACCAGACAGAACAAACAGATCTATGAGGAAATGTGAAACCCATCGCTTCTAATACTGTCTCTTTACAGCGAAGGGATCTCAAGCATGGCTGTTGCAAGTTCTCTGCAAGTAGAGTTTTTAAAGTATTCTTTATTATGGTCACCGACCAGCATAGTAAAATGCATTACATCCTCAATATTTAAATTTTGGTATAAACTAGTATAACTTATCTAAAATCACTAAAATGACTTATCTAAAAAGGGATCAAGCATCCTTTGATCCATAGGTTATATTAATTATTTACTATTCACTATAAATTAAACGAAATCAGTCTGGCTCAGATCAGGAGTTATTTTGAGTATCTCCTGTGTAGGCACTCCGGATTCTAATAGTATTGGCGCAAAATCTTGCCACCATAGCGGTGACCTTTGAATTTGAGTCTGACAGGAGCCATTTAATTTGCCGTTCTTCAGATTGTCCCGGTAACCCATCAAATATCTTTAGGGTAGATTCTTTCCGGAGGTTTCTGTATAGGGAGCAACGAAAGAAAACATGGCCGATGGTCTCTATTTCTCCTGATTTGCACGGACAGAGTCTGTCTTCTAAGGGGACTTGTCTATACTTCCCGTATAGAACCGCTGATGGTAGAGTAGAGTTTTTAAATGTTTCCATGCATCATCATTTTTATTTTTTTGAAATTACATTCCAATTCCCTTTTAAGAACAAACTCGAGCAGCTTGCCCAAAGAGCCCGTTAAATGCAATAGAAGTGGTTTGAATGACTAAGATGGAACCAATATATAATTCTTAGAATTGTAGGTCCCAGGGCTCATCTAGTCTAACCCGCTGCAAGGCAAGAATCACAGATAAAGAATCCCTGACAGATGGCCAGCCAACCTCTGCCTAAAAAAACCTCAAGTTCTGAGCTCCACTACCTTCCAAGGTAGTCTGTTTCACTGTCAGGCAGCTCTTTCAGACAGAAAGTTCTTCATAATGTTAATGAAGGAGCATCTCCACCCTCATCATCCAGCCCTGAAGTCCAGCTCCGAGGGCCTTCTGGCAGTTCCCTCCCTGTGAGAAGTGAAGCTATAGGGAACCAGGGAGAGGGCCTTCTCGGTGGTGGCGCCCGCCCTGTGGAATGCCCTCCCGTCAGATGTCAAGGAAATAAACAACTGTACAACTTTTAGAAGACATCTGAAGGCAACCATGTTTAAGGAAGTTTTTAATGTTTTATGTTTTATGGTGGTTTTAATATTCTGTTGGGAGCCGCCCAGAGTGACTGGGAAAACCCAGTCAGATGGGCATGGTATAAATAATAAATTATTATTAGTATCCTTGCAACAACCTTGTGAAGTAGGACAGGCCACCCATGAAACTCTGTGGCTGAGTGGAGATTTGAACCAAAATGTCCAACATGATAAGCCAGAGGTTGGCAATCCGTGACCTTCCTGGTGTCATTAGAAGTCCTATCAGCTTCAGACAGCTTGACGTATGACTAGGGATGATAGTGGCGTCCGCCCTGTGGAATGCCCATTCGAAAGCACGTCAAAGTGCAAGTAGATAAATAGGTACCGCTCTGGCGGGAAGGTAAATGGCGTTTCCGTGCACTGCTCTGGTTCTCCAGAAGCGGCTTAGTCATGCTGGCCACATGTATTTTAATATTTGTTGGAAGCCGCCCAGAGTGGCTGGGGAGACCCGGCCAGATGGGCGGGGTACAAATAAAAAATTATTATTATTATTATGACCCGGAAGCTGTACACTGGCTCCCTCGGCCAATAATGCGAGATGAGCGCCGCAACCCCAGAGTCGGTCACAACTGAACCTAATGGTCAGGGGACCCTTTACCTTTACCTAGGCAACCTAAGGCCCGTGGGTCAGATGCGGCCCAATTGCCTTCTCAATCCGGCCCCCGGACGGTCTGGGAAGCAGCGTGTTTTTACATGAGTAGAATGTGTCCTTTTATTTAAAATGCATCTCTGGGTTATTTGTGGGGCATAGGAATTCGTTCATTTTTTTTTTTTCAAAATATAGTATGGCCCACCACATGGTCTGAGGGACGGTGGACCGGCCCATGGTTGAAAAAGGTTGCTGACCCCTGGTATAAACTGTAGGGTTCCAGCTTCATAAAAGCCTAGCATGTTTGAATCTAATTAGTGTGTGAAGGGGTTAAACGATAGAGTAGGCTGTCCTGCCAGGCTTAGCCTTTGCCATCACTTGGGTGGAAATAGGTCACCAAGCCTTTGTTATCTCTCCCTCCATGTGGCCGTCAGTATGTAAGGAGCACTGAGCTGGTCGCTCCAGCCGCATGGCTTTTACCAGCCTCTTTTGTTTCAGACCAGAATGGAGTCTGAAACTAACATTTCTCTCTCCCCTCATTAGTCGAGAAATGTTTACCTTTTGTAACTAAGTGTCAGGGGGCTGCCTCCCCCTTCCAGCCCGGCGTTGAGTGGCTACAGGGAGCAGCCCCAGATCTTGCCGACTGATTCCTCCTCCCCCTCTGGTAGGAGCAGTGAAGAGGCGGAGGAGTTGCTAAGGCTCCAGTCAAACTGGGAGAGACCTTGCAACGTACAGGGGGAAAGAAAGAAGAGAAGGACACGGTGCTTTCGTTTTCCCAGACAGGGTTCCTGGCGGGAAAATCGCAAGGGACCACTTCCGGATTCTGAGAGTGATGGATGAGACATGTTTACGATGTGCTCTGCATTGTAAAGTAATTAGCTTAGATTAAAGCATTTAAGCTTTATGGCTCGGACTCATTCTTCGAACGGCCAGCAAAGGGGGGCAGCCCAGGCCCCCTGACACTAAGCAATGATTTTACTGCCTGTGCATATTTCCCAACTGCTGTATGGAAAAGCACACGGATCTGATCTTTGAAGAATTTTATAAGTAAACAATTTTATGTCTTACCAATAAATTCTATCTCTATGCTATCTTGGGAAAAGCCTTTATAGGGGGATATTTTGGCACTCACTGGAAAGGCGCATTTAGAAGGTTTTACGCCTATACTTCCCATGCTTTACTTTGCTGCATATTTTGTGATTTTAACTGTCTGCTGGGATTCTCTCACCAGAGAGTACTTGCCCCAAATTTTGGTCTTGACTTCCAGGATGCAACACAAAGCAGCTTAGCATATGTCCCGGATGGTTCTCTCCTAGGCACCCTCTGGCCACCTTCTTCCACCTCTTTTTCCGAGTGAGTGCCATCGTGACCTACCTAGTCTGCGACTGGTTCAGCAAAAGCTTCATTGCCTGTTTCGTCGTCATTCTCCTCCTCCTGTCCTTCGACTTCTGGTCTGTGAAGGTAAGGATGCTCTGGGCATCTCACGACTCTTAACATTATGCCACCTTGTGCCATTTTGTCTTTCATCCAAGGGCGTGAAACAGTCTGTCACCTCCCCTCTCCTTAGTCTCAGAGTTGCCCTTGTAATGCTCTGCAGGGGGGAGGAGGATAGGGACAAAACCAGAATCATTTGGCACTGCCACACATTGGCTTTGGCGCCACCTACTGTTGGTCCTCCTGCCTTCTGCCCTACCAGTCCCAGTGGGCACCATCCAACACTGCCTTCATCGTGTCATAAGTACATAAGAAGAGCCCTGAAGCTGGATCAGGCCAGTGGCCCAGCTAGCCCGGCACCCCAAATCCAAAAATACAGATCTCTCTATGAAAACGATGTGCCGGTGGTATTTAATTCCTAGTAAGTTAGCAGCTTCTGCCAACCTAGCAGTTCGAAAGCACGTCAAAGTGCAAGTAGATAAATAGGTACTGCTCTGGTGGGAAGGTAAACGGCGTTTCCATGCGCTGCTCTGGTTCGCCAGAAGCGCCTCAGTCATGCTGGCCACATGACCCGGAAGCTGTACGCCGGCTCCCTCGGCCAGTAAAGCGAGATGAGCGTCGCAACCCCAGAGTCTCCAAGACTGGACCTAACGGTCAGGGGTCCCTTTACCTTTACCTTTAAGTTAGCAAAAATGCAAGTACAAATACCTGCTGGAAATGTAAAGAAAAAGAAGGTACCTTTTATCATATGTGGTAGTTGTGTAAGGTAATAAAAGCATTCTAGGAAATGATATATAATGAACTGAAAAAAAACATTTAAAACAACTTCTAGAAGCCTTTTTATTAGGAATTGTAGGTACCGATATACCTATTTATACATGTGACAAGAGCCACACATAGGCCCACAAGATGACAAATATGGAAGAGAACTGGCCAAAATATTCTGAAATATTAATACAAGAAGGTGAACAAGTCAGGTTGAAACCCTATGAACAACTAAGAGGAAAAGTTAAAAACTGGATTCAATATCATCAATTAAATGAACTCTATAAGATGGACAGAAAAATTGGCTTTCAATTGGAAAAGTCCAGATTGGAAACGGAACTCCTAGAACCAAAAGTTAAAAATTTGTCGAGAATGTACAATTTGCTGCTGGAATGGCATACGCAGGATGAATTCGTAAAATCTGCAATGATAGATTGGGCCAAAGATGTAGGACACAACATTATGATGGCGGACTGGGAAAGACTGTGGAGGACAGGAATAAAATTTACTGCTTGCAACTTGTTAAGAGAAAACATTATGAAGATGATATACAGATGGTATCTGACCCCAGTAAAGCTCGCCAAAATCTATCATTTGAAGGACAATAAGTGTTGGAAGTGTGAGAAATCGGAAGGAACATTTTATCATATGTGGTGGACCTGCCCGAGGTTGAAGGCATTCTGGGAAATGATATATAATGAATTGAAAAGAGTGTTTAAAAACACATTTGTAAAGAAACCAGAATCCTTCTTGCTCGGAATGGTAAACCAAGAGATACCAAAAGAAGATCACACTTTCTTCATGTATGCCACAACAGCAGCAAGAATACTGATTGCGAAATATTGGAAGACAAAGGATTTACCGACCTTGGAAGAATGGCAGATGAAATTGATGGACTTTATGGAACTCGCCGAGCTGACCGGGAGACTCCGCGACCAGAGGGAAGAAGCAGTGGAAGAAGATTGGAGAAAATTTAAAGATTATCTTAAAAAATACTACAAAATGTAAAATGAAATAATGCCAAAGTAAAAATAGCTTACAGATTAAATTTTAGTTTAGAAATCTATCAATCAAGAAGTCATAAGATTGTTAAGTAGATTTATGTGTTTGTATGTTTTCTTTCTTTTTTTAAATTTAAATAGAATTTGATGTATAAGAATCGAAATAAGTAAAACTAGATAAGGAAGATTAAAAATAGTATAAATGAATTAGCAATGTAATAGGATGAGAGTGAAAATAGAATAAGAATGTTTAAGAAAGGATTTTTAAAGAATGGATTAATTAATTAATTATAATGTTAAAATGGGAAATGAAATTGCCAATAGAAATAATTGATAAACGAAGCACAGAAGGATAGACAGGAGGAAGTCAATGTAAAATGTTAAGGAAAATAGAAAAGGAAATTTATAGGTTTTTTTTTGTTAAGTGTAGTGTAGTATTGTTTTAGTATGTTAGGTTTGTTTATGTGTGTGTTTGAATTTATTTGTGTTTTAAAAATCAATAAATATTATTTGGAAAAAAAAAAGACAAGAGCCACACATATGCTATTAACCCAGAGATGGAAAGAAGAAAGAGTCCCTACCAGAGAGGAATGGCAAACCAAGCTGTTGGACTATGCTGAAATGGCAAAACTGACCGGAAAGCTCAGGAACCTAGAAGACAAAAACTTCAGGAAAGAATGGGAAACATTTTTCATTTATTTAGGAGACCACTGTAAGCAGGTGAAAACAAACACTGTGGACGATATGGGCAGATATAAAATATAGATTATGAAATAATATGCAGTTGAAAATGTTGACAATAGGACCCATGGAGGTGATGGGGAGATGTCTGGAGATTCCGGGAAATCTCTAAATATGGATATGTATTTGGTATTGTTGCAACTTTACACTTGAGAAATCAAATAAAAATGATTATAAAAAAAACAAAAACAAAAATACAGACCTCTCTAGCTGGCTGATTTTCACCCTCTCATTTAGAACGTCACTGGAAGGCTGCTGGTCGGTTTGCGATGGTGGAACCAGATTGACGAGGATGGGAAGAGCCACTGGGTGTACGAAGCGAAAAAGGTATCCCTTTACATTGTCTTCCACAGAGCATAGAAGGGCCCTTGCCAGTGGACCATGTGTTGCAACAGGCAATAGCTCAGTCTGTAGATCCTGAGACTCTTAATCTCCCAGGGTTGTGGGTTTGAGCCTCACGTTGGGCCAAAGATTCCTACATTGCAGGGGGTTGGACCAGATGACCCGCATGGTCCTTTCCAAGTCTATGATTCTATTATTCTAAGTGGTTCCCAAACTTTTTCAGACCCCCCACCTCGGTTCCATAAACACATCAGCAGTGCCCCCCTAAAGGTAAAGGTAAAGGGACCCCTGACCATTAGGTCCAGTGGCGGACGACTCTGGGGTTGCGGCGCTCATCTCGCATTATTGACCGAGGGAGCCGGTGTACAGCTTCCGGGCCATGTGGCCAGCATGACTAAGCCGCTTCTGGCGAACCAGAGCAGCGCACGGAAATGCCGTTTACCTTCCTGCTGCAGCGGTATCTATTGATCTACTTGCATTTTGATGTGCTTTTGAACTGCTAGGTTGGCAGGAGCAGGGACCGAGCAACGGGAGCTCACCCCGTCGCGGGGATCCGAACCGCTGACCTTCTGATCAGCAAGCCCTAGGCTCTGTGGTTTAGACCACAGCGCCACCCGTGTCCCTGACAAAAGACTCAAAGCCATGTGCAAATGAAAGCAATGTGTATCAAAATGTAAAATGAGCATGAAATGCAATTCCAAAGTGACCATTACAATGGCGCGGCCAATATTTCTTGAGTAAACAGGAAAAAAGGCCTTTTTTTAAATGCATGGGACCTACATATCCAGCGACACGATACCAAATTTTAAGGAAGTTTATTGCCGATAATGAGGAAATGAATCTATTTTCCTAGAATCAGATTGTATATGGCAGAAGTTCCCATTTCTGTTGAATTCTGCGTCGTTTTTGCAAAGATTTCAGCTGATGGTATCCCACCCCTCTCTTTCCCCCGCTTTCCTCCTCCATAGGTCCCGTCAACTGTATCTGCCCCCACCGAAGTCGAAGCACGGATATTCTGGCTGGGCCTGATTATCTGCCCGGTCATCTGGACCCTTTTCTTCTTTAGCACCTTGTTTTCCTTGAAGCTGAAATGGCTGGTAAGGGACTGGACCAAACTTTGCAAGAGCCCAGGGCAGCGGCGGAGCAAGCTGAACAGGCGTCTGGGGTGGCACGCATGCCCTGCGCCCAGGGGCCAGTGTGGTGTAGTGGTTAAGAGCGGTAGACTCGTAATCTGGTGAACCGGGTTCGCTTCCCCACTCCTCCACATGCAGCTGCTGGGTGACCTTGGGCTAGTCACACTTCTCTGAAGTCTCTCAGCCCCACTCACCTCTCAGTGTGTTTGTTGTGAGGGAGGAAGGGAAAGGAGAATGTTAGCCGCTTTGAGACTCCTTACGGTAGTGATAAAGCGGGATATCAAATCCAAACTCTTCCTCTTCTTCTTCTTCTTCTTCGTCTTCTTCTTCTTCTTCTCCCAATCAGCCGCCCTACAGCTGAGAGGGAGGCGGCAGGCGGACCGTTTGGGGCAGCTCCAGAGTCTGCGGGTGCCCAAGCCACTGCGTCACTCCCAGGAGAGATGCGCGGCTCGGGCTTGCTGCAGGCCCCACGGTGACCTCACCACTGTGACCCATGCGACGGTCACCTCCAGGCTTGACTATTGTAACTCACTCTACGTGGTGCTGCCCTTCAAACTGACCCAGAAACTCCAGCAGGTGTAGAATGCCGTGGCGAGACTCCTTATGGGGGCCTTGCTGCGGAATCCCATTCACCCAGTGCTATACCAGCAGCACCGGCTCCTGATGGAGTACAGGGTCAGGTTTAAGGTGCTGGTTTTCATAGAATCATAGAGTTGGATGAGACCATAAGGGCCATCCAGTCCAACCCCCTGCCAAGCAGGAAACACCATCAAAGCATTCCTGACAGGTGGCTGTCAAGCCTCTGCTTAAAGACCTCCAAAGAAGGAGACTCCACCACACTCCTTGGCAGCAAATTCCACTGTCGAACAGCTCTTACTGTCAAGAAATTCTTCCTAATGTTTAGGAAGGTTTTAACCTTCAAAGCCCTATACGGCCTAGGGCCCTCGTACCTACAGGACCGCCTCTCCTGGTACACCCCACGGAGGACCTTACGGTCTGCAAACAACACTCTGAAGATCCTGGGCCCCAGGGAAATTAGACTGGCCTCAACCAGAGCCAGGGCCTTTTCGGCCGTGGCCCCGGCTTGGTGGAACGCTCTCCCACAAGAAACTAGGACCCTGCGGGATTTGACATCTTTCCACAGGGCCTGCAAGATGGACCTGTTCCGCCAGGCCTTTGGCCAGGGGGCAGTCTGACCTATTTTCCTTTGTATAAGAACAAGCATGAAGGAGGCTTCCCAGCCTGTTCACAGGTCCTTATATGATCAGTGAAAACAGTTGGTCCTGGCAAGTATTAACTGCTCTCAATCTTAACCTGATAACTGCCATTTGCCCAGATTTTAATTTGTCTGAATTAATTTTAAGGTGTATTTTAATTAATTGATGCCTGTTTTTATGTATACTGTGTTATTTGTATGATGTTAGCCACTCTGAGCCTGGCTTCGGCTGGAGAGGGCGGGGTACAAATAAAAATTATTATTATTATTATTATTATTATTATTATTATTATTATTATTATTAGTGCCAGTGTGGTGTAGTGGTTAAGAGCTGTAGACCTGTAACTGGTTAAGAGCGGTAGACTCGTAATCTGGTGAACCGGGTTCGATTCCCCGCTCCTCCACATGCATCTGCTGGGTGACCTTGGGCTAGTCACACTTCTCTGAAGTCTCTCAGCCTCACTCACCTCACAGAGTGTTTGTTGTGGGGGAGGAAGGGGAAGGAGAATGTTAGCCGCTTTGAGACTCCTTCGGGTAGTGATAAAGCGGGATATCAAATCCAAACTCTTCTTCTTCTTCTCTTCTTAGTGCCACCCACCATTTTGTCACCACCCCTCTGGTGACACCCAGGGCGGCCTGCTCCCACCGCACCCCCCTTCCTCCACCCCTGGCCCAGGGGGCAGAGGTGGGTTATGGAGGAAGAGGAAGGCTTGTTGCACAGGCAGAAGTCCTTGCACCAATGGGGCATCTTTGTTGTATACAAGCCTATATGGATGCGATAAATAATATTGGCTATAGCTCTTCACACCCAGATCATAGCACGTGAAAGAACAGTCATAACTCACCACCCAACTTCTGATGGAAAAACTTGGGGATCTGCATTAAGGAAAAAAGCAATACAGTCACAGAAGTCTCTCCAATCTAGGAAGGTTAGGGGTGGAGGAAAAAAGTGACTCAGTACACAATTAAAGACAATTTATCAAATTCACACTGACCTAGAATACAGCTGTCCTTTGAAATTTGCGCCTGTCTGAATTTTGCAACGCAGTTGTCCAACTAACATTTACAAGAAGGCATTGATATTAGGGGAAAGTGTGCATAAATATGAAGATATTCATGAACGTTATAGATATGATTCTGTGAACCGCCCTGAGATCTTATGATGAAGGGCAGCATATAAACCTAATTAATAATAATATTAGTAATAATACAGAGAAAAATGCTTTACGTTAGGGGAAATTGCTTGCAAAAATTGGTGCATTCGTCAAAACTGCATTTGTGTTTGTTAGGACAAATTCACAACAAAATGCTGCTGGAAATTTCACAAGGATTTCGAATAGTTTTGCAAATTTCTGCAAAATGTGGAGAACTGAATTTCATATTGGAAAACGGAAAAACTGAGAGAGCCAAAATTGACTGATGTATCCATCCCTAATCAAGATATCTTAGTTATCTAAGTAAATCCCAACAGAATATCCGAGAAGATAATTTGTTTTTTTGCATTTCTATCCCACCTTTTCCTCCAAGGAGCTCAAAGTGATGTACCTACTTCTCTGTCTCTATTATTATTATTATTAATTACAGGTAGCCGTGTTGGTCTGCCATAGTCAAAACAAAATGAAAAAAATCCTTCCAGTAGCACCTTAGAGACCAACTAAGTTTGTTCTTGGTATGAGCTTTCGTGTGCATCTGAAGACGTGTGCATGCACACGAAAGCTCATACCAAGAACAAACTTAGTTGGTCTCTAAGGTACTACTGGAAGGAATTATTAATTATTATTATTATTATTATTATTATTATTATTAAGCGCATACTCAGTGGTGCATTCTGTGCATTGTCAATGCACTTGCTGGTAAACGTCCCAACCTTCTTCTGTTTGCTGTTTGTTGCAGGCTCTCGTGATAGCCGGCATCTGCCTCCAAGCTGCCAACCTCTACGGCTACGTCCACTGCAAATTAGGAGGCTCGCAAACCATCCACAAAGTCACCTCGAGATTCCCGGCGCAACAGATGTTCCAGAGGGTGAGTTAGCGCTGGCTGTTTAGCCAGCCTTGAGTCAAGGTGAGGGACGGCTGGTCCACGTCCAACACCACAAAGGAATGGAAATGCAGGTTGCAATTTTGATATGTCAAGAGTAAATAGACTGGCAACATTGCTGTGGGTTGGTGGGGTGGAGTTTGCATGATGCCTCGGAGTCCCTTCCATTTCTTGGGCTCCTGTACCCAGTGAGGGTTAGCATCTAAGAGAGGAGGTTGCCGATTTGGTCGGACAAGTTTCTTTGCAAGACAATAACCTTAGCTAGCCACTTAAGTGTCCTCACTAGCGTCCCAAAGGATATGAACAGAATAGAATAGAATAGAATAGAATAGAATAGAATAGAATAGAATAGAATAGAATAGAATAGAATCATAGAGTTGGAAGAGACCACAAGGACCATCCAGTCCAACCCCCTGCCAAGCAGGAAACACCATCAAAGCATTCCTGACAGGTGGCTGTCAAGCCTCTGCTTAAAGATCTCCAAAGAAGGAGACTCCACCACACTCCTTGGCAGCAAATTCCACTGTTAAGCAGCTCTTACTGTCAGGAAGTTCTTTCTAATGTTTAGGTGGAATCTTCTTTCTTGTAGTTTGAATCCATTGCTCCGTGTCCGCTTTTCTGGAGCAGCAGAAAACAACCTTTCTCCCTCCTCTATATGACATCCTTTTATATATTTGAACATGGCTATCATATCACCCCTTAACCTTCTCTTCTCCAGGCTAAACATACCCAGCTCCCTAAGCCGTTCCTCATAAGGCATCGTTTCCAGGCCTTTGACCATTTTGGTTGCCCTCCTCTGGACACGTTCCAGCTTGTCAGTATCCTTCATAGAATAGAATAGAATAGAATAGAATAGAATAGAATAGAATAGAATAGAATAGCATTCCTTCTAAAAAGGCCCAGGGCAGAAGAGGGCAGTCTCTCTCTCTCCTTTTCTCAATCAATACAGCCTGAACACAAAGGGATATACAGTGGTACCTCGGGTTAAGTACGCTTCAGGTTAAGTACGCTTCAGGTTAAGAACTCCGCTAAGAACAGAAATCGTGGTCTGGCGGCGCAGCGGCAGCAGGAGGTCCCATTAGCTAAAGTGGTGCTTCAGGTTAAGAACAGTTTCAGGTTAAGAACGGACCTCCGGAACGAATTAAGTACTTAACCCGAGGTACCAATGTATTTACAACTGCCGCCTGGCAGTTGCTATTGTGGCTAATCTCTTGTTCATCTTTTGTAGAAGTGTTTGCTTTTGTGCTGGTGTCATGTTTAAGACATCACATGGAAGCTGTACATTTCAGACGGCATGTTTTACCCTCTTGCAAAACTTCAGAAGACGCCCTGAACTTGTTATGCATTCCAATTTCTTTTTCTTGTTCTTCATCTGAAGTGGCTTCTATCCTTAAGGTGAATCATAGAATCATAGAATCCTAGAGTTGGAAGAGACCACAAGGGCCATCCAGTCCAACCCCCTGCCAAGCAGGAAACACCGTCAGAGCATTCCTGACAGGTGGCTGTCAAGCCTCTGCTTAAAGAGGTGGTTAGGTGTTGTGTTTGTTATGAAGCGATCTAATCTGTTACACACACACACACACACACACACAAACACACAAAACTGTGAGCACCAACAGCTTATATAACAGGCCCACAACTAAGAGATTGTAATACAGTGGTACCTCGGGTTAAGTACGCTTCAGGTTAAGAACTCCGCTAAGAACAGAAATCGTGCTCTGGCGACGCAGTGGCAGCAGGAGGTGCCATTAGCTAAAGTGGTGCTTCAGGTTAAGTACGCTTCAGGTTAAGAACGGACCTCCGGAACGAATTAAGTACTTAACCCGAGGTACCACTGTACCGTCATACCTTGCATCCCGAACACCTTGCAAGTCAAACGTTTTGGCCCCCAAATGCCGGAAACCCGGAAGTGAGTGTTCCTGTTTGCGAACGTTCTTTGGAACCCAAATGTCTGACGGGGCTTTTGCAGCTTCTGATTGGCTGCAGGAGCACCCTGCAGCCAATCAGAAGCCGTGCTTTGGTTTCCGAATGTTTCGGAAGTCGAACAGACTTCCGGAATGGATTCCGTTTGACTTCCAAGGTACGACTGTATAGTCAAGAAGACCAACAAGCAAGGTTGGATAGGAGAGGCAAAGCAGTGGCTGCTGAATTCTTCAGTTTGGGGAGACTGAGGACGACTAGTTGATGCAATCTAACAGAGACTTCTGAAGGGGGCTTGGGCTGCCATGACAAAGACACAAGACATTTTATGTATGTTGCAGGAAATGCCAGAGGATTTTCAGAAGACTGTCCTGAAGGGCATGGGGACACGAAACCATTAGAGCAAAAAGAAGTGGAAAAAACCCGATTACCGGTAGGAACAATTTGATAGCACCGTTCTTGTGCTAAAGGAAGACCATCGGCTTTTTGTTTGAAAAGCCCAGATGCAGCACCACCTCCCATCTGTTGCACTCAGTAGCACCAGCCACATACCGAGCCCCCCCCCCGGTGCCGCCCCACTTTTGCAAGCTATTCTCATCTCTTCCTCTATTAGAGATACTGGTATTCCCCTCTGTCCAACTCATCCCTGCACAAAAGCTGGCAACTTTGGTCGCAGAGGAGGAACTGAAACAAACTGCTTCCACCCATCGCCACAAGCAGCCTCGGGAGCCATCAGCCAAGGCTCGTCTGCCCCATGGGCTCTGCCAATTCCAAAGGGCGTTGTTGACTCACACTGTCAACAGACCCCCTAAGCAGAGCCGGAGCATGGGGTCAGCAAACCTTTTCAACAAGGGCCAGTCCACTGTCCCTCGGACCTTGTGTGGGGCCGGACTATTTTTTTTTGGGGGGGGGGGAATGAACGAATTCCTATGCCCCACAAATAACCCAGAGATGCATTTTAAATAAAAGCACACATTCTACTCATGTAAAGACACACTGATTCCTGGACTGTCCGCAGGCCGGATTTAGAAGGCGATTGGGCCAGATCCGGCCCCCGGGCCTTAGTTTGCCTACCCATGGTATAGGGATTCGGTCCAATTCAGATTTCATTTCCTAGTCAGTCATGTACCTGTTGGTCAGCTTATTTCTTCAAAGAACTGGGAGTGTGGGACCCTCCATTGCTGCTTTTCGGCGGGGCAGCGGTTCACAAACAAGCGTGTGCACTTTGGCACAACTTCTTTCTGGCGCTTAGGGGGAGAGGTAGTTGGGAGCACTAACTAGTTATCCAATCACAGGTAGATAGCCGTGTTGGTCTGTCATAGTCAAAACAAAATAAAAAAATTCCTTCCAGTAGCACCTTAGAGACCAACTAAGTTTGTTCTTGGTATGAGCTTTTGTGTGCATGCACACGAAAGCTCATACCAAGAACAAACTTAGTTGGTCTCTAAGGTGCTACTGGAAGGAATTTTTTTATTTAATTATCCAATCGGCAAGGTTTCCTGCGTCCCTAGCAGTCAGAGTAGACAGTACCAAGCTAAGTGGCCCAATGACATCAATCTGTGAGAGGCAACTTTCCTCTTTCCTTGAGCCCTTTCTTCAGAATTCATGAGGACTAGAATATTTTATTCTAAAGGCAGATGTCAGTGGTAGAGCATACTTTGCATAAATCCCTGGTATTTCGAGGCACAACTAGGAGAGACGTATCTTTCATCCTGAAGAGCTGCTTCTAGTCCATGCTGACAATACCAAGTTTGATGGACTGTTGGTCTGACTCTGTACAATTTCCTGTGTTCCTGGGAACTAGCAGTAGACATGGAAGGGGGCAGACTTTGCTCATGGGCCTGGGGTTCCCTATTCTTTAATGTGGCAGTGTTCCAGTTCACAGTCAGACTAAGAAACAATGCAGCTAGTCCACAGCACAGAACCCCCCTAAACAAACACTAACACATTTGCTGTTTAAATTATAACTCTTAAATGTATTCTGATCTTCCAGATCCTTCACGGAGAAAGACTGGCAGTTAAGAGAACCTGCGGTCTAAATATGGATCATCCCCAACAACTTTATTCATCGACAATTACTGAAAACAAAACTAAGGAGGCTGAAACAGAACACAGAACTGATTGTGCGAAACTCTCCTTAAAGAGAGAGATGTACGTTTCTAAATAAAAGAACTTTCTACCGAGATATGTGTGTTATAATTTTAGTTTAAAGGTAAAAGGACCCCTGACCATTAGGTCCAGTCGTGACCGACTCTGGGGTTGCAGCGCTCATCTCACTTTACTGGACGAGGGAGCCGGCGTACAGCTTCCGGGTCATGTGGCCAGCATGACTAAGCCGCTTCTGGCGAACCAGAACAGCGCATGGAAACACCGTTTACCTTCCCGCCAGAGCGGTACCTATTTATCTACTTGCACTTTGATGTGCTTTCGAACTGCTAGGTTGGCAGGAGCTGGGACCGAGCAACGGGAGCTCACCCCGTCGCGGGGATTCGAACCACCGACCTTCTGATCGGCAAGCCCTAGGCTCTGTGGTTTAACCCACAGCGCCACCCGCGTCCCTAAGTAGTGTATAAGTTTTATTAAATAATTAAACGTTCAAGGACTTTTGCTGATGAAGGCAACAGCCCTTAAGGGTAATCTAGCTATAAGAAGCAGACTTGCAACATGTGCTCAGTGTATACATTCTGAAACAGGCATACTGTGCCGCTGTCCAAAAGGGAGGAGAGATAGGGAGGAAAAGACGACTAAAGCCGGGACATTACTCAAAAAATTTATTTGCTTGCAAAACAAAGGCTTTATATATTCCTATACAGACAGGCTTAAGGCGATCAACGCTTTCCTATGGACCCTTCCGTTGTTTGCTGTTCAAATATTTTTTTCTTCCTGCGGGTGGTTGTGGCTACAGAAGTTTTGGATTCCTGCAGAAAGACACAATGCAAGATGAATCAAAATGCTGCCTCAGGTTTTTGCCCTGGAGGCTGGAAATGCAAACACACACCTCTCCTTGCAAGCAGCACAATTCACTGGCATTCTCCACCGCAAGCCATGTTTGACCAGAAGAGGAGCTCTGGTCAGTGGAGGAATGCCCTGGAGAATTTCCTAGGCCCCAGCATTAATGTACCGTATTTTTCTGTGTATAAGATGTCCCCCCATGTATAAGACACCCCCTATTTTGGGGGACTAAATTTAAAGAAAATGAGGGGAGGTGGCCCAAAGCTGTTAAACTGCACAAGCGCCATCACTCCAGCAGGGCCGTTGCTGGGGGCTGGCAAAGTGGGCAGCCGCTCCCCCAAAAACCTTGTCTAATACACGAATAGGGATGCGGGTGGTGCTGTGGGTTAAACCACAGAGCCTAGGGCTTGCTGATCAGAAGGTCGGTGGTTCGAATCCCTGCGACGGGGTGAGCTCCCGTTGCTTGGTCCCTGCTCCTGCCAACCTAGCAGTTCGAAAGCACGTCAAAGTGCAAGTAGATAAATAGGTACTGCTGCAGCGGGAAGGTAAACGGCGTTTCCGTGTGCTGATTTGGTTCGCCAGAAGCGGCTTACCGGTAGTCATGCTGGCCACATGACCCGGAAGCTGTACGCCGGCTCCCTCGGCCAATAATGCGAGATGAGCGCCACAACCCTAGAGTCGGTCACGACTAGACCTAATGTTCAGGGGTCCCTTTACCTTTAATACACGAAGAAATATGTTGCCCCTCCACTCTTCCCATCCTTAGCTGCAGAGTTCACTGCAGCAGTCACCTTCCGTCACGGGAGAGCTGCCTCCGCTATGTCAGCTCATTTTGAAACAGAAGTATGAATTTGCACAAGGTCAGGTATGACTCTTTAGTTCTCAAAGTGGGGACATTTTAATTAGGAACTGGCAGCGGGGGAGGAATCAGATCTAGAACTGAACACCTAGTAACTCATTACTTGCTCGGTTAGGTGTTTAACAACTTTCAGGCTAGGTATGAGTCACTTCTAGTTCAATGTGCTCGGAATCCTAGACATGCCGTTAGAAAAGAACTAGAGCTCCCAGCCATTCATATGCATCTACAAGCCACAAGCTGCCTTCAGCAGCGGACTTGGCTGGCTAGGCCAACATGGTAAACATGGAAAGCATCCATTAGGAGCTACCAAGAGTCGCTTGTGGGTGCACCTTTAAAATAGGGAGGAGTGCAAAAGTTTCTTGGTTGCAGACACTTTCCGGGATACTGTACTTACTCTGGATGATATTCCTGTAGGATAACGTAGCTGGAGAATTCGGCACCTCAGAGAAGAACGAGTGTCCCGCATCACAGCTTTTTCCTAGCCCGGCGGAAGAAACAAGCAAACCCCCGTCAAAGGACACAAAGACGGATGCCAGTGTTTAGCTCAATACATCCTTTCTCCCACTCCACACTTGCATTTTTGTTCCAAAGAACCCAGTACAAGAGGGATGGGAAATTTGAAAGACCTCCAGATGTAGCTGGAAGATCTTTTCCCACTGAATGAGTTATGTGGCATAAATCAGCCTCTCGCCCCATTTACAGACGCTTACTCTATGCCAGCTGCTACCGCTAGACCCATTAAACTACAATTCCCTGAGACCCCTGGCCATGTTGGCTCGGCCTGATGGGAACCGGAGCCTGATAACTTCTGGAGGGCCACAGGTTCCCTATCCCTTCAGTAAAGAGATTTGCTGTTAGGGCTCTGTAAGGTCTCCTCGAGAGTAATCAGCCAGACCACGTTGTCTGCTAAACTAATTGCTTTTATTTACAAAAGTACACATCAGAGCTCCTAAGGTTCATGACCGCTTGAGTCAGTTCCAGATTCAGGGAGTGGCATTTCGCGGCTCCTCCCCCAGCATAGGAGTTTTGGGAACCCAAAGCGCCTCCTCTTCTCTTTCCGCTTTGTACCCCTGCACAGCTGTGGACTGGCGCTGTGCTGCTCCGTCAGACACTCGGCCCCTCCAGTTGGTGTTCCTGGGTCTCTGCTAGCATCTTCAAGCCCCTGCAACCCCCTGGCTGCCTGCAGTTCCTCTTCCCCGCCACTGTTGCTTTCCTGGCTCTCCTGAGAACTGCTCTCCGACATGACTTCTCCCCCTCTCCAACCGCCTTCCCCCGTCAGCTTGGCTCTGGGCGAAGGCAGGTCCCTGACATTTGCACTGTTTGTTTGCATGCAACTTAAATCCCACTGAATATATTCAGAGGAACGAGACCGTGAGCAAGCTCGGAAGGTGCTTCAATGTTTCTGGGTCCTATTTGTGGCATTACCTATTTGTGGGTCCAGAGGCACCTTGCCCAGGAGAGGCACGTTCAAGCTGTGGCACATGGCCTCTGCGCCACCAGTTGTCGGGGGGAATATCTGCGACTCGTTCTGTAAAATGAAGATGCCATTGAACATGAACCCAACAGATACAAAAAGAAAGAAAAAGAGAGAGATTGGTTGTAAGCTTTCGGTCAGCAGATGTGAGTCTTATAATGCCTAGTACAGTGGTACCTCAGTTTACGAACTTAATCCGTTCCGGAAGTCCATTCTTAAACCAAAACCGTTCTTAAACCGAGGCGCGCTTTCCCTAATGAGGCCTCCCACCGCCAGTGCCCTTCCACCGTTTGGATTCCGTTCTTAGACCGAGGTAAAGTTCTCAAACCAAGACACTATTTCCGGTTTTGTGGAGTTTGTGAACCAAATCATTCTTAAACCGGACTGTTCTTAAGGTACCACTGTACACTTAAAGTCCAGAACTCCATCTGGATTACAATCCTCAGTACTGAGTTAGACGGGCCAATGATCTGACTCCATATAAGGCAGCTTCCTGTCTTCCTATCATTTCCCACTCCTATATCGATAGGGCTGTAGTCCTGCCGCTCAAAGCGCTCAGCCAGACGGAAACTAGGGCATATCTTGAAACATCCTTAGTATTTGCCTCAATGAGTCTCGAGCAGGGGCCGCAAAACTCCTGGGAAATACGGATCCAAACCCTGTCAGAATGTGGAAGGGGACTGTGAATTAATGCACCAATAATTTGTGTGACAGTCACGAGGAAGCTGGGAAAGACTATGATTGATGCAGGGTAGCATCTCATCAAAACTGCTTAAGGGGGATGTTCTTCTGTTGCTTAATGACCTGGTAGAGCAAGAATAACTCTCATGCTTAAATGTATGCAAGAAATATTACCTTACATTTCGGGCAAATAAAGCCACTCATATTTTCAACTACTCCTATGATTGGCAGCTTCACCTTACGGCAGAAGTTTATCTCTTTCCGAACGTCCTGAAGAGCGACTTCCTATTTAAACAGAACAGTAACCCAACAGAATGTTAATTCAGGTT
Source organism: Darevskia nairensis (assembly GCA_034642065.1). Classification (NCBI taxonomy): domain Eukaryota; kingdom Metazoa; phylum Chordata; class Lepidosauria; order Squamata; family Lacertidae; genus Darevskia; species Darevskia nairensis. Next base: position 323,770 of record JAWWNI010001118.1, on the reverse strand, counting down.
CCCCAGATCTGTTTGATACTCTCCCCCCCCCCTTTTATTATAATGAGACAGCAGAGCCTATTTCACAGGGATGCTGTACAGTTCATTGAAAGGCCCTTTTTGCACATTTAAAGGGGAGCCAAATGACAAAGCTGAGCCTTCTCTTACCACAGGGACATATGACGTCTGATCCTAAAGCCCTTTCCCCAGAGGACAATTGCCCTACAACCTCCTCTTGGATAAACTCAGGCTGCAATCTGTTTACCCACAAGCCCCAATGCATTCAACAGAGCATATTGGTTAGGATTGCACTATTAGCTGTGCCACCTCTGCGCTGAGAGCAGGGATGGGAGTCTGAAGTCGTCCAGTTGCTGTGAAACTGTTAAGTCCTGTCGTCTCCAATATTCTCCAGATATTGCTGGACAACAAATCCCACCACCCCTGATCTCTGGCCATGTCAGCTGCGGCTGATGGGGAGTTGGAGCCCAAACAGCACTTGGGGGAGGGGGCACAACTCCTCCCATTCTTGGTTTAAAGCGATATTTGAGATTACAGAGAATGACCGATTACCCTCTTTCTGGGTGGGCGGTGCTTGTGGCCCATCGCTGGTCAGCCACCATCCCCAGCAGCCAAAATAGCCGCCATGTCCAGCCCAGCCACTTAGAATTCGGCTGGCTGCAGGGCAGAATTGCCTGCTTAAATCCTTCAATTAGAACGGGCCAGTTAGGGGCCCACTAGTGGGAGTACCCTCGCTGGCGGACTGTGAGCCGGATGCTACTACTCCGGTCCTCCAGCAACATATAAAAGCCGACTGCAGCTGGCTCCTACAGCGCAGTCGGCAGAAGAGCACGCCCTCTCTCCCTTCCATTAACAATCAACTTGATCCCCTCCCCCTCTTTCCTTCTGTGACGGAACTCCTATTTGGGGACTTCCCTGGCTTTTTTCTGGCCCACGTAGGACCAGTTTGGATAGGTGGCCTTCGTGAAGATTTGACGCTTTCTTCCCCAAACAGTTTTTTTTATTTGAGTTTCTACTGAAATGAGGCTGCACTTTGATGTTGTATTTTAATCTTGTTTTTAAGTTGTATTTAATCAATTGTTTTTATACCTGGTGTTAGCCGCCCTGAGCCCGGTCTTGGCTGGGGAGGGCGGGGTATAAATAAAATTTATTATTGTTATTTATTATTATGCTCCTGCCATTTGTACTGTTTAACCTTTTTATTGCATTCTAGGTCTCTTGTTGTGACAGAAATCCTAACTTCATTTTTATATTGAGCCAGAGAACTAGTTACTGTATGAATTCAATCTGGGTCTGACACGCAGTTTTTATACAGTGAAATCAAAGTATTCCCTCCTATTGAAGCTTCCAAAAAAGAAAAGAAAAAAATGAGATGGGTGGAGCTGAGCAAAAGTCATTTAGTTCGGGCTTATCCCCACCTCTATTTGCCCACTGCTTTCCCTCTGGGGAAGCCCAATCTTTATTGCTGAATTGGAACAAATGGCAACTAGGTTTTCTGCAGATTGCTGTTGGTTCCGATTTAGCACTAATGAGTGTGTTTTCCAGGGGAAAGCATTGGGGCAAAGGCAAAACCACTCAGGTCCCTGCCTGGGACAAGTGGAAAACCACTCAAACCCACACTTGCTGGGCATAGAACAAGTGGAAGTTTGGACGCGCTGTGAGTCTCCTACTCAGCTAAATCTCCGAGTTTTAACCTCTAGAGTTGTGTACCTTACCTGAGGGGTGGTGATTACCACTGCCCCGTCTATGTTGGCGGCACTGAGGTACTGTACTATAGATAAGTGCTCATCCGATGTTCCTGGAGGTGTATCTACAATAAGGTAGTCGACTTCGCCCCAGTCCACATCGCGGAGAAACTGCTTAATCATTCCTGGAAACACGACATGCATGGTTAAAGTTGGGTGTTGATATTTAGCTCCCTGAAACTGTATCCAGCTGCCACCATTTCTATGGCTCTAATGAGAATCGTGTCTCAGCGGTGTTTGCTGCCTCCATTAGAGGTCTAGCAAAAAAAAGAAAAGGTGGGGGGAGGGAACTGAACTCAGAACTACACAGTTCAATTCTGACAAGCATGCTTGAGGTAGCCTGGAAACAACATCTGACCCCCCCGGTTTCTGGAGTGGTTTAAGAAGCACTGGAGCAGTGTGCGTAAGCAAACAGACGAAGGCATATGATGCAGGTTCTTAGCTCGTAATCGGTGGAGCTGAGATCCAATGCATAGCAAATGCTGAATTCTGAAACAGGGTTAGTATTTTTGACTCCCTAGAACAGATAATGCAACTGTTGCCTAAGTTACTTTGATTTCTAGTTTGAAGATGCTTTGGTTGGTTTCAAAACTGTGTGTGTGTGTCAGCTACCTTGTGAACTCTGTTGAAAGCCTGTCTCGAGATATGCTATTCATAAATTAAAAAGAAATAAAAAAGACCCTTAAAGCCACAATGTGCTATTAGCCTCAACTCATCCCTACCACAAGCAGACAAAAGTCATATTTTATCAAGTGTGACTCTACATTGCAGCTTCTGCATGTTAACAATCCCTCTTCGCTTCTTTTCTGTGTGACCACCCCGCAAGCAAAGCACCAGAAATGTTGCCAGTTCCTATCAAACAGTAAAAGTAACTTACAATGTTATGAACTAACGATTTAAAAAATAAGCACAGAGCTAACTGAACTCCAAACCCCTACATTCTACGAGGCAAGTCTTGGTTGCTACTGATCATTGTGAGACACAAACCGTTTTTTTTTGGGTCCTCTCCAAATAACAGCATCATCAGGGCTGCCGAGTAAAAATCCCACCGACATGACTCCTAAGTTTTCTTCAACGTACTACAAACAAAAGCACACACGGGTTTGGCAAAACGGACGGTGTAGACTAAATAAATTATTGCGGCTTCTGAACAAGCAGCTGTGGTTGTCTTGCCACTTCTAGCACAGATATGTGTGTGTGTGTTTGTGTATAAACAAACTGAAAACTTGAACTTTATGGTACCCAGCCTAGTTTGCTGATGCAAATCACTTGGCCTACAACCAGCCAGTAGGCAGCTTTAGGAAGTTCAGCATCAAAATACATTCCAACACAGATGAGGCACTGCGTGGAACAATATTATTTCCCCTGCCCACCCCCAACACTCTTTTTTTTTGGGAAAGGTGCCATTATCATTGCCTCCATGAACCAGGAAGAGTATTCACATGATTTTTTTTAAAAAAACAACAACTCACCACTGGAGACCATCCAGAACCACTTTGGTGAACCTGAAAAAGTAAACATTTTATGTTAGTGTATGTCTGGGGAGCAGGTTTCTGTCGAGGGCTGCATTCCATCAGGGATCTCCTTTTAGGGGCTGCATGACAGTGTTGGGTGGAGGCAAAACTAGCAAAATAATAACTGTGGGTGTGCGGGGATTATTTTGTTTTTGTTACTTGGGTATGCATTTCTTCTTCCTGTTTTATACAGTAAACTGCCCTGTAATTCTCAGACGAAGGGTGGTAGAGAAATCAAATAAACAAATAATAGCACCAATGGGTGGGGCCGCCCCTTTTTACTCCCTCCCTCTCCCCACCCAGCGGGCTGCCAAGAGTGGGACACATTGTTTTTGCCCAGGGTCTGGACAGACCGCTTGCAGATGGCTCTGCAACAACTCTGTCTGGATTAGGACCCTCGTGAGTGCTCTATGCGGGGCTTCCCTTGGGATTGGTCCAGAAGCACACACATACACACACTCCATGGCAATGGAGGGGACAGCACTGGCTGCCCATCAGCTACTGGGCTAAATTCAAGACCTGTAAGATCAGCTGAGCAAATTCTATTTGCGGCACCATATCCTACAGAATATCATAGGGTGGTGAACCCTCTAGTGGCATTCTCTGCTATTGCCCCGTTCTGTGGAATGCCCTTCCATCTGCCGTACCTGAAGCAGCTGCCTGAAATGTCTTGTAAAGACTTCTCTTTTTGCCCAGGCTATCCCTGACTATACAACTGTACCTTTTCTTATGTGCGTAAGCTCCCTTGAATCTGTTTTACTTGCTTTTATATTGTTTTATTAGTTTTAGGCCGTATATTTATTTTAATTGATATTGTTTCCATATTGTACATACAGCTCAGAGTTGTTGTTTTTTTAAAAAACTATTAAGCCAGTTGGAAATAATAATAATAATAATAATATATTTTGTTGGATGTTAAAAAGTATACCTAAGCCAGTCTGATGTCTAAAACCGATGCCGTCTCGTTAAGTTATACAGGTGTTTGTGATTTGCCATTAATTAGCTGAAGTGCGGGCGTCACTGGGTGTATTTAAGGCTCTGCTACAGAGCGTTTGTTGCTCCTAGCTTTTGGAGTTGGTGGGAGTGGGAGTGTTTGTGGCTGGGAGTATAGGAATGAGAATCTTTTGATAAAGGATATTTAGTGTTCAGTGAACAGAGTCTCTGTAAAGAACTAGCAGGGAGTTCTTACTTTCCTTTTGCAATTAAATGCCTGCTAGTAAAGTTTATTTTAACTCCTGGTGCCTGCTTTAGTCAAGTTAAGGTTTTCTGTTGCGCTTATTCCTTAAACTCTGCGGAAAGCATACTTTAATGGGCCACTGAAAAACTGGGGTTTTTTTGTGTTTCAGTACCCAGTACTTTTGTTTCAGTACCCAGTTTTTATTTTTACTCAATATATTTATTGTCATTGTCCCCTTTCGGGGACAACGAAATTACTCGGCTGCTCCATCCACCCAGATAGGGCACTCCACGCAAAAACAAAACAACTACAAAAACACTGATTAAAACCATACAGTATGATACAGCATAACAGGTAAGATTAGATGACTTTCAAAGTCCAGGCTTCCCATTCAAGGCCGAGATCACTCTGGAGAAGAAGCTGTTCCTAAGACGGCTTGTTCTTGTCCTCATCATCCTGTATCTCTGTCCCGACGGCAAGAGCTCGAAGAGACAGTGACCAGGATGCGATGGATCTTTTACTATGTCCAGTGCCTTTCTGTGGCACCTCGTGGCATAAATCTGCTCTAAGGTGGAGAGCGAGCAGCCAACAATGCTCTCTGCTGCCTTGACAACTCTGCACAACCCCATCCTGTCCTGGGTAGTACAGCTTCCGTACTACACACACAAGCCATAAATACTTTTATAAAAAAATAAACAAATCCCTTTTTGGCTCCCATCCCCAATTGTCCTACTCATCCTCTACCTCTGGCCTCCCCCCACCAGCACAAACTTAGGTCAAGGGCTAGTATACACAGAACAAGCACACCAGTTATCTAATAAGAACCTCAATACCCTGCTGTTGCTCACAATTTGTAAGTGACAGGGAGTTTTTAAAAAATTACTGGAAAAAGGTAGGTGGTAATACAGAACTTAACATGTAAACTCCTGGAGGCTCGCTCCAGGCCTGGATATTTGCAACACAATATAGTTGACAAAGAAAAAGAGAGCCAGAGACCTGCAGCACCTGTTCATAAACAGGGTAGAGACACTATGTGTAGACAACCCTAGTAACAGAAACACATACTCCCCCCACCTCTGTAAACCACATTTTTTCATTCTAACAAAGGCTCCTGGTGAGCCAAACCCTGCACAGAGCATAGCTATCAACTCTCCCTTTTTTTGCGGGAAACTCCCTTATTCCAATGCCGTTTCCCGCTGCTATCCCGGATTGTTGATATCCCTTAAATTTCCCGGATTTCAAAGGAAGCAGCTCCTCTCCCTCCCTGCCGGCCAGGGAGGCTCCTCAGCTGCGTTGCTCGGCTGCCAATAAGGAGTCTGAGACCGACTGGGGGCGGAGCTTGTATGCCTTGTGCAGCCAGACCCTCACGCCCAACCAGACAGACAGCCTGCCTGCTGTCTACGAGCTCGCTCTATTGCTCTCCCGTTCACGCACAGCCTCTGGAGCGCAGGGTGGCGAGGCTACTTGGTGCCATTGCACCGCCCTTGCAGCATCCCTTATTTTCAAATCCGAAAGTGTGGGAAAATCCCTTATTTTCAAATCCAAAAGTTGACAGCTATGGCACAGAGACTCATCAAGACTCCTCCCAAGTCATTTTTCATTTTCGGGCATTTTAACAGAAGCTAAATGGTAGTGGTTTATCACCAATTTTATGCAGTCTAAGCAGCTGTTCCCTGCTGAAAGAACCATTGAAGCAAAGCTGAAAGGGACCTCTATGCTCATTCAGCCAAAATCTTGGCTTATAAATTTGTATAAAGGTAAGGTAAATGACCCCTGGATGGTTAAGTCCTGTCAAAGGCAACTATGGAGTGTGGCGCTCATCTTGTTTCAGGCTGAGGAAGCTGGAGTTTGTCCAAAGACAGCTTTCCAGGTCATGTGGTGCAACAGAATGTGCTAAGTGCCAGAGTACACGGAAACGCTGTTTACCTTCCCGACACAGTGGTACCTATTCCCGAAAACAGCTACAGGGCAGACGCGCTTCAAGTCTAACAAACCATAAAGAAACATCTGACCAGGCAGATCAGACGTGGCAGTGGTCCCACAGTGTTTTCTTCCATTTATGAAGTCATATCATACCTGTTCCCCTTCCAGGCCCATCATTTTAGGGATGGATGGACCACAGATGTCAATGTCCAGCACGGCAACCTGGAAGGAGTTGGAAGTAAGTTGAGGAAGGGGAAGTTAGAAGTGAGCAAGCAGGACTTGCAACAAAATGTTGCTGCATGTCTGTCCGGGGTTTTTCAGAGCTGTGGACAGTCATGCCCTGTTCCAAGTTACTAGACACCCTCCATCTGACATTTTTTTTGTCCCCTTCTCCCTAGCAGTAAGTCAGCACACTGTGATCACTAAGTATGCTCATTGGGCTGTTTTGAGGTAACCTTTAAGGCTTTCCCCCCAAAATATTTTTTGTACTGCAAACCTAGGGATTCCCCCAAGCCTGCTGGCATTTCCCTCTTGTGATGAATGGTGCCATTTCTGGCTACATAAGGCCTGGCACCTTGCCATGATTACGTATCAGGAATAGAGGACCTGTGGCTCTCCAGATGCTATTCATCCCTGCCCTACTGGTCATGCTGGCTGTGGCTGATGGGGAGTTGGGGGCCCAATACCTGGAGGACCAAAGGTTACCCATCCCTGGTATACATGTTGGAACACTGCACACAGAAAAATTCCAAACACTAGGAATAGCAAAGTGAATTACAGCGAAGCAATGTGAAGTCCAGTCCCAAGTATGTTTATTTGATCAATGTATTTTAGTGTAGTATATGCAAGTAGACAGAGATATGCTCTTCATCAGGGTAAGATTACACAAACACACATGCATACAGTTATTGGTAGTTATTCAAAGGCTGTAAACTTTATTCTAAAATGCTAGATGTGAAAAAACTCTTGCCCTCCAGACGCTGCAGAACTACAACTCCCAGCAGCCCCAACAAGCATGGCCAATGACTAGGGATGATAGGAACTGTAGTTCAGGAACATCTGGAGGGCCAAAAGTTCCTAACACCTGTGTCTACTTTCCAGTTATGTTTGGCTGTCATATCACATACATAGGACAAGGAAAAACATGTGCAGTATTCTTAATACAACATATGAATAACGGCTCACTGTTCATCTACTTTCTGGAATATTTTCCATTAGTTCCTACAGGTACATCCATTAACGCTATTAGCAAAATGAACTATTTAAGAGCCAGGGTGGAGTAGTGGTTGGAGCATTAACTAGGAATGGGGAGATTTCAAACCACATCACCACTCAACTGTGAGGCTCACTAGGGGCTAGTAATACCCCCTCAGCTTAACCCCTCTCACAAGGTTGTTGTAAGGATTTTAAAAAGGGGTTGGGAGAACCGTATACTGTGCCCTCTGCAACACAAAACAAATATATTATAAAACAACATAATAAATTGTTTCACCCTAGAAAAATACAATATTTGTCCATTTTTAACCCAAGCTACATTATTTCTGTAACTATTTTTATTTAAATCACTTATTGCAACCATGTCAATATTTAGAGATGAATTGTCTCCTTTGTCACAGTTTACAATTGAACAATATGGGCTTCAAAAAACAAACAAAAGGTATAAACAGGATCACACTCACCTGTTTGGTTTCATCTTCAGCCAAGCCATGCGCCAAGTGAGCACTGAATGTGCTCTTCCCTACACCTCCTTTCCCAGACAACACCAGCAGTTTGTGTTTCACAGCTTTCATTTTCTCCTTGATTTCTTCAATAGCTTAGACAGAAAAAAAGGCAAAGCACAGAATTTGTGTGGGAAGGATGCCATTCTAAACAGAATCTGTTCCCTCATGCAGCATGAAGGCACCCAGTTCCTAGAGAACTCTATCAATTAGCTAATCAGGTTTGCAGATATTTGAGCAGGTTTGCAGATTAATTTCTGCTAAAAGATATTCCTAATGCTACAGCTCTAATAGCTGCCTGCACAAGTCATGGGATACAAATAAAGTCTGCAGGTGAGGCTTTGCCCATTGCCACATTTGCACAATGGGGGGTGGGGGGGAATGTTCAGAAAAGGGAAACCAAAATAAGAACATTAAGAGCCTGCTGGATCAGGCCAATGGCCCATCTAGTCCACCATTCTGCTCTCACAGAAGGGGAAGCTAGCAAGCAGGATTCAGGCACAACAGCACTCCCCCTCACCCTCCTGTGGACTTCAGCAAGTGCTGTCCAGAAGCACCAGTGCTTCCAACCCCTGAGGCACAGCATAGCTAACCCATTGTAGCTAGCACCCACTGATAATCTTATCCTCCTCCATTAATCTGTCTAATCGTCTAGTCGGTGGCCATCACCCACGTGGGAGGGAGTTCCACATCTTAACTAAGTGCTGTGTAAAGAAGTACATGATTCAAGTGGGATGGTGTGGTTCTCCTATGAGAGAAAAGGTTACAACATTTGGGCTTTTTAGAAAATAGGGGAGGGAGAGAGGTTTATTAGGAAAGGAATTTAGAATAAAACCTGCGTCTGAAGCAGCCTGCCAATGCCTCTCTTCACCCCCCACCCTCTTGAGATGATATGCTTTAGTTGCGATTCCTGCACTGTAGAATCATAGAATTGTAGAGTCGGAAGGGATCCCCAAGGGTCATCCAGTCCACCCCCTGCAATGCAGGAATCTCAGCTAAACGGCCATCCAACCCCTGCTTTAAAAACCCTCCAAGGAAGGAGAGCCCACCACCTCCCGAGGGAGACCGTTCCCCTGCCAAAACAGCTCTTACTGCCAGAAAGATGTTGAGCTTTATTTTATTTATTTATTTATTTTTCAGCTCCAAGTCAAACTTTATTTAGCAATGAATACAACTGTTCGGAAGGGAAAATAAATACACTTTTATAAAATCACCAGTGAGGTTCCGCAGTTCCTTAAAGTTAAAACTACAGTGATCCATTTATCTATAGAGAAAAAAAATATGCACTATAATTAGTATCTGAAAGATGTTGAGCTTTAGCCTCCTTTCTTGTCGTCATGGGTTCGAGTCCTACCCTCCGGAGCAGGAGAAAACGAGCCTGCCCCGTCTTCCGTGGGGCAGCCCTTGAGATAAATATTGGAAGAGGGCTCTCCTATCTCCTCTCAGCCTACTCCTTCCCAGGCTAAACATGCCAGGCTCCTTCGATGCAAGGGGGTCGGTCTAGATGACCCCCCGGACCCCCTCCCCAACTCCACGGTTCCATGCGATCCGTACCTGGGTCGGGTCCCACGGGCCCCCTGGAGGAGCACACGCCCTGGTTGGGGCACCCCTGGCAGGCTTCGGCCTTGCCCGCCTGGTCGCTGCCGGTGCCTGGGCATTCTGGGAAAGGAAAGTGGAAGCCGTTAGTGGAAGCCGGCGAAGAGCACCCCCCCCAAACACACACACCGCCTACCCCTGCCTTTCCCCTCACCCTGAGGCGGCACGTCCAGCAAGGCCGGCCCAGCCGCCGCAGCCATGGCGGAACCAGCTGGGGAGAAACGGGTTGAAAACACAAACACAGGCACTTCCGGCGACGAGCGCCACCTTCAAAGGAGTCCCCCCTTTCCCCACTTCCGGTTGCGCGCTCGAAAATGGGTCCTCCCTGAGCTTAAGCCGGTGACGTTCGTTCCGATTACGGCCCGAGCAGCAGGAGGGGGGAGGAGGAGCAGCATCCCGGAGCCCCGCCCGATTGCCCAACGCAAAGGTGCGCATGCGTATGCTTGAAGGCGGGTCGTGCGAGGGGATAGCATTGAAAGAAGGCGAGCTGGGCGGGGTGCGGGGAAGAGAGTCGCCGTGTCACGTGGCCTGATCCGGCGTTTGCGATTGGAGGGCCCCGAGGCGAGTTTGTGCGAGTTCGCTGAGGGAACTCGAGCGGCTCCTTCAGTCCGGGGCGGGCGGCGAACCCCGCGTGTTTCCCGTGACACGTGGGCGTTCGTTCACACGTTATTCTTAAAAAAAAAAATACTGCTCCCTAACAGCGGGCCATGCTAGCATTAAAAGCACACACACACACGTGTGAAAATAACCAAAGGAAATAAAATAAAATTTACTGAAACTTTTTTAAAAATTGCATGAATATTGCTGCAAAACAAAAAGATCTGCCAATTTCTCCCCTAGTACAATTAAAATAACTCATGATTGGAATGTATTGCCTGCCTTGTACCCCTGAGGTCCCCTAGGTTGCAATGACTGAAAGTATTATTAATACAAAATATAATGACTGAAAGTATTATTAATACAAAATATCTACCTGTAACTAGTATTATTAATGTTAAAGAGCAATATTAAAAACCACACGAAACCATCCAAAGACCCTCTTACCCCCTGTGCCGTCTAATACCCTCTGCAGAAAGCCATTGGAAGCAGCCATTGGGGGCGAGATGCCCCCAATTTGCCAATGACAAATTGTCCATCTATTTCTCCATCATCAGAACTAAACTCAGCGACTTCTGTGTAGTTCAATGGGACTCCCATTGAATGAACTTGCACCCAAGTAATGGCATTCATAGGGCAGGATGGCAGCTGGAGAGCGGGCAAATAGCCCCAGATTCAAATGTCACTATGATAAGCTTGCCAACAACTTTTATGGAACGTTGTAGCCATGACTGCTAACTCTGCTTTGCCCCCAGTTCCGATCCAGATATGGCTAGATTATGGTAATGTCAGGTTTCAGGGAAGCGGCTTCCTCCTTCCCTCTGGCCGTGGATAAGCAGAACAAGGCAAAAATAGTCTCTTACCATTTGAAGAGGTTTTAATTATCACAGCGAAAGAATAAAGAGTCCATTCTAGGAGTGGAGGTGCTCCCAATTCAGGTTTACACCCACTTCCCCCCGAGTCACCCTTGTCACTTCCTCATCTTTCAACCTGATCTCGCAACCACTGTGCCTACTGTGCAGCTACCTTATCTAATCTCCGTGACCTTGGACCCATCGGCTGGATACTTTCCAGCGAACCGGAGTCCGTTAACACACTCTCTCCCGGTTCGCCTCCTCCTAGCTGTTCACCACCCAGTTCTTCCCAATCTTTGTCTTCGGAACTATGTCCCTCTGCGAACCGCTGTTCCAAATCTATACTCTCCCACTGCTCCTGGGAAGATTCAGGATCTGGAGCAGGGGGAGGCTCCCACCATTCCTCATCTGTGCATCCCACCTCAGCACGGTCCCTGACAGGTTTTAACCCCCCCCCCCCACCGAAAGATTTGATCCAGGAGTGACTTTCTTGCACACTAGACACACTTGTAATGACTATGCCACACCAGACCTTATTGCCTCGTGTTTTGAGTTGCCATTTCTGGTTTGGGGTTTGTTTGTTTTTTTTAAAGATACATATGTTTTTAGAGATTTCAATTTCTTGGGTTCCATGATCACTGCAGATGGTGACAGCAGTCATGAAATTAGAAGACGCCTGCTTCTTGGGAGAAAAGCAATGACAAACCTACACAGCATCTTAAAAAGCAAAGTCATCACCTTGCCGACAAAGGTCCGTATAGTTAAAGCTATGGTCTTCCCAGTAGTAATGTACGGTAGTGAGAGCTGGACCATAAAGAAGGCTGATCGCCGAAGAATTAATGCTTCTGAATTATGGTGCTGGAGGAGACTCTTGAGAGTCCCATGGACTGCAAGAAGATCAAACCTCTCCATTCTTAAAGAAATCAGCCTTGAGTGCTCACTGGAAGGACAGATCCTGAAGTTGAGGCTCCAAGACTTTGGCCACCTCATGAGAAGAGAAGACTCCCTAGAAAAGACCCTGATGTTGGGAAAGATGGAGGGCACAAGGAGAAGGGGACGACAGAGGACGAGATGGTTGGACAGTGTTCTTGAAGCGACCAACATGAGTCTGACCAAACTGCGGGAGGCAGTGGAAGACAGGAGTGCCTGGCGTGCTCTGGTCCATGGGGTCACGAAGAGTCGGACACGACTGAACGACTGAACAACAAAAAAATGTTTTTAGAAAACAAAAGAGGCAGGCTGAGTGAGCCTCGCAGGACCCCTTTTCTGGGGCCACGATGTCCTCACTAATCTTCTGTGACACCGTCACTGAGTCACAGTGCACGGGGCAGCAGCCTCTGCCTTGTCTCATGCTCCTGACCTCCAAGCAAGATTGAGTGGCTGGTTCAGGGAGTTAGATGGAATTCCTTGGCACTACCCAGACTGCCAGCTACTGCGGACCTCGGAAGAGCTGCCTGCTTCCAGAGGTGGCCCCGACCACCATCAGCCAGGACAGCTACCAGTCTTACTACCTGCCAGGCTACCGCTACCTGAACTCATGGCGCCCCAGCTTGTTCTACAAAGTGTCCGCCTTCCGGCCCAATGATGAGGGAGGGGGGCGCCTCTGCGCCCCACTGCGGCCTCCCACCGTCCTGCCATCGGTGAGGTCTTCCTTGTACGCTCGCTACAGCCCCCAAGACTGGTACAAAGCCAACCAGCTCCAGATCAAGGGCTCGGAGGCTTACCGGCACTGGGCCGGGAGGCTGAACGCCGACACTGGGAGGCTAGTACAGGACAAAGACCAGCTGACACGGCAGCAGCAGGAAGACTCCGGGAAGAATATCGGGCAGAGGCTAGCGGACATCGATTTCTGGAGGTCCGAGCTGACCTATGAACTCGAACGGCTGCTGGCCGACACCCGCATGTTGGACACAGCCAAGAGGCGCCTGGAATGTGCTGCGGATGAAGCCCAGGGGCCACTGCAGGTGGGTGCTGAGGATGGTCCAGGAATAATAATAATAATAATTAATAATTTTATTATTTGTACCCCACCTATCTGACTGTATTGCCCCAGTCACTCTGGGTGGCTTCCAGCATACAGTGGACGCTCAGGTTGCGAACGTGATCCGTGTGGGAGGCACATTTGCAACCCGCAGAGTCCGTAACCCGCAACACTGCTTCTGCGCATGCGTGAGCGCCGAAACCCGGAAGTAACCCGTTCCAGTACTTCCGGGTTCGGCGCGTCCGTAACCTGAAAACGCGTAACCCGCAGCGATCGCAACCCGAGGTATGACTGTATATGAAAACACAGTAAAACATGAAACATTAAAATCTTCCCTATACAGGGCTGCCTTCAGATGTCTACAGAAGGTTGTATCGTTGGTTCTCTCTTTGACATCTGACGGGAGGGCATTCCACAAGGCGGGTGCCACCATCGAGAAGGCCCTGTGCCTGGTTCCCTGTAACCTCACTTCTCGCAGTGAGGGAACGGCCAGAAGGCCCTTGGAGCTGGATCTCAGGGTCTGGGCTGAACAACAGGGGTGTTCTTAACTTCTTTAACACTCTTGGTTTGGTATGCAACTGTGCTGAGAAGCCATCTGGCTTTCTCCTGGGCAACCTCTGTGGCCAAAGTGGTAGTCCGCCCTCCCTCCCTCAGTAGAACCATTCCCTGTTTCTAATATCGAAACAACCCCCGGATCTTCAAAATGACAGTCATGCTGCAAGCCCTGGGAAGTACAGTACTGTAATTTACTGCTTGTTTTCAGGGCTTTATTTCAGCCGGAACTCACCGGAACTCAGTTCTGGCACCTCTCAGATGGGTGCCATTGCCATAATCTAAAAGCAATGATCTAGATCAGTAATGTCCAACCTGTAGATCACCGTGGTGCTCCCGGTCGATTGCAGGAGTAATAAAAGTGATCACCCGGTTTCTCCTTAGTGATTGCGGCGTGCCCCTCCGCCGGCGCTGCTTAGAAAGGTTGTATTTGCTGCGCTGGCGGCAGTGGGGAAAGGAGGGAGTGCCCCCCCAAAAAGCTCAACAACTCTGGTGTCTTTCCCTAAAAAAAGCTCAAGAACTATGGGCAATGACAATAGGTAGATCACTGCCAGTTTTATTATACTTGGAGTAGATCACAGTCTCTATAGAGTTGGTCGTGCCTGATCTAGATGGTCGTGCCTGATCTAGATGGTCACAAGCAACCGCAGTCAAATTTTATTTAAAAACACCATCCAGAACAGGTCCGCTGAGATAAAGCCATTTGTAGTCACGTAATGGCGCTGTGGTCTAAACCACAGAGCCTAGGGCTTGCCGATCAGAAGGTCGGCGGTTCGAATCCCCGCGACGGGGTGAGCTCCCGTTGCTCGGTCCCTGCTCCTGCCAACCTAGCAGTTCGAAAGCACGTCAAAGTGCAAGTAGATAAATAGGTACAGCTCTGGCGGGAAGGTAAACGGCGTTTCTGTGCACTGCTCTGGTTCGCCAGAAGCGGCTTAGTCATGCTGGCCACATGACCCAGAAGCTGTACGCCGGCTCCCTCGGCCAGTAAAGCGAGATGAGAGCCGCAACCCCAGAGTCGTCCGCGACTGGACCTAACGGTCAGGGGTCCCTTTACACAGCACCCCAGATCCACTTTGCACCGGGCAAGGGGGAGATTTGAACTGAGTGTTCCTCCAACTAAGCTGGTTTTCTGCTATCCATGGAGTGAGATGTCACTTTCCCCTGTGTCTGCAAAATGGGCAAGAATGCTGAGGACGGGGTGCCCACCAGTGATAGCCAGCAGAAAGCCCCCAGATGGGGTGTAGTCCAGAGGTGGGTGTGGGGCTGGACCAGCCTGAGATCTGTGGGATCTTGGATCAATCTCCCTGCCACTGAGCGACAGTGTCGGGGACCGATTTGGGCCCATTCGCTGCGCCAGCTCCAGGCTCCCGAAGCAATCTTGCTGACCCCTCTCTGCTCTGCCGCTTCATAAAGTCCCACTGTGGGTGGGTGTAGGTTTGGATTGCACCCTCAGGTTGTTGCAGCGAGAACGACAAATAATATTGGGGGCACACGGAAGCAAATGGGCGAGATTCACTTAACCAGCCCTGTCGCCGGAAGCCCTGGGCAAGGACAACGGAAGGATGGTTTCTGAACTGTCTTTAAAGACAGTCCCATGTGGCCTTGCCAGATGCTTGATCTGTGCGCTTGAGGATCACTTATTTAACCCGACTGTTGAGAACCTTTGGTTTCGGAACAAAAAAGCGTGCGAGCTTCCCTAAAGCTGTAGAAAAGTGCACACAACACACAGGTCCCAAAATTCAGAGAGTAAAAGGCAGGCTTTGTTGAACAGTGACGTGCAGCGGTTAGGGCTGGTAGCACCCTTGCCCTGACTCTTCCTAGTCCGGTCTTGCTTTGAGTCTAAAACTGGCCACAAGGTGGTGTACTAGCCTCGCTTTTCAAGTAGATGCGGCTAAGTTTTCTTTTGGGTAGAGCAGCCAAGACGGGTTGCAAGTCCCCTTCAAGCCTGACAGGGGTCTAGAGGCAGAATTGCAAGGTTTCCAGTAGTGTAGCGAGCCCAGGGTGTGTGGGTGGTGGTCCACACTGGAAGGGAGGGGATGTAGGGAGGCACGGAAGTCTGTACTGTGCGTCGGGGGTTGGGATTCTGGGGGGCAGGGGAGCTTGAGGGTGGCTCAGCGGTTGTTGGGTGTGTTGTGCGTCCCTGAAATCGGCGGCTGTGCTAAAAAAAGCTGATCCACTTTGATTTTCACCCCAAAACTGAACAACTTTGGTCTGCCCCGGGCGCCAGTGGGGGTTGCTACGCCACTGAAATCTTCTTTTAGTTTTTTTCCCCTTCCACGTTCACAACTTTGTGCCATGTGCTGTGATTGGATGAAACAACAGTGCTGTCTTCTGGGAGGGAGATCTGATGCATCTTCGTCAAGGACATTCAAGCCTTGCTGTATCTGAAGTACTTGGGCTGGGGTATTGTTTGGCAAAAACAGCATACAAAAATTCGTAATGGGGGAATTGTTTCACAAAAATCTGTGCATTAGGCAAAATTGCGTACAAAAAAAAATGTGGCTATTAGGAGAAATTCGTACCGACGAATTCTCATGAGGGCCTTTTAAAACAAATGAATTGCAAACTGATATGGAAACGTGGAGATCTGATTGCTGGCAGATTGCTGAAATGCCCGTAATGTCTGCAGCTTAGGCATGCAGTTAGACAAACGTGAAGACGTACAAATCTTCCCTAAGCACCAGCACTTAATAATAAGGCCAGATATGGAAGAGGAAAACATACATTAGTCTGTGAATTTTCAGTGGGGGGGTGCATGTAGACAAGTATTTAAATATATATTTTAAAAGGTATCTCCCTGAAAAATACACATTTTGATTCTTCTTCTTTTTTGAGATGACAGCAGCATTGGGGCATCTAGGAAGTGTAAAAGTCGTGGATTGGTATTGCAGGGCAATACCAACCATATCTATCTGCTGAGTAATAAGTCTCGTTGATGGGGTTTACTCCCAGGTAAGAGGGACCCAGGTGGTGCTGTGGGTTAAACCACTGAGCCTAGGGCTTGCTGATCAGAAGGTTGGCGGTTCAAATTCCTGCGACGGGGTGAGCTCCCGTTGCTCGGTCTCTGCTCCTGCCCACCTAGCAGTTCGAAAGCACGTCAAAGTGCAAGTAGATAAATAGGTACCGCTGCATCGGGAAGGTAAACGGCGTTTCCGTGTGCTGCTCTGGTTCGCCAGAAGCAGCTTTGTCATGCTGGCCACATGACCTGGAAGCTGTACACCGGCTCCCTCGGCCAATAATGCGAGATGAGCACCGCAACCCCAGAGTCGGACACGACTGGACCTAATGATCAGGGGTCCCTTTACCTTTTTAAGTAGGGTTAGGCTTGCAGCCTCAGCGCTGCTCTACACCTCAGTTTGGGGAAGGGTGGGTCGAATAGTTTTTTGTGTCAAAATTCACAAAATATTGAATTCCTTGTGTGTCCTTAGGCTGACCCGGGGGGGGGGAAGGTCCAGTAATTTAGCCGCTAATGGGTCTCCTAATTGCCATTTTGATCACCCAGAGCGTTTGGGTCCTAGCAACAAACAAACATCCATTCATCCACATGGTTTAGTTACAGGTTAACCATTCACAGATATATTTGGAACAGTTTTCTTCCTCTATTAGGAAATCGAACGCGGAAAAGAAATACACCTTGCAATGTTTTTCCAAAGACTCACCATGAGTCTTTACCCCTCTGAACCCCTGGTTTTCTGGTCTGCTTTCAGGTGGCCTTGGAATGCTTATACAATCGGGAGAAACGGATGGGGATCGACTTGGTCCATGATGACGTGGAAAAGAATCTCATCCAGGTACAGCAAGCCTTGCCGGCTTTGTGAAATGAGTTTGCAGAAGGTAGCCAGAAATAGCACTCGAGACATGTGTCTTCCGTTTGCTTGATAAAACCCATTTCTTGGATTCTCCCTTGGCTCTATATCTTGCTCAGGGAAGTCCAAGTTTGACCTGAAACTCCAGAGCAGCATTTCCCAGGCTCTGGGTCAACGACCCCGCAAGTGGATTCATGAAGCCTGTGCGAGTGGATCAGTAAACCCGAAACAATTTATGGCTTGTAATTTACGGCTTTTTGTTTCGTTAGCATATGATCCTGCTGTGTTGACACTTGTCACCAAACACCAGAAATGCTAGAGTCTTGCATCTTAAGACCTGGGAACCGCGATCTGGTGAGAAGACCTAAGGTCCAAAATTCATATGACAATAAATCATATGAATAAACTAAGCACAATTTGAACCTAAAGCCAGATTATAGCACAAAAGAAGGAGATAGTTGTGTTCCTGTTTGCCTCCTTCATTGCTTTTGTTTTTACAAAGCTCAAGAGCATTATGCTATTTTCATGCCAGAAACAGGTTTAGGAAAACTGGCCCAAACCAAAACTGACATAAAATTTATAATTATGTTAGTCCATTAAAGCAAAAATCAAAACATTTTTTTTTTAAAAAAAACGAAATTTAAGGACAAATAGATTTATGGATGGAGAACTAGGACCCATTTTATCACATTTTAGATGTGCAATCCTTCTTCAATGGGCATTTATTATTATTGCATTTCTATCCTACCAAGATGTTCAAGGTGGCACACACGGTTCTCTCTTCCTCCATTTTAATTTCACAACAACCCTGTGAGGTAGGTTAGGCTGAGAGACAGTGACTGTGCCAAGATCACCCAGTGAGCTTCATGGCTGAGTGAGGCCTTCAGCCCTGGTCTCACAGGTCCTAGACCTTGACACGGTCTCCACTTCACTACTCACAATGTACACAGATGTGAGACAATTCTGCATAAGTGTACATGACATAAACACAGTGACTAGTCCCAAGAACAGTAATAGGCATCCTAGTTTTCCTGCCTTGATGCTTCCTTCCTTCCTTGGCGATCCCTCGTGGCCGAGTAAGATTGTCTTCCATGAACACGGTCTTAACAGTGAGTCCGTAAGTGACTGTGGAGGCCAGTTCTGGATCCACACATCCTTCCACAGTGGGGACATTGGTTTCCTGGCGGGAGTTGATCACGGTGTGGATTTGCCAAGCATGCCTTCCTCTTAGCACGTTTCTCCCTTGCGTCCTGAGTTCGAGCGTCTTCAAAGCCCATGACACCTTTGGTAAAGGCTGTTCTCCAATTGGAGTGCTCACAGGCCAGTGTTTCCCAGTTGTCGGTGTTTATACTACATTTTTTTAAGGTTTGCCTTGAGAGAGTCTCTAAACCTCTTTTGCTGCCTTGATGCTCAGCTGTAGTGGGAGAGGAATCCCTTGTCTCAATTCAAGCCTAAAGCTGTAGAACCAAACTGCCTGATTGTGACCAGCTTTCAATAATTCGCTCATTCGTGCTAAGATCCCGCACGTTTGCGAAGCAACTTTTGTAGTATGAGAAGCAGAATGGAATCAGAAATCTGTGCATGTTCCCATTGCTCACCGGTCCCCTGATTTCTGGGGTCTGGGGACAAATTTGGAAATGAACAAAGCTGTCATGGGTGCCACGAAACACAGATGCTCAACATACCCCCTTCAAAGCACAGGCAAGACATCTCCAGCCTGGGAAGGAAACAAAACATAGACCTAAAAAACCAGGCAAGCCCTCTCCCCAAGAAAGCAACAACATCCCAAACAAACAACAGCAACAATGGGAAGGGCAGGGAGGCTTGGTGGATGTTAAGAATGTACGATAAAGGGTGCTCTTTCAGCCTCCAGTTTTACAGGATCAATGACAGAAGGTGTCTATTTTCCATTACAGGAAGTTGATCTGATCAGAGCATGCCAAGAAAAAATGAGGAAGCTTGCAGAAAGGATTGAACAACAAATTAAGTAAGTTTTCTAAACACACACACACACACAAAACAGACATGGCCTTTAAAGGCGGCCGGTGAGTTGGGCACCCCATTCATTTGCAATGTCTTAGCCACTGTTAGAGCTCAGCAGCCTTTGCCTCGAGAAATCCTTCTTTAGTGTGTAGTTCTCCAATGGATGGCCATCAGTCCTCTTGGCAGTTCTCAGCAGCAAAAGCCCTTTAACCTTCCTGGGTTGCCCGGCCATCTGGAATGGACCCAGAATTCACAACACTACCCAGGAAGTCACACCCAGCACTCAAAGGGAGGAACGGCAAAAGTTTCCCCGCTGCTAAAAAAAGAAGAAGCATAATTGTTGGTACTACTGGGTTTTTCTTTAACCCCCCCCCATGGGGTTTCTATAACTTCAGCAGCAGGCAGAAATCCAACAGGTAAGGCATTTACTGGCAATCATACTGGTGAATCTTCCTTACCTGTTCAGCTTCTGCCTGGTAAAAGGCACAGGTGTCATTGCACCCATATTTTAGGCCGAAACCCACAGCTTGTTTTCACGGTTTTTGAATACGGAAATGGAATTTCCAATACTTTGGAAATTGTCACGCGCAAAATGCTTTGAAATTGTAAATATGCTGCTGTAACAGAAATCCTCGCCTTCCTACACAGTGTTAACAGAGATGCCCAACATGCTCTCGAGAGGGACCTTGGAGACAAGAACTCGGCCCATTTCATCGATGAGAAGTGCTATAACCTGAGGAACACTTCCGACAGCATCAATTTCTACCACGGAGTGGAAAAAATAGATGGAACGTAAGTTTGAGGCACTCTGCTTATAGTAGCCATTACTAGAGTGGGTTATTGAGCATGCTGGATATATGAGAAGACACCTCTTAAAATCCAAGTGTGTAAGCAATCCTAATAAACAGAAAGTAAACTTCCTGGATAATAATAATAATAATAATATAATAATAATTTATTATTTATACCCCGCCCATCTGGCTGGGCTTCCCCAGCCACTCTGGGTGGCTTCCAACAGAACATTAAAATGCAGTAATCTATTAAACATTAAAAGCCTCCCTAAACAGGGCTGCCTTCAGATGTCTTCTAAAAGTCTGGTAGTTGTTGTTCTCTTTGACATCTGATGGGAGGGCGTTCCACAGGGCGGGTGCCACTACCGAGAAGGCCCTCTGCCTGGTTCCCTGTAGCTTTGCTTCTTGCAGTGAGGGAACCACCAGAAGGCCCTCGGCGCTGGATCTCAGTGCCCGGGCTGGACGGTGGGGGTGGAGACGCTCCTTCAGGTATACAGGACCGAGGCCGTTTAGGGCTTTAAAGGTCAGCACCAACACTTTGAATTGTGCTCGGAAACGTACTGGGAGCCAATGTCTGTCTTTCAAGACCGGTGTTATGTGGTCTTGGCGGCTGCTCCAAAGATGAGCAGTTGTACCTATTGTACAAAGCGAAGCTTCAGAGCAGGGAGGCCACAACATTTTTGCTCCCAAGTGGATGCACTTAGTGTGTTAGTGAATTTGGCCTTTGAACAAAATCCTTTTGTATAATTACAAATTGTATGGTGCTGTGATGTTGTGGATATATAAATTTCTTAAATAAAAAAAAAGGACGCAATTTATTTTGCGTAGCGTCCCACAGCACCCTGGAACACTGGACATCGTGCCTGTTTTTAGCAGTAACCCGGATTCTTACACCTTGCAGAGTGACGGTCCCTGAAACGTGGGCCAAGTTTAGCGATGACAACATCCGGTATTCACAGAACGCGCGTGCCAACACAGCCACCCTCTGCAACGAAGCAGACCACACCCTGGAAACCACTTCCGACGATATGTGGAGGCAGTGGACAAACACAAATTTGGCCTTCAGTGCCCGCATTTCGGAAATAGCAGACTCCAAGAACCAGCTGCAGGCCCAGCTGGCCAAGGTAGGAGGGTGTTGGTCTTCAAGAGGCTGGGAGGGTTAGGCAGAGACTGCTCTGCTGAGTGCTGGGGATGGAAGAGACTTCAGGTAGAAATGGAGGCAGGAGTGGAAATTGCCTGTGTTCCCTCCTTCTTCCTGGGTCCAGAATGGAAACCAAACCAGTGAATACCACCAATATTTCCCAATACGAAAATGCCCAGCTGCTAAGATCCTTTGTTTTGGTGGTCCTAGAGCTCTCCCACCTCTTTCCCCTAACTATATAAACACACCTCCTTTCCCTAGCTGTAAAAATGTAGTATAAGCACCGACAACTGGGAAACACTGGCCTGCAAGTGCTCCAATTGGAGAACAGCCTTTACCAAAGGTGTCATGGACTTTGAAGACACTCAAACTCAGGACGCAAGGGAGAAACGTGCTAAGAGGAAGGCATGCTTGGCAAATCCACACCGTGATCAACTCCTGCCTGGAAACCTACAGTATGTCCCCACTGTGGAAGGACGTGTGGATCCAGAAATGGCCTCCACAGCCACTTATGGACTCACTGTTAAGACCATGTTCATGGAAGACAATCTTACTCAGCTACAAGTGATCAAAGAAGAAGAAGAAGAAGAAGAGGAAGAAGAAGAAGAAGAAGAAAGCTCTCCCACCTCTTCCCTCAGTGGGCAAACTCTAACTAGGTTTTGGGAAGGAGGAGGGAAGACTCTGGGACTCACTTACCGGGCTCTGGGAAGGCAGCACAAAGGCTGGGGAGGGCCACCAAAAAAGGCATCGGGGGCCATGACCAAGGATTCTGCTACCATCTTGCAGTGGTGGGCAGCAGTCCTAGATGATAACTTTTGAAGGCTGCTATGTTTGGTAGGGTGGGTGCCGTCTTTTCAGTCGAGTGAGCTGGCCTTGTGGATTCCTCAGCTCAGGGGTGTGTAGACCACCCAAGCTGCACTGTGATGTCACCATGCCACGGAACCCAGACAAAACCCAACAATGGGTAGTCATAAAAGGCATGAGCACAGGAAATGTGGCAAGCCCCAATAAGGTTGGGCAGCACAGGCATGACATGAAAAGGAGGTGCGGCAATCATTTTTTCCGCCCAGTCTTTGCTCTCAGTGTGAGAGAGGAGGCACATAGAATTGGAAGGGACCCTGGGGGGTGTCATCTAGTGCAACCCGCTGTAATGCAGGAATATGCAGCTGATCCTTACAGGGATCGAACTTGCATCCTTGACATTATCGGCACCATGCTTCTAACCAACTGAGCTGTCCAGGCTCAGTGAATTGTGACAGTGCGACAGTGAATTGCTGAAACAAAATAAAAAATGAAAAAATTCCTTCCAGTAGCACCTTAGAGACCAACTAAGAGGGTTCAAACAAATGCCGCCGAACCTGTGTGTGCGCTGTATAACCTCCCTGCACACAGGGGCATAGCAACGGGGGGGGCGGGCCGCCCCGGGTTCCACCCCAGAGGGGGGTGGCACTTTTTAAATTTTTTTTTAAATTAATTTTAATTTTTTTTTAAATTTTAACTTCATTGAAAAAAAGAGATAATAGACACACACACACACCCCACACCTCACAAAGTGGCACCAGCAAGGGGGGGTGGCACTTTTTAATTTTTTTATTTATTTTTATTTTTTTTTATTTTTATCATTTATTATTATTATTATTATTTTAACTTTATTGAAAAAAAGAGATAATAGACACACACACACACACACACACACACACAACCCCCACAACTCACAAAGTGGCACCATCAGAGGGGGGTGACACTTTTTAATTTTTTTTTAATTAAAGTGGTGGGGGGTAACAAAAAAAATTCCGCCCTGGGTACCACCTGGGCTTGCTACGCCTCTGCCTGCACACTTGGTGCAAAAAATTAAATGCATCTCAATGAAATTGATAACTAGATCAACTGGAAGTGAGAAAGCATGAATTCAGAGTCAAAGCGCCACAGGTGCCGTTCTGGAGCGCCTCTTTGGTGCAAATTGCCTCTGCAATCTGTATGCCGCAAATACGAAGATCTTCTATGCATAACAAGCCCATTTAATGAGACAATATAGAATCACTAAGCAAGATGCATGCACTCTGTAACACTGGTGGATATATTTATGTGTTTTGTTTTTAATTTTATAGTTGCTACAGTCATTGTTCTCTTAAAAACAATTAACAAAAAATAGCACAGTTGGAATGACGCTGCCATGGATTGTCGGGAGTGGGAGAGCCAACGCTTGCAGCATTCTTGAACCTCCCTCTTCTTGAATACCACTTAACACATTTTAGCCGCCCAATTTGAATGCCAAATTTTGCTAGGTGGTTCCTTATTCGCACAGTGACGCACCCCTTTTGTGTATGCATGATGCCACAGCTCTTGCTCCGTGTGGAGTTTTTTATAAGGTGGACACTTGTGTACAGGAAGAAGAAGAAGAAGAGTTTGGATTTGATATCCCGCTTTATCACTACCCGAAGGAGTCTCAAAGCGGCTCACATTCTCCTTTCCCTTCCTCGCCCACAACAAACACTCTGTGAGGTGAGTGGGGCTGAGAGACTTCAGAGAAGTGTGACTAGCCCAAGGTCACCCAGCAGCTGCATGTGGAGGAGCGGGGAAGCGAACCCAGTTCACCAGATTATGAGTCTACTGCTCTTAACCACTACAGAACGAGAGAGAGGGAGAGAGATAGCTTCTGGAAATGGCGGTGGAGTGCTAGCAGCAAGGAAGGAGGAGTCTGCCTTCTCTGCAAGCAGACGCTGTGGATCCATTCCAGCCTTTTTCTTATGCCTGCACCTGTTTCTGCCTCATTGCTCTGTCTCCATATGCGCTCCCTTGGCCACCCTTTGTGGAGAGAGATATTTGGGGGTGAGAAGTTGCTTTTGAGATGCTTCTGAGGAGGAGGAAGAAGAGGCATTGCACCCTCAGCCCTCTCCCGATCTGCCCTGCCTCTGGAAATTGTGGCACTGGTCTTTTTCTCTGAAGTTAAAATCTCCTCTTTCGGCTTCTTGATCCTTGTTCTGGTTGTTTTGTTTGCCCCCCCCCCTTGACCTCTTTCTTGCTCATCTTGTTGTTTTTCGACTTCCCTTCTTCGTTCACTGAAATAATAAAAACAACAACAAAATATCCTGGGTGCACACCTTAATGAAATGTGCTGCACACACCCATTGCAGAATATTTTTAAACCGAGGGACATTACCATAAAAATTTGAGTGCAAGGTGCACTTTGTCCCTGCCTACGATGGAGGTGTGGTGGTGGGGATTTGCACTAATGGTGAAGAATGCAGAGGGCAGACTTGTACTTATTCTCTGGAAGAGATGGGTGTACGGTTTGGCAGCTATATATATGAACTGATCTCCACCCAGCCTCTGGAGTGTGTGCTTGTGTGTATATGTGTGTGTGTGTGTGTGTGTGTGTGTGTGTGTGTGTGTGTGAGTGAGAGAGAGAGAGAGAGAGAGAGAGAGAGAGAGAGAGAGAGAAGGAGGGAGAGAGAGAGATTTGCTTCCTAATTCTTGGAATAT
The DNA here is from genome assembly GCA_034642065.1 of Darevskia nairensis. NCBI lineage: Eukaryota > Metazoa > Chordata > Lepidosauria > Squamata > Lacertidae > Darevskia > Darevskia nairensis. Next base: position 298,912 of record JAWWNI010001118.1, on the reverse strand, counting down.
AGCCACAAAATGATGTAGTTTGGTGCAATACAATCTGGTGACTTTCCCCACCAATCCGTTTAAGCCCTTTCAAGTGATGCGAGTTTAATCTGGACCAATGTGTAAATCGCACTGTGCAATTTAAGGCCACTTGTAGCAAGTTTCTGCCAGGTGTGAAGGGTAGTTGCTCTGCAGAGACAACTCCCTGTCCCTCTCCCAGCTTCTCCCTGATTCTTAATTATACTTTTAAAGCAGAAAAAAAGGAAGAAGACAGGAGACAGCAGCCAGGAAGGCAGCATGACCTTAAAACCAAACATACTATTAAACTCCTAGTTGTGGGTTAAAAGACGAGGCAGTGTTTGGTTTGGGAGTTCACATAAAGGTTTGAACAATATTTTGTTTCCGAGGCTGCCAAGGGAGGAGATTCCTGGCTGCGTTATCAGTTATCCTCTTCCTCTGGGGGCACCATCTGGCAGGAAGGTCTCCTGCAGAAGCCCCAGGGGAACAAATCGGTCCTTTGCAAGAGGGCCAAAAAGGCGGACATGTATGCGATTCTGAATTAGGGATGGGGGAGAGATTTGATGCGGTTCACATCTAGTGTCAAATCTGCCGAACTCACCTGAGTTTGAACCAAAACGCAGCCGCCGTTTGAAACTTGTATTTCCCCGAATTTTGCAATGACGTTGACCATGAAGTAAAATAAGGTGGGGAATGTGGCGCAGCAGTAAGCCTAAGCCGTAGAACGTTTAGAAACATCTTAAACAATGGAGCTAAAACCATAAAACTTAACTAAAAGCTGGAGGGTTTGATTAATGCTGCCTTGGTTGTTGCCATCTTACTGGCAAGTCCTTCCTAAGAACAGCCACGCAGATTTCCCATTCCGATGTACAGTAGTACCTCGGTTCTTGAACTTAATCTGTTCCGGGAGTCCGTTTGACTCCCAAAACCGTTCAAAAACCAAGGCCCGGCTTCCGATTGGCTGCAGGAGCTTCCTGCACTCAAGCGGAAGCTGCGTCGGACGTTCGGCTTCCAAAAAACGCTCGCAAACCGGAACACTTACTTCCGGGTTTGCGGTGTCCGAGAGCCGATTTGTTTGACAACTAAGCCGTCCGAGAACCAAGGTACCACTGTATTCTCCCGCCTCCATTCCCCCAGGCACATTTCTTTCCAAAGAAGCCCTAAGAAGGAAATACTTTCCATTTGAATGGGGCCAGATGTCAGGGATTGGATTGAGGAGGAATGGTGGCGACAGTATAGATTTAGAACAGTGGTTTGTAGAAGGTCAAAATTCAGAGGCTGCAGAGGGGAGAAGCTGGGGAATATTGGGAGATGGGCAGGAAGAAGAAGAAGAAGCACCAGGGGAGAGGCAGCTGACACTCAGTGTCTTTAGAAAGCATTCCTGACCCCTGTCTCTCCCAGGACCCGGCGGGCATTGAGAGTAGGAGAACAGAAAACTCAGAGGCAGAAAGCACAGATCAGCCGGCCCAGGGGTGATGTAGAATAGGAGAGACGGAGGGGGTGGGACTTTATTTGGAGCAACGCCATTATCCAAGAGAGATGGCATTTCAACGTCTCTCTCTGTGAATATTGAATAAAAGACTTGGTAAGAGCTCTTCCCGTTTATCTGCTTCTTGGCTGCCACCATGGGAGGGATCAGATTCCCTGAAGCCTGACGGTGGCGAATGTCGCATCAGTCAAGGAGGCAGAAAGCACTTTAGGGGGCGGGGAAACAACCCTACAATTTTCTTCTCCTTCTTCTCCTTTCAGACACTGCAAGAAATCTTTCAGACAGAAAATACAATAATGTTGCTGGAAAGAGCCATAATGGCTAAGGAGAGCCCACTCAAGGTAGCCCAGACACGCCTTGAAGCCCGAACATGGCGACCAAATATGGAGTTGTGCCGGGACGTACCCCAGTACAAGTGAGTGAGCCCCCTCCCCATCTCCCACCCTCCAGATATTGCCGCCTGAAGGCCTAACGCATTCCAGATCTATTTGCTGTTGATGCAAAATGCATCAAGGATTATTAGTGTTACAGGATTCAGGGAGTTGGTTTGGATGCCGTCTTTGAGCTCCCTTTGCTTCTATTTCTGCAAGATAGAATTCTGTAATCAGCGTTTTTCTAACTTGGGTCCCCTCCACCTTTTGTGGGACTACAACTTCTATCATCCCTAGCTAGCAGCGGCAGAGCAAGCCAATTGGGCGCCTGGGGTGCATAGCTGTCAACTTTCGGATTTGAAAATAAGGGATGCCGCAAGGGCGGTGCAATGGCACCAAGTAGCCTCGCCACCCTGCACTCCAGAGGCTGCGTGCGAACGGGTGAGCGAAAGAGCGAGCGCATGGACGGCAGGCTGGCTGGCTTTCTGGTTGGGCGTGAGGGTCTGGCTGCACAAGGCATGCAAGCTCCGCCCCCAGTCGGTCTCAGACTCCTTATTGGCAGCCGAGCAACACAACTGAGGAGCCTCCCTGGTCGGCAGGGAGGGAGAGGAGCTGCTTCCTTTGAAATCCGGGAAATTTAAGGGATATCAACAATCCGGGGTGGCAGCGGGAAACGGCATTGGAATAAAGGAGTTTCCTGCCAAAAAAAGGGTTGACAGCTATGCTGGGGTGGCACGTATGCCCTGCGCCCAGGGGTGGGGCCAGCCGCCCACAGGGTGGGGCGAGTGGGGGCAGGACGCTCCACGGGGCCTCCGAGGAGTCTGCCTGCCTTCTCCCACTCAGCCGCCCTACAGCTGAGGGGGAGGCGGCGGGCCGACCGTTTTGGGCAGCGCAGAGCCTGCGGGCCCCCAAGCCACTGCGTCACTCCCAGGAGAGACGCGTGGCTCGGGCGCACTGCAGGCCCTGCGGTGAGTGCCGCCTGGCATTTTGTCCCCCCCCCTCCGTGGTGACACTCGGGGCGGCACTTTTGCAGGTGCAGAAGCTGGCCTTCTCTGCCAACTTTTTAAACGCCTGCGGAGAGCTTTTATATTCTGCCAGGCCAGTGCAGGCAATTAAGAATACATCCTTTCACAATAGCTAATTAATGTCTGCTTTAAACCTTCTTTATGATGTTTATTGTACAATTTTATGATTCCTGTAAACTGCCTTGATGTATTTTTCATGACATAGAGGTATATAAAGATCTTTATCAATAAATATAAAGAAATAGTATTGAGGGGGGGGGTCGTGTACGACTGCCCCGATAGCACCATGATATAATAATAATAATAATAATAATAATAATAATAATAATAATAATAAGTTATTATTTGTACCCCGCCCATCTGGCTGGGTCTCCCCAGCCACTCTGGGCGGCTTCCAGCAAACATTAAAATACATTAACACACCACAGATTAAAAACTTCCCTAAACAGGGCTGCCTTCAGGTGTTTTCTAACCTGCCATGAGTGTTTCTCTGTGCATTTCATAGAATCATAGAATAGTGTTGTGGACTATACTTTGCTCCTCACAGAACTACGGTTCCCAGGAGCACACTCAGCAAACTACAGTTCCCAGGATTCTTTGTTGTGAGAGAAATCCTCCGCTTTGGCGTGGATGTGACTGTTGTAGACTACATCTCCCATCATCCCTGACCATTGGCCATGCTGGTTGGGGCTGACAGGAGTTGGAATCCAATGATATATGGAGGGTACCACATTGGCTAACCATGCCCTATGTTTCTGCAGTGCTTCTGTTCCATTTCTCTTTATTTCTAGCCACAAAGGGGCCCGGTGTGCATCCCCACCCTGTTTTCCCTTCTCATAAAATTGGGAGACACAGGATGTTTTGACACCAGGCGCTGGCGGCTATCGTGTTAAGGGCCGGAGAAGCTCTTTGCCGGAATCGTTTTTCAAAGCCGCCCTCCCCCTCCGAAAAAGAGAGAGAGAGTTGACTCATCTTTTCCTAGTGCACCTGTATGAGCCTCAGTGGGTGGGAGTGATTACATCTCCAGCAGCACAAAGCGTTTTACAGGATCTGGCTAAGCATCAAAGGGGTTTTATAGCAGAGCTTGCAAACACGCTCTGTCCTCTGCAAGAGCAGGGACAAAAAAGAGAGAGAAGAAAAGGAGTGTCACACCGTCACGCAATAGGAACACAGCAAGCAGGCTTGTTATATTGAGCTTTGGTCCAGCTAGCTCAGTACTGTCTACACTGACTGGCAGCAGCTCTCCAGGGTTTCAGAAAATAATAATAATAATAATAATAATAATAATAATAATAATAATAATAATAATAATAATTGTATGGCACCCATCTGTGGCTTCCAACAGATATAAAAAGATATTACAGTCCTTTTATATCAGTTGGAAGCCGCCCAGCATGGCTGGGGCAACCCCAGTCAGATTCGTGGCTTATTATCATAATTACAATGGTACCTGATTTGGAAGGAAATTGGGGACAGAGCTAAATCCAGCACTGATTATCATCCTGGGTTGCTGATGCATAGCTGTCAACTTTTGGATTTGAAAATAAGGGATTTTCCAAAACTTTCGGATTTGAAAATAAGGGATGCCATGAGGACAGTGCAATGGCACCAAGTAGCCTCGCCACCCTGCGCTCCAGAGGCTCCGCGCGAACGGGTGAGCGAAAGAGCGAGCGCGTAGACGGCAGGCAGGCTGTCTGTCTGGTTGGGCGTGAGGGTCTGGCTGCACAAGGCATGCAAGCTCCGCCCCCAGTCGGTCTCAGACTCCTTATTGGCAGCCGAGCAACGCAGCTGAGGAGCCTCCCTGGCCGGCAGGGAGGGAGAGGAGCTGCTTCCTTTGAAATCTGGGAAATTTAAGGGATATCAACAATCCGGGATAGCAGCGGGAAACGGCATTGGAATAAGGGAGTTTCCCGCAAAAAAAGGGGGGGTTGACAGCAATGTGCTGATGCCACGTCTAGGCGGGAGCTGGTGTTCTGTTCATCCGTCCCTTCAAGGATTTGCAAACCGCTTCAACCGCCACAAATGTTTCTGAGGATCTGTGTGTGTCCCCCCCCCCCCGTTTCAGGCTGGTGAACGAGGTTTTCACCATCGACGACACGCTGCAGACCCTGAAGCTGCGCCTTCGCGAGGCTCACGACACCCTTCAGCTCCTGATCCTCAACAAGTCCAAGCTGGAGCATGACCTGCTGGTGAAGGCCAACTCGCTTTTCATCGACAAGGAGAAGTGCATGGGGATGAGGAAGACCTTCCCCAGTACCCCTCGCCTGGTCGGCTACACCTGAGCTTCCCCGCCCACCTCTGCTCTGACATAAAAGGTTTGCAAATGATGGGAGACCGTTCTGCTCGTTTCATTGCTATTTTTTTTTCTCCTCTTTGTTCGGTTAGCCAGCTTGACAAAGGAAAAAAAAGAGAGGAAAGAAATTGGATGGCAATAAAGCATAAGAGAAACCAAACCGGAGAATAAAGGGTCGTGGGTTTTTGTTGCTTGGTGTGTTGGTCCCGTGGGGTATCCAATAGGCGAGGTCTAAGTCCGGTCCAAGGTCAGTGGTACATGTAAAGGCAGTCCGAAATAACTGAAGCTGGGTCCAGGGCAGGGAGTCAGGCGAAGACAGGAACGGGTGGGTAAGCAGGGAACCAGGGCGGGTCAGGAGCACAGGCAGGAGAGCAGGACAGGGATCATGCAGGAACACCGGCATGAACTGATCAGCGACGATGTTGCTCCTGCAACTTGGGGCTGGGGCTGGCCGGCTCTTATCTGCCTCGAGGCATAGGGCGGCCCCGATCCTCTGGTGACTCCCCTCTCCTGGCTTGGAGGCGAGCACTCCTCCTGCGGGAACTCAGTTCCCTTCGCCTCTCTGCCCTGAGCCTCTGCAGCTCAGGAGAGGCTGGTGGGTTACCGGACCCAGAGGCAACCTCAGCTTCCCCTGACGGGGCTGGGAGTGGAGCACCTGCAGGCAATGGGTCCTCCATCCCATCAGGAGCCAGAGCAGACTCAGCAGATGCCTGCACCTGAGGATCCAGCACAGGTGAGGACCCTTCAGACTCAGGCCCCAGCCCTGGCTCTGCTGGTTCTGGAGGCAGGGAATCCTGTGCAGGCTGGGATCCCTCAGGTTCAGCGTCTGAGTCTGAATCCCAGGCCATCACACTTGGGGGGGAAACGGGAGGTGGGGGGGTCTCTTGCTGTGGGAGGAGCTACAGTGTACACAATGCATCCTGGGAAAGAACTGGGCACTGGGGCTCACCTTTCTGTCCTGGCAAGCCCACCTGCCGCCTCGACTTCAGGGCTCTTTACTCAAGGAAAGCGCATTTGAGACACGCCACCTGTGCGGTGCAGATTTTTTATGTCCCAGCTTCATTTTTTTATTTGGTTATTTTGGCGGAATCTAGACACATATTTTTAAAATGCTGTGAAAATGCTTCTTTAAACAGAGTTAAAAATATATACAGTGTGTCAGGTTCGCTTAACGGTTGCTCATGAGTAAAGACCAAGTCCTTCTTGTCTTTCAACTATTTTATTGTGCAAATATGTACAGTGCAGAGCTAACCCTAAACATGACCATCTAGTCGCTAGCGGAATCCGGAAGTGCCCCCCTCCTGTTGTGGCGCCAACACCAGAGTCTTGGCACTCTAAAGTGCCGCCTTCTCCTTCTGCGTAAAGAAATGGTGTCTCCCCCTCCGAGTGGGTCTGCTGCATGGTGCTAGGTCTCTCTGCCTCTTCCTGGAGACCTCTCCCCACCTGGCTCCCTCCCGGTAACTGCTCCTCTCCCGAGGAGGGGCTGGTAGACTCACTGGAAAACGAGTCCGTCGACAACAGCAGGTGCGGCTGCCTGTAGCCACTCAGTGCCGGACTGGCAGGGGTGGGCACATCCCTGACACAGTGGTACCTTGGTTTTTGAACATCTCCATTGATGAACGTTTCAGAACTCGACGCCGTAAAACCGGAAGTAAATTCTTCCATTTTTGAACACGCCTCAGAAGTTGAACGGCTTCCACTGAGGTACCACTGTGTTCTTCTCAATTTTCTCTATTAAATTTGCAGACTGCCCTTTGCGCCTCGGTTTTCGAACGTTTTGGAACGGTCTTCCGGAATGGATTACGTTCGAAAACCGAGGTACCACAGTATATTGAATTTGCCATTAACCCACCATCACCACCTAGTGTCACATTTGTATAATGTTTGGCAAACCCTCACCGTGATCGACTCCTGCCCTATGGGAACCCATGTCCCTACTGTGGAAGGACATGTGGATCCAGAATTGGCCTCCACAGTCACTTACGGACTCACTGTTAAGACCGTTTACATGGAAGACAATTTACTCAGCTACAAGGGTTGGTGAAAGAAAGAAGAAGACATTTGTATAATGCACTCAAAACATACTTAAAATGTTATATTTGCATCTGTATAGCCAAGTTCTTTGTTATATTATTACATTTCTATCCCTCCTTTCCTCCATGGAGATCAAGGCAGTGTTTGTGGTTTTTCTGCTCCCATTTTCATCCTCGCAACAATCCTGTGAGGTAGGTTAGGTTGAGAGACGGTGGTTATATCCACAACATACATTTAAATTGTATTGCTTACCCCAAAGAGTTCTGGGGGTTGTAGTTTGCCCCGCACAGAGCTAGAATTCCATCCCCCTTGACAAACTACAGTTCCCAGCATTCTTTGGGGAGTACGCCATGTCCTTTAAATGGATGGTTTGGATGTGAGCAGCGATTGGCCTAAGGTTATCCAATGAGCTTCATCTCTAAGTTGAGATTTGGATGCTGGTCTTCCAGATCACAGTCCAGAGATGACCTTTGTCCCTCCAGATCAGGCTTCCTCTAACTCGGCCCTCCAGGTGTTTTGAGACTACAATTCCCATCATCCTTGACGACTGGTCCTGCTAGCTAGGGATCATGGGAGTTGTAGGCCAAAAAACATCTGGAGGGCAGAGTTTGAGGAAGCCTGCTCCAGATGATGCTGAACTGGGTGCGAATTAAAGGATATATAACAAGAAAAGAATTGTGGAACATTTGGAAATTGAATAATAATAATAATAATAATAATTTATTATTTATACCCCGCCCACCTGGCTTGGTTTCCCCAGCCACTCAGGGCGGCCTCCAACAGAACACTAAAATGCAGTAATCTATTAAACATTAAAAGCCTCCCTAAACAGGGCTGCCTTCAGATGTCTTCTAAAAGTCTGGTAGTTGTTTTTCTCTTTGACATCTGGTGGGAGGGCGTTCCACAGGGCGGGTGCCACTACCGAGAAGGCCCTCTGCCTGGTTCCCTGTAACTTGGCTTCTCGTAGTGAGGGAACTGCCAGAAGGCCCTCGGTGCTGGATCTCAGTGTCCGGGCTGAACAATGGGGGTGGAGACACTCCTTCAGGTATACAGGACCGAGGCCGTTAGGGATTTAAAGGTCAGCACCAACACTTTGAATTGTGCTCAGAAACGTACTGGGAGCCAATGCAGATCTCTCAGGACCGGTGTTATGTGCATAGCTGTCAACTTTTCCCTTTTTTTTGCGGGAATTTCCCTTATTCCAAATAGGATTCCTCGCAAGAAAAGGGAAAGGTCGACAGCTATGGTTATGTGGTCTCGGCGGCCACTCCCAGTCACCAGTCTAGCTGCCGCATTCTGGATTAGTTGTAGTTTCCGGGTCACCTTCAAAGGTAGCCCCACGTAGAGCGCATTGCTGTAATCCAAGCGAGAGATAACTAGAATATTTTAATATGCTCACATATGGACACGGATGGAAGAACTTACTATTACTCAGCATACAGGTGGGAATTATTGGGGGTAAAGTTGACATTAAAGGGGGGGGGAAACATGGATGACATTTATTAATAATAAAATCAACTATGGTGTTTTCCAAGATGGATGGTTTATTGAGCATCCATCAGGATTTGTTTGCATGAAGTTTACGGGGAGATTGTACAACACTGGCTCTCCGCTGAGCTTTGATTCTGATTTGGGCAGTTCCCCATCCCTTTAGTTACTGCCAAAAGACTGGTTTTGTGGGGAAATATATTAGATGCACAAAAGCACCGAAACCCGCTGGTTCTGCCAATGCGCGGTTGATTCCCACCCATAAATAGCAAGAACCAGGAGGCGCCCTTTGAGTCTGCCCAGACAAAGTGCAGAAAGCAATTTCGTCTTCCAAGGCTTGTTTTCATGCCTGCGATGGGGCGTGCAGAAACACAGAGCAATTCAGCGCTTACCACCCTCCCCTCCCCTCCTCCCGCCCCCGTTCTGATCTAAAGGCAGCGCAGATGAAAAAGTCAAATCCTTGTGTGTCACGCAGGAACATATTCGCAGGGAACCCGTCATTAGATCATTGTTTCCTCCGGTGCCCTGTTGAAAGAGACTCTCTTGCCCCAGGCCTCCACCTCCGAGCCTCTATATATAGCCTTACTTTCATTTCTAAAACCGTCTGTTTTAAATTTCTGAAGAGAGATGCTGGGCTGGGCTTCCGCCAAGTTCAGATACTGCGCATTCCTAACTTACAGTGCAAATGGATTCCATACTGTTACAAAAGTTAGGTGCCACCCACACTCCCTGCCGGGTGGCAGCAAAATTCCAAGGGGTTCCTGGCACTCGCCCAGGGTCTGTGTTCCTTTGGAGAATTGAGACACGGCGGGGACTGTCGTAGCTTTAAGAAATATGGTCTATTCGCCTGTTTACACCTTCAGGCTGCATGGAGGGGGTCCAGATCTTACATCATGGTCATTTCGAGAGGAGCTGGTCCCCCACAGCAGGGCAGCCCTGGAGTCCAAAGGATCTCTGCAGCCAGCCTGCCCAAAGTGGACCCAAGGGTGGATCTACGCACAGGGGGAAAACGTCAGAAATAAAATCATTATAACAAAAGAGAGGGGGAAACGCTATGTAAAATCACCAATAAATTTTCTTTGCTCTCCAGCGCCCTCTGGTGTTGCATGTTTATAATGCATTCAAAGCACTTTAAAAAAACAAAAACTACAGTAATGTGTAGTAATGAGTCCCCAGTCTTTCTTCCTCCTTTCCAGAACACCTTGCTCCAGAAACTCTCTGTCCCTGTCACCTCACACCCAGTTACCCTGGCAACTGTCCGAACCCCCAATCTCTGTTCATACTTCAAGGCAAGCTGGGGAGGACAGTTCTCTTGCATTGCCAATGGCCCTCAATGACCCTCAATTGTTTCTTAATGGCCCTAGCTTGGCCAGGTCATTTTGCATAGGCTAGCCCAGGAATTCCTCAGCAGCTTGTATTTCTCCCTTCACACCCCAAATAATCAAAATCGTACCATTTATTAATCTCTAGGGCAGGGGTAGGCAACCTACTCGCTTGGACCACTGCAATGCGCTCTACGTGGGGCTACCTTTGAAGGTGACCCGGAAACTACAACTAATCCAGAATGCGGCAGCTAGACTGGTGACTGGGAGCGGCCGCCGAGACCACATAACACCGGTCTTGAAAGACCTACACTGGCTCCCAGTACGTTTCCAAGCACAATTCAAAGTGTTGGTGCTGACCTTTAAAGCCCTAAATGGCTTCGGTCCAGTATACCTGACCGAGTGGCAACAACCTGGAAATGCTGATGAGTAGGGATGGAAGATCTGCCATTTTCGGTTCTCTCAGTTTCTCCTTTTGCCAGACTTAAATTCATTTCCCCCACATTTCTGCAGCAGTTTGTTTTTTTAAATCCTCCTGAAAATAATTTGGCATTTCTCCGATGCAGTTTTGACTCATCTGCACGTGTGTTGTTTTTTTTGCAAGAAATTTCTCCCAAAGTAATGCATTTCTGACGTGTACACAATTTCCCACAAATGCTTGCCTTTGATTTGGGTGGAGCACTGCATCGCAAAGTTTGGATAAGCGCGAGTTTTGGAGGATGGCTGTGTTCCGCTTCTTACCTGGTTTCAAGAAGGGCAAATCGGATAACTCCATCACAAAATGCGAACAGAATCAAATCCCCACATCCTTCTTTACGACTTACCATATTGGCGTGAATATAAGCCTCTCTTTTCCCCCCAAATTCCAACCGTGAAAAGTTAAAAGTGCGGCTTAAATTCGCGACCTTATAAAAATTGGCTTTTATGCTATCGCTGCTGAAACAGACATACGGCAAAACGGAACGGGTGTGAGTTCCTGCAGAATTTTAAGGGAGCGGCTTATATTCAGGTATTGTCTTTTTTTTCCTCCCTCCCCCGTTGAAAATTTAAAGGTGTGGCTTTTATTCAGGTGTGGCTTATATTCGGGCCAATACGGTACATCTGCATGACTGGGGACCAGCTCAGCACCTGAAATTGCCACCTCAGCTGCAGCAAAACAGCACCACCTGGCTTGGGGTACGCTATGATCCTATGGCGTTTTTAAGCACACAATCCTGAACTACTGTGTCGTCCCCCCGCCCCTGGATTCAAAGGGCCATTTCATCACCTCCACCCCCTCCACAAACAAGGCTATCTTTCCAGGATTAGTTTCCTTCGGAGGGCGAAATCCCGGTGCCTGCTCCTTAATCTATTTGCAAATATTCAGGCTGAGCCCTGTGAGGTCCCTTCGGTTCTCTTCATTTTAAAGCACAATGATGCCACTTCAAACAGTTGTGGCTTCCCTCAAAGGATCCTGGGAGCTGTAGTTTGGCACTGAGAGTTGTTTGGAGACCCCCCTGGAGTTCCCTTCACAGAGCTGCAATTCCCCGAGTTCCCTGGGAAGAGGGTTTGATTGCTAAACCACACTGAGTATCGTTGCTCTGAGAGAAGCAAAGGGGGTCTCCGAACAACTCTCGGCACTGTTAGCAAACTACAGCTCCCAGAATTCTTTGAGGGAAGCCACTGCTGTTTCAAGTGGTTCGATCCTGCTTTTAATGTGCAGGGCAGACGGGAGCGTGAGTAGATGGAATAGGAAGAAGGGAGGACCAGAGTGACAAGACATGAAGCAAATGGTGTCCAGGCCTGGTGAATAATAGGCTGAGAGGGTCTGTTACCCACACTGAAGACCTCAGGCTCAAGTACAATTCAAAGTGTTGGTGCTGACCTTGAAAGCCCTAAACGGCCTCGGTCCTGTATACCTGAAGAAGCGTCTCCACCCCCACCGTTCAGCCCGGACACTGAGGTCCAGCTCTGAGGGCCTTCTGGCTGTTCCCTCACTGCGAGAAGTGAGGTTACAGGGAACCAGGCAGAGGGCCTTCTCGGTAGTGGCGCCCGCCCTGTGGAACGCCCTCCCATCAGAGGTCAAAGGGATCAACAACTACCTGACATTTAGAAAATACCTGAAGGCAGCCCTGTTTAGGGAAGTTTTTAATCTGTGATATTTTAATGTATTTTGATATTTGTTGGAAGCCGCCCAGAGTGGCTGGGGAGACCCAGCCAGATGGGCGGGGTACAAATAATAAATTATTATTATTATTATTATTGAGGAACCGAACTGTAAGAAGAGTTTGGAAGAAGAGTTTGGATTTGATATCCCGCTTTATCACTACCCTAAGGAGTCTCCTTTTCAATCTCCTTTCCCTTTCTCCCCCACAGCAAACACTCTGCGAGGTGAGTGGGGCTGAGAGACTTCAAAGAAGTGTGACTAGCCCAAGGTCACCCAGCAGCTGCATGTGGAGGAGCGGAGATGTGAACCCGGTTCACCAGATTACAAGTCTACCGCTCTTAATCACTACACCACACTGGCTCTCTTTTGTATAGATCAGCTCTTATTGATGTTGGACTATCAGGAGGCATCCCCAAGCAGTCTGCTATAATGTGTGGGAAGAGGAGTGGGAGAGCACGCTGCTGCTCCTCAAAGCCATGAGGACTAGAAGCTTCTTTTGCAAGGTTTTCATTTTTAAATAAACACTTTGGCAACATGCAAGTTTGTTCCCCACCAACATGAACACAAATAACGTCCAGAGTATTTCCTGAGGAGTTGCATATCTACATCTACAGCAAAATAGCCTCTGATTCCTTCTAATCCTTCTGATTTTTGATTCATCAACACAGATGGCACAGCGATGTCTGTGCATGCACTTCCGCACATATACATTCGAGTTTGATTAGGTTACAACCAGGGGTGGGCAAACATGTCCATTTGAATTTTTATCCATTTGCCATTTTCCCAGTCTCAGGTTCAATTCTCCACATCCCTGAATCAGTTTGCCTCCCCCCCCCCGAAGAAAAGACTTCGTGAAAATTCACCAGCATGCTGGCGAACATTTCTCCTAGATAATATACATTTTTGCAAAGGAATTCTGCCCGATCGACTGCATCTTGGCATGTTGCTTCTGCTATAACAGATTCGTTTTTGCACATGGTGCTTGGCTGGAGAAGTGCGCTGCAAAATTAGGTAAAAGGAGGGCTGTGTTTCAGAAAGCATTAGTTGCGTGGCTATGTCCCTACCCCCGTGGTGAAATAAAGACACATGACACAATATATAAGGTTAATGGGCAGAAAAAGGCCACAACTTTATTGGTTACAGATGTTGAGCGGTATTGGCCTAGGCATGGGATCTAACCGACTACCGGTATATCTGACCCCAGCTTGTGTGCTGGGAGTCCGGGAAGGGTTAACCACCAGTAAAGGGAGTCCTGTGATGCACATCAACTAGGAACTCCCCCTGGGGTCACCGATAGGGGGCGTGCCTTATGCCCTAACCTCCCTAGGCTTTGGACAGGGCCACGCCCCCGGAATCCTTTAATGGAATACCCTTAAAATTGCTGGGCAGGTGATGGCGCAACCTCCCCTCTTCGCTTCTACAGAAATATTCCAATGCCTAACCACCAAACCAAGAGTTGTGACGAATTGCTACGAGGTAGGCGAAAAACCAAATGACTGGTGCCAATTTGCCAAGTGGAATAAATTCCTACCAAGCCCCTCAACGGCGACCAACCAAAGTCCAAAGCATGGTCCAGGAAAGAAAACCATGAAGGGTGGGTGGGTGGGGAAACCGGAGCAGCTGGAAGCAGGGAACAGGGAAATCCCCCGGCTGCGTCCTGCTTAAATAGGGCAGGCCACACACCTTGGGCTGACCAGATTGGTTGGCTGGCGGGTGACGCAGCCGGGATTCCCCCTATCACTCAGGGCTGGGAATCACCCTGCGCGCAGGTGGGGAGGTCGTGACTGCCCGCAACACCACCTCCTGCTCAGGTGGAAGTGGCTTTAGATAGGTTGGCTTTTAAGCGTGAACTAAATCCAGTTTCTCCCCCAGTCCCCAGTTTACATCTGGAGTGAGGTCTGGATCATGCAGGCAAAGCCTCCCAGTGCTTCTTGCAGCTAGAGACCCGTCCAGGTTTAGCCAAGCAGTGCCATGGCAAGATGGCCTTCAGATAGTCTTTGCGGACTGCCATTTCTTCCACAATCTGCCTGCATTCTTTCCCTTCCTCAGCAATGTCAGGGTCTGAGCGGAGGACAAAGTGGCATTTTGTTCCCCTTTCTGGAACAAGTAGTCACTTCTCGGCCACGTGGGGCAAGGAGGGAGGGAAAGGCACAAAATAAGCAATTAAGATTCCTCTTAATGTTGTCAGACTTCCTGCATACAGAACATTCTTCTAAGGTTTGCAGAGCTAACACCCATTTGATGCAGGCGAAGTTTTCTGGAACGTGGAGAGCTGGTAGCCGGGCTCCCCCCCCCCCGCCCCCAGTCGATTGCCAAATACCAAAAAAAGATAAATCCAACCTACCATCTGCGGCGTGCTCACGGGGAGTCCGACCATTGGTCCTCACAGCCCTGTTCGGCTGCTGCGTTCTAGTTTTAGAAGCAGCCTTCTTCTAAGATCTCAGGAAGGCGTCCACCATCTTTAAAGATTTATCCATGGTACTTATGCTTCCCTCCTTTCACCCTAATTGACTTGTGGAGCGGCTTTTGCTTAGGCTTGGGATCGGAAAAGACACGGCACACGAGGAAAATGGGAGGAGAGGAAGGAGGAAAAAAGCAAGTTCAAGGGCAAGTTCTTAAAGTGCCTTTTGTGTGCTGTTTTCCCTAACTCATGCTTTTTGATGCAAGCTTTCACCTAGCATATATCGGCACGGTGTAATAGTGAGACTGTTGGCCTATGACCTGGGAGACCTTTCACCAATCACTCACACTCAGCCTAACCTACCTCGCTGGGTTGTTGTGAAGATGGAAATGGGAAGGAGAACCATGTCTACCACCTCAAGCTCCTTGGAAGATAAAGGTGGTCTATAAATGTAAGGTAAAGGTAAAGAGACCCCTGACCATTAGTTCCAGTCGTGTCCGACTCTGGGGTTGTGGCGCTCATCTCGCTTTGGTGGCCGAGGGAGCCGGTGTATAGCTTCCGGGTCATGTGGCCAGAATGACTAAGCCGCTTCTGGCGAACCAGAGCAGCGCACGGAAACACCGTTTATCTTCCCGCCGGAGTGGTACCTATTTATCTACTTGCACTTTGACATGGTTTCGAACTGCTAGGTTGGCAGGAGCTGGGACCAAGCAACCGGAGCTCACCCCGTCGCGGGGATTTGAACCGCCGACCTTCTGATCGGCAAGCCCTAGGCTCTGTGGTTTAACCCACACCACCACCCGCGTCCAAACAAACAACTAAATGTACATGTTACTTGACTGGAGATGTGGACTGTAAAATTCATTTTGAATGAAGGCTGTGTTTCAGGGAAGTAAGAGTCCCGCTGTTTTCTGCCTTGGTCAGTCCCCACTGGGAGTCCTGTGTCCATTTCTGGCCACCAAAGTTTAAGAAGGATATTGACAAGCTGGAATGTGTGCAGAGGAGGGCAGCTAAGATGATCAGTGGTCTGGGAACTAAGCCACATGAGGAATGGTTGAAGGAGCTGGTATGTTTCACCTGGAACAGAGAAAACTGAGAGGAGATATGAGAGACATCTTCAGATATCTCAAGGGATGTCACATGGAAGAAGGAGCAAGCTTGTTTTCTCCTACTCTGGACACTAAGAGCTGTTTGACGGTCGAATGGACTCCCTTAAAAACCCTTCTGTGTAGGTCTTTAAGCAGAGTTTGGGTGGCTATCTATCATGGATGTTTTAGCTGAGATTCCTGCATTGCAGAGGGTTGGACTAGATGACCGTCAGGGTCCCTTCTGACTCTACAATTCTGTGATTCAGTCTGCATATGATTTCAGGAAATGAACATCAGATACGGTTGCCTACAAATACGAACTGACCTGAACTTCTCCACCCCCAGTGTAGGCATTTTCAATAGCTGATCTTGTTCCCACCATTCACTATAACCTGCATCTGCTAGGA
Organism: Darevskia nairensis; assembly: GCA_034642065.1. Lineage (NCBI taxonomy): Eukaryota > Metazoa > Chordata > Lepidosauria > Squamata > Lacertidae > Darevskia > Darevskia nairensis. The sequence goes on along the minus strand of JAWWNI010001118.1, from coordinate 282,851 downwards.
ATACTGAAATCTGTCAATTTCTGTTTCTCATTTCCTCTCCCGCCATCTTAAGCTCAGTTCACCACATTTTTGCCTAAGTTTGCTTTTTAAAAAATAGTTTTTAAGAGTCCTCACCAAGATTCATAAGCATTTCTCCTAATGCACACATCTTGGATGAAACTTCTCTGAACCTTTTGCACTATTCTAATCATATTTATTCACATTTCACCATTTATATATGCACCTTTGTATCCATTTTATTTTATTATTTTACCAGAAGGCAGCATTGCAAAGTTTGGAGAAGGGCAAATTTCAGTTTGCTTCTCCTTCCAGGTATGGTGAGTTGGTTCATGTGGAAACACAAACCAAATCTGATTCCTTGCCCAACTGCTTAGCAACTGCTGTGGATGCAAAGCTGCTCTCCTGAGTCCCTTCTCCAACTCTCCTTATGTCAAGGTACAGGTTAAAGCTCTGCTGTGATCGAGAAAGAACACAGAGTCCACAGAAGACAGAGAGGTGGGCCAGAGCTCAAGGTAGCCTCCTCAGCTCAGGCCATAAATTAACGATGGGGGGATTGTTTCTATGCCACAGATGAAGAAAGCTCTCTCTCCCGGAGCTGTTTAGGCCTTCAAGCGGAGCCAAATATTTGAGCTCATCTCTAGCTGGTGCTCAGAAAAAAAGGTGGACTGGCGTTCGAAATGGCAGAGGGAAGGGCCCGGAACGCTCCGTACAGAAGGAATGAATCAGCCTAACCTGGCAAGGACCTGGTACCATGGAGAAAGCAAGGAAACCACATTGGGAGTTTCAACTTGCAGCATTAACCCGTTTTTAGTCGAAAGAACCATTGCTGCCAGGGATACCTGGAGAATGTATTGACTGAACTACTACAACTTGTTTCTGCTCTTTTGAGACTTTCCCCCTTTCTTTTCCCCTTCGGTCCAAGACAGAATAGAAAGATTCATCGTCCGTGGAGAGAAGAGTGAGGCAGACAGTAGCTTCTTTCCCCACCCTCCAGAAGATGGGAGGTGTTGTTTGATGTTGCGATGCAGCTGGAACAGATGGGCCAAATACCTTTTTGTAACTGAGTTGGAAAATACAGGTGCCGCCATTCAACATGCGGCACAGTCCGCAGAGAAATTCTCCTGCGCTGAAATTAATAGTGACCTTATGTGCCTTAAGAGGAACCCAGGTGGCGCTGTGGGTTAAACCACAGAGCCTAGGGCTTGCTGATCAGAAGGTCGGCAGTTCGAATCCCTGCAACAGGGTGAGCTCCCGTTGCTCGGTCCCAGCTCCTGCCAACCTAGTAGTTCGAAAGCATGTCAAAGTGCAAGTAGATAAATAGGAACCGCTCTGGTGGGAAGGTAAACGGCGTTTCCGTGTGCTGCTCTGGTTCGCCAGAAGTGGCTTAGTGGCTGGCCACATGACCCGGAAGCTGTACGCCGGCTCTCGGCCAATAAAGCGAGATGAGCGCCGCAACCCCAGAGTCGGACACGACTGGACCTAATGGTCAGGGGTCCCTTTACCTTTATGTGCCATGGGGTTGTACCTCTGGTGAGCAACACTTCGTGTTCCTTCTGGGGTAGGTTGTCAATCTTTGGTCCCCCCCCTACACTCAGCTCTCACCTGTGGCTCCTAGAAGAGTTTGGATTTGATATCCCGCTTTATCACTACCCGAAGGAGTCTCAAAGCGGCTCACATTCTCCTTTCCCTTCCTCCCCCACAACAAACACTCTGTGAGGTGAGTGGGGCTGAGAGACTTCAGAGAAGTGTGACTAGCCCAAGGTCACCCAGCAGCTGCATGTGGAGGAGTGGGGAAGCGAACCCGGTTCACCAGATTACGAGTCTTAACCACTACACCAGACTGGCTGTCAGCATGCGACAGCGGCCATGCCCCAGGAAAGGCAATGACTGGCCAGCTAAACCAGGTGAAGGCAGCTGATGGGTCTCAAACCCTCATTGAGTTATGGACTTCCCCTGCATGTGAAGACAGGCTCTGTAGAACAAGACCAAGAGTAGGTCTAACAGTCATGAAGATGGTTTCTTCACATGCTGTAGAAGGAAGTGACGGGCAGGTGGGGCTCGTCCACCTGGGAAGGTTGCTCATCTAGGAGAAGGAAAACTCTGGCCCTAAACTTCTGCTACCTTGCAGGGTATCCTTGAGAGAAGAAAAGGCTCAGGAGTAAATCCTACACAAATCTGGAGTGGAGTCCCTAAGATGGTTGGATGGCACCTTGTACGCCTCCTTCTGGCAACTCCTGCAGCCAGGCTGGTGCCAAACATCTTGCTCTGCTTTCCTTTGGACCCCATCAGCCAGGCAGAGAGGGAGGTCTTGTTGTCTGGGCAGCCCAGGACCTCCAGTCACACTGCCCAGGCTTGCACCCCAGGGTGGTCACTCTGGTGCTGCTAACACAGCGGTTTGACTTCACCCCGGAGGCGCACTCCATTGTCTCTCAAGATAGACAGATGCCAGCAACAATAACTGCCACGCCTTGGTTTCAATGGGGTGACTGGACTGGGTGCTGCAGGTCAAAACTGCCTATCCTTGGAAAACAGAAAGGTGCGTTATGCTGAGTCAGGCTCTATCGAGTTCGGTATTCTTGACACAGGAACCGGCAGTGCCTCTCTAGGTTTTCAGGAATGGGAATTTACCAGCCGTAACCTTGAGATGCTGGGGCCAAACCTGGGGATGTCATCACGCAAAACAGATCATCTACAAATGCAGCAAAGTCTCCCCATCCAGCTGTTTGTGGTGGATCTAGTCGCAGGCAGGAGCGGTGCTAGGGGTTTTTGCGCCCTAGGCGAGGGGGTGGGGCACGTGACGTCATTGCGCATGATGTACGGTGCCCTGCCCCCTGGCCGCTGTGTGCCCCGCACCGCCACAATTTTCGCCGCTGGTTGGGGCGGCAGCGGGCAGCGGCGGGGGGCGAGGGGCAGGCTGGCCAGCGCCCCCTCCATTTTGGCGCTCCCGCTGCCGAGGTTTTCGCCCCAACCTGCTCGCTCCGCCGCTGGTTGGGGCGGCGGCAGGCGGCAGCAGGGGGCAGGCTGGCCAGCGCCCCCTCCGTTTTGGCGCCCTAGGCAGTTGCCTAGTTCGCCTAAATGGAGCTCCGGCCCTGGTCGCAGGCATCCCCAAACTGCGGCCCTCCAGATGTTTTGGACTACAATTCCCATCATCCCTGGCCACTGGTCCTGTTAGCTAGGGATCATGGAAGTTGTAGGCCAAAACATCTGGAGGGCCGCAGTTTGGGGATGCCTGATAGTGGAGCTTTCTCTCTCTCTCTGTGTGTGTGTGCACGTGCAAAAGTTTCCTACCCGTAGTGGGTGCTGGAGACAGGAGAGGAAGGGAAGGAGGAACGGCCAGGGTGGGTGGAGAGACTTTGCTAGGTTTGTCCTTCTGCAAAATGTCATCTGGCGTCATTGGCTTTGGCGTTTGGACAAAGCGGACCTCTTGCCGCCCTGTCTTCCCGCCACCAAATATGCCGAGCACTAGCTCTGGTGGGTGTGCTGGGCATAACAAAGGCTTGCAGTGAAGGAGGGCGGCCGGTCCTTCAAGTAGGCTCTAAAACCAGGCCACGTTCCAGCTTCTGTAGAGTCCCTAGGCAGCAGGACCTGGGAGAGAAGTTATTGCCCGTTTGCAAGGGGGTGGAGATGACGCAGAAGGTGGTCCCCGTTTTCAGAGGCCCCCTCCCACATCGCCCGTTTTCCAAATGGAGATGGGGCCATGTGCATCGCACATGATCCAGCAGGCTCTGAATACTCCTGAATGTACACCTCCCTGTCATTATATAGTCAGCAAAGATCCACTACAGCTTGGAGCTGTAGTAGCTCCCTCCTCTCTAGGCCCGACTGGATCCCTTTCCACCAAACACCTGCACATCACGACAGAGAGGCGTTTAATGGAGGGAGCGCCCTCCCTCCACTCCACAATGGAACCTGCATGTTCAGAGGCAGTCTACCTTAGGCGTGCCGGATTCAAGGGAGCAAGCGGCAGGAGAACTGCTGCCCTCCAGCCCTGCTTCGTGGGCACCTGGCCAGCTCCTGTTGGAAGCAGGACAGCCGGAGGAGGCCGCCATTCCAGCGGGGCTCCCCTCGCATCCTTAAGTGGAACAGTAAAGCTGACTCACAGCTGTAGCCTATTATACTGTTCCGGAGGCTCCTTGTTTTATCTTTGTGATCGCAAACAAACTCTGCCCACTCAAGGGAAAGCCGGTCCGGTGCAAGGCTGGCTTGAGGCAAGCAGGAGGGAAATCAGGAAACACGGCGGAGGCCAGATTCCTTCTACCCACCGCCCTACCGTACTTCCTGTCCGGTGCCCTGCCGTTTGGAATATTCGAAACCCACCACAGCAGGTTGTTTCGTTTTCTTTAGGGAGGGCGTAGAGCTAGCAGCCGGTCGCATGTTCCTGTGCTTCGGACAACATTCAGAAGAGCTGCCAGCTGAGCAGGGAAAAACGCCTTTAACAGTGGCATGAGAATTGCACGTAATAATAACTACTATTATTTATTCAACTTATTTGTTGTTGTTTAGTTGTTCAGTCGTGTCCGACTCTTTGTGACCCCATGGACCAGAGCACGCCAGGCACTCCTGTCTTCCACTGCCTATCTATCTATCTATCTGCCTGTTATTGTTGTTTAGTCATTTAGTCGTGTCCGACTCTTCGTGACCCCATGGACCAGAGCACGCCAGGCACTCCTGTCTTCCACTGCCTCCCGCAGTTTGGTCAGAATCATGTGGGTAGCTTCGAGAACACTGTCCAACCATCTCGTCCTCTGTCATCCCCTTCTCCTTGTGCCTTCCATCTTTCCCAACATCAGGGTCTTTTCCAGGGAGTCTTCTCTTCTCATGAGGTGGTCAAAGTCTTGGAGCCTCAGCTTCAGGATCTGTCCTGCCAGTGAGCACTCAGGGCTGATTTCCTTCAGAATGGAGAGGTTGGATCTTCCTGTAGCCCATGGGACTCTCAAGAGTCTCCTCCAGCACCAGAATTCAAAAGCATCAATTCTTCGGCGATCAGCCTTCTTTATGGTTCAGCTCTCACTTCCATACATCACTACTGGGAAAACCATAGCTTTAACTATACGCACCTTTGTCGGCAAGGTGATGTCTCTACTTTTTAGATGCTGTCCAGGTTTGTCATTGCTTTTCTCCCAAGAAGCAGGTGTCTTTTAATTTCGTGACTGCTAACACCATCTGCAGTGATCATGGAACCCAAGAAAGTAAAATCACTCACTGCCTCCATTTCTTCCCCTTCTATTTGCCAGGAGGTGATGGGACCAGTGGCCATGATCTTAGTTTTTTTGATGTTGAGCTTCAGACCATATTTTGCGCTCTCCTCTTTCATCCTCATTAAAAGGTTCTTTAATTCCTCCTCACTTTCTGCCATCAAGGTTGTGTCATCAGCATATCTGAGGTTGTTGATATTATTCAACTTATACACCACCCTATACCCGGAGGTCTCAGGGTGGTTCACAACAAGACCACAACATATAAAATCAAACCAAAAGCAGTAACCCAATAACACCCCCCAAGCCACATTCCAAAAGGGTGTTGGATGTCAGTCAGGTCAACCAAAGGCCTGGTTAAAAAGGAACGTTTTTGCCTGGCGCCTAAAGGTGTAAAATGAAGGCGCCAGGCAAACTTCTCTGGGGAGAGCATTCCACAGACAGGGAGCCACTGCAGAGAAGGCCCCGTTCTCGTGTTGCCACCGTCCGGACCTCTCGAGGAGATGGCACATGAAGAAGGGCTTCAGAAGATGATCTCAGGGTCCAGGTAGGTTCATATGGGAAGAGGCGGTCCTTGAGGTATTGCGGTCCTGAGCCGTTTAAGGCAGGGGTAGGCAACCTAAGGCCCGTGGGCCAGATGTGGCCCAATCGCCTTCTCAATCCGGCCCGTGGACGTTCCAGAAATCAGCGTGTTTTTACATGAGTAGAAGGTGTCCTTTAAAATGCATCTCTGGGTTATTTGTGGGGCCTGCCTGGTGTTTTTACATGAGTAGAACGTGTGCTTTTATTTAAAATGCATCTCTGGGTTATTTGTGGGGCATAGGAATTCGTTCATTCTCCCCCCCCCCCAAAAAAATAGTCTGGCCCCCCACATGATCTGAGGGATGGTGGACCAGCCCACGGCTGGAAAAGGTTGCTGACCCCTGGTTTAAGGCTTTATAGTTCAAAACCAGTGCTTTGAATTGGGCCCGGAAACTATTTGGTAGCCAGTGCAGTTGGACCAGGATCGGTGTAAAATGCTCAAACCGTCCTGCTCCATTGAGCAACCTGGCCGCTCAATTCTGCACTGGCTGAAGTTTCTGAACCGTCTTCAGAGGCAGCCCTACGTACAACGCATTGCAACAATCTAACATAACTTGTTTAAATTTATATTCCACCTTTCCTCCCGGAGGAGCCCAGGGCGGAGAACGCACAAGGTGATAAAGCCATCAGAATATCTTAAACCTCCATCAGTTCCTCCGTGGCAGGCCAGCTCCATCTGGCCTCTTTTCCTCTCTGCTTTCATCTGGGGGGGCAGCCATTCCATCGGACCGTCTCGGTGGGAGAGATGGGAAGCAGAAGCAAAAAGTTCACTCCATCACTTTCCCAAAAAAGCCCAGGTCCATTTGGCACCTCCTGCCTCTGAACTGCGCCAGCTGTTCATTATAACAACTACTGTTTAAAGAATTGGTGTCTGAGTTTGATTTCTCTCCCCGCCTTCCCTCCTTGACCTTTTCCCCTGGCGTGTTGTGTTTATTTCGACTGTAAGCCTGCAGACAGGGACTATATTAACGGATTCTATGCAAGTCTTTTTGGCTGAAGAGCAGGATACGAATATCAACTCAGTGGCTGCTACGGGCCTTGGAGGGCAGAGAGGGAGAAAATTCCAGGTTGGAGATCAGTTAGGAAAGAGATTGAAAATAAATCTGCAGCCACACTTGGAATACTGTGTGCATTCCTGATCGCTTTATCTCAAAAAAGGATATTGTGGAGCTGAAACAGGTGCAAATGAGAGCAGCCAAAAGGATCAGGGGTCTTGGAGCAATTCCTCTCTTCTCTCTCTCCCCCCCCCCCCGATGAAACACTCTGAGAAGAAAGGACACAGGGGGCAGGGCATGATAGAGGTTTATAAAATGATTCACAGTGTGGAGAAAGAAGGCAGAGAGAAGCTTTTCTTCATTTCTCATTACACTCAAAACTGGGGTTGACCCAATGAAACTTGACCCTGGTTGATTCAGAATAAACAAAAGAAAAGCCCAGCAAGCGATGCAAAGTTAACTCACTGCCCTTGGACTGTTGGAGAAAAACTGTAACGTTTCCTTCTGTTGAGTTTGTAGTTAATGCATGTGTTACTTTAAACCACATGAGTGCACTGTGTGTACAGCAATCTAGCAAGCATTTGTGTGTGGCTCTCTAAGTTAACTCCACTCTTAAAAGCTGAGCCATTTTGCTTATTGTTCTCTCCCAGCTTGTTGAGATAATATGTCTATTGCTGTTGTTGTTTTTCTCTCTCTCATCTCTACCTATCATGTAAATAGTTCCTGCATGAATAAAGCCTTTGAACCCCAGAAACTGGAAGTAATTGTTCCAATCTAATTCACCCAAGCTGCAAGGTCTGCTAACATGGACATGGTGGTAATTCAAAGGGCATGTTTAAAACATTTGGAAATATATTTTTGTCATTGCTTAGCAAGCGAAAGGCCAAAATCTACTTCAGGGGCTCTTCCAGATGCCCTCAGCATTCTTCCTGTTACACTTACACAGTCTTAATTGAGATGTCATCTGATGGGTCCCTCACAGTCCCATGATTCTTGGCTGTAAGGCTGAGGTTTGGTCAGGACAAAGGGAATACGTCAGTCAGAGAGCAAATGGCAAAGATTTTGAATGTGATTTATGATTGCTTGATCCATAATAATAATAATAATAATTTATACCCTGCCCATCTGGCTGGGTTTCCCCAGCCACTCTGGGCGGCTTTCAACAGAACATTAAAATACAATAATCTATGAACACACGCATGCTGTTTAGCATTATAATTGTGTGTTTCCCAGTTGCACTAATGCACATCTTTATTGATGTTACCAATTGTCAGTTGTCATAAAATTGCTTAAATGGTCTGTTGGCTGCAAATAAAGAGATGATGGCCGTGATGATAATAACAGAAGCTTCTCCCTGAGGACTGTGGATTGCTATTTTTTTTAAAAAAAAACAAAATAAATTACCATTGACATCCCTATGCTAACTCGCAGCAGAAGCTACAGACCCAATCCAGTGTCTGAAATTGCTCTGGCAGTTGTTAATCTGAGAGCATTAATATTTACCATTTATACAGTGTTTATAAAAAGGGTTGCCAGCATGAGCCTCCCCCCCCGCCGCCGCCCAGTTCCTGCTTCCTGGCTAGTTTCCCAGGCCCCGAACAGCTGTGTGGGAAGTAATATATTCAGCAGGCAAATGTTTTCCTTGAGCAAGTAAGGGGAGGAGGGACTTCTTCTCCTGTTGAATTTCTGTTTGTCACGGAGCTGTTAGAAACCCCCACATATCGCTTGCAATTGCCAGTCTCCTCGGAGAACCTTTTCGGAATTAGTTATTATCATTGTCTGCCCTTTCCCCTAAGACCCCTAGGAAGGTGACAACCATTAAAATGCAACACTGAGAGTAAGATACTATATCACGCAATATTGAAAACGACTTTAAACAGCTTGCAACTACAAAAAAGGAAGGTGGATCCTTAAAAACCTGCACCATTCACTTCCACAAGACCCATCACATAGTACTCGTAACTTCATGTGTCATTTGCCTTTCCCATCGGAAATTGGCGTTTTTGCATGTATTAAAGATGGTTTAAACGAGGCGGATGGCTTCTTCTTTGGTGATCCCTCATAACCGAGTAAGATTGTCTTCCATAAACACGGTCTTAACAGTGAGTCCGTAAGTGACTGTGGAGGCAAATTCTGGATCCACACATCCTTCCACAGTGGGAACATTGGTTTCCAGGCGAGAGTTGATCATGGTGAGGGTTTGCCAAGCGTGCCTTCCTCTTAGCGCATTTCTCCATTTCGTCGTGAGTTCGAGTGTCTTCAAAACCCACGGCATCTTTGGTAAAGGCTGTTCTCCAACTGGAGCGCTCGCAGGCCACTGTTTCCCAGTTGTCTGTGTTTATACTACATTTTAAAAGATTTGCCTTGAGAGAGTCTTTGAACCCCTTTTGTTGACCACCAGCATTACGCTTTCCATTTTTAAGTTCGGAATAGAGTAGTTGCTTTGGAAGTTGACAATCAGGCATCCGCACAACATGACCAGTCCAACAAAGTTGATATTGAAGAATCATTGCTTTGACACTGGTGATCTTTGCTTCTTCCAGTACACTGGCATTAGTTCGCCTGTCTTCCCAAGTGATGTGCAAATTTTTTTTGGATACACCATTGATGGAATCATTTGAGGAGTTGGAGATGGTGTTTATAAGTGCTCCATGTTTCACAAGCATACAGTAAGGCTGGTAGTACAGTGGTACCTCGGGTTACAGACGCTTCAGGTTACAGACTCCGCTAACGCAGAAATAGTACCTTGGGTTAAGAACTTTGCTTCAGGATGAGAACAGAAATCGTGCGGCGGCAGCGGGAGGCCCAATTAGCTAAAGTGGTGCCTCAGGTTAAGAACAGTTTCAGGTTAAGAACGGACCTCCAGAACAAATTAAGTTCTTAACCTGAGGTTGTTTGTTGTTGTTCAGTCGTTCAGTCGTGTCCGACTCTTCGTGACCCCATGGACCAGAGCACGTCAGGCACGCCTATCCTTCACTGTCTCTCGCAGTTTGGCCAAACTCATGTTAGTAGCTTCGAGAACACTGTCCAACCATCTCATCCTCTGCCGTCCCCTTCTCCTTGTGCCCTCAACCTTTCCCAATATCAGGGTCTTTTCTAGGGAGTCTTCTCTTCTCATGAGGTGGCCAAAGTACTGGAGCCTCATCTTCAGGATCTGTCCTTCTAGTGAGCACGCAGGGCTGATTTCTTTAAGGATGGATAGGTTTGATCTTCTTGCAGTCCATGGGACTCTCAAGAGTCTCCTCCAGCACCATAATTCAAAAGCATCAATTCTTCGGCGATCAGCCTTCTTTATGGTCCAGCTCTCACTTTCGTACATTACAACCTTATAATAGTATAGCTTTTATTTGTTGGAGGATTGGTCGTGGAATCTCCACTAGGTGGCGCAGTAGAATACAAGAGTGTTCTTCACAGAAGGAGAGAGGCTCTCAATCAGCTCTGTGGTGCTTGAGGGTTGATGCCTGCCCCTGCATGCACCGAGCGAGGCGTTGCATCATCCCATGGGTTGAAAACACCCATGAACAAAGGAAGGGCAATAGCTTAGTGGTAGAGCATATCTGCTTTACATGCAGAAGCTCCCAGGTTCAATGCAGGTAGGGCTGGCAGACACTCTTAGTCTGAAACCCGGGAGAGCCTCTGCCAGTCAGAGTGGAGGAGTCAAAGGCGGACATGGAAGCCCCGTTCCCCCTGGTGTCCTTGTGCACATCGTTCTCCCTCCTTGTTCCCTGAGAAAGTAGGGAAAGTCAACCAGGGTTCTTCTACTCATGTTCATCTCAAACAATCAGGGGACCTGTTTAATCAGGAACCCTGGTTGCATGGACATTTCTACTCACATTCAAACAAACCCAGGTAGAGGTCCCCTGTGGGTCTTCCCCACTTGGTATGGGGACTGATTGCAAGGGGTGATGCGCACAGTGATGTTGGGGGACAAGATTTGCGCACCTGACCCTGGTCCACCTCCTTGGTCCGTGGATGCAGGTCAACATCTACCTGAACATGCCTACAAAGTCTTGCAGAATTGCATTGGGTTGGCTGAAACGTCTTCATTGGCTGAAAATCTGTCCCCCGGTCTTGTGAATCTAAGGTTGAAGATCTAAGTAAAAGCAGTAGCAGAAACAGAAAGTTTCCTTTTGGCTGGAATCCACAACACTTTTAGAAGAGCATAAGTCTCATTGAACAGATTGGAATTTATTTCTTTTGAGTAAGCATCCTGTCTACACTGTGGATTTGACTAAGGCTCTGACAACCAGGAATGGTCAAATGTATCCATTTGGGTTTCCCTCCGTTTCTTAATCTTCAGTCTGCCACAGTTCTTCATCAGCCTGTAATTTCTTTTTGAAGTTCTCACGGAATTTCGTCAGCGTTTTAGTGCGGATTTATCTGCATGGACCCATCTTTTTGCAAGCAAATCTCCAAGATGTGACACAGCTTTCATTAAAATAGATGCATTTTAATAATAATAATAATAATAATAATAATAATAATTTATTATTTATACCCCGCCCATCTGGCTGGGTTTCCCCAGCCACTCTGGGTGGCTTTCAACAGAACATTAAAATACAATAATCTATTAAACATTAAAAGCCTCCCTAACCAGGGCTGCCTTCAGATGTCTTCTAAAGGTCTGGTAGTTGTTGTTCTCTTTGACATCTGAAGGGAGGGCGTTCCACAGGGTGGGTGCCACCACCGAGAAGGCCCTCTGCCTGGTTCCCTGTAACTTGGCTTCTCGTAGTGAGGGAACCGCCAGAAGGCCCTCGGTGCTGGACCTCAGTGTCCAGGCAAAATGATGGGGGTGGAGACGCTCCTTCAGGTATACTTCCCCCTATTTTATGCATACTTCTCCCTATTTGGGGGGCACATTGCTTGTTGGGAGAACTACTTTGCAAAATTTGGAAAACTGGAGAAAGCATGTTGCCTTGCATATTCTTTCAGCAGGTGTGAATTTCCTCTCAAAGCAAATTCCTTCCGCATCCCTGATTCCTACACAGGGTTAGCTGAATTTCCTCAGGGAACTTGGGTACCATCCATCTCCCAGCTTGACATCCCTGTGAATTCTCTGGTGCCGACAATAACCACGGACTCCCACAGAAGGCAAACTGATTCAGCCTTGGTGTGTTCCGGGAAAACCATTTCTGCCAAGCCATTAATTGACAGGATTACTTGGGTGTAAATGGCCTTGTGCGATTTGTGGCTGAGGAAAATTATAGCTCGTGGTGGCCTGGCGACAGGATCGTTGCCCTCAAATGGGGCCTTGACTTATCTCCAGGAGTCAAGGAGTTGCTCCTGTAACATCGTAAATTAGTTGTTGTGGAGACCTGTGTGTGATGCCACCATAAAGCAGCTGAGCTGAAGGATAATGCGGCAGAAATAACTCATCCCCTGAGGGAACACAAGCAAGGGAGACTCTTTGGATTAATGGAGGCAGAGGGGCGGCTGGGGGGGGGAGAACAGGAATATATATGGAGGAAGACTATTATTAGGCAGTTAAGAACATGCCTTACACCACGTCAGATCATTGTTCCACCTCCATTCTCCCATGCCCTCCTCCTTACATTGTGTGGGACATCTAAGGGTTGTTCCTTGGCAAGCAGGACTCACTGTCTAGAGCTAATAGCAAGCCATACTGGGATTGGCTGCACGAAGGACCTACCTATTGGCAATGTGCTGAGTGGCATTGCCAGTTTGCAGGGACAATTCGCATTCACACCATGTCTGTGAATGAACGTTTTCCAGCTCCAGGCGGTTGCGAACATAATTTCGTTTTTCTGAGCTTTCCACAAATAGCATTGCGCTGCTTTTGTGGTGTTCTAGATTTCAGGGGGGAACCCCTAAACCCTAGAAATGAAAAAAAAGGAGTAGGATTTGGATTATTTTGAGTATTGAAGGGAAGACTGCAGGCTAGTGGGAAAATAACAGGCAAAGCTTTCTTTCCAGGACAGGGCTTCACCTGGGATAGAGTTGTTAACATGACAAAAGGTGTCAATGGCTCATCTGAGAGGAATTTGGGGCCTGGGCAGATGGGAGATTGCCAGGGTAACTGGGTGCGAAGTGACAGGAAAAGAGAGTCTTTAGCAAGGTGTGCTGGGGAGAAGAAGAAGGAAGAAGAAAGACTGGGATCCATCTTGGGCAGGCTGGCTGAAGGCTGGCTGGGAGAGATGCTTTGGACTCCAGGGCTGCCCTGCTGTGGGGGAAAAGTCCTAATAGGACCAAGACCTGGACTTCCTCCATGCAGTCTGAAGGTGTAAATATGTGGATAGATTATCCGCCGCATCTTCAATTCTCCAAGGGAGCATAAATCCTGGGACCCCCTGGAATCCTGCTACTACCTGGCAGAGAGTCAGTGTGGCGCCCAAGTTCTGTCACAGTACAGGGTAACTGGGTGCGAAGTGACAGGAAAAGAGAGTCTTTAGCAAGGTGTGCTAGGGAGAAGAAGGAAGAGGAAAGACTGGAATCCATCTTGGGCAGGTTGGCTGAAGGCTGGCTGCGAGAGATGCTTTAATGGCTGCTGTTGAATGGCTTTCAGCTTGGTCTTCTCATGGCTGCTTCTGGGTCTTGCTATACATACGAACATCAGAAGAACCAGTGGCCCATTCCACGCATCCTCCTATTTTCACAGCGGCCAGCCAGACGCCCGGAGGGAGCCCCCAAGCTGAGCCTGAGCACAACAGCAACAATCTTGGCCACTTTGCAAGGCTTTTATCTTTGTACAGTAATGCGGGACAGAAATATTTTACCTAAGAAGGTAGAATCGCTTTTGCCCCTTGAGCTGTAGCGAAAATCTCTATAGAGGACAACTTTTTTTATATATATAAAGGACTGCTTGACTTTGATAGTTCATCTAAACATACAAATTGTTAAAGGGATCAGTCTGTGATGTATAATAGTAATTTTATATGACGGAATTTTAAGCTATGATTTTAGACCGATTAGGATTTTGTTTAGAGTATGTTTTAACTAAACCAATCACATTTTACTGTTGTTCAATTTAGTTATTCTGTCGTGATGGTAGATGTACGAAGTATGGTGTATGAAGCATTTTATTGTTTTATTGTTTTGAAATGGGCCTATGGCCGTAATAAACTAACTATACTATATATATAAAGGTGACAGCCTTAAAGAACAAGCTTAGAATAAATGGAAAACTAATTATATACACCCCCAAATACTGCAAGCCGTGCTAACTTTCTAAAAGCAGACTCCAAAACATTCCGCTGAGCTTGGCCAGTGATTACAAAGGAGACAGCTGCCTTGAAAAGATGAACAATCACGAACTAGGGGGGCAGCGTTGGGAAAAGAGAATGACCTTGATTTATTTTTATTTAACAACCCTCTGCATTTTGGTTAGCGGCGGTGTTAGCTCAGGTCAGACTTTTGCTGTTTTCGGGTGGAATTTCGTCACTCACCGGCAAATTCAGGTAACACAATTAAAGCTGATTGCACTGTCTTCCCAGAATTGGACGTTTTTCAACCAGGAAAGTGACAGGAAAGTGTGATATAACGTTTGCTTGACACAACATCGTATGGCCTCTCGTAAGAACAGAAGGCGTTGCTGCTGGATCAGGCCAGTTGCCCATCAAGTCCATTTTCCGGTTCTCAAAGAGGCCAACCAGATTTCTGTGGGAATCTCTCTAGCACAGGGGTAGGCAACCTAAGGCCCGTGGGCCGGATGTGGCCCAATCGCCTTCGCAATCCGGCCTGCGGACGGTCCGGGAATCAGCATGTTTTTACATGAGTAGAATGTGTCCTTTTATTTAAAATGCATCTCTGGGTTATTTGTGGGGCATAGGAATTTGTTCATTTCCCCCCCAAAAAAATATATTCCGGCCCACCACATGGTCTGAGGGATGGTGGACCGGCCCACGGCTGTGAAAGGTTGCTGACCCCTGCTCTAGCAACACATGAGAACAACAGCACTCTCCCCTTCTGCGGTTACCAGCAACCGGCATTCAGAGGCAGGTTGCCTCTGACGGCAGAAGCAGAACATAGCCCTGTAAATAAATCAGAACGCATGCTCAATAAACAGAGGATGTTGTCAAAGGCCGCCTCCAGAAAGTTAGCATTTTGTAGGAGGGGTTCAAAGAAGTGCAAAGAAGTTTGCAAAATTTACAGCGGATTGAAATGTGCTCTGTTACTCCGGGGCAACAAATCCTCTTGACATAGCAATGGACGTTTTGCTGTTGGGAAAGTGACAGAGAAATGCATGGGAGGAATGTGTGATATGCAAATTATGAACACAGATGCATGAACACAGTGCAAGGAAAATCAGGATGAATGCTCCTTATTGTATAACCTCTATGCAAGCAAATCCGAACAAATGTCTAATAAAGAGCAGGCAGAGTATGAGCTCTGCTAACCTTAGGTCCAAAGAGTTACTATTGGTATATAAACGCTGGTGTTGTTGTTGTCTAAACCACTGAGCCTCTTGGGCTTGCCGATCAGAAGGTCGGCGGTTCGAATCCCCGTGACGGAGCGAGCTCCTATTGCTCTGTCCCAGCTCCTGCCAACCTAGCAGTTTGAAAGCATACCAGTGTGAGTAGATAAATAGGTACCGCTGTGGCGGGAAGGTAAAAGGCATTTCCGTGCGCTCTGGTTTCCATCATGGTCCTCCGTGCACCAGTAGCGGTTTAGTCCTGCTGGCCACATGACCCGGAAAACTCTCTGTGGACAAACGCCGGCTCCCTCGGCCTGAAAGTGAGATGAGCGCCGCAACCCCAGAGTCGCCTTTGACAGGACTTAAGGTAAAGGTACCCCTGAACATTAGGTCCAGTCGCAGATGACTCTGGGGTTGCGCACTCATCTCGCTCTATAGGCCGAGGAGCCGGCGTTTGTCTACAGACAGTTTCCGGGTCATGTGGCAAGCATGACAAAGCCGCTTCTGGCGAACCAGAGCAGCGCACGGAAACGCCGTTTACCTTCCCGCTGCAGCGGTATCTAATTATCTACTTGCACTTTGTCGTGCTTTCGAACTGCTAGGTTGGCAGGAGCTGGGACTGAGCAGCGGGAGCTCACCCCGTCACGGGGATTCGAACTGCTCCTTCCGATCGGCAAGTCCTAAGCTCTGTGGTTTAGACCACAGCACCACCCGTGTCCATGTACCTTTACCTTAGGTAAAGGTAAAGGGACCCCTGACCATCAGGTCCAGTCGTGTCCGACTCTGGGGTTGCGTGCTCATCTCGCTCTATAGGCCGAGGGAGCCGGCGTTTGTCCGAAGACAGCCTCCGGGTCATGTGGCCAGCATGACAAAGCTGCTTCTGGCGAACCAGAGCAGCGCACGGAAACGCTGTTTACCTTCCCGCTGGAGCGGTCCCTATTTATCTACTTGCACTTTAACGTGCTTTCGAACTGCTAGGTGGGCAGGAGCTGGGACCGAACAACGGGAGCTCACCCCGTCGCAGGGATTCGAACCGCTGACCTTCTGATCAGCAAGCCTGTGGTTTAACCCTACCTTATTGGTATGTAAAGTCCTGAATGGCTTTGGACCAGTTTACCTGCCGGGTTGCCTTGCCCCATTTGATCCCTTCGATCTACAGAACGGGCATTGCCCTAGGTGCCACATTCCACATTTGTAATCAATCAATCATTTAGTGTGGCAGCCCTAGGTGTCTTCGCTGTGCTCTTTTAGGCACCTGCTAAGAACATTTTTGTTTAGGCAAGCCTAGCCAGGCATGTGGATGTTGACGTGTTTTTGCCTTCTTTTGCTGTTAATTTTAATGATGTTTTGCATGTTTCAAATGGTTTTAATCTTCTTCTTTTTTTAAAATGATAATTGTAACATTCTTTGTAAACCGCTTGGGGTTTTCCTCCAAGCAACTGGTACATATAAATTTTGTCGCACGAACACAGCTTTGTGCAAGCAAATCAGGATGAACAGGTAGTCTGTGGGGAGGTCCGATGATGTACAACAGTGACCCAAAGTCATCATTCACGGTGAGATTGGATGGTGGGTTAGACAGGATGCGTCAAGGTGTTTCTTTGGAAATGCCGGTTCTACCAGAGGAAGCCATGTACTTTTTTTTTTTAAAAAAAGCTCCTTGCTGCTTTGGCCTGAAGGATGGGTAGGGCATTACCTATGTGAAGAGTGAAAGAAATCCTCCTCACTTTTTTGTTTTTTTCAAAAAGAGATCTATTTAAAAACAAACAAATTAAGTGGAATGATTGTTGGCGAACAGGCTGACATTTGCTTTCATCTTCACCTGGTTCAGCTGGATTTTTTTTTTACTTTTTAAAGCTAAATAATTTTGAAGTGGAAAAAGCTCCACCCTCTGCTTTCTACGCTAGGCATTATTTGCTGGATCACCTACATGGGGTATTCCATCCCTCCTTCATGGAGCTGTGTGTGTGTATATCTGTCTATCTATCTGTCTATCTATCTATCTATCTATCTATCTATCTATCTATCTATCTATCTATCTATCTATCTATCTATCTATATCTATCTACACCTCAGGTTACAAATACCTCAGGTTACAAACACTTGGCGTTACATACTCTCCTAACCCGGAAGTAGTACCTCGAGTTAAGAACTTTACCTCAGGATGAGAACAGAAATGGCGCGCCGGTGGCACAGCGGCAGCGGAAAGCCCCATTAGCTAAAGTGGAACCACAGGATAAGAATGGTTTCAGGTTAAGAACGGACCTCCGGAATGAATTAAGTTCGTAACCAGAGGTGCCACTGTATATAGTGCTTTTTATGGGAGGATGCAGGGGTACGCATACCCCTAAACATTTTGTGAATCTTTGTACTTTTGTCCATTTACTGCACTTAGTTTTCCCAATTTGAACCATAAAATGGTGATCTTCTTGAGCCAAAATGAGAGTACCCCTTAAACATTTTTAAGGAAAAAAAGCACTATATACATATGCATATGCGTGTGTGTGTGTGTGTGTGTGTGTGTGTGTGTAATTATTAAATTTTCTGTTTTACAATTTAGAATACTCATTTAAACATCCTTCAAGTATCACTGACTTCCTTCTCTTTCCATGGTTCATTTTGCATATCATAAATCCCTGCATATTTTACATAAACTAAGCCATTCAGTATTTCATCCATCCATCAAAACTTATTTACACTGTTGGATTTATATTAATGCTGCCAACGTTTTCAAGTGTACACAATTCCCCGCATATATTCAATAAACATTTTCCAATCTTCTCTAAATGCACGTTCTTCTTGTTCTCTTATTCTATATGTTAAGTCCACAAACTGCGCATATTCCATCAGCTTAAGTTGCCATTCTTCTTTAGTTGGGACCTCGCTCGTTTTCCATTTTTGGGCTAACAAAACACGGACCGCAGTAGTGGCATACATAAATAACCTTTTTTGACACCTGGGAATTTCCGACTGAATTATCCCCAACAAAAATGACTCTTTTTTTGAAAAGTACTTTAAAACATTTTTTTCAATTCATTATGGATCATTTCCCAATACTCTTTTACCCTTTTACAGGTCCACCACATATGAAAGAAAGTTCCCAATGAGGTTGAGGGAACATGGAGATGTATTTATCATCATAGGAAGCTGGCAAGGCAGCCATCCTGATGCCCTTCAGACGCTGTTGCACTACAATTCCCATCACCCCTTGGCTTATTAAAGAGACATTAACCTGGTCTCCCAGGTCCTAGTCCAGCACCCTAACCACTATACTCATGTGCCTCCTCACATGAGATAAAATGCACAAGGCATTTGCGAAAACATGTTTCCTGCTTGGCAAGACGGCACGCTGCGAGAAATTCACACTCAGCTGCAGATGAGTTTTCGCGAGGGCGTAAAAAATAATAATAAATCTATTGCAAATTCATGCGGAGCACCAGAGAGTGCAGAATGTGAAAGAAATCGAGGTTGGCAGAGTTGCCCATCCTAAGCTTGCGATATGCAAGAGTTTGCATTCACCGGTGTTTGGTGCCGTCACAAAATTGTGGCTTTTCCGGTTCCAGAATACGGTGGGCGGAGGCCGTCCTTCTCAGACTTGCAACCGCTTGGTGATCCTAGCCTTTTGCAAGGCGGTGTGAAAAATAGGACTGGAGCAGCTCTGGCAAGAGAGAAATCGCTATTGAGCAAGGCCTAGATTTGTGGGTGTAGCAGGAGGCTCCTCTATGCTTGGAGCTTGCATATTTTCAGGAGGAATTCTCCTTCATCCCAGCCACGCCCAGCTTTGAAGCAAGGCGGGGGGGGGAGGATTTGCAGAGTTGCCACCCTCCTACCTGGCCAGCCGCACCTTCCTTGCACCTGGAGGGGCTGCAGGCACCCTCAAAAGAACCTGTTCCAGCACTTGCCAAGCCGGTTTGGGCATTGGGAAGAGCTTGGCTGAGGTGAGGCGGTGGGGGGGGGGGAGAGAGAGAGAGAGAGAGAGAGAGAGAGAAGAGAGGTGGTTTTATGGCTCCCTTGCCCAAAGCGATGATGAGTCAGGCCAGGTAACTTACAGAGTGTCAGGCCGACCTGTTCTGTGTCTTGTTTCCAAGCTGGCCGGGGAAGGCTCTGCTCTGAGCTGCCAGGGATTAACTTTGCTTAAGCTAACACCAGCCTGCATCCTAGAAGGCGTGCACCTGTGGCTGTGTGGTCAAAGGAGGTGTGTGGTTTACAGGCTGTTAATGATCCGTCCGAGAGCCAACAAGCCGCCACATCATCCGTGGGTCAAAGCGCTTGGTGTCTTCCGAGTGAAAATTCTTTTTTTTTTTTGGTGATAATTTTTATTAGATTTTGCACAGAACACAAAATTAAACACAAATATATTACAAATTGTCATTTCTCCATCTGATTTAACATATTATTTTCTTTCTCTTTTTCTCCCAGATGGTCTTAAAATTCAAACAGAAGAAAACGTAACTATAACAACCATGTCCACCTCCTCCCACCACCCCTCTCCCCCAACCCTCCCCAACACAAAAACAACATCAACAAAGAAGTGTGACTAGCCCAAGGTCACCCAGAAGCTGCATGTGGAGGAGCGGAGACACGAACCCGGTTCACCAGAGTATGAGTCTACCTCTCTTAACCACTACACCACACTGGCTCTGAAGAAAGATGGTCTCTCTCCCAGCCAGCCTTCAGCCAGCCTTCAGCCATCCTGCCCAAGATGGATCTCTGTAGGGACAGCTGGAGCAGACCAAGTGCAAAGTCTCACCTGTAGCATGGGATGAGGGAGATGTTTTCATGGGCCTCCAGAGAGCTGCTGTCAGTCCAACTCAGTGGACCTTGTTAACCTACAAGTAAGGTTAATAATGAGTAAGGTTAGGGCATGTGGGTGGTGCTGTGGTCTAAACCACTGAGCCTAGGGCTTGCAGATTTGAAGGTCGGCGGTTTGAATCCCTGCAACGGGTTGAGCTCCCGTTGCTCTGTCTCAACTCCTGCCAACCTAGCAGTTCGAAAGCACATCAAAGTGCAAGCAGATAAATAGGTACCACTCCGGCGGGAAGGTAAACGACGTTTCCATGCGCTGCTCTGGTTTTGCCAGAAGTGGCTTAGTCTTACTTACTTTTCCTTTATTCGACCGATAGTCAGAAAAACATTTATCAATAAAAACATCAAAAAGATACACAAGTAAAAACAAAACAAAACACGGGCAGCATTATTAACATTATACAGGTAAACCCACATCGAGGCATTTGATTTTACGCTTCCGACACTTAAGCGCCAGGAAGAGGAATTTAGCCAAGCAGCTTAGTCATGCTGGCCACATGACCAGAAAAAACTGTCTGCAGACAAACGCCGGCTCCCTCGGTCAGTAAAGCGAGATGAGCGCCGCAACCCCAGAGTCGTTCACGACTGGACTTAACTGTCAGGGGTCCTTTACCTTTACCTTTTTTAAGGTTAATATGGCAAGGTTAATATCTCTGACAATTGGCCGTGCTGGCTGGGGCTGATGGCAGCTGGAGTTCACCAACATCTGGACAGCACGCAACCTGTACTCATGAATGAATGAATAAATAAATGAATGAATGAATGAATGCCTTGCCACTCCTACGGTGTCCCCACACCTTCTGCACCACCCAAAATGCGTTTCCTCCTGCCATGTAGACAATAGGCGCACCGCACATGCTTCCCGTTCCCACCCCTCCTGTTTCAGCCACACCAAAACCTTCTCTTCCCCTTCTTTTCTTCTCTTCTCAGGCTAATCCTCCTGCCCCAGTCCAAACATGCCTCGGATGATCTCCCGGCTTAAGTGCCCATCGATCACGTTCTTTCTGTACGTGCTTCCCCTACGCAAACGGAACGGGTGCCAGCACAGCGGAAGCCGGTTCGCCAAACTGGCTTCGCTGGGCGAGCAGAGAGGGCTTGCCTGTTGGGAAAGTAGAGGGAGAAATCTGTTTTGGTTTGATTTCATAGAATCGTGGAATTGGAAGGGAATTCAAGGGTCGTCTCTAAGCAATGCAGGAATCTCAACTAAAGCAACTCAACTGAAGATTTAAGGCAGTGATGGCTAAACTTGACACTCCAGATGTTTTAGAACTACAACTCCCATCATCCCTAGCTAACAGGATCAGTGGTCAGGGATGATGGGAGTTGTAGTCCCAAAACATCTGGAGTGTCAAGGTTAGCCATCACTGATTTAAGGTGACCCTCTCTAACTCACCTTTTTAAAAACGTTATGCAAGCCGTAACATAGCCACCCATTCTCTGAATATTGGGGGGATACTGAGGGCCTGATAGCATGGCTTGGAGGGCCACACTTGGCTCCTGGACCTCCAGACTTGTGAGAAATATTCTCAGCACCTTGAGAGACTTCCCTCCCGGAAAACAGACCATCATCCACCTGGTCTGAGTGCTCCATGCCAAACTCCCGGAAACGTTGGTATTTGTTTTAGCCACCTGGCTTTGCCGTGCACTATCAAACTTTCACTTAGACATGTTCCGGCAGCTTTCTCTTTCTCTCCCCACCCACCCTGAAGCTGGCAGAGCAGATGAGGAGCTCCCTCTTGCCGCTTGCTGGTTTGGACAAACATCGCTATCACCAACCGCCTCCCATGCAGACAGAGAGCCCTGTTGGGTCAGACCAAAACAACCATCTGGAGTGGTCATAAAAGAGGTGCAGTCCTGTGGATTGTCACACCTCTACCTGGAGTCCATGACGGAGAATCAAGCTAGAACTGCAATCTCCCGGAGATTGAGCAATATTGCCAGACAAGAGGACATAGCTCAAGTGAAACCAGGGGACCAGTTCCTAGGGGACCAGATATATCAAATGATACCAGCCCCCTATTTCGTGGAAATACACTATGTGGAATACCGCAGACTTCTTACAGCGGCTAGACTAAACGCCCTTGATTCCGCGGTATTGTGGGGAAGGTACAAGGGAGTTCCATATGCCCAGAGAACCTGTCACTGTACTATGGGCGTGGTTGAGTCTACCGAACATATCCTTCTGTCTTGTCCTCTCTATGTAGAACTTAGGCAAAATCTTATAACTCCACTTTTACGTCAATCTAGCTTTCTACCCAGAGAAAGACAGGTTTTACATTTACTGAATAATATTACTAGAAATACAGCCTCCCTGGTGGATAAATTTCTTTTTTTAGCTTCTAAGCGTCGCAAGATTTTAATTGATTATATCAATACAGGGCTATTTGTTTAGTTCCATTCTATTGTGGATTATGTTTCCTTTTTTCAAAGTGCTCTCAGATGCTTTTAATTCTGTACAAATGTATTCTTCTGACTGACGGTCGAATAAAAGAATGATGATGATGATGAACCATCTGAAGTCCAGATGGAGTGCTGTGCTTTGTGTCAGCTGTGTGGGGCAGGATGGCGAGCTTCGGAGTCCCACAGAAAGCTCTTGCGCTGAACTCAAAGTTGAGTTGGGGTGGCCCGAATGCATGGGCATAGCCAAGGGAGGGGCAGGGGGAAGAGCAGCCCCCCATAAATCAATACAAATCTGAGGTTCTGTACCCCTAACAAAAGCCTTCCTCCCCCCAACAAAAATCCTGGCTATGCTCATGTCCAAACATGATTGCCATCGGGGGTTCCAACTTGAATAAAATATTGAGGGGGGCAGGTAAGCCCCGCCCTGCATAATTGATCACATGACGCAGTGCATGCACACCATTTGAATGGCAATGCCCATCAACTTGGGGGGGACCCCCTCAAATATTTTACGGGGGGGAGCAAAGGGACCTTGGCCTCCTATGATGGTCATATAGGGCAGTGTTCCCCAACCTTGGGCCTCCAGCTGTTTTTGGACTATAATAATAATAATAATTTATTATTTATACCCCGCCCATCGGGCTGGGTTTCCCCAGCCACTCTGGGCGGCTTTCAACAGAACATTAAAATACAGTAATCTATAAAACATTAAAAGCCTCCCTAAACAGGGCTGCCTTCAGATGTCTTCTAAAGGTCTGATAGTTGTTTTTCTCTTTGACATCTGAAGGGAGGGCGTTCCACAGGGCGGGCGCCACTACCGAGAAGGCCCTCTGCCTGGTTCCCTGTAACTTGGCTTCTCGTAGTGAGGGAACCGCCAGAAGGCCCTCGGCGCTGGATCTCAGTGTCCGGGCTGAACGATGGGGGTGGAGACGCTCCTTCAGGTATACAGGACCGAGGCCGTTTAGGGCAGTGTTTCCCAACCTAATCTAGGCAACGGAACACCTACCTTAGGGAAAAAATCTCGCGGCACAGCACCCACAGCGCGCGGATTTTTTTCCATGGGGGGGGCCAGCACAGTTTTTTTTCGGGCCTCCGAGGCCCAGCGCGGCTTCTTCCCGCGCTGGGGAGGCCCGGCGGGGCTTTTCCCCGCGTCGGAGAGGCCCGGCGGAGCTTCTGCTCACGCCGGGAGGACCCCGGCACAACTTTTTTTTCCGGGCCTCCGAGGCCCAGCGCGGCTTCTTCCCGCGCTGGGGAGGCCCGGCGGGGCTTTTCCCCGCATCGGAGAGGCCCGGGGGAGCTTCGGCTTTCCCCCGCGGCACAGCAGCCGGTGTCTCGCGGCACACTAGTGTGCCGCGGAACACCGGTTGGGAAACGCTGGTTTAGGGCTTTAAAGGTCAGCACCAACACTTTGAATTGTGCTCGGAAACGTACTGGGAGCCAGTGTAGGTCTTTCAAGACCGGTGTTATGTGGTCTCGGCGGCCGCTCCCAGTCACCAGTCTAGCTGCCGCATTCTGGATTAATTGCAGTTTCCGGGTCACCTTCAAAGGTAGCCCCACGTAGAGCGCATTGCAGTAGTCCAAGCGGGAGATAACTAGAGCATGCACCACTCTGGAGAGACAGTCCGCGGGCAGGTAGGGTCTCAGCCTGCGTACCAGATGGAGCTGGTAGACAGCTGCCCTGGATACAGAATTAATCTGCGCCTCCATGGACAGCTGTGAGTCCAAAATGACTCCCAGGCTGCGCACCTGGTCCTTCAGGGGCACAGTTACCCCATTCAGGACCAGGGAGTCCTCCACAGGGACTACAACTCCCATCATCCCTTGCTAGCAAGGCCAGTGGTTAGGGCTGATGGGAATTGTAGTCTGAAAACAGCTGCAGGCCCAAGGTTGGGGAACACTGATATAGGGCACCCTGTTGCCATGGGGTAGTTTGTAGTGCAATTAAACATAACAGTGTAAGAAGATCCTGGTGGATCGGGCCCCCGGCCCCCGATGTTCAGCATCTCTTTCCTCACAGGGGCCAGTCTGATGCCTCCAGGAAGCCCCCAGGGAGGGCTGGAAGGCAGCAATGCTACCCAGCCATCCCATGGAACTGAATGTTGGAAGATGTAGGGCAGTGGAAAGGAGGGACTTGTTCACATAGTCTTGCTGCGGGGAACTTATGGTCCTCAAGTTGTCACCAGACTGCAAGCTCCATCAGTCCCAGCCAGCACGGTCAATGGCCAGGGGAGATGGGAGTCCAAACGTTCTCCACACCCGTAGTTGGCATCTGTCTGTCTCGAGAGACAATGGAGTGCGCCTCCAGGGGTGAAGTCAAACTGTTGTGTTAGCCGCAGCAAAGTGACCTCCCTGGGGCACAAGCCTGGGCACTGTACTGGGGCACACGGGGCACAAGCCAGTGTGGTGTAGTGGTTAAGAGCGGTAGTCTCGTAATCTGGTGAACCGGGTTCGCGTCTCCGCTCCTCCACATGCAGCTGCTGGGTGACCTTGGGCTAGTCACACTTCTCTGAAGTCTCTCAGCCCCACTCACCTCACAGAGGGTTTGTTGTGGGGGAGGAAGGGAAAGGAGAATGTTAGCCGCTTTGAGACTCCTTCGGGGAGTGATAAAGCGGGATATCAAATCCAAACTCTTCTTCTTTTTCTTATATACCGGTAGAGGTTCTGAGCTGCCCAGACAACCTCACTCTCTCTCGGCCTCGCTGATGTGGTCCATAGGAAAGCAGAGCAAGATGTCTGGCACCAGCTGAGCTGCAGGAGTTGCCGGAAGGAGGCATTCAAGGCGCCATCCAACCATCTTAAAATAAAATTATTATTATTATTATTATTATTATTATTATTATTTATACCCCACCCATCTGACTAGGTTTCCCTAGCCACTCTGGGCGGATCACAGCATACAGTATATCAAAACCTTAGGGACTCCACTCTGGGTGTAGCACATAGTTTAACTATGGAACTCGCTGCCACAAGATGTAGGGATGGCCACCTGCTGGGGTGACTTTAGAAGAGGGATAGACAAATTCATAGAGGATAAGATAATTGTTGGCTACTAAGCCTCGATGGCTTTGTTCCACCTACACTGGATAGGTGCCACAGGTTGCGTGCTGAAGAAAAGATGACAAAGGAATACACTTAATTATTATTGGTTGGTTTTGATATAAGTAAAAGGTAAAAGGGACCCAGGTGGCGCTGTGGGTTAAACCACAGAGCCTAGGGCTTGCTGATCAGAAGGTCGGCGGTTCGAATCCCTGCGACGGGGTGAGCTCCCGTTGCTCGGTCCCTGCTCCTGCCCACCTAGCAGTTCGAAAGCACGTAAAAATGCAAGTAGATAAATAGGAACCGCTCTGGCGGGAAGGTAAACAGCGTTTCTGTGTGCTGCTCTGGTTCGCCAGAAGCGGCTTTGTCATGCTGGCCACATGACCCAGAAGCTGTACACCGGCTCTCGGCCAATAAAGCGAGATGAGCGCCGCAACCCCAGAGTCGGACACGACTGGACCTAATGGTCAGGGGTCGCTTTACCTTTACCTAAAAGGTAAAAGGGACGTGGGTGGTGCTGTGGTCTAAACCACCGAGCCTCTTGGGCTTGTCGATTTGAAGGTCGGTGGTTCAAGCTTCTGCCAACCTAGCAGTTCGAAAGCACGCCAGTGCAAGCAGATAAATAGGTACCGCTCCAGTGGGAAGGTAAACGGCATTTCTGTGCGCTCTGGTTTCCGTCACGGTGTCCCGTTGCGCCAGAAGCGGTTTAGTCCTGCTGGCCACATGACCCGGAAAGCTGTCTGTGGACAAACGCCGGCTCCCTCGGCCTGAAAGCGAGATGAGCGCTGCAACCCCATAGTCGCCTTTGACAGGACTTAACCGTCCAGGAGTCCTTTACCTTTTTCATATAAGTCATTAGAACTGTAAACAGAAAATATACGAATGGAACGTTTGTGGAGAAGGTTCCAATCTGGTTTGTGAAGCAAAGATGCTGTTGGAAGGCTCTGCATGACTGAAAGAACCTGGGGGAGGGAGGGGAGCTCTCATTGTGCCCTATCAATAGGGCCCTAACAGAATAACAAAGCAACCCCACCCTGCAGAAACAAAAGGATTTCCCCCCCCTCCGGAACACGCACCTGGAAAGCCAACAGACCTAGGCCTTTGATTTCCAGCCGTACAGACATTTGAGCGCTTTCCCACTGGGGCAGATCAGGTTCCAGCTGCCGTTCTGCCTTGGCTGCGAAACTTTTTCAAACGAAAACCAGTCCAATTTGGGTTGTCTGTTCTGCAAACTATACCCAACTCAATAAGCAACCCTGAAGATTGTGTAACATTTTTATTAGCTGATGCCAATCCTCAGATTTCTCATGGGGCAGCGGTTTACGTGATGAAGGCTATGAAAGCCAGGGAAAGATTTTTGGTCGACAGTGATAAGGTCCCTTTTTCGTCTCCATAATCTGTCTACAATGTATCTTTTTTTATCGTACGAAGCCATTGTTAAAGCTACATGTAATAAATTTTAATACTATTATGTAGATACATGTGTAAAGGCTTAGTCCTCAGAATAAACTTTATTCTGTTCTGTTCTGGGTTGTCTGGATCTTTCTGGTGGGGGTGGGTAATGTGGGTCGTACCATACATATAAAGCACTCTTATGCTACTCAGAACCATCCTGGCTCCCCCCAAAGAATGCTGGGAACTGTAGTTTGTTCCACTCTGCCACCTCGACCGTTTGGGCTGCACTTTCCGGAGCTTTTCCTGAAGCAGAATACTTCTCCCAAGCCTTATTTCAGAAGGGGTGGGGGTGGAATATGAGGGCACCAAGGAAGGTCTCCGTGAACACATGCCTGCCCATGGGCATCACATTGGCAACCCCTGTAAAGTGAGAGTGGGGAGGCCACAGTTGTGGAATTCGCATCCAGAACCTGCCTTGCGGTGCAGACTTCTGTCCAGACTACCCTCACCTTGATCTGAACAGGAAGAAGAAGAAGAAAAGAAGAGTTTGGATTTGATATCCCGCTTTATCACTACCCGAAGGAGTTTCCAAGCGGCTCACATTCTCCTTTCCCTCCCTCCCCCACAACAAACACTCTGTGAGGTGAGTGGGGCTGAGAGACTTCAGAAAAGTGTGACTAGCCCAAGGTCACCCAACAGCTGCATGTGGAGGAGCGGAGATGCAAACCCGTTTCACCAGATTACGAGTCTACCGCTCCTAACCACTACACCACACTGGCTCTCAATTTGTCCTCAAATGGAAGGAACACCTGCATGCAAATCTCCCTCAAATTCAAGTTTCTTGAGGACTAACCCACTTCTGCGGCTCACCGTTTTGCACATCCAAAACGTCACTTGAGAAAACCCAGCAAGGAAGTTGCCGGCGTTTGGACACGTTTACGGTTCTGGTGGCAAGCTTCTCCAAGAAACATCAGACTTAAACCCTCGCCGTCCCTCTCCCTCCTCAGAGCCAGTTTTTTTCAAAACAGATGGTCTGGCTTTGTGAAAGTCGGGAGCAGCCGAACGAAAGGACTTCATTCTCCCTCCTTATTCTCATTTGTCTGCTTTCCTGCCCAAATGGAAACAGAGCAAACTTGGCAGAGCTCAATGCAGACAGAAATCGAGTTTGCGCGTCATATTTCCTGCTCTTGGGAGCACTGCCTTTTCAGCGAGGTGTGTGCTTTATGGAGAAAAGGGATATGCACACCCACCCCATTGTGTACCCACAACCTTCCGCCTTCCTTTTGGTGAATTGGACTAAAGGCCTCTCCTTTTTTATGGACCAAACGGAACTCAGCAACATGTTCAAATGCTCTAGGCAGGCACGAGAGGTGGGGCTGTGTGTGATTCGATCCAGTTTGCATTGAAAGGCAAACCTGACTACGCTAAATTGTACTTCCCGAAACAATACACAAACCCAAACACAGCTTTTGCCTTTATCTGAATTCTGCAGTGCAGTTCTCTAGCCATGTCGCGTGTGCACAAGTGTGGAAAAGTGTGCACAGAAATGCAGCATAGCTGTCAACTTTCGGATTTGAAAATAAGGGATTATCCCAAACTTTCGGATTTGAAAATAAGGGATGCCACAAGGGCGGTGCAATGGCACCAAGTAGCCTCGCCACCCTGCGCTCCAGAGGCTGCGCGCGAACGGGTGAGCAAAAGAGCGAGCGCGTAGAAGGCAGGCTGTCTGTCTGGTTGGGCATGAGGGTCTGGCTGCACAAGGCATGCAAGCTCCACCCCCAGTCAGTCTCAGACTCCTTATTGGCAGCCAAGCAACGCAGCTGAGGAGCCTCCCTGGCCGGCAGGGAGGGAGAGGAGCTGCTTCCTTTGAAATCCGGGAAATTTAAGGGATATCAACAATCTGGGATAGCAGCGGGAAACGGCATTGGAATAAGGGAGTTTCCCGCAAAAAAAGGGAGAGTTGACAGCTATGAAATGCAGAGATCTGTGAAATCAACACGAAACGATGCACTTCTCTCGGGGGAAATTGCTTTGCAGAACTGTGTAAACATTAAGCGAAATTGCATACAAAGCCTGGTACATTAGGGGACATTTGCCCTAAAGTGCTGGTTGTTGTAAACAAAATCTGCCCTTTGTAGGTTCTCCATTGGTAGGAGAAAATAACAGAGGCCAACCAGAGAATATTGAGAAGCAAAGCAGCTAGTAAGCCTGATCTTTATTAAAGCTGTTGCAACAGGGTACTCCCCTCACACACGACTAAACAACAACAACTCCCCCCCCCACACACAGGAGTTTGGAGGACCCAGAACAAAGGTGTGCCTGCCCTTATATAGACATTTTGAAATTCCCTGCCCTGGAGCTCAAGACCACCACCCCAGATACATCATACCTACATCACAGAAGAGGCGGTCTACAACAGAAATCTGAGTGCGTTGTTTATCTCCTGTCTGCCAGGTTATATGATAATGCCTTATCTGATTGCCTTTCCTGGTAGTCTGGCCATTCCTTTGAGGTGGTAATTACTTAATTCCTGAGACAATGGGATGGTTCCCTCACCCCCTCCCTCCTTGCAGAGAAACATTCTCATAGGTGCCGACTCCCTGGGGCTCTGGGTGCCCGAGCACCCACAAAATTCCCCATGAAGGGGCCGGGCACCCACAAATTGTGGCACCAGGGCCATACACGCTGCCTGGCACCCATGGTCCCGGGCACCCACAGTCGTGGGGCCAAGCTGGCACTCCTGCTCGTTTTTTTCTTCTCTCTCTCTCTGTCTCTCTACTTTTGTTTTCCTTGGTGTCCACATATGAAGGTGTTAGATGCATAGCTGTCAACTTTCAGATTTGAAAATAAGGGATTTTTTCAAACTTTCGGATTTGAAAATAAGGGATGCCGCGAGGACAGTGCAATGGCACCAAGTAGCCTCACCACCCTGCGCTCCAGAGGCTGCACGCGAACGGAAGAGCGAAAGAGCGAGCACATGGACGGCAGGCAGGCTGTCTGTCTGGTTGGGCGTGAGGGTCTGGCTGCACAAGGCATGCAAGCTCCGCCCCCAGTCGGTCTCAGGCTCCTTATTGGCAGCCGAGCAACACAACTGAGGAGCCTCCCTGGCCAGCAGGGAGGGAGAGGAGCTGCTTCCTTTGAAATCCGGGAAATTTAAGGGATATCAACAATCCGGGATAGCAGCGGAAAACGGCATTGCAATAAGGGAGTTTCCCGCAAAAAAAGGGAGGGTTGACAGCTATGGTTAGATGGTTGGTGAAGGACCCTGAGTGAGAGGCAGAGAATGGAAAATCTTGCAGGGTGAGAGATTGGGAGAAGAAAGAGAAGCTGCCAGGTGAGAGACAAGGACTAAGAGCTACCTTTGAGAGAGGACTCTTGCGTTTTCTTTTCTCTTTCTCCTTCTGTTTTTCTTTTTATTCATATTTCACTTATTTCATGTTATTATGAGAAGCTTTAATAAAATCTTATGGGGGAAAACGGAATATTGCTCCTTCCCCTTGCAGGGTCCAGGCTGTTTATGGCATTCCTTAGGGAGACAAAGGAGGCAGGTGAGCATCTTTGTAGAAATCCCAAAGTTAGCAGAAGTACAAAACAAATCTTTAGGGGAAAACATACCGTATATACTCGAGTATAAGCCGACCCGAATATAAGCCGAGGCACCCAATTTTACCACAAAAAACCTGGGAAAGCTTCATAGGAGCCACTGCCTGCCTCACTCGAGTATAAGCCGAGGGCGGCTTTTTCAGCACAAAAAAATGTGCTGAAAAACTAGGCTTATACTCAAGTATATAGGGTATTTGTGTGTGTGTGTGTGTGTGTGTGTGTGTGTGTGTGTGTGTGTGTGTGTGTGCGCGCACATGTGTGCAAACCCCTAAAACAGCCTAATGGGGTCTGGGAATGTTTGGTGTCCATGGAACACTGACTGACAGCTGGGGGAGGGAACAGAAAACCAGGTGGCAGGCGGGACGGAATGGAGAAACCTGAAGAAGGGCATGGCTGGCTGAGATAACTGGAATAGCAGACAGGAGCACTCAGCATTGCAACATTTTCTGCTGCAAATCCTGATTGTTTGCTTTGCTTTTCTTTTTTTTACAAAAATATAAACAGAGTGTTAAGTAGAGACAGACGGCAGACATTCCTACCAGCCAGAAGGTTGCTCAAGGAATGACTTCAACAAGTTTCAGTCAACACCAGCTAGAAATCCACAATTTTCTCTCTTCCCCCACAAACTTCCGAGATCTTTTTGACATTATTTATTCGGGGTGGGGTGGGGTGGGGTGGGGGAGCAACACACACACTACCAATGCCCATAGGTTTTTGGGGGTGGGGAAAGCTTAATTCTGCCATATTGCCAGAGGCGTAGCAAGCCCAGGTGGTACCCGGGGCGGAATTTTTTTGTCACCCCCCCCACTTTAATTTTAATTTTTAAAAAAAAAAATTAAAAAGTGTCACCCCCCTCTGATGGTGCCACTTTGCGAGGTGTGGGGGTTTTGTGTGTGTGTGTCTATTATCTCTTTTTTTTCAATAAAGTTAAAATAATAATAATAATAATAATGTAAAAAAATTAAAAAAAATAAAAAAGTGTCACCCCCCTCTGATGGTGCCACTTTGTGAGGTGTGGGGGTTGTGTGTGTGTGTGTGTCTATTATCTCTCTTTTTTCCAATAAAGTTAAAAATAAAAAATAATAAAATAATAAAAATTGAAAACAATTAAAAAATAAAAAAAATAAAAAAGTGTCACCCCCCTCTGATGGTGCCACTTTGTGAGGTGTGGGGGGTTGTGTGTGTGTGTGTGTGTGTGTGTGTGTGTGTGTGTCTATGATCTCTCTTTTTTTTCAATAAAGATAAAATAAAAAATAATAATTAAAAAATGATAAAAATTTAAAAAAATTAAAAAAATTAAAAAGTGTCACCCCCCTCTGGTGGTGCCACTTTGTGAGGTGTGGGGGTTGTGTGTGTGTGTGTGTCTATTATCTCTCTTTTTTTTCAATAAAGATAAAATAAAAAATAATAATTAAAAAATGATAAAAATTTTAAAAATTAAATAAATTAAAAAGTGTCACCCCCCTCTGGTGGTGCCACTTTGTGAGGTGTGGGGGGTTGTGTGTGTGTGTCTATTATCTCTTTTTTCAATGAAGTTAAAATTAAAAAAAAATAAATAAAAATTTAATTTTTTTTTAAATTAAAAAGTGTCACCCCCCTCTGGGGTGGAACCCGGGGCGGCTCGCCCCCGCCCTCCGCCCCCCCGTTGCTACGCCCCTGGATGCAGCTGTCTTGATCTTCCACACTAAATTCACAATGCTGCATTTTGATGTGAAGGTATTTAGGGTGTGTGTGTGTGTGTGTGTGTGTGTGTGTGTGTGTGTGTGTGTATTCTAACTGGAGGTTTTGGGAAACCCTAGAATAACACCTGGAAAAGGCTTCTGTATCTCTGTCCATCAAAACTCCTTCTCTGCCTCCTTTCATCAGCTGGAGGGATATCACTTTCTTCAAGTGCAGGTGGGTATCTCATTCAAAACACACAGAGAGAGACATCCAGCTATCAGGGCACCATTGCCTACCATGCGCTCTCACTGGCGAAACGACACCAGCCAGCCATGCTGGAGCAAGAAGCGGCAAACCACCTATCAATGTATATTGTTGTAACCCATCCCGGGAGCTCATGCTGGAGGGCAGGTAAGAGATCCAGTAACTAGCAATGATAGCAATGACATCAAAGGCATGCCAGGCCAGCAGATGCAACACCAGCATGTTTATTTCTGTTTTGACAGGGCTGCAGGGCTGCATTTTTGCAGCATGGCTTCGCGGAGCCAACAACACGAGCCCCTGTTGCTGCTGTTTGCCACGTCCGGGCTGTCAAATCACAGCAAAGCCTAGCCCTGCCCAGCTGTGTTTGGTCAAATCCAGTCCTTCAACACTCCCGATCTCCTTCTCCCTCGAGTCACTCCTCGCTGGCTAACTTTAGATCAGGGCCGGTCCTACCAGGAGGCACGCTCAACATCACAACTCAGGCAGCTGATTGGGTTGTTGTTGTTCAGTCGTTCAGTCGTGTTCGACTCTTCGTGACCCCATGGACCAGAGCACGCCAGGCACGCCTATCCTTCACTGCCTCTCGCAGTTTGGCCAAACTCATGTTAGTAGCTTCGAGAACACTGTCCAACCATCTCATCCTCTGTCGTCCCCTTCTCCTTGTGCCCTCAACCTTTCCCAACATCAGAGTCTTTTCCAGGGAGTCTTCTCTTCTCATGAGGTGGCCAAAGTATTGGAGCCTCAGCTTCAGGATCTGTCCTTCTATTGAGCACGCAG
The DNA here is from genome assembly GCA_034642065.1 of Darevskia nairensis. Taxonomy (NCBI): domain Eukaryota; kingdom Metazoa; phylum Chordata; class Lepidosauria; order Squamata; family Lacertidae; genus Darevskia; species Darevskia nairensis. Next base: position 249,765 of record JAWWNI010001118.1, on the reverse strand, counting down.
GGCTGATTTCTTTAAGAATGGAGAGGTTTGATCTTCTTGCAGTCCATGGGACTCTCAAGAGTCTCCTCCAGCACCATAATTCAAAAGCATTAATTCTTCAGCGATCAGCCTTCTTTATGGTCCAGCTCTCACTTCCATACATCCCTACTGGGAAAACCATAGCTCTAACTATATGGACCTTTGTCGGCAAGGTGATGTCTTTGCTTTTTAAGATGCTGTCTAGGTTTGTCATTGCTTTTCTCCCAAGAAGCAGGCGCAGCCAAATGAGCTTCCTCCCCACCCCCCACCCACTCCACACTGCTGCCTCTGTGAACCCTGCGGGCAGCTGCCTTGCTGGTCTGTCGAGGGCCAGGCTTGCAACTGAAACCTCTCTGCCAGCTGAGCACCCCAGCACCCAGTCGGCACCCTACAAGAACCCAGTTGCTGCTATTCATAGATCACCCATTCTAACTCACAGAGAAGTCTGATTCTGCTGCATCAAGTGAAGCCTTTCTGGCGCATCACTTTCCTTCTGGCAAAAAGCCCCATCTTTAGGAGGAAGGTGTTTTTTTTGTGCAAAACCTCCTGGTCCGCATTAATTGCGGGACCTGAATTTGCTAGCTTGAGATTGGATCTTACCAGCAAAGCAGCAACAGTCTTGATCAGGCTTCCTCAACCTCAGCCCGCCAGATGTATTTGGCCTACAACTCCCATGATCCCTAGCTAGCAGGACCAATGGTCAGGGATGATGGGAATTGTAGTCTCAAAACATCTGGTCTTGATGGTCTCCAAGACCTGCTTGGCTTTAGCACAGTGGCAGCTTCATGTGCCTTCCCACCGTCGCCTGCCGACAGGCATTCCCCCCAAAAAATATAGTCCAGCCCCCCCCCCAAGGTCTGAGGGACAGCTGAAAATAAGGGATGCCGCAAGGGCGGTGCAATGGCACCAAGTAGCCTCGCCACCCTGCGCTCCAGAGGCTGTGCGCGAATGGGTGAGCGAAAGAGCAAGCGCGTAGACGGCAGGCAGGCTGTCTGTCTGGTTGGGCGTGAGGGTCTGGCTGCACAAGGCATGCAAGCTCCGCCCCCAGTCGGTCTCAGACTCCTTATTGGCAGCCGAGCAACGCAGCTGAGGAGCCTCCCTGGCCGGCAGGGAGGGAGAGGAGCTGCTTCCTTTGAAATCCGGGAAATTTAAGGGATATCAACAATCCGGGATAGCAGCGGGAAACGGCATTGCAATAAGGGAGTTCCCCGCCAAAAAAGGGAGGGTTGGCAGCTATGGACCGGTCCCCTGCTGAAAAAGTTTGCTGACCCCTGAGCTAGAGGGCCACAAGCTCGCCATTCCTGGGAAAAGGCACACAGGAAGCTGGAGACAGAGGGACCCACATCTAGGTGCAGTTTAACCAGAAAAGGTGCAACGGTGATTATGAGCAAACATCTAGCAAATGGCTTGTGATCCAGCTCAGTGACTTGTAAAGGGTAAAGGGACCCCTGACCATTAGGTCCAGTTGTGACTGACTCTGGGGTTGCGGCGCTCATCTCGCATTACTGGCCGAGGGAGCCAGCGTACAGCTTCCGGGTCATGTGGCCACCATGACTAAGCTGCTTCTGGCGAACCAGAGCAGCGCACAGAAACGCCGTTTACCTTCCCGCTGCAGTGGTACCTATTGATCTACTTGCACTTTGATGTGCTTTCGAACTGCTAGGCTGGCAGGAGCAGGGACCAAACAACGGGAGCTCACTCCGTCGCGGGGATTCGAACTGCCGACCTTCTGATCGGCAGGCCCTAGGCTCTGTGGTTTAACCCACAGTGCCACCCGCGTCCCCCAGTGACTTGTAGGGACCTCCAAAATCAGAGGTGCATGCCTAAGGAATGAGGTCATGGTTCTGGCAATGTGGCTGCGTCTGGTCTGGTAATAACATTTCCAGAGGTAACTCTGCAGCTTATCTTGGCAGTTCCCGGCGGGAGTCTTTGCTGGGGCTTAAAAGTCGCTTGCAACACGAGCACCAAAAGAGCATTTGAGGAACAGAGGGAGTTGCCTTACACATAGTCAGACCGTGGGGTCTGTTGAGCTTAGTATCGCCTACACCAGGAGTCGGCAAGGTTTATCTTGCCTGGGCCGGATCAATTACCACCCAGTCAGCCTGACATCAATACCAGGAAAGATTCTAGAGCAGATCATTAAACAAACGGTCTGTGAGCACCTAGAAAGGAACGCTGTGATCACTAAAAGTCAGCACGGGTTTCTGAAAAATAAGTCATGTCAGACTAATCTGGTCTCATTTTTTGACAGAATTACAAGCCTGGTAGACGAAGGGAACACTGTGGATGTAGCCTATCTTGATTTCAGCAAGGCCTTTGACAAGGTGCCCCATGATATTCTTGTAAAGAAGCTGGTAAAATGCGGGCTAGACAATGCTACCATTCAGTGGATTTGTAACTGGCTGGCTGACCGAACCCAAAGGGTGCTCATCAATGGCTCCTCTTCATCCTGGAGAGAAGTGACTAGTGGGGTGCCACAGGGTTCTGTCTTGGGCCCAGTCTTATTCAACATCTTTATCATTGACTTGGATGATGGGCTTGAGGGCATCCTGATCAAGTTTGCAGATGACACCAAATTGGGAGGGGTGGCTAATACCCCAGAGGATAGGATCACACTTCAAAATGACCTTAACAGATTAGAGAATTGGGCCAAAGCAAACAAGAGGAATTTTAACAGGGAGAAATGTAAAGTACTGTACTACACTTGGGCAAAAAAAAATGAAAGGCACAAATACAGGATGGGTGACACCTGGCTTGAGAGCAGTACATGTGAAAAGGATCTAGAAGTCTTGGTAGACCACAAACTTGACATGAGTCAACAGTGTGATGCAGCAGCTAAAAAAGCCAATGCAATTCTGGGCTGCATCAATAGGAGTATAGCATCTAGATCAAGGGAAGTAATAGTACCACTGTATTCCGTTCTGGTCAGACCTCACCTGGAATACTGTGTCCAGTTCTGGGCACCACAGTTCAAGAAGGATACTGACAAGCTGGAACGTGTCCAGAGGAGGGCAACCAAAATGGTCAAAGGCCTGGAAACGATGCCTTATGAGGAACGGCTTAGGGAGCTGGGTATGTTTAGCCTGGAGAAGAGAAGGTTAAGGGGTGATATGATACCATGTTCAAATATATAAAAGGATGTCATATAGAGGAGGGAGAAAAGTTGTTTTCTGCTGCTCCTGAGAAGAGGACACGGAGCAATGGATTCAAACTACAAGAAAGAAGATTCCACCTAAACATTAGAAAGAACTTCCTGACAGTAAGAGCTGTTCGATAGTGGAATTTGCTGCCAAGGAGTGTGGTGGAGTCTCCTTCTTTGGAGGTCTTTAAGCAGAGGCTTGACAGCCACCTGTCAGGAATGCTTTGATGGTGTTTCCTGCTTGGCAGGGGGTTGGACTGGATGGCCCTTGTGGTCTCTTCCAACTCTATGATTCTATGGTCCTGTGGAGATCCCTCCGTGGGCTGGATCACATGCCCGCCCACAATTTCCGGCGTCTGCGCATGTGCAGATGCGATTTCTGGTGCCGTGGTAGCGAGTCCCCGCACTGTTCTGTGCCGGTTTAGCGCAGTGCGTGAGCGGGCGGCTCGGTTCGGTTCGGGGGCGGCTTGTGGGCCAGTCAAATGACCTCCGCGGGCCACTTCCAGCCCATGGGCCTTAGGTGGGTGACCCCTGGTCTACACTAATTGGCAGGGGCTGGGAGCCTCTCTCTCTCTCTCTCTTAGAGTTGCCACTCGGGAATGAACCGAGGACGTTTAGCAAGAGCTAACACTGGAGGCTGTGACCCAGGGCCTTAAAGGACAGGATGGAGGGGGGGGGTGCACTCCTGTGTTTGCTTCCAATTCAAGTCTCCCATGCAAACATCCAGTAAAACAACAAAAACAGGACAGCCTTGTAGTATGATATAACCACGTTTGTCACTTCCCCATGCCTTGCGAGTGGCATCAGTCAGGGAACAGGGTGGGGGCACTCCAGGCTGCCATGCACTCTCGACATGTCAAGGATGATTTTCGGCTTCCACATTCTGCGGCCCTGACTGCGCAGCCTCTCCTGCGGCTTTTGCGAGGGACACCCTGTTAACGCCCCTGTTCTCATACCAAAGCCTGCGCTCTCCACTGTTATTACGCATCACCAAAGGCTTTGGGTTTGACAGTCGTACGTTGCATGCATTTCTCTTTACGATTGTCTCCCCAGCTTCATCGAATTGTAGAAGTGTAGAGTTGGAAAGGACCCCCAAGGGTCATCTAGTCCAAGCCCCTGCAATGCAGAAATCGTGGCTAAGGGAACCCTGGCAGATGGCTATCCAAACGCTGCTCAAAAACCTCCAGAGAAGGAGAGTTCACCAGCTTCCGCCTGAGATCATTCCACTGCCGAGCGGCTCTTACCATCAGAGGTTTTAGAATAGAATAGAATAGAATATATTTTATTGTCATTGCCCCCTTCGGGGACATCGAAATTACTTGGCTGCTCCATCCACCCAGATAGGGCACTCCACGCAAAGACAAAACAACTACAAAAACACTGATTAAAACCATACACACTGATTAAAACCATACAATGATAAAACATAACAGGTAAGATTAGATGACTTCAAAGTCCAGGCTTCCCATTCAAGGCCGCGATCGCTCTGGAGAAGAAGCTGTTCCTAAGACGGCTTGTTCTTGTTGTCATCGTCCTGTATCTCCGTCCCGATGGCAAAAGTTCAAAGAGACGGTGACCAGGATGCGATGGATCTTTCACTATGTCCAGTGCCTTTCTGTGGCACCTCATGGCATAAATCTGCTCTAAGGTGGAGAGCGAGCAGCCAACAATGCTCTCTGCTGCCTTAACAACTCTGCACAACCCCATCCTGTCCTGGGTAGTACAGCTTCCGTACCACACACATAAGCCATAAGTGAGCACGCTCTCAATGGCACAGTGATAGAAGGCAAGCAGCAGCTTTTGTGGAAGATGGTTTTTCCTTAGAACTCTCAGTTCCTTAGAACTCTCATTTCCTAATGTTTAGCTGGAATCTCCTTGTGAGATGGAGAGGAGAGGAGATTTGAAAGCCTAGGCAGCAAATCTCCTTCAAGTGACAGTTATATCAGACACAGGAAGGAAGGAAGGAAGGAAGGAAGGAAGGAAGGAAGGAAGGAAGGAAGGAAGGAAGGAAGGAAGGAAGGAAGGAGCAAACAAACAAACAAACATTGCACTCTTCTGTTTGACACATTTGTTGAGCCTTCATCCCAAGTTGCTTCCACAAAACTTATGTTAGATGACGATGATCACAATTCCAATAATTTATTCCCAAATGGCCTTCTATTTTTCTGCCGTCTCTATATCAGCTGTGACCAGGGCAGGATTTAGGTTCGATGAGGCCCTAAGCTACTGAAGGTAATGGGTCCCTTTATATGTCCAGCTGTCCTTCGTCAACAACAAATTGTCGCTGTTTTTTGTGTTGGATATATGCTATGTGGTAATTTATGGACCTAATAGGTATCTATTTGTCATGCTGGCCACATGACCCGGAAGCTGTACGCCGGCTCCCTCGGCCAGTAACGCGAGATGAGCGCCGCAACCCCAGAGTCGTCCGCGACTGGACCTAACGGTCAAGGGTCCCTTTACCTTTAATAGGTATCTAAAGCCATCTGCACATAACAAAATACGTATTTTTTCAAAGTAATTATTGAACTGAAATACAATTAAGAAGAAGTATCCAGTCCCCCCCCTTCAAATTTTTTTGGGGCCCCCAAAAGAGTGGGGCCCTAAGCTATAGCTTGTTTAGCTTATACGTAAATCTGGCACTGGCTGCGACACACAAGCTATACATCCTGGCTACCAGCCCCTTAGATATGCCATCCACTGAGTTCAGCACCATTTCAAAGGTGTAAAAGGGTCCTCATAGCCTGTTCACGGAATGAAATCTCCAACCTACCGCCATTATTCCAAAATGTGTGCCTGTGCACTTAAATTAGCATGTGCAAATATTAAGCAAACTCGTCCTCTTGTTTTGGCAATGCTTTCCCTTTGTGTAGGCACAACCCTGGCCACCCTTGGTAGAACTGACTTGGGTGTCATGTTCCACTGGGTGCCCTCAGGGGATAGTGGGAGCCAATCGCTGGAAGCCTCAGCCTCTAACCAAAACACTCATCCAGGAGAGCAGAGTTAAAGGTGGAGAGCAATGCAAGCAAGCCAGGTTCAAGCCCAGAGAATCGGCTGAGGCCTAAACCAGCCTCCAGAGTCAAGTTCAATCCCACACGCAGCCCAGGCAGCAAGGAAACAAAACTAGGTTTGGAAACCACGAAGAAGAAGAAGAAGAAAAAGAAGGAGTTTGGATTTGATATCCTGCTTTCTCACTACCCGAAGGAGTCTCCAAGCGGCTCACATTCTCCTTTCCCTTCCTCCCCCACAACAAACCCTCTGTGAGGTGAGTGGGGCTGAGAGACTTCAGAGAAGTGTGACTAGCCCAAGGTCACCCAGCAGGTGCATGTGGAGGAGCGGAGACGCGAACCCAGTTCACCAGATTACGAGTCTACCGCTCTTAACCACTACACCACACTGGCTCTCCAGAAGCCTGCATTGTTTTCAGGAATGAGAAGACTCAGGAGGGAGACCTTCTATATTCAGGCCTCCTACCTAGACCACACCTGAACCACAGGTGAAGGAAGTTGCAAGGATTACTTGCTCATGAGTAATCCTCCTGACGAGGTGTATGAGGATTTTGGGTCCTTAGACACAGGCTACATTGCTGCTTTTGGGCCTGGACCTTTTGGTGACCTTGACGGACTGCCACACCTGACCTGAAGTCTCCAGGTTTACCTGGCCTCCTCCAGGTGGCAGGCAGAGGGCTTGCCTCTCCAGGTGGGCGAGAGTGCCTTTCATAAAGAGATGAAGACGTCTGCAAGCTTCAGCCTGGCAGAAGCCGGCTACAAATTCTAGCAGAGAGGCACTCTGGAAGGATCTGCCTTCCTCTACTTCCCTCTCCCAATTAACCTCCGTCTGCAGGGGCTGTCCGCACGACATCACCAGGGTCCTCCCCTCCATGACATCACCAGTTGTCTTGCTCCTAGGTCTCAGGTGTGGGCGGTGAAAACCTCAGGGTCTGGGACGCTCCTGACCTGGCAAGCCGATCTGGAAGGAAGGTAACAATCACAGGAATGATAAACAGCAAAAAAAAAAAAAAAGGGGGAAACAACACTGTGAAAGACCCCTGAAACAAGGTGAACGTGTATTCAAAAAATGTAGATAGCCGTGTTGGTCTGTCATAGTCAAAACAAAATAAAAAAATTCCTTCCAGTAGCACCTTAGAGACCAACTAAGTTTGTTGTGCATGCACACGAAAGCTCATACCAAGAACAAACTTAGTTGGTCTCTAAGGTGCTACTGGAAGGAATTTTTTTATTTTGTTTCAAAAAATGTGTTGAGTTACTCTCAAAAAAATACTTTGGGTTGCTTTTAAGCAGAAATGCTCAGACACATTGTAAACTAACTCAAAAGATTATAAATAATGAAAAGAACCCTCCAAATAAGCTCCAGATGATGAAAAATACTACAATACAACCTAAGTTGCTTTCAAAAAAAAATTGGAGTAGCTCTTGGAACAGAATTAAAAGCAACCCAAAGTATTTTTTTGAGAGTAACTCAACACATTTTTTGAATACACGTTCACCTCGTTTCAGGGGTCTTTCACGGTGTTATTTCCCTTCTTTTTTGCTGATCTGGAAGAAAGGGGCTTTGGGCTAGCATAGCCTACCTTACAGTTTTGTCGCGAGAGTAAATGAGAAAAGGTGGAGGATCCTTATAAGCACCACCCAGAGAGTGGGATAAAAAGGCAGTCAACCTATGAAGACTTACGTATGATGGGGATGTGCTGGGTTTTTCCAGTTGATCTCAGGGTCTTCCCCTTAAATGCTTTTACATTTCAGTAGCAGCTGGCTTTGCAGTTGGTTGCCTGATTGATTTTATGTCTCTCCTTCAGCTATAGCGCCTGGTTGGGAGCCAAAGAACATGCCCCTCTTGAAGCACAAACCTCTCAGTGTTCTTGGGCAAAGACGCCTTGGACAGAGCATGGATGTCCCTCAACTATAATTCACTTAGTTTGAGCTCCTTCCAACCAGCAAGTCAGCTGTTTGAGATTTGCTAAGCTGGCAAAATCGGCAGTTTGTTCTGAAGAGAGCCTGCTACTCCCTGTTGCCTGTGTGATGACATTTATTAATATTATTTTATTTCCATCTTACCTTTCTCCCAATGGAGTCCAGGGCAGCATGCACCTCAATGGCAAAACAATAGGATTAAAAATAAAATGAAACATATTTAAGATAAAAAAAACTTCTTTATAAATAATAATGATGATAAATAAAATGTTTAAAGCATTTTTGTTTAGGCAAGCCTACCCAGACATGTGTTGTTGTTGTTCAGTCATTTAGTCATGTCCGACTATATTTATAAATAATAATAATAATAATAATTTATTATTTGTACCCCGCCCATCTGGCCGGGTTCCCCCAGCCACTCTGGGCGGCTTCCAACAAACACTAAAATAAATTAAAATATCACACATTAAAAACTTCCCTAAACAGGTTTTGATAATGATGATAAATAAAATGCTAAAAGCGTTTTTGTTTAGACAAGCCTACCCAGACATGTAGAATGCTTTAAATCTTTTTTTTAAACTTTTATTAATTTTGCTTAGTAACCTAACATTTTTATAATATTCAATGAAAGAAATACAAAACACAACTTAGATCATACTACAATGCATAGCAACATATTATTATATATGGTTCCTCAAAAAGGCTTACATAACAAAATCAGTTCAAAGTACCTTACGGTTTACCATCTCTCTCTCTCCCTCTCTCCCTCTCTCTCTCTCTCTCTCTTTTCTCCCTTCCCCCTCCCCTCCAACCCTCCCCCCTAGACAGGCCTTCCTTCTTCAGATCTTTATCCATGTACACAGTCTGTTCATTCGAGCTTGTATGTTTGGGTTGGCTTCCCCCCTTTCTATCCAATTCCTGTAAAATGCCCATTTATTTGTGATTCTTTGGCATTTATTTTCCCATCTATCCTCTACCACTATCTGTGCAAATATTTCTGATTGTACGTATTCAAAAACATAATCATTCCAGTTTTCCATATTCCATTTAGCCTTTTCTTTCCATCCAAGAATGCTTTAAATCTGGTTTTATGCCTTTAGTTTATTGCTGATTTCTTTTCTAAATGTTTTAAATAGTTGCTTTTGACTGTTTCTACCGATACAGTGGCACCCTGGAACTCAAACGGCTCCGTTCTTGAACATTTCGGCTCCCGAACGCCTAAAACCGGTTTTTGAACATTCTTCGGAAAACAAACGTCCCACTCTGCTTCCTCTGTGCAGAAACCTAGCTGTCAGCCAATCGGAAGCTGCGCCTTGGAACTCGAACGTTTCGGAAGTCGAACGGTCTTCCAGAACGGATTACATTCGAGTTCCGAGACAATACCTGTAATGTTTTTGCTTTATTCCCTTTGCAAATCGCCTTGAGGGTTTTCCCTTGAATAACTGAGCGGTGTATAAATTCTATGGAAGGAAATAAATAGAAACAAAATAGATTGCTGTTACAGCGCGTGCATTGTAAGGTACAAGTCCCTGCCCTGAGCACATTACAGTGTAGAAAAATAGGTTTGGGTGCTTGAGTAGATTCCTGCATTGCAGGGGGTTGGACTAGATCAGTGTTTTTCAACCTTTTTTGGGCAAAGGCACACTTGTTTCATGAAAAAAATCACGAGGCACACCACCATTAGAAAATGTTAAAAAATTTAACTCTGTGCCTATATTGACTATATATAAAGTAATTCTCTTGAATAGGAATCAAATAAACACAAATAAAGTATTTTATAATTACTTTATTATGAAATAGTAAGTAAACAGAAATATGAAAAATTATAAAATACTTTATTCAGTGCGCAACCTGGGCCTGTTTGGCTGAACACAAAGCTGATATTCTGGCTGGAATAGAAGATTTTTATTTTTTTTTAAATCTTTCGAATTTTTCAATTTTTCCCACGGCACACCAGGCAACATCTCGCGGCACACTAGTGTGCCGCGGAACAGTGGTTGAAAAACACTGGACTAGATGACCATTGGGGTCCCTTCCAACTCTACTGTTCCATGAATCTATGATAGGTGCAGGTTAAACAGGAGACCAAAGATAGGATAATAAAGGCACAGAGCACAGTTACTCAAACAGTTTATTGACTTCACAGACCCCTTGATGAACAAATAAAGTCATTGTTGACCCCAAAGCCTTATCAATATAAACGAAATAAAGTATGTATTTTAAAAATTAATATACAAGGAGGACATCGGAATTATTCTTTTTGTACTGTAAAGAAGCATGGGTTAAAAAGTGAAACTCTGGATTGTGAAATAAACAGAAATCTGCTCTTATTCCCTTATGGCAGTGATGGCTAACCTTGACACTCCAGATGTTTTGGAACTACAACTCCCATCATCCCTAGCTAACAGGATCAGTGGTCAGGGATGATGGGAGTTGTAGTCCCAAAACATCTGGAGTGTCAAGGTTAGCCATCACTGCCTTATGGGGTACACAAGAGCCTTTTGAGGTTCTCCACCGGAAGGAGTAAATTACAGAGGCCAACCAGAGAAAAAATGAGAAGCAAAATCTTTATTACCGTATATCTGTTGCAACAGGGCCCACTCCCAAAAATGGAGGAGCAGCCCCGAACAATGGTGTGCCAGCTCCTATATAGACTTTTGAAATTCCCCCCTCCTGCTCAAGACCACCCCCTATACATCATACATACATCACAAAAAGGGGTGTAACCCAGGACCCCCTCCTAGATACATCACAGCTACATCATGAAAGGGGAGGTGTGGTAGCAGTCATCTGAGCATCCTTGACCCTCCCCATGCCTCCTCTTGCCCTCCACCCAAAAACCCATCAAGTGAAACAAAAGAGATATTTACATTTCCCTGTTTCCCAGCTAAGTTAATCACACCCTTTTGTCTTCATCTGGGTTTGTTATCTCTGGAATGGCTACCTGTCTGGCACTCAGATATCAGGATACCAGGAATTATCACTCAGGCAGAGGGAGGGCTGCTGAGTAGCTGGAGGGGCAACCCCCCTTTGTTCCTGAGACAAAGAAATACACACATGTATTTGTTTGCTTGGCACACTTATGAACATTTTATATATATATAAAAGGTCCTGATTCTCTTATTACAATTGCATTGGACCAGTCATTGCCTCCCAGCTGAGCCTACCTCGCAGGGTTGTTTTTGTGGGGATTAAATGAGGAGGGGGAGAAAACCCCTCCTTGAACTTCTTGGAGGAAAAAGTGGGGGTATAAATAAATAAGTATAAAATAGTACTACCTGTTGCCAGCAGCCATCAAAAACCATTGAGGAAATAGCTTTAGTCATCAGTGCCCATTAAGAAAATAACTGTTAATTATCCACCAGCCTTTTCAACAGACGCCACACATGTTCCCAACTTGCATGCAACAGATTCTTGGCTTTAGTTGTTTTTTTTTAAAGAAAGATTTCACTGAATGAAATCCAATTTTAAGTGATCTCAGTAGCTTGGGAGGTGGAACAGGTTTGTTGTGTGTGTGAAATTCAAAAATTAAAGTAATTTAGGGTGGGGTGGTTGTTGTTTTTTTGCTGTGTTTTGTTGTATTTTAAAAATGTAGTTTGAAGCCAACACCTTTAAAAGAATTATGATTATTATTATTTTTAAATGTGATTAAGTACAATTTGAGGGAGGACGGGAGAGAAGACGCTTTGAATTCAGCTCAGCAAAATGCAGAATGTTCACTGGTGTTTTTTTTTAAAAGAAAAAGCTCAGCCAAGTTGCAGCCTAGAAAAACCTCCCGGAGAATGAAAGTTCTAAAACTTCAGAGAAGGGGGGGCAGCTGCTGCACAATTCTTGGAAGGAACATATTTGCAGCCATAAATTCACAAGGCAAGGGAGAACATATGGAACACAGTTTATTCCAGTGATGGGGCAGGAAACAAACAAACGCCCCTCTCCCCGTTATTGGAACGTACCCTAAAGATTTGGAAGTGGAGGTCGGTGGGTGAAATTTGCAGATCTGGGGCTTTCCTGTTTAAATCTCTTTCCTCCCGCTCTCTCTGCAGAGAGTGGAGAGAGAGATTGGCACATTTGAAGAAGGAAAAAAAATCCTTTTCTTCCCCTCTCCCCCTTTTCCACACCCAGCTCGGATTCTGACATCACCAATTGCTCCAGAAGGAGGCGGCGGCCAAGGGCAGCCCTTCAAAACAAGCTGCGCTTTCCGCCGCCTCGGCCAGCCCTGTGAAGAAGAGCCCAGCCAGCCTCAGTGGCTACCAACCCCAGCCGGTGAGTAGCCAAAAAAACCTTGGAGGGAGTGGGAGGCTGGGACGGGGGGTGGGAGGAAGAGATTTTTAGGGAAATTACGGATCCTTCTTTAAATGCAAACAGAAAAAGGTTGGGAGCCGGATATGAGAAGGAAGGGAAGAGATGCAGAAAAACGACATAGGATCTTGGTGTGAACTAGAGAGGAGCTTTGCTAACAAAGGAGGAGGGAAAGGAAGGTGCGGAGATAGATTTGGCGCTTTTAAACAACTTCAGCCAGAGCAAGTCTCCCTCTTCCGCGCCGCCCTCTTAGGTTAGGGGTGCCTTCTTCCTGCAGCTGTTTGGTGGGGCGTCTTAAAACCCTGCTTTTCCCCTTGCAATTTTTTTTGCACTGCGCTTATTTCAGATGCAAGGCAGGCAGGGGAAGATCAAGGAGTGTTTGTGTGGCTCAATCTAAAATACAAAGTATATATTTTTCCCTCCATCTGAGAAAGAAGCAGCAAGCTTGGATTTTTACAGAGCTGGGGGTTTAAATCCGTTTCTTGTCTTTTTTTTTTAAACCACAAAGTTAGCACCGTCGGGCTGCTCCAGGTTGCATGAAAGTAGACCTTTCTCTCTCTCGCGCGCGGGTGTGTGTTTTAAAAGTTGTTTCCTGGCATGTTTTCCTGGGATTGAGCCCCAACACGGGTGGCCGGCATTTCTTGTGGGTCGACGACTGTCTCCCCTCTAGTGGGGCGAAAGGGGATTACTGCTGGATTTCACCACATGTCGGTTTTCGCTTTGCGGTTGCGTCTTGGCTTGCTTTGCGTTTTTAACCTGCGCGCGCGCATGCCAGCAGCACCCATCGTGGCCAGCTAAGTGTAAATTCTGGTTCGTGGCTTTATTATTACCCAGACGAGGGTCATCATTAGCTGAGCAACAGGCAGCTCGTGGATGGCTTGCAAAAAATGTCCCAGGTTCAGATCCTGGCAACTCCAGTTAAGAAAGGATCAAGGGACAAGAGGGAGCCTCAGAGTCAGGGCATCGGTGCGCCTTGACCATTATTGCCCTCACTGACTTGGCAGCAGCTCTGCAGGGTTTCAGGCAAGGGAGTATTTTTCCAGCTCTACCTGGCAGCGCCAGGTGTCGAAGCTTGAACTTATTTGCATGCAAAGCAGATGCTGTAGTACTCCCCCCTCCCCCCAATCGAATCTCCTATATGCAAAGCAGTAGTTGAACAAAGCAATAGATTTAGGATCATCCCAGCTGCTGTGAGTCTCCCAGGATTGACACCCCAAGTGGCTGGAATATAGGGGTGCAAAAGTCTGTGGCAAGGCGGAAGGGTGGGCTGGCGTGCTCCCCTCCCAGAGGCGTAGGAAGCCTCTTGGGCACCCGGGGCGGCGTTGCTGCGCGGAGGCACCCCCTGGGGGCAGGGCATCCTGACGCATGCGTCGTGACGTCACGACACGAGTCAGGACGGACTGCGCATGCCCGGAAATGCCGGGCATGCGCAGTGCATCCCGCCCGGCGCTGCAGCTCCCGCAGCGACGAGCCGAGCGAGCGCCGGCTCGTGGGGCTGCCCCGTCCGTGCTGCTTTAAAGCAGCACGGACGGGGCAGCCCCACGAGCCGGCGCTCACTTTAGGCTCCCGGCTTGGCTTGCGTCCCCAATCGTGGGGGTGGGGCCGGCCCCGAGAGTGTCACCCCCTCAGGGGAAAGCGGGCGGGGAGCCGGCTGGCTGAGAGACCAACCGATAAAGCAAGCCAGCCGCCGTCGCCCACAGAGCAAGGTTTTGGGCTCCCGGCTCGGCTTGCGTTGCCGTTGGTCGTGGGGGTGGGGCCCCGAGAGTGTCACCCCCCCAGGGCGGAACCCGGGGCGGCCCGCCCCTTGCTCCACCCCTGTCCCCTCCCCTCCCAAAAGAGAAATCATTTGCGTATTGAGTCCACCAATTCCATCGCTGTGGGGATAGGTTTCAGGAGGGTGCAAAATGTAATGCATAGGTCTATCCCAGGGGTCAGCAACCTTTTTCAGCCGTGGGCCGGTCCACCGTCCCTCAGACCATGTGGTGGGCCAGACTATATTTTGAAAAAACATATGAACGAATTCCTATGCCCCACAAATAACCCAGAGATGCATTTTTAATAAAAGGACACATTATACTCATGTGAAAACACGCTGATTCCCGGACCGTCCGCGGGCTGGATTGAGAAGGCGATTGGGCCGCATCCGGCCCACGGGCCTTAGGTTGCCTACCCCTGGTCTATCCACATTTAGGTTGAAAAACAAACTGACCACAGTTCCCATGCACACCCAGCACACATTCAAAGCACATGATTCCCTACCCCCCCTGAAGAATCCTGGGAACTTTAGGTTGCCCCCTCACCAAGCTACAGTTCGCAGCACCCTTGCCAAATGGTGGTTCTCATGATTCCTTGGTGGAAGTCAAGTGCTTTAAATGTGCGTTAAATTTATTGTATGGATGTGCCCAGTTGCTTCATATCTGGAAATTTGTGAATGCACTTAAAAGGGGGGGAAAGAACTTCCTTATAATTGTATGAACGCATGAAACCAATGTAACATTTTGGCCAGCCTTATAGAAACATATTTTGTTTGCTAACGTTAACAAGAATTTCATCTTCCCCATCTGCTTGGAACAGGTCTTAATGACAGCTTAAAATGCAATTCTTTTTATTTACTAGACATCTAAAGGTCTCCAAGTGACTTACAAACAATTTAAAAGCCTACTCACAAATGCATTTTACCAGTAACACCATTCATTAATAAAACTGTATTTCCATGTGTGTGGATTAGACATGCTGTCTGCTCACCCACCCAAAGGGGATGGAGTGGGCTGCAGACTGAATCAATAAGAAATCCTTGTTGCTACAGACTTCTTTGAAAAGAAGCTTTTGTGGTGCCCTTGAGATGCTTGCCGAACCATCCCTGTGACTGGTTCTGCGGATGCAAATCCTGCAAATGAAACTCAAGAGACTATCCATGTCAAAATGGTTGGCATGAATCAGGCCACAAATGGGCGCTGGTGCATATTTAGAAGTTTTGGTGGTTGTTGTACCTGCAGCTCGAAGAGGAATTTTAGAGGAGCTCGATTTCAAGAGCACTTGGCTCATTTCACAACTTGTTTAGCATTTGGAGCATGCAAGGCATTAAAAGCAGTATCATACCAAATCAAAGAGTCATGGCTTCCCCCACAGAATTCTGGGAGATGTAGTTTAACGGTGCTGAGAGTTCTTAGGAGACTGCCTAGTCCCCTCATAGAATTACGATTCCCTGGGAAGAGGGATTGGTTGTTAAACCACTCTGGGAATTGTAGCACTGGGAGGGGAAGAGGGAATCTCCTAACAAGTTTAAGCACCCTTAACATACTACAGCTCTCAGGATTCTTTGGAGAAAGCCGTGACTATTTAACGTGGCGTCGTAGTGCTTTAAATATGTGAATGGGGCCAGAATCTAGAATGCTGAACTACCAATCGGAACGAATCTGGAATGCACAAATTGACGGGGAGAGGCATTTATTTATTTACAACATGTTAATGTTTTGTTTTTTAATATTTGCTGGAAGCCGCCCAGAGTGGCTGGGGAGACCCAGCCAGATGGGCGGGGTACAAGTAATAAATTATTATTATTATTATTATTATTATTATTATTATTATTATATCTATAAGCTGCCAACTCATACATAGGGGGTGGAGAATCGTGGCGGTGTGGACTGAAATCACGAATACACCGTTGGATGATAAAATACTGAGCAGATGACTGACACGGAATCAAATTCTCCAAAAACAAACAAACAAACAAACAAAAAATCTTGGCAAAACAAAAAGGTTTCCCACGGGGGTCAGAATATCAACACTGCATGTGCTTGTCTGGTTTTAATAGCATTGTTCCAAAATTCTACATATGCTTTATGGTGGTGCTGCTGTGCTTTTAAAATAACATTGTTTTGGAATAGAAATGAACAGGCTCAGTGGTTATGCTGAGCAAGTATTGTCCCAGATGCACGCAATTTATCAGGGATAACAGCTGGGCCACACTTGAAACTTTACAATCTCAAGTTGTTGGGGTTTTTTTTTTTTTGGACTGTGTCAAGGGATAAAACGTGAGGCTTTGGGACTGTGTAGGGATCCTTGCTCCTTAATTCCAAGCGGAAAATCTGCAGCATGTTTCTCTCTGCACATGCTCAGAGGCGCTCTTATTTATTATAGCCAACTTCACCTGCTTCTTTAAGGAAAGGGGGTGTGGCCAAGGAAGGGAGGCAGCTGTGCTTAATGGGTGTGGCTAAAGGGGGAGTGGCAGTAGAGGAGATCAAAGGAGACATGTGAATTGGAGAATGGTCTGCAGTATATGCGGAGTCAGCCACTGGTCCATCTAACTCAGGGCTGTCTACACTGGCTGGCAGCAGCTCTCCAGGGTTTTAGTGAGGAAGTCTCTCTCAGCCCTACCGGGAGAAGCCTGGGATTGAACTTGAGACCTTCTGCATGAAAAACAGAAGCTGTGCCACTGAGCTATGGCCCTTCCCAGCATCCAGCTCTCTCACAGGAGGGAATTTATCCAGGGAGGGAATGCCATTCAAGCAGAAATCTCTTCTGGCGGAACCAAAGAGTGTGCATTCGAGGGTGGCAGCCGCACAAATATTTGCTCTGCGCTGTCTCCGGTGGTTCAGTTCCAAGGGGAAGAAGGTGCAGCACCTGTCGGTGAGGCTGTGGTCAGGGCATAGCTGTCAACCCTCCCTTTTTTTGCGGGAAACTCCCTTATTCCAATGCCGTTTCCCGCTGCTATCCCGGATTGTTGATATCCCTTAAATTTCCCGGATTTCAAAGGAAGCAGCTCCTCTCCCTCCCTGCCAGCCAGGGAGGCTCCTCAGCTGCGTTGCTCGACTGCCAATAAGGAGTCTGAGACCGACTGGGGGCGGAGCTTGCATGCCTTGTGCAGCCAGACCCTCACGCCCAACCAGATAGACAGCCTGCCTGCCATCTATGCGCTCGCTCTTTCGCTCACCTGTTCGTGCGCAGCCTCTGGAGCGCAGGGTGGCGAGGCTAGTTGGTGCCATTGCACTGCCCTCGCGGCATCCCTTATTTTCAAATCTGTAAGTCTGAAAAAATCCCTTATTTTCAAATCTGAAAGTTGACAGCTATGGGTCAGGGAAGAGTGTCTGCTTCAAGTGCAGAAGTCCCCGGTTTCAGTCCTGAGGACTAGGAATCTTCTACTTTGGCGATCCCTCGTAGCCGAGTAAGATTGTCTTCTGTGGAAGCCGATTCTGGATCCACACATCCTTCCACAGTGGGGACATAGGTTTCCGGGTGAGAGTTGATCACAGTGTGGATTTGCCAAGCATGCCTTCCTCTTAGCACGTTTCTCCCATGCGTCCTGAGTTCGAGCGTCTTCAAAGCCCGTGACACCTTTGGTAAAGGCTGTTCTCCAACTGGAGCTCTTGCAGGCCAATTCTAAGCCTGAAACCCTGGAGAGCCTCTGCCAGTCCGTGTAGACTATATGGAGCTAGATGGATGAAGGGTTTGACTTAGCGGAAGGCAGTATCTCATTGGACAGGTCCTTGAAATTTGTTTTGACAGCTATGGCCATTCCGGGGGGTGGGCGGATCTAGACACGTATGCAAAAAAAGGCTGTGAAAATGCTTTTTTACAGGAAAACAAAAGCCAGTGTGGTGTAGTGGTTAAGAGTGGTAGACTTGTAATCTGGTGAACCGGGTTCGCGTCTCCGCTCCTCCACATGCAGCTGCTGGGTGACCTTGGGCTAGTCACACTTCTTTGAAGTCTCTCAGCCCCACTCACCTCACAGAGTGTTTGTTGTGGGGGAGGAAGGGAAAGGAGAATGTTAGCCGCTTTGAGACTCCTTCGGGTAGTGATAAAGCGGGATATCAAATCCAAACTCTTCTTCTTCTTCTTCTTTACAAAAAACGTTTTGAAAAATATATTTATTTGCTCTAAGCTCACCATCGCCATCTAGTGTCACATTTGTATAATGCAGTTAAAAAGTTACATTTGCGAAGGCCTATAGCAATTCATGCATGAATTACTTCAAGTCCAGATTACTGCAGTGTACTCTGTGTGGGGCTTCCTTCCTTTGTGCTTGACCCAGAAGTTGCAGTTAGTGCAGAAGGCTGCAGCACGATTGCTGACAGAGTGAGGCCTTGTCAGCATGGAACACCTGCGCTCAGGTCTGCACTGGCTGCCAACTTGCTGCCAGGCTGAGTTCAAGGTGTTACTCTTAGCATGTAAAATCCTGTAACAATTTAGGACCCCTTTTTACCTGCACAATCGCTTTAACTCCCTGGTCTGCTTCAGTGTATGGAACTGTCACGGCTAGAGGTGCCACATAATACCTGTTCTGATTTATTTATTTTTTAAAAATTGTTCTCATTAAAGATTTTCCCTGGTTACAAAAGTACAGACACCTTTATGTTGGTGCAACCTGTTCTGCATTGATCTTTTAGTGCCTAGAGTAATACACCCCCTACAAAGGAAAGCTACGAGGTTTGGTGGCCTTTTAATTCTGACCCACCCCAAAAGCAAATAAGCGGTGGTGGTAGAGGGATGGAAGTGGATTGGGAGATGATTTTGCTCTCTTCCTCATAAAACTAGAGTGCAGAGTATCCCTGGGAAACTTGATTGACAAGAAAAGATCAGGACAAAGGGAAACGCTTCTTCCCACAGCACAGCATTAAGCTGCAGAACTCACTGCCTCTGCATGCAATGATAGGTGGCTTTAAATGGGGATGATCTCAAAAGACATGGCACAAAAGGAAAACAGATTGGGAGGGAGGAGGAAATCGGCATACCTGGGTGCAAGTCTTTAAGCTAGAGCAGTTGTTCTCTTGACCAGCTGGGATGGAAAGAGTTCAAGGAGAGGAGGAGGAGCCAAAAGTTACAGAAACAGAATTGTAGATCTGGAAGGAATCCCAGGGGTCATGTAGACCAACCCCCTGCAATTGCTGGTCTCACCACTGGCCAAGGGCCCCAACATTGAGGGAGTGGTTGAATGATGCTCAGCTAGATGGACCTTTGGTTTGATGCAGCACTGATCTTCTTAGGTTTTGTTCCTATGGGGTTTCCTGGTCATTTGTGAGCAGGGAAGGAAATGCACCCCCCCCCAAACAACAACAACAACCCCACAACATTTACTGGGGCTCAGCATTGTGATGAGCGAATCGATCAGTGTTTGTCCTCTCAGTTCCTCATTTTTCCAATCTTAAATTCAGTCCTCCACATTTCCAAATGGGTTTTTCTTTTAATGCCAGCCAGAAAATTAACCAGCATTTTCACTGCTAATTTCCCACAAAATACACATTTTTGTACCGGTATTTGGTCTTGCCTAATAGATGCACCTTTTGCAAAATTTTGGAAATACCCCTCCTGTAATGCATTTGTGTACAGTGGTACCTTGGCTCTCAAACACCTTGGTACTCAAACAACTTGGAACCCAAACACTGCAAACCTGGAAGTACCGATAAGTGTTCCGGTTTGCGAACTTTATTCAGAAGCCAAATGTGCTCAGTTTTGAGTGCCACACTTCCGTTTTGAGTGTTACGCTGAGATCTGTCTGTTTTTGCTACTTATTTTGCATTTTTGTTTTTGCGGCTCTTTTTTGTTTTGTTTTTGTGACTGTGTGGAACCCAGTTCAGCTACTGATTGATTGTGTGACTGCAGTACATTGTTTATTGCTTTCATTTTATGGGTCAATGGTCTCGTTAGATAGTAAAATTCATATAGGGGTGTTTTTAAAAGTCTGGAACAGATTAATCCATTTTGCATTACTTTCTATGGGAAAGCGTGCCTTGGTTTTGGAACGCTTTGATTTTGGAACGGACTTCTGGAACGGATTAAGTATGATAATAATTTAATAATAATTTATTATTTGTACCCCGTCCATCTGGCCGGGTCTCCCCAGCCACTCTGGGCGGCTTCCAACAAATATCAAAATACATTAAAATATCACAGATTAAAAACTTCCCTAAACAGGGCTGCCTTCAAGTATTTTTTAAAGGTCATGTAGTTGTTTATCGCTTTGACCTCTGCTGGGAGGGCATTCCACAGGGCGGGCGCCACTACCGAGAAGGCCCTCTGCCTGGTTCCCTGTAGCTTTGCTTCTCGCAGGGAGGGAACCGCCAGAAGGCCCTCGGCGCTGGATCTCAGTGTCCGGGCTGAACGGTGGGGGTGGAGACGCTCCTTCAGGTATACAGGACCTGGTATACAGGTATATATGAGAACCAAGGTACCACTGTATATCATTTTCAGCAACATATACCCCTGTACCTTAGTATATGCCTTCTTATACACATCACTCGGCCGCAGAAGTGCGCCGCGAATTTTGCAGAAGCGTGAATGTCAAAAGCCGCCTGCACTTCTATTCGTGACCTGCTTTGGAAAGTACGAATTAAGTCGGTTTGCCTTTGAATGCAAACTGAATTGAGTTTCTCCCCCCCGGTCTGTGTGCCCTTTAACCTGCTTTTTAAAAAAAGTCCTAAGCATTGCAGGGTCACAAGGGCTAAAACTTTGCACGAACTATGAAATATGAAATTGATGAAAGGAGGAATATCTGGCCCACAGAAATGGGCCTGGCCTAAGCAATGATATGTAATACTAGTGAATTTAGCCCATTCATAACGGGCGCTAGATACCCACGTCCCCTCTCCCCCCGTCCGCCCTCGCGCGGGCAAGTGGGCGGCCATTCCGCAGTGGGAAAGCTCTCCTGTAGCGCGCGGTCCTTGAAGCTCCTGGCGGCCGCCGGGCTCGCGCAGCCCCTCGCTGCCTCGCCCCACGGCGCTAGGCAGAGAGCGCGCAACTTCCACAAGACGGAGCCCCCGCCGGCGCCCTGAGGAGAGGAGAGCGGCGCGAGCTCCGTGCGAGGCGGCGGCGCTGCCCCAACTGACGACGCGCGTGCGCCGCCGCTGCCTCTCGGACACGCCCCCCTCTCCCGTCGTCCAATCCCTGTGTCCGTCTGCGACATGCACAGTGGAAAATTTCCACTGACACACGGAAAGTTGGACGCAGAGACACTTCAACATTATTATATAGGATGTCAACTACGTTAAATGTCAAATGTTTATTGTTTTTCCTGGTGAGAGAGGGGAATGGAAATTGGAGGTAACACAATAGAATAAGGAGGGAAAATAGGAACATGAGGATGAACTATAGGAGGCAAATTTTAAACTGGGTTAGGGGTAGGGGGTGGAGAGGTGGAGGGAGGGGGATGATATTTTGAAGGGTGTAATGATATGAAGATAGGATGTATGAATGTTTAATGTAGATTGTATGTAGGTTGTCTGATAGTGTAAGGTGTTTGGGATATATGGAGTGTTTGGGGGGAGGGGGGAATGGAATAAAAGAGGTATGATTGGAGGTGATGAAGGAAAGATGGATGTTAGTGAATGTAGTTTGTCTGATATGTGATGTATGATGTATGTTATAATTTTGTGATTTAAATAAAGATATATATTATAAAATAAAAAATAAAAAAGAGAGAGGGGGGAATGGAAATTTGCTTCCCCCAATGAGAGGGGGGGAAGGATGAAAATTTAACGGTATTGTTAAGTGCTTAAAATTGTTAAAATTAATTTTAAAAAATTGAAAAAATAAAAAATAAAACTTTGCACGAACTCTGATCCCCCTCTGCCCAAACCCCATTTCCTGAAAGTGTCATCTTGGGGTGAGCCAAGGGGCCGAGGGCTTGCAAGGCATGGGAAAGTTTTGCTAAGAATCGCACGGCTGTCATCGGCCATGACTCTGCCGTGTCTGGCCGAGGGGCAGAAGTCAGGCACACCCCAAAGTTGAACAGAGCATAGTGGAGAGAGAGAGAGAGAGGATGCCACTCAGGATCTTGACAGACAGTGGTTTCCCCGCCCGGTTATCCTGCGGATGAACTGCTTCTCTGGCCCCGTCAAGCTCATGAGTCAACCTTCTAAATGGGATGGGAGTCTCAGGGCCAACAAGCGAGGAAAGAGCTACGCTTTGGGAATTAGTGGCAGAAACACGTGTGACGATGGCGTGGTTTTGTCCTCAGAAGATTGTGGTGGCTGATTTAAGGTGCTTAATCAGAGGAAAAACCATTGCTGACATTTATTAAGGATTGGGAACCTTCTTACGGACTTGTTGCATGGAAGAAGAAAAATGAGCTCGTAAGATCTGGATTTGAAGATGGAAAAATATTGGCTCGTAGAAAATAGAATAGTTGGATGTCCAATTTGAGTGGATACTTTGAATAAGTTACTATATTTAGCTGACAGGCAGAGAACTGGAAGCCCTTTCTTTTCTTTTAATTGTGTTTTTTATTAAAGATTTTCTTGAGTTACAAAAGTATGTGCAATGTCTCTCTCTCGTATTTTTTCCATGTAACATTTTTACAAATCAGCTTCATTTGTTTTTCATATTTTTTTCTTTTCTTGTTCTCCTCACTCTCTTTTCTTTTGATTTCTTTTTCTTTCCCCTTCTCTTTGCTCCTGTTTCTTTTAGATTAGGTTTTAAAAGCATTTCTATTATTCTGGTGTGTTATAAAAAAGATACTTGGTGTTGGGTATAAACCTTTGTATATCTTTTGATCGGTATCAACAAAAATTAAAACGTTTTGAGGGAAGATAATATTGTGGTAGCTGCTGGATCTGGAACCTCTCTCCCTCTCACACCCATTTATAGTTATCTTAAAAATCCCATTAGCATTAGCTCAATATAGGGGACCTTTGCAACATCTGCCTCTCTTTTATGGCGGAACGGAATATTGCAGAACCTGGTGCTCACCAGAGATTTTGGACTACAACTCCCATCAGCCCCTAGATCAATATACAGGACAGAAGATTGCAGAGTGATGGAGCTGTGGATGACAGATGTTTAAAGCTGGAAGAAAAGGAGAGTGCCACAGGCCCATGATGGAAATGTGGCAGCACAGAAAGTTGTCTTCTACTGAGTCAGATCATTGATCCATCTAGCTCAGTATTGTCTACACTGTGTCCTGTTCTGGGCACCACAATTTAAAAAGGATGTCGACAAGCTGGAACGTGTGCAGAGGAGGGGACCCAAGATGATCAAGGGTCTGGAAATCAAGCCTTATGAGGGACAGTTGGAGGACCTGGGTATGTTTAGCCTAGAAAAGAGGAGGCTGAGAGAAGATAGCATTGCCATCTTCAAATATCTTAAGGGCTGTCCCGTGGAAGATATGGCAAGGTTGTTTTCTCGTGTTCTGGAGGGCAGGACCTGAACTAATAGCTTCAAGTTACAAGAAAGGAGATTCTGACTACACATCAGGAAGAGCTTTCAGGAAGTAAGAGCTGTTTGATAGTGGAACAGTTTCCCTTGGGAGGTTGTGGCCTCTCCTTCCGAGCAAGTTTTTAAGCAGAGGTTGGATGGCCATCTGTCATGGGTGCTTTAATTGAGATTCCTGCATTGCAGGGGGTTGGACTGGATGAGCCCTGGGGGTCCTTTCCAACTCTACAATTCAATGACTGGCAGTGAATTTCTGGGATTTCGGACAGGGGTCTCCACCAGCTGCACCTTGGGACTTGGGACTTCCTGCATTGCAAAGCCCAGGCTCTTCCACTAAGCTCCAGTCCTTTCCTTAAAATTAAAGGAGGATTCTAGTACTCATGGTTCTCAGTGAAGGGTTAAATTAAACAAGAGCACAGGGAATCAGCATGCACCTTTGCTCCATCTTGCTGAGAATTATCTACATGAGACCACATAACACCGATCCTGAAAGACCTACATTGGCTCCCAGTACGTTTCTGAGCACAATTCAAAGTGTTGGTGCTGACCTTTAAAGCCTAAACGGCCTTGGCCCATGAAGGAGCGTCTCCACCCCCATCATTCAGCCCAGACACTGAGGTCCAGCTCCGAGGGCCTTCTGGCGGTTCCCTCCCTGCGAGAAGTGAGGTTACAGGGAACCAGACAGAGGGCCTTCTCGGTGGTGACGCCTGCCCTGTGGAACGCCCTCCCATCAGATGTCAAAGAAATAAACCACTATATGACATTTAGAAGACATCTGCAGGCAGCCCCGTTTAAGGAAGTTTTTAATGACTGATGTTTTAATGTATTTTTAATCTTTTGTTGGAAGCAGCCCAGAGTGGCTGGGGAAACCCAGCCAGATGGGCGGGGTAGAAATTTATTATTATTATTATTATTATTATTATTATTATTACACTGAATGACAGTGGCTTTCTGGGGTTTCAGACAGCGAGCTTTCCCAATCCTACCCAGGGATGCCGGGAACCGAACCTGTGACCCACTGCATGCAAGGCAGTTGCTCTACCACTGAACCACAGCCTGTCCGCAAATTCATCCTACATTTGTCACTTTGGTGGTTACAGTCTAGGGAAGCCAAACACCATCCTCTTGCTATAAGAAAAAACTGCTCCTTTTCCCTTAGGGGGTATTCCGGAGCCCGTATAGATTCCTTAAGTGGGTTACCTATCGGCAGGAGAAAAATAACAGAGGCCAACCAGAGTATATTGAGAAGCAAAGCGGCTAGTAAGCCTGATCTTTACTGAAGGAAAATAAACTGTTGCAATAGGGTCCCCACTCACCACACGCAGGAGGGAGGAGAACCCTGAAGAATGGATGTCATATAGAGGAGGGAGAAAGGTTGTTTTCTGCTGCTCCAGAGAAGCGGACACGGAGCAGTGGATTCAAACTACAAGAAAGAAGATTCCACCTAAACATTAGGAAGAACTTCCTGACAGTAAGAGCTGTTCGACAGTGGAATTTGCTGCCAAGGAGGGTGGTGGAGTCTCCTTCTTTGGAGGTCTTTAAGCAGAGGCTTGACAGGCACCTGTCAGGAATGCTCTGATGGTGTTTCCTGCTTGGCAGGGGGTTGGACTGGATGGCCCTTGTGGTCTCTTCCAACTCTATGATTCTGTGAAGTTCTGTGAAGCTCTTATACAGACTCTTGAAATTGGCCACCCTGTAGCCCAAAACACCCCCCCCAAATCATACATACATCACAGAAGGAGGCGGTCTACAGCCAGGATACCTGATAATGGTCACTGATTGCATTACCTGGGCAACCTGGCCATTATTTTGTGGACATTTACTTTAGTTCCAGAATCCAGGTCACAGGCTCACCCTATTCATACACAAATATGCCCTTAAGACAGGATTTGCAAGCAAAAAAAGACAATGGGAAGGCTTTCTCCATTTGCCTCCCTTACTGTATTTGAGGTCATTGGGAGAGTCAGAACGGCTTCGGGATTGATCTCCCATACTATTTCAGACGCATGGTGCATATATTTAGATATGTGTGCATTTTTGAATATTTAGTCTATATTTGAGACCTTGAAATTTTTATAACACTCTTGCAAACTCCCTTTAACAGGGATTTTTTATTTATTTTTTTACTTTCTGCAAGGCCAAGATATTTCCCCCCCCCCCCCCCCGGTTTCGTCCGTCCCTCCACAGCACGGCGCGGAAAGGGAATGTTGCAGTTTGGTTTGGAACAAAGCACTTGGGTTTTCCTTTCGGCAGGCCAAGGCAGGAAGCTGAATTGCTGTTGAACAAACAGCTTGCTGTTCAGGTACACAATAGGCAGGGGTCAAAAAGTTTGCCCTGAATGGAGCAGAGACCACTTGAGGGTAGGCTGGGGTGCAGTTTGAGAGAGAAACAGAGGCATGAGCAACCCTGACTGTCCAAGGTGGGAGACTCGGCTCATCCATTTGCCAATCCCAAAATAAGACCCAGGCCTCGTTCCTCCTGCTCAAATGTCTCCCTTAGAAAAAGGGAATACGTGCCCTCCGCTGGGTGTTTAGGGTTAGGTCAAGGTTTACTGGATTTCATAGAATCATAGAGTTGGAAGAGACCACAAGGGCCATCCAGTCCAACCCCCTGCCAAGCAGGAAACACCATCAAAGCATTCCTGACAGGTGGCTGTCAAGCCTCTGCTTAAAGACCTCCAAAGAAGGAGACTCCACCACACTCCTTGGCAGCAAATTCCACTGTCGAACAGCTCTTACTGTCGGGAAGTTCTTTCTAATGTTTAGGTGGAATCTTCTTTCTTGTAGTTTGAATCCATTGCTCTGTGTCCGCTTCTCTGGAGCAGCAGAAAACAACTTTTCTCCCTCCTCTATATGACATCCTTTTATATATTTGAACATGGCTATCATATCAAAGGGATTTAAAAAGCCCTTCCCGCAACAGAAAAATCCTGAAGCGACAGGAATGAAACGCAGGAACCAAAAGAAAAGGTCAAAGATACCGGTATATAGATCACAAACAACCAGCCATGGATGCCGGCCAAATTCCTGGGAAAACAGGAATGGTGAAAAGTTGGTACTGTAGAACCATAGAATTGTAGGGTTGAATGAACTGAAAAAGGTGTTTAAAAACACTTTTACTAAAAAGCCAGAAGCCTTTTTGCTTGGAATGGTAGGAGATGAGATCCCAAGGAAAGATGGTACGTTCTTTTTGTACGCCACAACAGCAGCCAGATTATTAATAGCCAAGTACTGGAAAACGCAAGATATTCCTACAATAAATGACTGGCAAATGAAAATGCTTGAATATATGGAACTCGCCTTTCGAACTGCTAGGTGGGCAGGAGCAGGGACCGAGCAACGGGAGCTCACCCCGTCGCGGGGATTTTGAACCGCCAACCTTCTGATCAGCAAGCCCTAGGCTCTGTGGTTTAACCCACAGCGCCACCCACTTTATACTCCCTTATAAATCCTGACCCAAACAATGTTCTTCAGCAGATCCAGGTTTTTCTGGCCACAGCTGAGATTACTATTTGGAATAAGACCTATTTGAATAGTTTAAAAAGAGACCTGTCAAAGCTATTTTGACATATTTTCACATACCCTTCCAGTTTGCATTCCTTATCTCATTCCTTTTCTGGGTTGTTTTGACAGGTTGTGTGCTGCAATTTCCCAGGGGGAGAAGGGCATCTGGCTGGACTTTTGTCGGAAACAGGATGCTTTGGTCTGGTCCAAGAAGGCAGTTCTTAGGTTAAGACTCCGTCTTCCTCAGACTGACGGAACTTGAGGGCTCAGGCCAAGGCAGGGACTTGACTTTTACACCGTTATACCGGCCAAAGGGATTAGATCATGCAGAATTTCCATGGCGGGGATCGAGAGAAACCCGGGCCGCCTCCAGACTGTTGCTATTTTCTGGGATTCCAGCGGATACCAGGAAATTAGTTTTGTGCAGTTAAAGCAGATTACAGTGCTCTGTTGCGCTAGTGGAACAAATCCACTGCCAAAAATAAACTGATTTTTGCTGTTAGGAAAGTGACGGGGAAATGCATTGAAAAGCCGAGAGTGGATGAATGACCAATGGGAAGACATTAAAGAAAAAACCCAGGATGGACACTCATTATAGTGTAACTGTCCCAGAAGCAAACCAGAACAGATGCATAATAATGGCAGGTTATAATCTAACCCCTTCATAAACCAGGTGCAAGAAAATCAGGATGATCGTTCAACAAATAAGCCATCTGGGAGAGCCCCTTATACTACTCTGCACCAGGTTTCTCTAAGTGCAGAGTTAGAGAAAGAATGCTCCTTCACACTTTTGCTTGCCCCGTATTTTGTTAATATATATTGATTAATTCCCCCATTAGGGACCCAGGTGGCGCTGTGGGTTAAACCACAGAGCCTAGGGCTTGCCAATCAGAAGGTCAGCAGTTCGAATCCCCGCGACGGGGTGAGCTCCCGTTGCTCGGTCCCAGCTCCTGCCCACCTAGCAGTTCGAAAGCACGTCAAAGTGCAAGTAGATAAATAGGAACCGCTCCGGCGGGAAGGTAAACGGCGTTTCTTTGCGCTGCTCTGGTTCGCCAGAAGCGGCTTTGTCATGCTGGCCACATGACCCAGAAGCTGTACGCCAGCTCTCGGCCAATAAAGCGAGATGAGCGCCGCAACCCCAGAGTCGGACAAGACTGGACCGAATGGTCAGGGGTCCCTTTACCTTTACCTAATTCCCCCATTGCGGGAATGGAATCTTACCTGCAGAACTGAAGCTCGCTTTAGCAAAATATCTCTGGGTTTTCCACAGATAGGATACTATTCAGTGGGTAAGATCGGATTTTTGCAGCGTAGCATACATAGCATTATTTATTTATCAAATTTATATTTTGCCATTCCTCCCTCGAAGGAGCCCAGGTCGGCAAGCCATCCTATGTTTTCAGGTTGTTTTGTTTTTTAATACATGAACACTATGAACATCTTATAATTGATCTGAATACCCGTGAGCCAGGGGCATAGGAAGGGGTGTGTGGTTTGCCCTGGGTGTCATCAGTGAGGGGGTGTCAAAATGACAAAAATATGAGTTGTTTTTTGAAATGGGCTCACGGAACTTTTTAGTTCAGTCCAGAAACGTAACGTAAAGCGGCTGGCGCTAGCGCCTGCCCACCGCCTCTCCCTCAGCCGCCCTACAGCTGAGGGGGAGGCCGAGGAGAGGCTCCACGCAGCGCACCTGCCTTGGCTCGCGCCGCCCCCATGGACGGCTCTTCTTTCTCCGGCTTCATCCCCCTTCATCTCTCCCTCTCGCCCACCTCCTGCCTTCACGTTGCTTCCATCTTCACCCTAGTCGTCCTCCTTCCTGTGTGGTGTAGTGGTTAAGAGCAGTAGACTCGTAATCTGGGGAACCGGGTTCGCATCCCTGCTCCTCCACATGCAGCTGCTGGGTGACCTTGGGCTAGTCCCACTTCTTTGAAGTCTCTCAGCCCCTCTCACCTCACAGGGTGTTTGTTGTGGGGGAAGAAGGGAAAGGAGATTGTTAGCCGCTTTGGGCTAGTCCCACTTCTTTGAAGTCTCTCAGCCCCACTCACCTCACAGAGTGTTTGTTGTGGGGGAAGAAGGGAAAGGAGAATGTGAGCCGCTTTGTGACTCCTTCGGGTAGTGATAAAGCGGGATATCAAATCCAAATCTAAACACTTCTTCTTCCTTTGCTGTTGGATTTCTCCCCACTCCTTTCGCCGCTCCCCACCCTCGTGTCTCTTTGATCTTCTCGCCCATCCCACCCCTCTTTTTTCTGCGGCGCCCCCCCCCGTCTGGTTTGCCGGAGGAGAAAAGTTGGAGGGCACCCGCTCCGTGTCCAGCAAGGGCTGCGTCCGGCTCTCCGCCTTCTGCATCCTGCCCCCCCCATCATCATCTTGGGCTCCCTGTAACCTCAGCAGTAGCAGCAGCAAGAGCAGCTGCCATGGGGGGGCGTGGCCAGGCAGGAGGGGCTGCGAAGGGGCGGAGCTCCTGGCAGCACCCCAGAACGAAGTTGTAATAAGAAATCAAGGCCTTTTATATATATATTAAATGTTCATAAGTGTGCCAAGCAAACAAGGCCACATGTGTGCATTTCTTTGTCTCAGGAACAAAGGGGGGTTGCCCCTCCAGCTACTCAGCAGCCCTCCCTCTGCCTGAGTGATAATTCCTGGCATCCTGATACCTGAGTGCCGGACAGGTAGCCATTCCAGAGATAACAAATCCAGATGAAGACAAAAGGGTGTGATACCTGAGTGCCGGACAGGTAGCCATTCCAGAGATAACAAATCCAGATGAAGACAAAAGGGTGTGATTAACTTGGCTGAGAAACAGGGAAATGTAAATACCTCTTTTGTTTCACTTGGTGGGTGTTTAGTGGAGGACAAGAGGGGGCAGGGTCCAGGATGCTCAGATTGCTGCCACCAGACCTCCCCTTTCATGATGTAACCATGATGTATCTGGGGGGAGAGTCTCGGGCTACACCCCTCCTATGGTGTATGCATGGTGTTTTTTTGGGGGGGGGTCTTGGTCCAGGGTGGGGGATTCAAAATGTCTATGTAGGGGCAGGCGCCAGGGTGGATAAAAATCAATGATTTTTTTTAAAAAAATCAAAAAAATTGGATTTTTTTTATTTAAATCGGATTTTTTTGATTTAAATTGGATTTTTAAAATAAAATGCTTTTGGAGGAAAAATCTTTCTAAATATAGCCTTCTATTTAAGTTACATTGTAGTCCAAAGGCTATTCATCAGGAAATAGGAATTTGTTTTAAGTTTATCAAGTGTGCTAAAACTCAGTCTGTTTTTTTTTAAAAAATGTTTAACCACATCAGTTAACAAACATGGATACATATGCTATCATGTTATTATTTTAGTTAAATAAATTGTTTAAATGGTTATTAAGGAAATGATTATTTTTCTCCTTCCAATAAAGTACAGCAGAAAAGTTGTCCAAATATAAACAGTTAGCTTATTAAACCTCACCATAATTTCATAATTATCTGTCTATGTATTTCTAGTAGTATAACCAAATCAGTAATTTTTGATATAACTGTAAAAACTATTTATTCCAAAAATGAAACCTTCATATGGTTGTAAATATTAAGATTATGCCAGCAAGAATGAGTCTTTCGGTAAAAAAAATATTTAAAACAAGTCTTACCGACTAGTGATTTAAATCAAGCCTTACTGACTAGTGATTTAAATCGTGATTTAAATCTTGATTTAAATCAATTTGATTTAAATCAAATCCACCCTGGCAGGCGCACATTTTTTCTACGTTGCTCCTCCATCCAGCATGTGGTGAGGGAGAACCCTGTTGCAACAGCATTTGTTAATAAAGATCAGCCTTACTAGCCGCCTTGCTTCCCATTAGAACTCTGGTCTGGTCTCTGTCTTTTCTGCGCAGGCAGGGGTTTCAAAATAACGTCCTGCCAAGGTTCAGGATTCCACCCGGAATCAAACCCTTTATCTAGATAACTAGCATAAATTCTTACAACAAAGTGGAGCCCCGGTCGACACGCGCGCCGCACCGGGCACTGGAGCGGCTAGCTACGCCGCTGCCGTGAGCCTAGGAAAAAAGATCTCCCTTGAACAATCCAAATGGAATTAGTTTGTCAACACGTTGAAGACCAAATTGTCCACATCCAGCCTCTGTTTCCTTGAAAGAGAACTAGCTAGCTGTGAGGGACGGTGACAGATATGGAGGAGGAATCTTCAGGGGAAGTGCTGAATTCTGAGAGCAAATCCAGATACAGACTTTTCTGGAGAGAAGGGTTTTCGTTGAGAATGTAGAGCAGGGGTAGGCAACCTAAGGCCCGTGGGCCGGATGCGGCCTAATCGCCTTCTCAATCCGGCCCGCGCACGGTCCGGGAATCAGCGTGTTTTTACATGAGTAGAATGTGCCCTTTTATTTAAAATGCATCTCTGGGTTATTTGTGGGGCATAGAAATTCGTTCATTTCCCCCCCAAAAAATATAGTCTGGCCCCCCACAAGGTCTGAAAGACGGTGGACCAGCCCCCTGCTGAAAACGTTTGCTGATGTTGAGTCTTGAAAAGGCAAACTTTTACCCTCCTAAAACCATTTGCAGCCCCGCTCCTCCTCTGCATGTAACCCACACCAGCGGGAATGTCCTGTCAGCGTCTTCCTCCTGCCACTCACACAACCACCCTGCAAGGTAGGCCAGTTCTGGTCCGGCATTCTAACCACAACGCTTTGCTGGCCCATTCAGCAACCATGCTACATTTGCTCTGATGTTCCTTGCTTGCATTATTTCCACCCCCAGCTGCAAAACTGGATATCGAGAGATTTAAAGCTACAAAGCTGTAAATTGAGACTGTCCATCTCAGCTCCTTTACTGGCTTGTAAGAAGGATTACTGAGCTAACCTGCGTGACATATTTAGGTAACACTGATTTATAGATTTTTTTAGAAAACTGAGTACAGCTCCAGGCGTGGCGATCAAGCCACTGGCTGTGGCAAAAGGGTCAGGGGCGTAGCAGGGGAGGTGGGGGGGCGGGCCGCCCGGGCAGCGCCCTGGTGGGGGTGACACTCCAAAGCCAACCTGGGCTTTTTCTTTTTCTTTTAAAGGCTATTTTCGGCGCTGCCGGGGCAGTGCCGCAGGGGCGGCCAGTGAGGAGGAGTGTCATGCTTGTCGCTGACGTGACACCCCCCCTCGCTGGCCGCCCCTGCGGCTCCGCCCCGGCAGTGCCGAAAATAGCCTTGCCCCCCTTTCAGCGGCTTTTTTCGCCGCTGGGCTCCCTGGGCGGAGCCGCAGCATGGAGGAGAGGGGCGGGCCAGCCAGGAGGGGTGTCACCCCCTCCTTGCTGGCCCGCCCCTCTCCTCCATGCCGCGGCTCCGCCCAGGGAGCCCAGCGGCGAA
The DNA here is from genome assembly GCA_034642065.1 of Darevskia nairensis. Taxonomy (NCBI): domain Eukaryota; kingdom Metazoa; phylum Chordata; class Lepidosauria; order Squamata; family Lacertidae; genus Darevskia; species Darevskia nairensis. Next base: position 217,380 of record JAWWNI010001118.1, on the reverse strand, counting down.
AAAAGCCGCTGAAATGGGGCGGGGAAGGAAAACAAAGCAGGCGCTTGAAAGCGCCTGCTTTGTTTTCCTTTCCCCCCCTTTCAGCGGCTTTTTCCGCTGCGGCATGGAGGCATGCGCGTCGTGATGTCATGCGCACGGAGCGATGCCCCGCCCCCAAGGGTGCCGCTTGGCTTGCCGCCCCCGGCAGTCAAGCGGCACGCTACGCCCCTGCAAAGGGTGACCCTTTGGCTGGCGTTTTCTTCCCTTCTCCCTGGCAACTTTTTGCCCAAGTGGGGGAGAAGTCTTTGAGATGAGTCCGGTGCCATCATCTTAATTGTCCTAATAACATCCTTGTGAGAGTCTTGAGGCTTATCATCCTGGAACACGAGGAAATGATCCTTCACGGACAGGGTTGCTTCTGTCCTTCGGCTGATAGCGTTGATCCTGTCACATGCCATTTGTCAAATGGGCGTGGGGATGTTAGAATCTTCGAATAGTTGGAAGGAGACCTCCCAATGGTAGTCTAGTCCACCCCCCTGCAATGCAGGAATCTCAGCTAAAACATCCATGGCAGATGGCCATCCGACCTCTGCTTAAAAACCTCCAAGGAAGGAGAGTCCACAATCTCCCAAGGGAGACAGTGTCACTGTCCAACAGCTCTTACTGTCAGAAAGTTCTTCCTGGTGTTTCTTGTAATTTGAAGCTACTGGTTTGAGTCCTACTCAAATAAGATTGCTCACTCTTCCATGTGACAGCCCTTGAGATATTTGAAGATGGCTATCCTATCTCCTAAATATGGTCTGAAGCTCAACATCAAAAAAACTAAGATCATGGCCACTGGTCCCATCACCTCCTGGCAAATAGAAGGGGAAGAAATGGAGGCAGTGAGAGATTTCACTTTCTTGGGTTCCATGATCACTGCAGATGGTGACAGCAGTCACGAAATTGGAAGACGCCTGCTTCTTGGGAGAAAAGCAATGACAAACCTAGACAGCATCTTAAAAAGCAAAGACATCACCTTGCCAACAAAGGTCCCTATAGTTAAAGCTATGGTTTTCCCAGTAGTAATGTACGGAAGTGAGAGCTGGACTATAAAGAAGGCTGATCGCCGAAGAATTGATGCTTTTGAATTATGGTGCTGGAGGAGACTCTTGAGAGTCCCATGGACTGCAAGAAGATCAAACCTATCCATTCTGAAGGAAATCAGCCCTGAGTGCTCACTAGAAGGACAGATCCTGAAGTTGAGGCTCCAGTACTTTGGCCACCTCATGAGAAGAGAAGACTCCCTGGAAAAGACCCTGATGTTGGGAAAGATGGAGGGCACAAGGAGAAGGGGACGTCAGAGGACGAGATGGTTGGACAGTGTTCTCGAAGCTACTAACATGAGTTTGGCCAAACTGCGAGAGGCAGTGAAGGATAGGCGTGCCTGACGTGCTCTGGTCCATGGGGTCACGAAGAGTCGGACACGACTGAACGACTGAACAACAACAACCCAATCAGCTGCCTGAGTCGTGATGTTGAGCATGCCTCCTGGTAGGGCAACAACATCCTATCTCCTCTCAGTCTCCTCTTTTCCAGGCTAAACATACCCACTCTCATCCGCTTGGTTGCCAGGCCCTTGGTCATCTTGGTTGCCCTCCTCTGCACATATTCTAGCTGGTCAACATCCTTCTTAAATCGTGGTGCCCAGAACTGGACATTCTGCAGGATGCAAGATGTGTGTTTCACCCACTGGGTGCATTCAGACCTGGGGAATGTTGTGTTGGTTTTCAGGATTATAAGGCTGGCGCTTCTGTTCCGATGTTCCTTTCACACGGTTGCATTATGGGATGGTGGCATTTTGACCAATGTGCTGGCACATCGCGCAGAATTTCATTCACCCCAGTAGGTGTCGAGGTTGGTCTGTTCACCCTAATGGACCAGCCTTCACCACATCTGGCAGATCTTCAGCTTTGGATGTGCATAATAATAATAATAATAATTTTATTTTTTATAGCCCGCCCATCTGGTTGGGTTTCCCCAGCCACTCTGGGTGGCTCCCAACAGAATATTAAACAGAATAAAACTTCAAACATTAAAAACTTCCCTAAATGGTGCTGCCTTCAGATGTCTTCTAAAAGTTATGTAGTTCTTTATCTGCTTGACATCTGATGGGAGAGCGTTCCACAGGGCGGGTGCCACTACCGAGAAGGCCTGGTTCCCTGTAACCTCGCTTCTCGCAGTAAGGGAACCGCCAGAAGGCCCTCGGAGCTGGACCTCAGTGTCCGGGCTGAACGATGGGGTTGGAGACGCTCTTTCAGGTATACTGGGCCGAGGCCGTTTCCGTTTATTCTGACGGTAACAGAAGGGGAACAACTCGAGCTCCCAGGTGCCTGGGTTCAACACCAGATCCGATGGATTCCTTTACGGGTCGCTGGGTTGTGCAGAGAGGAAGAGGGCTTGGCTGTCGTGTTTGAGATGCCCGTCTTCCCAAAATTAAAATGTGAAAAAGAAGGAAGAGGAAACGAGGCAAGATGGAACAAAGAGAGAAAGAACTTTGGGAGAGCTTGGCTGAATCGGGCCAAAGGTTTGCCCAGCATTCTGTACTCAGAGCAACCAACCAGATGCCGATGGGAAGAGGACAAAAACATCTCTCCCAAAGCTGCACCCCTCTCTACTCCCACTTTTCAAGTGCTTTTTACCTGATGGGAATCTGCCTTTGAGCTGTGATAATGCCTCTTGCTTGCCTGGGTGCAGGATGGAGAGACCAGTGTGTGCCTGTAGAAACCTGTGGCTTTGGCATGGCTGGAATGTAGAGTCACATCTGTCTCTCCACCCACCTTTGCCTCTGGACCAACGCACCGCTGGCATGCGGCCCACAAAGGAACACAGCCAGATGCCCCTGGGAATCCCAGAAGCAGGGCATCAAGGCAGTCGCCCTTGCTTTGCCCCTGGAATTCGGTACTGCCAGATAGATTGCCTTGGTGCATGGAAGCTCTCTCTAGCTAGCTCGGCTAATTGAGGTCCAGCGCCAAGGGCCTTCTGGCGGTTTCCTCACTGCGAGAAGTGAGGTTACAGGGAACCAGGCAGAGGGCCTTCTCGGTAGTGGCGCCCGCCCTGTGGAACGCCCTCCCATCAGAGGTCAAAAAAATAAACAACTATCTGACGTTTAGAAGACATCTGAAGGCAGCCCTGTTTAGGGAAGTTTTTTAATGACTGATGTTTTAATGTACTTTTAATCTTTTGTTGGAAGCCACCCAGAGTGGCTGGGGAAACCTATCCAGAAGGGCGGCGGGGTATAGATAAATTATTATTATTATTATTATTATTATTATTATTATTATTATTATTATTATGTATTTATTCACCCTAACCTCCGCAAGATGGACCTGCCCTCCTTTGGATTTGCATTCAGCAATCTGAGTTGATCAAAACCAGATGCTAAAGCAAAACTTAGCTCTTTTTAACTGTTTTGAAAACTTTTGTTTTTTGAAGCCACAAAGCAAGAACCCTTAATCTGCTCAAAATGAAAGACGGCAGCTTGTCTGGGGCTGCCAGCTTCGTTTTATATTTTTATTCCTTCCACCCCCCTCCCAAAAAAGAATAAAGGTACTGTACATAGGCTGGGTTAGTTTGCATGCCTGAATGACACAGTGTTAGCTTAGCAAGCTGCAACAGATGTCCCTTTGCCTCGGCAAATGATATGGAACGTTGGATCTAAAGGGGATTGTTGAAGCCAAAAATAAAAGTATATGAAAGCCCTTATAGCATATTGGCTGACAAAGACCTGTGCATAAGAACTTTCAAGATTCTCAGTGGTTCACGAATTCCCAGTGATACGTCTGCCTTCGTTTCTTCCAAGCAATGGTCCAAGGCCTGGAAACGATGCCTTATGAGGAATGGCTTAGGGAGCTGGGTATGTTTAGCCTGGAGAAGAGAAGGTTAAGGGGTGATATGATAGCCATGTTCAAATATATAAAAGGATGTCATATAGAGGAGGGAGAAAGGTTGTTTTCTGCTGCTCCAGAGAAGTGGACACGGAGCAATGGATTCAAACTACAAGAAAGACGATTCCACCTAAACATTAGAAAGAACTTCCTGACAGTAAGAGCTGTTCGACAGTGGAATTTGCTGCCAAGGAGTGTGGTGGAGTCTCCTTCTTTGGAGGTCTTTAAGCAGAGGCTTGACAGCCATCTGTCAAGAATGCTTTGATGGTGTTCCTGCTTGGCAGGGGGTTGGACTGGATGGCCCTTGGGGTCTCTTCCAACTCTATGATTCTATGATTCTATAATCCCTCGCTTGCTTCCATTCTGCAGGAGCATGTGAATATTGCAGTATGTCTCATGCATGAATTTATTTTCAGGTTTCTAGGCCTTATGACTGCAACCTTTTTTTTTTTAAAATCATCTTTAAACCACAGATGTTACAGAAATCTATTTCTTTCCAGCCTTCTCAAAGTACACACTGCCCAAAACTGTATAAGACTAGACTCAGAGTAGAGAGACCCTGTTTCAGTAAGAAATAAGTGCAGCTCATTTTTCTTCCAAGATCATTGCCGCAGTGGGCCCCATCCTTTGTCGGATTTGCTCAGCCAGTCTGTGCAATTGCCAAATGCTTACGCGGCCATGTTTTATATAAATGTAGAGAAATAAATAAATAGGCTACATTGGAGTGGTGCAAAAGTCCAGGGTCTTCCCACACACCCCTCTCTGTTCCAAGCAAGCAAGTGGAATTTTCACTGTCTAAATGAACATTTGAGGGAGGTACAGAGAAGGGGCGTGGCCTGGGGAGGGTTTTGAGGGCCACATAACAAGGCCTGGAGGGCCACACCTTCCCCCAAGGCCTCAGGTTCCCCACCCCTGGACTAGGATCTGGGAGATCTGGGTTCAGGTCCCCTTACTCAGCCTCAATGGAGCTCACCAAGTGACTTTGAGCCAAACATTTCCTCACAGCTAAATCTACCTCACAGGGTTGTTGTTGGGGGGGGGAGCGGGAAGGGGGAGAACTAGGTGCACCACTTCGGACTCCTTGAAGGAAATAATTATATCCTTGTGGGGTGGGGATATATAAATATAAAAATAAGAATATAAATAAGAATAAAAGCTTGTGTGTGTGTCATGTGAAGGCAATTTTGATTTGTCTGTCCGTCTGTCTGTCTATCTGAGCAACGGATGAAGGCGGAAGCCAAAAAGTTATTCTGTTATGTACTGAGCTGAATCCTAGAACAATAGGATCCAGAATGCAGCAGTCTGATTGGTCCGCAGGAGCCACCCAATCCAGCTCCAGGTGGGAGTGAATCAGCGACCTGATTGGCCTGGAAGAGCAGCCAATCAGGCTACTGGAGGAAGTGAATCCGCAACCTGATTGGCCTACAGGAGTAGCCCAGAATTAGCCAATCACGTGGGGTCCATTGTGTAAATAATGTATATATAGCAGATGTTTGGGGAAAGATTCATTCCTTGCTACTATGAGCTGAATAAAGAACATGAAATTCACACTTGACTCCGAGTATATTTCATATTCTATAGGAGTGTTTTTCTTGTGAGAGTCTGCATTATGTATGTAGAAGAAGAAAAGAGTTTGGATTTGATATCCCGCTTTATCACTCCCCGAAGGAGTCTCAAAGCGACTAACATTCTCCTTTCCCTTCCTCCCCCACAACAAACACTCTGTGAGGTGAGTGGGGCTGAGAGACTTCAGAGAAGTGTGACTAGCCCAAGGTCACCCAGCAGCTGCATGTGGAGGAGCGGGGAAGCGAACCCGGTTCCCCAGATTACGAGTCTACCGCTCTTAACCACTACACCACACTGACTCTCTGTATGTGTTATTACAAAACCTTGTGTGTTGTATACATATCATGATATGTACGGAATTGTATTATGTTCTTTGTTTTAAGCCAGCTGGTGGTCATTTGAAGAAAGGTGGTGTATAAATTTAATAAAAAAATCATCACCATCATTTCACCGTAAGCACCCATTTCCACAGCTCTGAACCTCTTTCCCTCCTTGTTTTTGGTCCAGCATTCTCTTCCTCTGAAGCAACCCTCCCCTCGCAAGGATGCTGATTCTCCTCGCCTTCATCATCGTCTTCCACATCAGCTCGGCTGCCCTTCTGTTCATCGCCACGATTGATAGCGTAAGTTGCCCGACAACAGCAATTTTTTTTTAAAAAAAAATTCGGGGTGTGTGTTTGTGTGCCTGGTGTTCAAAGATTAAAAGAAAGTCCTCGAAACGGAAGTGAAAAAGACTCCACAAACTGAAAGTGGAGACACTCTATGGTACTTTGCTGGAGGGACTGGATGTTTTGAACCTGCTGCCTCCCCAGCAGGAGGCCGGGGAGGAGACTGGCCACCATTGCGCTCCCCGACATTGGCCTTTGGCTGCTGTCAGCCTCCTCTGGAGTAAGGATATGGGAGCCAACCACCTAGCCTGGGAAGAGCACCCATCCCCTTTGAGCTGCATTTAAGCCAGGCTCCTCGGAGTGTAGGAAGTGACTTTGTTGAAATGTATTGATCAATTTGATGAATGATTTCGGATACATTTGAATGATTCTCTGGATACGTTTGCGGTTTGCTGGTTACGTTTGGGGTTCGCGCATGCGCGTCAAATGACGTCACGCGCATGCACAGAAGCACCAAATCGCTTTGCGCACATGCGATGCTTCATGTTACGTGTTGCTCATGTTGCGAACGGGGCTCCGGAACGGATCCCGTTCGCAACATGAGGTACCACTGTATTTGGAATCACTATGGCTTAATTGAACTGTAATAATCATTTCGAGGAATTTGTTATTTGCTTTATTTATGCGCTGTTGTACTTGATGGTATAGCGGCTGCTTCTTAAATGCTATTGTGATTCTCGTGAGCTGCCCTGAGCTCAGCATTTGTCAGTTAACTCTGGTTTTACTTAAACCTAGACTTTTTTTGGGGGGGGGAGTAATATTGAATTTATTCTGTGTTTGTCACATTTTTTTTTGTCATTTTTCAATTTACCAACATGCTCTGTTTGTATTTTGATGTTTTGAAACGTCTGCTGTAAGCCACTTTGGTCACAGCTGATTGTGGGAAAGTGGCATCACAAAGTGAAATCGACCGATCAGTCCTCCAAGATCTATACTTTCACATGCTTTTTAAAATCATCCTTCTCCAGGCCTGGTGGGTCGGGGAGGACTTCTCCACGGATGTCTGGCATCGCTGCCTCAATGGCACTAACTGTACAGCCCTGGATGAGACCTTCCCAGGTGAGTCATCAAACAGCTCTTCCTGAATCTCGGGGTGGGATTACTTCGTTCCCCCCCCCCATCAATCTCTTCCCAGGAGTGTGTATTTTTTTAAAAAAATGTGACACCATCACAATAACATTTCCCCATGCACTTCTGTACATCATTGGCTGGAAAATGTGATGACATCACAGCATGCAGAATGGGTATTGGCGAGTCTTTTTTGAGGATGTTCCTGAGTAGGGTTGCCATACGTCCGGATTTTCCTGGACATGTCCTCGTTTTGGGGGGTAAAATTTGGGTCCAGAGGGATTTTTAAGACTTGGCAAAATGTCCTGGTTTTTTGGTTTGGCTCCTAAAAAGAACTACATTTCCCATGAGGCCGTGGGGCCTCTGCGGCGAAGCCGGCCCTTGCGATTGGATGCAGGCAGTTCCAATCTCGCTGCCCATTGGCTGTTCCGGGTGCCGCGTCCAATGACGGAAGGGGGAGGAGGTAGAAAGCGACGATGGTAGCCGAGACGGAGAGTGGGGAGGGCATGCAGATGAGGATGGAGGGTGAGAGGCCGGGCCATAGTGTGCGGTGTCCTAATCTGGGTCGGGGCCGGGAGAGGCTTGCTTCAGCTGTTGCAGGACAGCTGCAGTTCAGGAGCTGTTGGGTGTTGGCATTATGCAGGAGCTGGACACTGGATGAGGCTTGTTGTGTGTTGGCAGGGAACCTACTTATGGGGTGATGGGTATAGTTGCGTGGCAGCCGCATGTGGCCCTTTGTGTGTGGTGCCCTTGCCACAGCTGCCGGCCATGTACCACAGCAGCAATTAGCAACAGCGCTGGAGACTATGCCTAAGAAATGCTCTCCTATGCATAAAATCTAACAGTAAACTTCCTACTTCTGATCAAGAAGCTAGTAGATAATACAGTGGTACCCCGGGTTACGTACCAGAACAGTGCGCAACCCGGATGTCCATTTTGTGAATGCGCGGAAGCACGATATCACGCTTCTGCGCATGCGTGAACTGCGCAGAACGCTTCTGTGCACGCATGGACCGTGCGGCGAAACGGACTTCCGGGTTTGCGGAGAACGCAACCCAATCGTTCGCAACACGGAGCGTACGCAACATGAGGTACAACTGTACACCAGTTCTTTCTAGGTTGCTTATGCACAGAGATACAGGTAAACCAGATTATACATTGCTAGATATTAGAGCCATTGTGTTAAGAATAAAATACGATGCAGGCATTCGTTTCAAAGCTTCCTTTTCAAAACAATAATGGTATATAGCCAAATGACTTTTTAAAGATTATGCTTAGCAATCTTTATATTACAGTGGTACCTCGGGTTAAGTACTTAATTCGTTCCGGAGGTCCGTTCTTAACCTGAAGCGTACTTAACCTGAAGCACCACTTTAGCTAATGGGACCTCCTGCTGCCGCTGCGCCGCCAGAGCACGATTTCTGTTCTTAGCGGAGTTCTTAACCTGAAGCGTACTTAACCCAAGGTACCACTGTAATTGGGACCCAGGTGGCACTGTGGGTTAAACCACAGAGCCTAGGGCTTGCTGATCAGAAGGTTGGCGGTTCGAATCCCTGCGACGGGGTGAGCTCCCGTTGCTCGGTCCCAGCTCCTGCCCACCTAGCATTTTGAAAGCACGTCAAAGTGCAAGTAGATAAATAGGAACCGCTCCGGCGGGAAGGTAAACGGCATTTCCATGCGCTGCTCTGGTTCGCCAGAAGCGGCTTTGTCATGCTGGCCACATGACCCGGAAGCTGTACGCCGGCTCTCGGCCAATAAAGCGAGATGAGCGCCGCAACCCCAGAGTCGGACACGACTGGACCTAATGGCCAGCGGTCCCTTTACCTTACCACTGTAATTGGCAACTATTCTAGAACCTGAAATACAGAGGTGCAAGGCATGTGATGGTTGGAAAGTTAAGCGCTGTTTGACAGTGGAACAGTCTCTCTCGAGAGGTGGTGGACTCTCCTTCCTTGGAGGTTTTGAAGCAGAGGTGCTCTGGTTGAGATTCAACTGCAATTGAAGGGGGTTGGACTGGATGACCCTCGGGGTCCCCCTCAACTCTACAATGCTATGATTCTAATGCCTCTACCTGCCCTGGTTGCATCTCGTGGTTAATCCCCTGATTTCGCAGATGCCTGAAGAACAACAGAAGGAAGGGAAGGGCTGGTTGGCGCAGCCAGACTCTGAAATGTTCCTCTTTGTGGAAGTTGCATTTATTTGGGGAGCGGGAGGGCGGGAGGAAATGGATTCATGATTGTTGGCAAGAGGCGGACACCTTTTCTTATTGTCAGTGGCGGAAGGAAGTCGTTGGCAGGATGCAGGTGGATTTCAAGAAGGAAAAATTAATGGGATGATTATTATTTTTATATAATATAATTTATTTTTTATTTTTCAAAAAAACACAACCAGCCCGGAAATTAAATGTGACAGTCAAGACCTCAGAAAACAAACTTCCCTTGGGGAAGCACTGAGATGGTGCAGGGGCTGGACTGCTGGGGTGGGGGGGGGGAGGGAAGGCAAGCATCAAGAGGTGCTTTGCAGATGTATTTTGAACCACTGCCTACAGCATCCAAGGGTGACCATCGAAGATCTGGCCCTGCATTATTGGTTTTGGAGGGGTGGCAGCATATAAAAATACATAGGGACCTTCTGGCAGTTCCTTCGTTGAGAGAAGTGAGGTTACAGGGCCTTCTCGGTGGTGGCGCCCTCCCTGGGGAACGCCCTCCTGTCAGATGTCAAGGAAATAAACAACTACCTGACGTTTAGAAGACATCTGAAGGCAGCCCTGCTTAGGGAAGTTTTTAATGTTTGATGTTTTATCGTGTTTTTAATATTTTGTTGGAAGCTGCCCAGTGGCTGGGGAAACCCAGTCAGATCGGCGGCATATAAATAATAAAATAATTTGTTGCTGCTGCTGCTGCTATTGGAGGGTTCCCTTACAGCCCTCTCCTGCCCACTTTCTTAAATTCAGGGATTGACACTGGCTGTCTCCTCCTTAAGTCTCAGGGTTGTAGAACTCACAGAATCCTAAGAGTTGGAAGGGAACATGATTGTCATCTAAGTCCAACCCGCGGCAATGCAGGAATCCTCCTAACTGCTACTTCATCCCTGTGTGTGTTTTACAGACTACCAGTCTATCCAGGCAATTCAGGCCACGATGATCCTCTCCACCATCCTCTGCTGTGTGGCCTTTTTCGTTTTCATCCTCCAGCTGTTCCGCCTGAAGCAAGGCGAGAGATTCGTCTTAACATCCATCATTCAGCTGTTATCCTGTGAGTACCTCCTCCCGGTTTAAGGATCTGCAACAGCCCCTCTCGAAAACGAGAAAGCAGTCGTGACAAGGAGCTGCCAAGCCATGGCAAAAAACAACAACACCCCCCTAAGCAGCACATGCTGAATTTGGGCACAGCGGGAGTGGGGTTTTTTGAGTGAAAAATCCCCCTGCTCAGAGGTGGCTTGTTCCTAAATTCCTAGCGTATGTCCACCTAGCTAAGCTGGTACAGTCGTACCTTGCATCCCAAATGCCTTGCGAGTCAAACGTTTTGGCTCCTGAACGATGCAAACCCAGAAGTGAGTGTTCCGGTTTGCAAAAGTTCTTTGGAACCTGAACATCCGACGTGGCTTCCACAGCTTCAGATTGGCTGCAGGAGCTTCCTGCAGCCAACTGAAAGCCGCGCCTTGGTTTCCGAATGTTTTGGAAGTCGAACGGACTTCCTGAATGGATCCCGTTCGACTTCCGAGGTACCACTGTATTTTGAACCTGGTACTTGTTGGTGGAGGGACGCGGGTGGCGCTGTGGGTTAAACCACAGAGCCTAGGGCTTGCCAATCAGAAGGTCGGCGGTTCGAATCCCCGTGACGGGGTGAGCTCCCGTTGCTCGGTCCTAGCTCCTGCCAACCTAGCAGTTCGAAAGCACGTCAAAGTGCAAGTAGATAAAAAGGTACCGCTCCGGCGGGAAGATAAACAGCGTTTCCGTGCGCTGCTCTGGTTCGCCAGAAGCGGCTTAGTCATGCTGGCCACATGACCCGGAAGCTGTACGGTGGCTCCCTCGGCCAATAAAGCAAGATGAGCGCCGCAACTCCAGAGTCGGTCTCGACTGGACCTAATGGTCAGGGGTCCCTTTACCTTTACCTATTTATTCATTGCTCTTATATCCCAACTTTCTTCTACCACGGAGCTCCTGACGGCAAATGCGGGGTTAACTGGTGGTCTCCCCTGCGGTTGCCAGACCTCCAGGGCTGGCTCGGAGTCTCCAGGTTTGCCTGGCAGGCAGAGGGCTTGTCTCACCAGGTGGGTGAGATTCCCTTTAATAAAAAATATTGAGAGGACTGCATATGCAAGCTTGCAAGCTTCAGACCGGCCTAATTAGAACCATAGAATTGTAGAGTTGCAAGGGCCCCCAAAGGGAATCTCGTCCAACCCCTTCCAGGGTGGATTTGATTTAAATCAAATTGATTTAAATCACGATTTAAATCACTAGTCAGTAAGACTTGATTTTAATCACTAGTCAGTAAGACTTGATTTAAATATTTTTTTTACAGAAAGACTCATTCTTGCTGGTATAATCTTAATATTTACAACCATATTAAGGTTTCATTTTTGGAATAATAAATTTTCAGAGTAGTTTTTACAGTTATATCAAAAATTGCTGATTTGGTTATACTACTAGAAATACATAGACAGATAATTATGAAATTATGGTGAGGTTTAATAAGCTAACTGTTTATATTTGGACAACTTTTCTGCTGTACTTTATTGGAAGGAGAAAAACAATCATTTCCTAAATAACCATTTAAACAATTTATTTAACTAAAACAATAACATGATAGCATATGTATCCATGTTTGTTAACTGATGTGGTTAAACATTTTTTAAAAAAACTTAGACTGAGTTTTAGCACACTTGATAAACTTAAAACAAATCCTTATTTCCTGATGAATAGCCTTTGGACTACAACGTAACGTAAATAGAAGACTATATTTAGAAAGATTTTTCCTCCAAAAGCATTTTATTTTAAAAATTCAATTTAAATCAAAAAAATCCGATTTAAATCAAAAAAATCCGATTTTTTTATTTTTAAAAAATAATCATTGATTTTTATTCACCCTGACCCCTTCCAATGCCGGAGTTCTGCCCAACAGCCGTCCCTGAGTGGGCTCAAACCACCAACTTCCTGGTGAACAGCCAGACACACTGACCCATTGCGCCACAAGACAGCACAAAGAGTCTGGAGAGGGTGCTCCCCTCCTCTTCTCCCAATTAACCTCCGTCTCCATGACACCACTGGCGCCTTCCCCGTGACATCGCCAGGGGCTGCCCTTGGGTTGCATCCCAGACCCTGAGATTTCTGGAGCCAGACCAGAGACCTAAGTCTCCCTTATCCAGGCACTGATTAGACCAGGCCTCCTCAACCTTGGCCCTCCAGATGTTTTGAGACTACAATTCCCATCATCCCTGACCACTGGGTCCTGCTAGCTAGGGATCATGGGAGTTGTAGGCCAGAAACATCTGGAGGGCTGTTTGAGGAAGCCTGGATTAGACCCAGACCTCCTTGACAGCAAGATGGTTCCATGGGTGCTTAGTGCTTCTTCCTGGTTTCTTAAAAGAGATCTTTCAGTCTTAACTTGCCGAGAACACCCAGGAGGCTGGTTCCGGGGGCAGAGCTATCCTCAGCCCATTCACGGGCTTTCCCCCCTTCTCTCCCTTCCCAGGTCTGTGCGTGATGATCGCCGCGTCCATTTACACGGACCGCCACGAGGAGTTTCACGTGGGTCCGCAGTACGACTTTTTCCAGGTGTCCAGCGGCCAGTACGGCTACTCCTATGTCCTGGCGTGGATCGCCTTCTCTTTCACGTTGCTCAGTGGGATCATGTACCTAATACTAAGGAAGCGCAAATAAAACTGCGGCGGCTAGTTGAAGGGGGAAGAGGGGCAAAAGGAAACAGTTTGTCCGTTTCACAGTACTGGGGAGTCCAGTAACTATTTTGTATATAGCAGAAGAGCGGTTTTGTAGTAAGGAAAAGTTGTTGTCTGTTTTTCTGTCCTGCCGCGGCCTCCTTCCTCCTCCTCCTCCTCCTCCCTGCTTGGTGTTGAAACAAAGACTATGGGAGAGAGAAAAATGCAGGTGAACTGGAACAGCTAACCCTCCCTGGCATGGGTGGGGTACCTTAAAGGCAACCCATGCCGATGGTAGTCTCCCAAAAGCCATTGATTGTACCTATTCTTGTGTCGTTTCCTTTTCTTATATACCTTTCAAAACAGGTAATGTTACTAGGCATTAACAAAAAAGCAACCCCCCCCCTCTAGCTGGTTATGGCTCTGTAGGACAGATGTGAAAAGCTGGCAGAGCACAGTAAACATTACTCTGTCGCTAGCAACATGTGCTCAACTGGACGTCTGGGATTCTCTTGAGAAATAGGGATCGGGGGTGGGGGGAGAATCTAGACTGCCCTTGGCCACAGAATAATTCTGTGGCTCGGGGGATAATCCTGCAGCCGGTAGTTCCTCCAGTGATTGAATGCCAGCCTAGGAGGTTCTTTGTAAAAAGCAATGGTTTGCTGTGACGCTGGCAAGCATTGTTCTGGGCTGATCTCAAGGGTTCATTTGGTCTGGCGCAGTGCCCGTGTGGTTACTGGGCATGGTGGTGGTGGTGGGGGGCACAGGGGTGCAGCCTGCTCTAAATCCAGCTTGGACACATCTGCCCATGCCATGCTTCCAAATAATTCCAGCTGGGAGTGTCTTAAGTTATCGCCACGGAAGATAGTGTTCTGCTGCGATAGGTGTGTAGTGAAGAGCCCAGAAAGGTTCAGAGAACATTACTTGTCTAAGGCTGAAACAATTGATTTGGGCCAGATCCTCTTCCTGCTGAACCATGTATCCAGAGCTACCTCAAGAAGTCGCAAAGATGTTCACTGCCTTGATCGACACTTAGAGAGGCACCTCTCAGCTTGTTTCTGCGGTGGCAGTCCAGCCGTGCCTTAATCTTTACTATTTCCCTGCGTTTGGGAAGAATTTAAATGGAAAGGCTGTCTGTCTTTTGAGAAGGCGCTCAATCCTTCCACTCAAAAGGGATCCTAGGTAGCAGGGCTGTGGAAGGGCTTTTTCCTTGCGTGGATCATGGAGAGCTGTCAGTATAGTGGCTGTCAGAAAACAAATAACATAGCCAAGTTGTTGGGTGCTGGCAAAAATCATTTGGGGGACCAGATATGGCCCTTAGGATTGCCATCCCTGCTGTAGGCAATATTAGGCTTAGGCAGAGCAAACCGTCCAGAAGAAAGCATTGGGCACCCAGCTTGACGTCATTTTAGCAGGAAAATGCCAGTGCTAAAGCACAGCTTTCCTACTTTGAGGTAAATACAGCAGGCAGGAAGACTCAATTTTTATTTTTACAACCAGGAAAGAGCCACTCAACAATGCTACATTATTCCAGAAGAGTTTGGGATTCCTGATTGCCCCAAATCACGGCTTCAACGAGCCAGTATTTGGGCTAACTATCTGGCATATTTGTTGGCAAATATATCGGGTCTTTCCAATCTCAGTCTGACAAATTTACCCACTAACAGGTCACCTGGTTTTCAAAACCCCAGAGGCTCTTATTATTAGCAGGTGCAGAAACCTAGAATAACCTCAGGCTGCTCTTAAGTATCCCATATTTCACCCAGGAGCCTTGTTCGTATAGCTACAAGTGCCTGACCTCCTTAACAACAACAAAGATGGCTTTATAGGGCATTAAAAAGATATTAATGGAAAAGGACAACCCATCGATCACTGAGGCTGCAAAATCCTTCTCTCTGTTCCTAGGGTATCAGTCCCATTAAACTCAACAGGGACTTTCTTCTGAGTGAGCATGCTTAGGATTTCTCTGTCTGCAGGGCTGTCAGCTGATCTGCATCCTCTTACTTGAACATCAGCTGCCTTCGGAATCATCATGCCATCCAGTTTAAATTAAATGTGCGTGTAGCTCATTTGATCTTTCAATACGAGGGACCTTTTTGAGATTTCGGAGGATGTGCAAGAATGCAGCTATTTAACAGACCACCATTGTGAGCGGTGTGGAAGGGCATTTTTTAGTGGGAGCGCTTTTTGTGTGTGTTAAGTATGTTTTCTTTTGCATCTTTGTACGGCCACTTCCCCTCTGTAATCCCCCTTTCACCTCTCAAAATGGTGCTCTGGAAAAACTGCCCTTACTATCAGCATTTTTAAAAAGGTATCCCCAACTTGAAATTTTAGCATTAAGGGGTGTGTGCGTTTTAGACCCTGCAAACCAAAATATTTGGCCAAATGGATGAACTGGTGGACAACTCATTTTAAGTAAATCAGGCCAAGTTAAAAGACCAAGTTGATGATCCCAGCTCCTCCCAGAATCACTTTTATGCTCCTGTATGGAACATAGAACCAAGCTTTTTGTGTGCCTGTAGTGAAATCTTTGACTGGCTGGACGGGGAGTTAAGTGATGGTGTATAGAGAAACCTCGTGACTTTTGCATGGTTGGGATAGACCCTACTGTGCAAAGGGAACCAGATCTGTTGCTCCACTGAACAGTTGCCCACACTGTTGGCGTTTTCGCCCCCTCCGCTTGATCCCAGATTTATTGCACCCTATTCCTACACCATCCTCCCTAATCCCTATTCCGCATGCAGCCACACATGCGTTGTATACAAGAATCTGCGCCACCATTTATTCTCTGTTCAAAAGAATGAACTAGTCTGGCCAGGTGTGTTTTTCATATAGATAGAATTTGTATTTATGTAAAAAACAAAAATGTACTTGTACATACATAGATAACATTATGCCAATTACATTTTCTGACCATTTTAATAGAAATTTGAATTGCAAGTCATAATATAACCAGAGAATACAAAAAACCCAATTCTGTCAATGCTATTATTGCCTTTGCAACTCGCCTGGGAATAATAACAGGCACTCCTTTGTACGTTACTACTACCATTTTTCAAGTTCTGGGGGTGGGGGAGAAATTGATAAATCCAAAAATGTTTAGGGGAGGACAGTGATTGTCAAGACTGCTAGCTTAGCTCTACCGACTGTGCCTCAGTTGTTTTGTATTTTATATACCATCTGTGTACACGGAAATAAAAGTTACAACCAGTATTGTGCCGATACCGTGTTGCAGTTTCATTCAAGACCCCTTGAATGTTTTTTTTTGGGGGGGGGGGAGCTGAAGACTCCTCAGCCCCCAGCACACCTGCAAGGGAGACTGTTTTGGTGGTCTGAGCTTATAGGAACTGTAACAAACAGGGGAAAGGGGCCGAAGCAGTCGAGATGCTGCTGAACTAAAAGTCTCATCAGCCCCAGGCAGGCTGGTGAACAGGCCAGGATGATGGGAGTTGTAGTGTAACAACAGCAGCAAAGCCAAAGTTCCTTTCTCCCCTCCAAAATGTTAAGGGCGCCCTATGCAGAAAGGCAAGAGGTCAACAGGAGAACGGGAAGTCTCAAGTGAGGTGTCAAACCTTACCGTAACTGGAATCCTGAACTGGTGCCAGCCATAGGCAGCGTAGAGAGAAGAGGGACACATAAAGTAGACGTCCTGTAGGAGCCTAGTTCCCCCCTCACAGGAGCTACGTCACCGAAATGGCCTGAATGTCACTATAGGGTCCATAACGTCCATAAATGTCCTTTGACTGGATGGTAAAGTAACACTTGGAGCAATCGGGAAACTGGCCTAATAAGCAAGCCATGGGGAGAGGCATGGCCTTAATTTCCGACACCTTAATCCAGCTGGTTGGCACACCTTGACCGACGGTCTCCAGGCAAACAAACACGTGGAAGCTGTCTAGCGGGGCACACCATGGCTCCACCTTGCTGACCTTCCACTGCAGGCCAAAGCCTTTGGGGTTCTCCACCTCGGCCACAGCAAGGTGCAGCTTCTGAGGTCGAAGAGTGTTTCTGAATCTGGACAGGCTCTCCGGCTGCTGCTGCTCGACTGGCGGTAACGGAGGGAGGTGCCGAAACGCTTCGGGGACCTGTGGGGAAAGCAGGAGCTTCAGTTAACAGAGCCAGTGTGGTGTAGTGGTTAAGAGCAGTAGACTCGTAATCTGGGGAACCGGGTTCACTTCCCCGCTCCTCCACATGCAGCTGCTGGGTGACCTTGGGCTAGTCACACTTCTCTGAAGTCTCTCAGCCCCACTCACCTCACAGAGTGTTTGTTGTGGGGAGGAAGGGAAAGGAGAATGTGAGCCGCTTTGAGACTCCTTCGGGGAGTGATAAAGCGGGATATCAAATCCAGACTCTTTTCTTCTTCTACATACATAATGCAGACTCTCACAAGAAAAACACTCCTATAGAATATGAAATATACTCGGAGTCAAGTGTGAATTTCATGTTCTTTATTCAGCTCATAGTAGCAAGGAATGAATCTTTCCCCAAACATCTGCTATATATACATTATTTACACAATGGACCCCACGTGATTGGCTGGATGACTGCAATAGGCCCTTTGTGGGGCTGCCCTTGGGCTTGTTCAGAAGCTCCAGCTGTTGCAGAATGTGGGGGCCAGATTGCTGATGGGTGCATCTGGCTCACAACATGCAATGACACCATTGTTGAAACAGCTGCACTGACTCCCCATCTACTATTGCAGGTACTAGTATCGTGCAGCTTAAAGCAATAGCCAGTGTGGTGTAGTGGTTAAGAGCGGTAGACTCGTAATCTGGGGAACCGGGTTCGCGTCTCCGCTCCTCCACATGCAGCTGCTGGGTGACCTTGGGCTAGTCACACTTCTCTGAAGTCTCTCAGCCCCACTCACCTCACAGAGTGTTTGTTGTGGGGGAGGAAGGGAAAGGAGAATGTTAGCCGCTTTGAAACTCCTTCGGGGAGTGATAAAGCGGGATATCAAATCCAAACTCTTCTTCTAACAGGGTGGCTAAAAAGAGCCGGAACAAGCCATTTCAGCTCAACCATCTACATGTCTGACTAAAGGGACTTAACTTCCGTGCAGAGAAACGAAGTACGGGCTATACTACTTAGGAGCAGACCCACTGAAATTAATGGTCATGACTCAACTGGTTCCATTAATTTCAATGGGTCTGCTCTGTGTAGGACTGGAACTGGCTACAACTCTGTGTGTGTCACACACACACAAAAAACGAGGCTACCCCCCCTTGCTTGCATTGCTTATACATTACTCATTTAAAGTATTAATAGCAAACTCTTCATCGGATGCTTTCAACCCCAGAGCGGGAAACAAAGTAACAGAAATAAATGGAGGAAAATATACAGAAATTATAAAATCATATAAATAGAACCAGCAAACAATTAAACAAATCTGTCATACAGCAAACAAGCAAAATCACAACAATGTAAATTAACATTTCCAATTGCTCACCCACCTCCCACCACTTTGAGGTTTTTTCTACAATCAAGCAGTATAGAAATTTTATGAAATAAGACTAATGATCAAGACCACATGCAAAGCTAAATCACCAGGTTAGGCAAGGAGCATGTCCTACACCACCCCATGCAAGCTGCCGGACATGAGAAAAATCATTATTTGTTAAGTGGCTACAGCAACAAGAATTCCCCAGGGAATGTCTTTGCATTATGAAACACATGCTGCTGTTTTCCTTCCTAGAATTCTTAAGGGTGAAATACTGAAGGCACGAATGCAGACAATTCCAACAGGAAAGCAAAGTGGCCATCTACAGAAACCAGTGGGGCTTACAGATGGGCCGAGATTTAAGAAGGGCATGCATACGAAATGGAGGAAAGGGGAAATCACAAAGGAGGAGTAAACATGAGTGGCCGAAAGTTGCAGGGTGAACGTCAGGCTGGCTAAAGCTCAGAATGAGCTCAGGCTTGCAAGAGGTTAAAAATTTAAAAAAAGGTTTCTTTGGCCATTGAACTGCGGATTCTTGATGCTATGGTCTGTCACTGCTCTTACTTTGCA
Source organism: Darevskia nairensis (assembly GCA_034642065.1). Lineage (NCBI taxonomy): Eukaryota > Metazoa > Chordata > Lepidosauria > Squamata > Lacertidae > Darevskia > Darevskia nairensis. Next base: position 198,290 of record JAWWNI010001118.1, on the reverse strand, counting down.
GTATCGTAATCTTATACGCATTATTCTCCGCCGCATTAGTAAACAATGAATGGATAAAGGTTGCAGATAAAACATTAGGCAAGCTTTGCCATTTCACAAGCTTGGTAGAGGCAAAGCACCGCAATTTTTACCCAGTTCAAAGTTTTCTAGAAAGCTCCCAGCCAGTGGCATAGCAGGAAAAGACATTCACAACTAGCTCGGTGCTCCTGTCTTCCCACACATAAACTTCTCCTTAACACAAAACTATTAAGAGACAATGTTCAAAGCGAATCCCCTCTCCCCACAGAACATGATTGATTCATGCTCCCTGTGTTGCCAAACTGGCGTTGTTCTGATCTGGGAGCCCCAATTACATCGGGTGTGCGAAACCTGTGTCCATTCAGCTGTTCTTGAACTACATTATCCTTGACCACTGGCTGTGCTGATGGGATCTGGAGTCCAACTACATGTGGTTCCCTGTCCTTGAGCTAAAAGCAGTTTCCCAAACTTAGGTGTCCAGCTGTTTTTGGACTACAAATCCCATCACCCCTAAGCTAGCAGGACCAGTGGTCAGGGAAGATGGAGTGTAGTCCAAAAACAGCTGGAGACCCAAGTTTGGGAAACCCTGAACTAAAAGAAAAGCCAAGTGCTCTAGCATTCCTGTCACTGGGGCTAAGAGATGTGCAGCTTATATTACAAGATGGCCCTCTAGTGGCTAAGAGGATGAAGCTCATCCTTTGGTATGGATTGGGTGGAATGCCATCAGTGCCTGACAAATTCTTGTTGATATTCTAGATCCATATGGTGTTGGGACTCACCGTTGGGGGCGAGGGGGGGGGAGTTAATGCCAGCAAAGTGGCGTACCTACCCACCCGATTGGAAACTGTCTAATTCTGCACCAGCTTATTTGTCCATCTAGCTCAGCAACACCTACTCTGACTGGCAGCGGCTCTGCAGGGTCTTGGGCAAGTGTTCCTGTGGTTTGCAGGTAGGTCTCTCCTGGCTATACGGAAATACAGCTGGTTGGGATGCGGAGCAGGGCTGTTTCCTGCTTTGCAGAATGAGACCCCCGTGGAGACTAGGCACACACCAAGCAGGGAGTGCTTCTACCAACAGCTCCCAGTTTACCCTGGTGTTCTTCAACTGTCAATACTGAAGGTGGTTTAGTTCTGTCTCCAGCAGTTTATTTTTATTAATTCCTATTACAATTATGCTGTTTTTAATGGAGGACAAGACGCTATCCACGGCTACTACCAGGGCTTCTCCAACCATGTGGCAGGAGAGAATGGCAAGTGCGGCAGGAAGATCCAAGGGTGATGCAAGAATTTTAGCAACAGTTGTATATACTGTGAACCCTTTGAGATTTTACCAACTGAGAAGAGGTCCATATATTTTATTAAATAGGGCACAATCAATCAACCATCTTTCCCATCACCTGCTACCCAACTCTTAACTGGTGATGCCAGCGACTGAACCTGGGAACTTTTGCATGTGAAATAGATGCTCTGCCATGGGGCTGCGGCCCCCTGAATCACGCTTCCAGAGACTGGGACCAATCCATCTATGTGCAAAGGAGATGTTCTCCCATTGAGCTCTCATCCTTGCCCATTCTATGCACACCTACCTGGGAGCAAAGTGGGACTGCTTCAGATGCCTTTAGGCTATCCTCTGGGACCCCCGGGGCACCACCAGGGCTGAGGGAAAGGAGTTAGTGCCATTAACAATTAATATTGTTGGCATCAGTCTATCTCGAGAGACAATGGAGTGCACCTTCAGGGGTGAAGTCAAACTGTTGGAGAATCACAGCGCCTGCTGTGGTTGCAGAGACCATTAACACATAAATAACACAGCTTAAACAACATGGGAGGCAGCGGTTAACAGCATCAAAGTGACCTTGCACACAGGGCCGGAGCGTCCATTTAGGCGAACTAGGCAACTGCCTAGAGCGCCAAAATGGAGGGGGCGCTGGCCAGCCTGCCCCCCGCCGCCGCCCCAACCAGAGGCGAAAATCGCGGCGGCGCGGAGCGCCCGGCTCGTGCAGCGCCTGGGGCGCAGGGGACGGGGCACGTGACGTCATTGCGCATGACGTACGGTGCCCCGCCCCCTGCGCGCCCCGTGATTTTCGCCTAGGGCGCGAAAAGCCCTAGCACCAGTCCTGCTTGCACAGTGCATAAGCCTGAGCAGTATGTCTGGAGGTCCTGGGCTGCCCAGACAACAAGATCTCCCTCACTGGTGTGGTCCAAAGGAAAGCAGAGCAATATGTTTGGCACCAGCTTGGCTGCCAGAGTTGCTGGAAGGAGGCTGACAAGGTGCCATCCAACCGTCTTAGGGACTCCACTCCAGATTTGTGTAGCGTTTACTCCTTAGCTTTGTCTTCTCCTGTAGATATCCCACAAGGCAGCAGACGTTTAGGATCAGTGTTTTCCTTCACAGGTTGACGAGTCCTATCTGCCCCTCACTTCCCGCTACAGTGCAAACGACCCTGAACAAACCAAGAGGAGCACAACATGCCCCCCACTGGAGGTACTAGCCCTCCCTTAACACCCCATATACCCTTAAGAATGAATGAACAAATCACATAGCTACCTGATTTGATGATTGCACCACAGGCTGAGGTTGATTTGGGACCAGGCTTTCTACAGTTGAATTGGTTTTCTTAGGAGCAGAATATTGGAAAGAAGGTGTCCTATCTAAAGAAGATTGGCAAGTTAAACTAATGGAATACGCTGAAATGGCAAAATTGTCAATGAAATTAAGAGGAAGAGATGATAATGAATTTAAGGAAGAATGGAAGATGTTTATTGCATATATACAGAAGTGATGTACGCAGGTTAATACATTAGCAGGGTTTTAAGATTACTTGTAATTTATTATGAATGGATAATAGGTGATTTAAATATGTTACAAATCTAACAATGGACATGCAGTATCTTGATAAATAATAGAACCAAGGAAGGGATTAGAGGGAAGTCAGTTTGTTTTGTTTTGTTTTTGCATTGTTGTTTTTTATTTTTGGAAAATCACTAAAATATTATATATATTAAAAAAATTGGATTTCTTTGCAATGCTTTTCTCTTTTTCTTTGCCAACTCCTACAAAACGAAGCATTTTAAATGTTGCTGGCACCAAGCATATACAGCAGCTGTCCTCAACTTGGAGCCCTCCAGGTCTTGTCTGACTACAACTCCCATCAGCCCCCAATCAGCTGTATAACATACTCGGGCTTTGGCCCTGTGTACCTGAAGGAGCGTCTCCACCCCCACTGTTCAGCTCAGACCCTGAGGTCCAGCTCCGAGGGCCTTCTAGCACTTCCCTCACTGAGAGCTTACAGGGAACCAGACAAGAGAGCCTTCTCAGTAGTGGCACCCACTCTGTGGGACGCCCTCCTATCACATGTCAAGGAGATGAATAACTATACAATCTTTGAAGATGTCTGAAGGCAGCCCTGTACAGGGAAACTTGTTTGATGTTTCACTGTGTTTTTATTTGTTGGAATAAATACTGGGGCAACCCAGTCAGATGGGTGCGGAACAAATAATAAAATTATTATTACTACTTAGCAGAGTCAGCTGTATGTTCAAGTCCACCATGAGACAACAACAAAGGCGGGAAACTAATAGTGCCAGTCACATTTCACCACAGCAACAGCTTCAACTCACCAGGAAACTAAAGTACATATGTATCAATTAAATGCAGGGCTATACTGGTGCTCTGCAAGATTCTGCTTATATGGTTTTACATTTCCCGTTTAGTTCTGGGCACTGCGTGCAGAAAAGCCATTTATACGTTTTAAACATCGCCAACATGGATGTGAAAGCACACACTTTCCTCACCTTCGTTGCCGTCATCTCCTTCATCAGTCAAATCGATCAATAGGTTCTGCAGTTAAGAGAGAATTCAAATCGTTTAAACGTATGAACCTCAGAAGAGCCTGCTGGATCAGGCCAAAGGCTCACCTAGTCCAGCATCCTGTTCTCACACAGTGACCAACCAAACGCTTGTGGAAAATCCTCAAGCAGGGCCTGAGCACAAATGCACTCCCCCCCTCCTGTGGTTTCTAACAAGCAGTATTCAGAAGAATTGCTGCCTCCAGCTGCCCACCTGCAATTCCCAGCGGTTGGTATTCTGACACTGCAACGTTGCACCAATGGCTACTAGCCATGGTGGCTAATAAAATACAATGGTACCTTGGTTCTCAAACTTAATCTGTTCCAGAAGTCCGTTCCAAAACCAAGGCACACTTTCCCATAGAAAGTAATGCAAAATGGATTAATCCATTCCAGACTTTTAAAAACAACCCCTAAAACAGAAATTTAACATGAATTTTACTATCTAACGAGATCATTGATCCATAAAATGAAAGCAATAAACAATGTACTTCAGCCACACAATTGATCAATCAGTAGCTGAACTGGGTTCCACACAGTCACAAAAACAAAACAAAAAAGCCACAAAAACAAAATAAATTAGCAAAATAAATACCAAAAACAGACACACCTCAGTGTAACACTCCAAACGGAAGCGTAACACTCCAAACGGAGCATGTTTGGCTTCCGAAAAAAGTTCACAAACCGAAAAACTTCCTTCTGGGTTTGCAGTGTTTGGGTTCCAAGTTGCTTGAGTACCAAGGCGTTTGAGAACCAAGGTACCCCTGTACTACAACTAATTTAAAAAATGTGCTGCCAAAAATTGGGACAAGCGGCTCATCCCTGCCAAAAACTAGTTAGAAGTTTCTCAGGATTGGTCCTGGTCTGTAACAGGACTGGGGAGCCTAATGGCTGAATGCTTCCCTCCACATTTGTTTGGCTCCCAGACATTTTCCCCAGGCCTCTCCCTCTGTGCTCCTGCTCGAATGTTTTCGCCTGGCTGGTGTAGGTCCTTGAACTCTGATCATGGCGCTTGCTTGCTTCCTTGCTTGGATGGAAGATGAAGAGACTGGGGTGAGGGTATAGCAACGGCTTACTTCTGTAAGCCGTTGGAAAGCAACTTGCTGAACGGTTCCAGTACACGTCCTAATATATGTTCCTAAAACAAATCAAACTATATGATTCTATGATAAAACAAGCTGTTCATGTTCTAGATCAGTGATGGCTAACCTTGACACTCCAGATGTTTTGGAACTACAACTCCCATCATCCCTAACTAACAGGACCAGTGGTCAGGGATGATGGGAGTTGTAGTCCCAAAACATCTGGAGTGTCAAGGGTAGCCATCACTGTGGAATCTAGATGTAAGGTAGTACATTGCCATTGATCAAGATTCCCATGGTAACATTCGCCTAGTGTAAATTCTTTTGGGACACAAGCTGGCGCAGATGGGCAGGTAAGTGTTTCAAATGAGGCCAGGAAGCCTGTGTATGTAATTTACCTTGCAGAGCAAGATTCGGAGGGTCCCCCAATTCAGTATAACTGGGCACACTTTGATCATGTGGCAAGGCCCAAAATGTCACAGCCACAGATGATGTGGATGACAATTTTATTGTGCTTAAACCTCCCCACCCCCGGAAACACTCTTTATAGAGTCATAGAATCATAGAATCATAGTTGGAAGAGACCACAAGGGCCATCCAGTCCAACCCCCTGCCAAGCAGGAAACACCATCAAAGCATTCCTGACAGGTGGCTGTCAAGCCTCTGCTTAAAGACCTCCAAAGAAGGAGACTCCACCACCCTCCTTGGCAGCAAATTCCACTGTCGAACAGCTCTTACTGTCAAGAAATTCTTTCTAATGTTTAGGTGGAATCTTCTTTCTTGTAGTTTGAATCCATTGCTCCGTGTCCTCTTCTCTGGAGCAGCAGAAAACAACCTTTCTCCCTCCTCTATATGACATCCTTTTATATATTTGAACATGACTATCATATCACCCCTTAACTTTCTCTTCTCCAGGCTAAACATACCCAGCTCCCTAAGCCGTTCCTCATAAGGCATCGTTTCCAGGCCTTTGACCATTTTGGTTGCCCTCCTCTGGACACGTTCCAGTCATTCATCATTCAGATCCTTTCGTTATAGGATGGGGGAAAGGAATAAAATCCTAGTTGCACCAGAGGAGGGAATCTTAAAGAATACTTGGAAGATGGAGCAAACTTATTTTCTGCTTCTCCGGAGGGTGGGAGCCAAACCAATGGTTTTGAATTACAAGAAAGGAGATTCCGACTAAACTTTAGGAAGTCATTTCTGATGGCAAGAGCTGTTTGGCAAGAATGGACTACCTCGGAAGGGGGTGGACCTCTTGGGGGACTAGATGACCCTTGGGGTCTCTTCCCACTCTACAATTCTATGGACGGGGTGGGGTGGGGTGGGGAAGAGTTGTTAAAGCTGACCTTAGAGTTGCATGGAGTTTCAGCTGAAGTAGTGGCATTTACAGAAGCTTCTTTCTGCTGAACACCTAAGGGAATTTGACAGAAGTGAAAATTTTAAAACGCTTGAACTCGCCTGACAAAAGATCATGGCTTTCCTCTGCAGGAGCCTTCACCAATCTGCTAAATTGGATGTGGAATGGGCAATCAGATTTGCAACAATGGAAGACTGCACCATCCGGGATAAAGTCAAACCGTTGGAGAGCTACAGGGCCTGCTTTGTCTGTAGAGACCGACATAGGAGAAACATGCTTTACTGCAGGTGGGACAGATGAAGGCATCTGGTTTTGCAGATGTACCATGACGTGTCTTCTTTCTGAGCTCAATCACGTATTTCCAAACTCTGGCATCAAATTATGTCCAAATGAATCTGGCAATTTTGCCCAGGAGCTGCCTGCCAAGTTTGACAGCCAAGCTGAGTCAAAGGATGCGGTTGACGAGGCAATCAATGGGACTTACACTCTTACAAGTACCATGTAACTCTACAATTCTATGAAATATCAAAGTATTATTCTGCCTCTTTTCTATTCTCTTTTCTATTTCATTTTCTTTCTTTCCTTTTTTTTCTTCTTCCTTCCCTCTTATTCCCCCTTTTCTTCTCTTCTCTTTTTTCCCCCCTCCCCCTTTCTCCCCCCCCCTTTTTTCTTTCTTTAGCATTGGTAGTAGAATGTTACTGGTGAATGAGCTTGTTTATGTTGAATATATACTTTGATGTGTTTGTTATGTTACTGTTTTTTTTCTATACATATGTTTTTGATGTATTTTATGACAATAATCAATAAAGTAAAATTTTAAATTAAAAACAAAACAAAACAAAGTATTATTCTGCCTCTCAAACCATGCTAATTGTCCTTTGCAGATGGTGTGCATATGTAACACATAACCTAATGATCAGCTGCAAAACAAGACCCATACTGTTGAAAAGTTTTTTTTTTTAAATAGGGGAAAGGAGAATTTAGTTTCCTGTACCTGTATGATTCACCGTTCCCACGTCTGAGCTTTTTTTCTCCCAAGAAAGGCATATAATGTCGTCAGAGCTGATTAAAAAAAGAATGCAAAATAGATTGTGCAGAAATGTAAAAGAACCCAGCCCCTCCATTTAAGGCAACAAAGTCTTACTTGTGAAATGAATAATTGGGGGGAAGTAGGCGTTTTAGCACGTGAGTTGCTAAATGCAGAGAACAGTAATATAAGCCTGCTTTTCATGGACCGATACTTGCACTTCCCAAGCATGCAGCCAATGAACAAGGTCAGCTGCCATGCTGATGGGGAGACTTACCTTTCTGTGTTTTTAGGGATAGTTTTGTTAAGATTGGATGGAGTCTCTTTTGACGGTGCTGGCATGCTGTTTGCATTGCCATGTTGAGGCCTGGGGCAATGTAGAGTTTCATTTTGCGACGGTGCTCTTGTAGGGCGGGCCTGGGAAGGAAAGAGAAAAAATTAACTTGTACACTGTGCTATTCCACATATTCCAGTATTATCAGGCTCCTTCATATTGGAAACATCTCCTTCTTGCTGGTATTAAAGCCGGTGTAACTGTTGTGTTCTCTCACATGCTGACTAAAGTATATTTCTGTTCCCCATCAGTAAAGCATCTGGGTCCCACTGTCAAGAAGTTATTCCTGATGTTCACCTGAAACTTTTGACTTAAACCCATTAGATCATGGGTCCCCACAGACCACTGCTTCATTCAGTTTGCCTGTGAAGAACACCGGGAACTGCGGCTGTGAAGGCAGACACAGGAGCTGCTGTCACTGTTCTTAAAACCCAGCTGTCTAAAGATGGAAAGATAAAGCCTTTGCCCACCACAAAAAAAAAAAGCCTTTGTTGCTGTCATCTGCTGCACTGCTAGTTTCCCCTACACATTTTAAAATTCCAACCTGTCTGCAGTGGCCTGTCAGGCACTCTGTTAGGAAGTGAAGCCGGAACTTCTCTTTCAGTGCGCAGAATCCATTGATGAGATCACCTTCTGCACACCCAACCAGTCATACTCAAACACATGTGGTATTACAATCCATGCATATGACTGGGTTGCCCTGGCCACCTTGAGGTATTGCAGCAGTTTCTGAGCTCAAGGGAAATTAAGACACTGGGCAAACGGCTTAGCAATAGTTGTTTCTTTCAATGATGGAGTGTTGTAGTATAATATAGTGCTGTAGCATGCAGGGCCTTACTTTTCTAGATGATGCTTTCTTCTGGCTTGTTATTATAGCATCAATGCGTCTGTCAAGCCTAGAGATTTTCTTCTGCAAGAGAAAGAGAAAGAAGAGCTTGCATTGGCCTGCAGAAAAACTTTAGAACAAGGGGAGCAACATTCACAGTTGCACTGAAGCAACTCTAAATATCTGGAGCTAAGCGTTTGGCTAGTAGGCTCAAGGATGTACTTCTAACACCATTTGTGTTTTTGCAATGACCAAATAAATTTGACGGAATGTCCTAGTTGGTACTTTTCTCAGTGTCTGAAAAGGAATCCCACCACCAAACTACTTGCGCCAACTGCAAGTCTATCATCGCTTCCTCTCACCCCTTTTATGGCAACCACAAAGAGACTCTGCTACCCTCTTTGCCATACAAAAAGGTTTATTACCTTGCTCTCCTTTCCTCAGTGTTGCTTCCCTGACATACTGCTCCCTTCTCTGCCTTACTTCTTTAACCCTCTGCTCCTGAACTGCCCAATCCTAAAACTCCCTCCCCTTAAGTCCTCTTTGCATCCCTCAGCCACCCTGCCAGGCCAGCACTTTCCTGTGCCACTTTATCATGCCAACATGTAGAGGGTCTCGGCTGCATGCAAGGTGTCATATATGAGTTATGACTTATGGGCCATATTTCTATATACAGATCTATAACGTGCTGGCTCCAGGTTTTGCAGGGGCCCTTGGGAAGATGCTCCCTCCTCTTCTGCCTTGCTCCTGCCACTGAATGCTCAGAGAAGGCAGAGGGACAGGCAGTGACAGCAGGGAGGAAAAGCAGAGCCAGGGGTGCCAGAGGTCATCAAAGAACCTCTCGTCGGGATGTGGGCCTTGGCAAATGCCTGATAACACCAGCTTCTGATGCCAGCCTCGTAGAGACACATCAGGCTCCAGTAAAATAAAAATAAAAACTGCTTGTGCATATGTACAAGTTTGTGTCCTATAATTTTAATGTATTAAACCATGACTGACAGACAAGGCTTTTAAAATGGAACATTGCCTTACTACAATTTTAATAGCTATCGCTTCATGCTTCCGGAGGCACTGCGTGTGGTCGATTCTTTGCTTTAGAAGTTCGAGGCTGTGATCCAAGGTTTTCACTGAATTGTCCAGCTGACTTTGAATAAAGCACTTGACCTACAACGGAGGGGGGGGACACACACATAAGCATGCACCCTTTATATCAAGAAAATTTTAGAAAGCGGGAAGCTTTAAAAGCTCTGACTCGACGCACAGCACCTTTTGCATGGCAGTAAGCAACAAGTCCAACACAAATAAAACCTTTTCCTGCAACACCTTCCGTTGCTCACCCTGAACCAAAGCTTCACGGGCATCCAACATACACACCCAGGCCGGGATCCAAAGAGTCATGCAACAAACTCCATGCACCTGGGTTGCTTGAATACATGGAGTACTTTTTTAAAAAAATGATGCGTAAATCCAGGTCAAGCTGCCCAAAGTCATGTGCAAAGGTCCTTGTGGATTTTTCTTAACCGAAGTGGTTCATTAGCATCACATCATCCTTAGCACAAAGCAAACACCATTAAAAAAAATAAAGCTGCAGATAATCATTAAGGTGAGACTGGCTGATCAAACAAACTTAAAACTGTGATAAAGGCCTGCCAGCTTAAATAAGTCTGAAAGTCAAAAGCGAGGGTGCTTGCAAAATCTCTGCTGAAAGAGTGTTCCACACCATGTAACTGGAGATGCTAAAACGCAGATGCCTCAAGCAGCTATTTGGATTTGGGATAAGGACTTCTGTATGAATAGACACCCTTCCTCTGCCACACATGCAGAGGGGGGTGTAGATGCAGTTCTCTCCCCCCCCCCCCCGAAATAACTGGGGAAATTCTTGTCCAGGATCAGGTAGAGACAGAGTTCTTAAGATACAGTTCAATGCCAACAACAGCGTACACCCGGGCACTGTTACCCTTTCAAAAGGAAGGTCTGAAAATTACGCCTGGTTCTTTCCAAATCAAGAGAAAGGCGTGTTGGAAAGATCAGCTTTATTGCTTACTGTAGTAAGAACAAAGACGTTCCAGTGGAGTGTTCCCGTTTTCAAACCTTTTTCGGAAGCTGAACATCCGATGTGGCTGTTGGCTACTGTTTCCGGGGTGCCTGCATCAATCAGAAGCCGAGCCCTGGTTTTTGAACATTTTGGAAGTCAAACGGACTTCTGGAACAGATTAAGTTTTAGAACCAATGTACCACTGTATTTGGCAGTTTTGGTTTTGCTATGTACTTTGCATTTTTAAGGCTTTTTCAGTTACAGTATATTCCTGCGTATAAGACTACTTTAACCCAGGAAAATCTTCTCAAAAGTCGGGGGTCGTCTTATACACCAGGTCGTATTTCTTATACGGCGAGTATATCCCAAACTCTATATTTTAACTGGAAAAGTTGGGGGTCGTCTTATACGCCCAGTCGTCTTATACACCGGAAAATACAGTAATTTGTTTTTGTGACCGTGTGGAACCCAGTTCAGCTGATTGATTGATTGTGTGACTGCGGAAATGGATAAGAGTCCCCTCTCCAAACAATGACTATCAGCTACAATACTGTCTTATTTATTTTACAGTACAGTACATCGATTATTGCTTTCATTTTATGGATCAATCCGTTTTGTATTACTTTCTATGGGAAAGCGCGCCTTGGTTTTGGAACGGACTAAGAACCAAGGTACTACTGTACAATAATTCAAGGCATCTATATAGCATTCGGAATACATGATGCCCTCGTATCATGTATTATCTCTGCAATATTATTGGTTACAGCAAAGCACGAACAGTTCATGGACTCTTTACCTGGCCTCCCAATTGGTCACCCCATATTTGGAGTTGTTTACCTAAAACTCCCTTTATCTTATCAAGTTGTCAATCATCTTCCACTGCCTCTGGCCAGTCTCTAATTGACATGGTATCAGCCTATAAGCTCTGTTACTGGGATCTAGGAGAGCTATGTGCCCTCTTTGCTTACTACTAATGGTGCTGCTTTGGTTAACTGAAAAGCAAAAGAATAAGAAGAACAGAAATCCAGAGAAAAGCATATGATGCAGAAAGGCACATTCTAAATTGGGCTACAGCACCTCCCTGCGTATTTCAGTGGGAAAGGGCCATAGTTAAGGGATAACAACTTTGCTTTGGGCAAATGAAAACACACCTTTACTGGAGATGTGCGTTTTCAGAACCCACCATATTCTTGTGACTGTAATGTGCGGGACACGGGTGGCGCTGTGGGTTAAACCACAGAGCCTAGGGCTTGCCGATCAGAAGGTCGGCGGTTTGAATCCCCACGACGGGGTGAGCTCCCGTTGCTCAGACCCAGCTCCTGCCCACCTAGCAGTTCGAAAGCATGTCAAAGTGCAAGTAGATCAATAGGTACCACTCCGGCGGGAAGGTAAACGGTGTTTCCGTGCGCTGCTCTGGTTCGCCAGAAGCGGCTTAGTCATGCTGGCCACATGACCCGGAACCTGTACGCCGGCTCCCTTGGCCAATAATACGAGATGAGTGCCGCAAGCCCAGAGTCGGTCACGACTGGACCTAATGGTCAGGGGTCCCTTTACCTTTACCTAATGTGCTTTAACTATTCTTAATTCTGTGGGACCTGATGGTGAAGGGCAGGGAATAAATTCAACAACAACAACACCCAATTTTGTAAACCAACATTTTTTAAAATAAAATAATAATAATAATAATAATAATAATGCCTACTAGAAATACTTGGTAGCCCCTGAACCAGACAGCAAAATAAAGCTTTGATTAAACGGTTTTAGTTAAGAAATAAAAATCATTTGTTACTCATTATGAGCCTTCATAACGGAACAGGCCAGAAACGGAGGGAATTGGCTGCATCCAGGACTAGAACTGGGCTGGCAGCCCTGATGCAAGGCTTAAGTTTGGTGGGAGATTCCCAACCCCAATTTACACAGCAACATCACTGCCACATGCAGCATTACCTTTGGACTTGTCCAGCCCCAGCAGGGCTTGAAGTGAGCTATCAAAGCAAAAATAGCAGTAGTTACGCAAGGCTGAAATGAACAACTCAAAACTGTCAAGACATTTCAGTCCCGGCTTCTTTAAAAAAAAAAAAAAATCAGTCCAAGAGCACACTTACCTGTAGGATGACTGGAACAGCACAGGTCACACACCCAGAACAGTTTTCCATTCTCAACCCTGCTTTAATTTCATTATTTCAGCACAACTGCAGTGACTGCTCATACAAAGCAACTCACCTGTTCCAACGCAATATTTCTTTTCTCTGAGCTTTTGTCGCAAACCTTTCCGGCTTCATCGGATGTCTTGATGCATTTGGAAAGGATGCCTTCATTAGTTTCTGAAGTTCTCCTTTTCCTCCGAGCCCCACCTTTGAGAAGACAGAAGAGATTCCCTAAGAAATCTGGAAAACATTACTACTACCACTACGACATTTATATTCCACTTTTCTGTCCAAGGAGTACATGGTTCTCCCCCTCCCCATTTTACCCTCAAAGCAACAATATGTAGGTTAAGCCGAGGGACAGCAACTGACCCAAAGTGACCCAGTGAGCTTTAAACTCTGGTCTCACAGGTACTAATCGGACAATCTAACCACTAGGACCCTCGAACTTACGGGACCGCCTCTCCTGGTATGCCCCGCGGAGGACCTTAAGGTCCATAAATAGCAACACTCTATAGAGGTCCCGGGCCCTAAGGAAGTTAGATTAGCCTCAACCAGGGGCAGGGTCTTTTCAACACTGGCTCCAACGCTCTGTCTCATGAGACCAGAGCCCTGCGGGATCTGATTTCTTTCCACAGGGCCTGTAAGACAGAGTTGTTCTGCCCGGCCTTTGGCCTGGAATCAGCCTGATCCCCTCCCTCTCTTTCCTTTTCCTTCTGTGATGGAACCCCTATTTGGGGACTTCCCTGGCTTTTTTCTGGCCCACGTAGGACCAGTCTGGATAGTTGGCCTTGGTGAAGATTTGACGCTTTCTCCCCCCAAACAGTTTTTGATCTGGGCTTCCACTGAAATGAGGCTGCATTTTAAGTTGTATTTTAATCAATTGTTTTTATACCTGATGTTAGCCGCCCTGAGCCCGTTCTTGGCCGGGTATAAATAAAAATTATTATTATCATCATCATCATCATCATCGTACTGCAACAGATTTTTGTGAAGCTGAATCAGTACTGCAATACTGATTTTCAGTTTTTCGCTCTAGTTTTTGAAGAAGTAGTAGGCAACTTTTGCAGTAAGTTATATTTTTTTAAAATCCCATACAAGCCAAAACACCTACCCACCCCCCTGAAAGCTTTGGAGCAGAGTTATGTAAGAAGGGTTCAAACTTTAAAGATGGCTGCAGTTTTCTAGTTTCTGTAGAAATGAACGGGGCCTGAAGTGGTACTGCGATCTCAGTCACGCCAACACTCTGAAGTTAAGCAACTGTGTCATTTCACTTGATTAAAATGAACTGCACAGTGTCTTCTGCAACCACCTCAAACTAGCATCACACTCACTCTTCGAACGAGGCAGCAGGAGGGAAATTTTGCAAGTGGCCACCATTTAGCAACAAAATCTGGTCTTCTAAAGCTTAAGCATCCATTTCTTGAGCTGTATTCCATGTGAATAGTGAGCATTGTAGAAAGGCAGTGGTTATGGTGACATAAGGCAGCCTTCATGGTTTTCCCCACACTGTGATTTTTGCATAGCGCACACACTGCGATTCGTAATGTATTGTCAGGTCAAAAACTATGAAGCCAGTGTCACAATATGGACTTCAAGCTGGTTTTGGATGATACATCACCCAGCCCTACATCCCTAATGAGATAAGAAAGGCGTCCATTATCTGCACTTTCAAAGACATTTTTGTTCTAACGGATTCCCCCACCCGGATTAATGAGTCTCTTATGAGTATCCTATTTTGTATTGTTTTTGTTCCATTTCAAAGTTATCTACTGTTCTTTGTGTTTAGCTCTTTTGGTTACATTTACTCTACATCGCCTTGAGAGGATACGCTAGCTTAATGATTGTAACAACAATAATTTTAAAAAATGATTACCTGGCAGTACTGAAGAGTCAGTATTTTTCTCAAGCAACTGGAATCTGTCGCCTTCCTGTTTCAATACTGGCATAGTTTGCTTAACAAGCGTTTCATCTTTTATTTCGGTTACCTTTTCTAAGGCAGGGATCTTGCACATAGGAGAGGTCACTGAAAGCTCATGTTCCGATTGGCCAGAAAGCTGGGCAAGTGGCTCAGAGTTCAAGTGTACTTCCACCGGCTTATGCAATGGGGAACTGGGTTCTTTTTCAAGGTAATGATACAGTATATCCTGTAAGGCTCCAGCATTCAGAAATTGCTCCAAATCAGAGTTTTTAGTGGAAACCTTGTAGGGAAGATCTTGGGATCCTTCACGACTACTGTTATAAATACTGATTTCAGAATTAACAACTAAATTGGTTACGGACTCCCTTAATGTTGGAGGGTGCAACAGAGTTTCTTTCGATTCCGGTTGAAGGTTAGGTTTTTTCAGAGAGTTCTGACATAAGCCACTTGTTTCAGCCCTTTTCAAATGAACATGATTATCCACAACAGATGTACCATTTGCCAATTTTTCTGCTGCTTGGACAGCCTTCATTTCATGCAGCATCTTCACTTGCTTCCGGGAGCTTGGAGTCATCGTCTTTTTGGCACGCAAGGGCTTTTTGACATCCATGTTTGGATTAATTTCTTGCACCCTAAAACACAATAATTACATCTTATGAGTCGAGATCAAACATTATTTTCCTTAAGATGCTAATTAAAGTTTGAATCAGGTAACCTTCATTTGATTTAAACCTACACCAGATTTAAATGCAGTCAGTTCAATATATCAGAGGCCTAACTTTTTAACAGATTCAGTTTCGTTTGGGAAGGGGTGTGCACACCACACACTAATAGACACTATTATTAATCACAGGACTGTAGAGTTCTGTAGGGTCATCTAATACAGCGTTTCCCAACCGGTGTGCCGCGGCACACTAATGTGCCGCGAGACACCGGCTGATGTGCCGCGGAAAAAGGGACCTGCAGCCCAGAACTGCACAGGACCGTGGCGGCGGCGCTGCTGGAGCCTGGCGGCGAAGCGGAAGCCAGGGCGGCGCTGCTCCCTTGGCTGCTGCAGCAGCAGCAGCAACAGCAGCCTCGCGCGAGAATCCCGACCGGAAGCCTCTCGCGCGCTGCGCTACAGCTGATCCCAGAGGTGTAACTGGGTCAGGAGACCAGGCGCAGCCGGGTGGGGGAGGAGCGGTGTGCCGCGAGATTTTTTCATTGATTCAAGTGTGCCGTTGCCTAGATTAGGTTGGGAAACACTGGTCTAATACAACCCCTTGCAATGCAGGAATCTTGGCTAAAGCATCCATGACAAATGGCCATCCAACCTCTGCTTAAAAACCTCCAAAGAAGGAGAGTCCGCAACTTCCTGAGGAAGTCCGTTCTACTGTTGAAAAGCTCTTACTGTTAAAAAGTTCTTCCGGATGTTTAGTTGGAATCTCCTTTCTTGTAACTTGAAGCCATTATTATGGGTCCTACTCTCCGAAGCAGGAGAAAACAAGCTTGCTCCAATGTTTCATTCAACAGCCTTTTAGATATTTGAAGATGGCTATCATATCTCCTTCTCAGTCTCCTCTTTCCCAGGCTAAATATACCCAAATTCCCTCTACCGTTCCTTGTAAGGCTTGCTATCCAGACCCTTGATCATCTTGGTTGCCCTTGTAAGAATTGGGTACTTCTGTAGTTTATGTGAAAAAGCAACATCCTCATTTCTCACACCATCCTCTGCAAGGAGAATGAGGCCTCCCACCGCTGCTGCCCTTCCACTGGTCAGCTTCTGTTCGTCTTCCGGGGCAAAGTTTGCTAGCCAGAACACCTACTTCTGGTTTTGCGGAGTGCGTTGCCCGAATTGTTCGTTAACAGGACTGTTTTTAGACCGAGGTACCACTGTATATGGGACCCAGGTGGCGCTGTGGGTTAAACCACAGAGCCTAGGGCTTGCTGATCAGAAGGTCGGCAGTTCAAATCCCTGTGACGGGGTGAGCTCCCGTTGCTCGGTCCCAGCTCCTGCCCACCTAGCAGTTCGAAAGCATGTCAAAGTGCAAGTAGATAAATAGGAACCGCTCTGGCGGGAAGGTAAACGGCATTTCCGTGCGCTGCTCTGGTTCGCCAGAAACGGCTTTGTCATGCTGGCCACATGACCTGGAAGCTGTACGCCGGCTCTCGGCCAATAAAGCGAGATGAGCGCCGCAACCCCAGAGTCGGTCACGACTGGACCTAATGGTCAGGGGTCCCTTTACCTTTACCACTGTATATACGGAATTAAGACTATGTTTTGCAGGTGTTCCTTGTTGGTTACTTGTGGGAGTCACTTGCTAGTTCACCACACCTCAGAGCATGCAGAGCCCCAGCAGTCTTCAGAGATATCCTTCTCCTGCAAAACAGCTTCTTCCAGAGTCCCCAGTTAAGGGGAATACTCCTCTCCGACGCAGTTCAAAGTAACAAAATGTTTATTGTCTCCGACACAAGACAAATCTAAACACTACTGCCTACTATAAACAGTTATTCTGGTCTCTGAAGTAAAGATACATATGTACAGAGATCCACTAACACCATCACCATGCTAGCTAATGCTGCTATGCAAAACCCCGACATGCAAACAGGACATCACGAAATCAGTACCCTTGAGATTATTAGAACTGTCTCTTTTTCCTGAAACAATGGGAGGATGAATGACTCAGCAAGTCATACACTCAACACTGCTGGTGTTGCTATGGTAACTCAGTGCACCTGACACCTTATCTCTGTTTGCATTACACCAACATTTCTATTACGTCTCTTTTATAGAAATCCCCTGAAGGTAGCCGGTCTGCTAAGAAAATCTTCCACCAGACATTCAATGACTATCACCCCACCATCAACCTAACAATGAACAAATCTATGCAAGAAATACATTTTTGGACACTACTGTAAAAACACAGGATGGGCACATAGACACCACCTTATACCGTAAACCAACTGACCGACAAACATATCTACATGTTTCTAGCTACCATCCCAAACAAGCCAGGCCCTACGTTACAGCTGCATCTGTTCCAACTCTACAGACAGAGACTCTCACCTAAGATGTACAGCAAACCTTCTTAGAACTAAAATATCTGCCTGATGAAGTTAAACAACAGATCAACAGAGCCAGACTGATACCCAGAGAGAACTTGCTGCAAGACAGACCCAAAAAAGAAAATAACACCACTAGTAATCACATACAGCTCCCAAGTTAAAACAGTACAACACATCATCAGAGATCTACAACCTCTCCTAGGCAATGACAGTTCTCTTTCTCAAGCTCTGGGAGGAAGACCTTTCATTGCCTACAGCCACCCAATCTTAAAAAACTACTCACCCACAATAATACAACAACCAGACTTAACATGGACACTGGTACCAGAGCCTGCAATAAACCAAGATGCCAACTTTGCTGCCACATACACCCAGACAACACCATTACTGGCCCCAACAATATCAAACATACCATCTCAGGACTATTTAATTGCTCATCATCTAACATTGTGTATGCCATCAAATGCCAACAGTGCCTTTCAGCTCTCTATATTGGACAAACAGGCCAAACCCTACGCCAGAGGATAAATGGACACAAATCTGACATCAGGAATCACAAGACAGAGAAACCAGTAGGAGAACACTTCAATCTCCCAGGACATTCTATACAAGATCTCAAAGTAGCTGTCTTATTACAAAGGAATTTCAGAAATAGACTGGAAAGAGAAGTTGCTGAACTGCAACTCATTACCAAACTTAAAACCATGGAGAGACCTGGTTTGAATAGAGACATTGGATTCTTATCTCATTATACATGACAATGCTTTTTTAGCCATCTCACCCCTTGCTTTTTCCTGCAAGACCAATTGCAGTCCTTAACAGTCATCAACAGGTTTACCTCACCTATCAGCTAATCACCTATTCCCACCACCCTTCTGAGTAATACCCCTCCCCACCCTCTCACTATATACAGTGGTACCTCAGGTTAAGTACTTAATTCGTTCCGGAGGTCCGTTCTTAACCTGAAGTGTACTTAACCTGAAGCACCACTTTAGCTAATGGGACCTCCTGCTGCCGCTGCGCCACCAGAGCACGATTTCTGTTCTTAGTGGAGTTCTTAACCTGAGACGTACTTAACCTGAAGCGTACGTAACCAGAGGTACCACTGTATAAGGGTCTGGTGACCTCTGAAGTGTATCTGAAGAAGTGTGCATGCACACGAAAGCTCATGCCTAGAACAAACTTAGTTGGTCTCTAAGGTGCTACTGGAAGGAATTTTTTTATTTTGTTAAGAAAAACTAAGTCACCATTAAGTTACCAGCATCTTGAGAAGTGGACTCCCTTATCTGGCAATACATTTGGTGGCTGATTCCTTTTCTGTTTCGTATGTAAACATTGACTTCAGCTTGCAGGTTGAACAGACCAAGCAATTGGGAATGGGAATTCAGACCAGATGAAAGAGAAGGCATATGGAGAGGGCCTCTCTGCCCATAAATCCACTTTGCCAACAATTCCCCAGCTGAGTGCCTGTCCTATGTTGTTGGATTACAACACCCACCATGCTCTTAGCCAATGCTTGGGCTAATATCTTGCCAAAGGCAAGGGGGTTCTTTTTCTTCAGGGGTTCAAAAGCAAACTCAAGACACACAAGTGGTGAGAAAGTCTAAGGTTTATTAAACAGCAGGCAACCTATGCAGGAAAAAACCATCATACCCAGCGAACAGATGGCACCCCCTTCGATTCAGCTGCCAGGAGCTCCAGAGACAACAGCCAAGAGAAAGACCCCAGTCTAGCCAATGCAGCAGCATTGCTGTTACTGGTCTGTGTTGAGCATGGGTAGGCAAACTAAGGCCTGGGGGCCGGATCCGGCCCAATCGCCTTCTAAATCCAGCCTATGGATGGTCTGGGAATCAGCATGTTTTTACATGAGTAGAATGTGCCCTTTTATTTAAAATGCATCTCTGGGTTATTTGTGGGGCATAGGAATTCGTTCATTTCCCCCCCAAAAAATATAGTCCGGCCCCCCACAAGGTCTGAGGGACGGTGGACCGGCCCTCTGCTGAAAAGGTTTGCTGACTCCTGGCGTTGAGGCTCAAATTCTGGGTCAAAGAGGTTTATATGCATGAGGTGCAATTGCAAAATCCAATTGCCAAATTAATCACACCAGCATTAAGATCTCATGGTTCGGGCTGCGTGCCTAAAATGCATTTAACCCTGGAGTCCTCCCGATATATTACAGCTGCGTTATCTCTAAACAAGGGAGGCCCATGCCTCTGGCATGCGAGCTCGGCAACTACGAGAGGCTTCCATTAGGAATTCAGGTCGGGCAAATATAAGCAACTATCAGGCCTGAGAGAGAAAGAGGGGTTGTCTGTTTTTCTAACAGCCTTCATTTAACAGTGATTTGTTGTTCAGTCGTTCAGTCGTGTCCGAATCTTCGTGACCCCATGGACCAGAGCACGCCAGGCACGCCTTTCCTTCACTGCCTCTCGCAGTTTGGCCAAACTCATGTTAGTAGCTTCGAGAACACTGTCCAACCATCTCATCCTCTGCCGTCCCGTCCTCCTTGTGATATGAAGGATTAATCGTGCCAGGCCAACTATGCTTCTTCGAGTTACAATCCATCTTCCGGTATGTTGATGGAAGTCCCAAAACATCTAGGATACTAGGCTGCCCAACCCCTCCTGTACACTCTCCCAGAGGCCTTCACCATTAAGCAAACAAACAAACAAACAAACAAACAATAAATGTTCACCACAACCGGGATAATTCTCAAACAATTTTGGCTCTCTGGTGGTGGCTGCCATTCAAATCTTTGCTTATTTCTCCACACTGCTATACTATAAAGGTGGCGCACAATGTAAAAACATACTACCCCATGTTAAAAAATAAAACTACAGATAACTATTAAGGTGACTGACCAATCAAAAATCAAAACAGCACCAAGGGCCTGTTGACATTAAAAGATCTTAAGAGACACCTGAAAGTCAACAGTTAGGATGCTAACTAAGTTTCTGGTGGAAGAGCGTTCCACAGCATGGAATCAGCAAAACTAAATTCATTTATTTACCTGCTTAATTTATAGAGTAGCCCCATAGCAGAAGTACTCTAGGAAGCCAGTGTGGTGCAGTGGTTCGAGTATGGAATTAGGAAGTGGGAGATGAGGGTACAAATCCCCACTTGTGAGATATAAAAATACTGGTCCCAATGTCCACTTGGTCTAAAGATATATACTGCCACCACCCACTGACTTATAGAACAGTAGGGGCCCAACTTCAAAACTTTAGAAACCAGGGCTTTCCAGGAGCTGGAATGTGCCTTAGTACTTATCCTGCTTGCAAATCTTTAATAATAAAAATAAAAATACTGGACTTTTTGTCAGATTGCCCCCAGAGGGTTCAGTTGGGCCCTTATACCTCTAATATGCTCAGGACTAACACAGGAACACCACAGGGATGCGTTCTCAGTCCACTCCTTTATATTCTCTATACGTACGATTGTGTCGCTGCTCACCCTAGTAATAGGGTTGTCAAATTTGCAGATGACACAACCGTGATTGGGCTCATCTCTGATAAGGAGGGTGAAACGAACTACAGAGATGAGGTGGAGCAGCTGACGAAGTGGTGCAGAGCTAACAACTTGCTCATAAATACAAAGAAAACAAAGGAGCTTGTGGTGGACTTCAGGAGAAAGAAAAACGATGTCCAACCACTTTTGATTGATGGAATCTGTGAGGAGAGGGTAACAACGTTCAGATTTCTGGGCATTGAATTACAGGAGGATCTGTCCTGGAGTGCAAACATAAGGGGGCTTGTGAAGAAGGCGCAGCAGAGACTGTACTTCCTGAGAGTTCTAAGGAAAAACCATCTTCCACAAAAGCTGCTGCTTGCCTTCTATTACTGTGCAATTGAGAGCGTGCTCACTTATGGCTTATGTGTGTGGTACGGAAGCTGTACTACCAAGGACAGGATGGGGTTGTGCAGAGTTGTTAAGGCAGCAGAGAGCATTGTTGGCTGCTCGCTCTCCACCTTAGAGCAGATTTATGCCATGAGGTGCCACAGAAAGGCACTGGATATAGTGAAAGATCCATCGCATCCTGGTCACCGTCTCTTTGAACTTTTGCCATCGGGACGGAGATACAGGACGATGACAACAAGAACAAGCCGTCTTAGAAACAGCTTCTTCTCCAGAGCGATCGCGGCCTTGAATGGGAAGCCTGGACTTTGAAGTCATCTAATCTTACCTGTTATGTTTTATCATTGTATGCTTTTAATCAGTGTGTATGGTTTTAATCAGTGTTTTTGTAGTTGTTTTGTTTTTGCGTGGAGTGCCCTATCTGGGTGGATGGAGCAGCCAAGTAATTTCGTTGTCCCCGAAGGGGGCAATGACAATAAAATATATTCTATTCTATTCTATTCTATTCTAAAAAGAAGACTCTATACCAGAAGCCTCGGTGACCCGGCAATCTAGAACACTGAATTTAGGACCACAGCCTTTTCCCATGAAGTCACAGCAGATTTTTACAGCAAGTGAACACTATCGGGGAACAGCCACACAGATCCTGTAATCCAGTGGTTCCCAAACTTCTAGAGGCCTCTGCCTCCTTGGTTTATAAACTCATTCCCAGTGCCCCATAACCTACCCTGCCCT
Source organism: Darevskia nairensis (assembly GCA_034642065.1). Classification (NCBI taxonomy): domain Eukaryota; kingdom Metazoa; phylum Chordata; class Lepidosauria; order Squamata; family Lacertidae; genus Darevskia; species Darevskia nairensis. Next base: position 176,057 of record JAWWNI010001118.1, on the reverse strand, counting down.
ATAAAAAGGATTACAGTGGTACCTTGGTTAACGCCTTGGTTCCCAAACTCCGAAAACCTGGATGTAAGTGTTCCGGCTTTTGAACATTTTTGAACATTTCAGAAGTCAAACGGATTTCTGGAACAGATTAAGTTTGGCACTTTTGTTTTTGCTATTTATTTTGCGTTTTTGTTTTTGAGGCTTTTTCGGTTAATTTGTTTTTGTGACTGTGTGGAACCCAGTTCAGCTACTGATTGTGCGACTGAGGAAATGGATAAAAGCCCCCCATCCAAACAATGATCATCATCAGTGCAAGTAAGAAAAAATAATAATTTTATTAATTTTTAATCATCTACAATACTGTCTTATTTATTTTACAGTACAGTACATCGATTATTGCTTTCATGTTATGGATCAGTGGTCTCATTAGATAGTAAAATTCATGTTAAAATGCTGGTTTAAGGGTTGTTTTTTAAAGTCTGGAGCAGATTAATCCGTTTTGCATTACTTTCTATGGGAAAGAGCGCCTTGGTTTTGGAACACTTTTGTTTTGGAACGGATTCCCGGAACGGATTAAGTTTGAGAACCAAGGTACCAGTGTATTTGAAATAGTGGTTTGCACAACCCACTAATGAAAATAACAATTCAAAACAGTAACAATTACACATTTATTCAAAATCCAATTATTGATAACAAAATTGATAAACATGAACCAGTGATACCAGCTTTTCAGATTCAGGTAGGTAGCTGTGTTGGTCTGACGCAGTTGAAATAAATAAAAATAATTGTCCAGTAGCACCATAGAGACCAACTAAGTATGTTCTGGGTATAGTATAAGCTTTCGTGTGCCTGCACACTTCTTCAGATACCTGTCTGAAGAAGTGTGCATGCACATGAAAGCTTATACCCAGAACATACTTAGTTGGTCTCTAAGGTGCTACTGGACAATTTTTTCAACTTTTCAGAGTCATTTACACGTACCTAGGTCATCCCGGGATGTGGGTGGCTCTGTGGTGTAAACCACTGAGCCTTGGGCTTGCCAATTGGAAGGTCGGCGGTTTGAATCCCCGTGATGGGGTGAGCTCCCGTTGCTCGGTCCCAGCTCCTGCCAACCTAGCAGTTCGAAAGCACGTCAAAAGTGCAAGTAAATAAACAGGTACTGCCCCGGCGGGAAGGTAAACGGCGTTTCCGTGCACTGCTTTGGTTTTGCCAGAAGCAGCTTATTCATGCTGGCCACATGACCCGGAAAAAACTGTCTGCAGACAAACGTCAGCTCCCTCGGCCAGTAAAATGAGATGAGCGCCGCAACCCCAGAGTTGTTCGCGACTGGACTTAACTGTCAGGCCAGGGTCCTTTACCTTTTTAGGTCATCCTGCAGGGAGGGCGCACCACCCACTTTGTGAACCACTGCTCTACTCCAATGCACAGGTAGAATTCCCCCAAAATAAGACAAATTAGAAGTTTGAAACATTGGAATTACAGAACCACCACACAATAAAATAATAATAATCAAGATTTCGCTAGCTAAACTTTCCATGCACTTCTTTTACCAATGCTGGCAGTGCCTGCTTCCCGAGAGATCGGCTTGGCACGTCCCAATTTAATGACCAGGCAACAGGCCAACAAATTGCAAGGTGAAATATGTTATGTTGAAAAGGGGACAGCCCATCTTTATTCTCCCACCAATCCAAAAGCGGGGTGGGGGGAAACTCATGACTCTTCCAGAACTACTCAGGAGATGATAGCTGGAAACAATCCCAGCTGCAAGTTATCACCAATTAAAGAATGGATGTGACCTTGAGAACTTCACAGGGCTATTAAGACGCAAGCAGCTGAGTATAATTTTATGAGACACCAAATTCCTTAGGGACCTAGATTTTTCCAAAACCAATATTTGCTTCCTCACGCTCCCCCAAACTACTCCCAAAAAGAAAAGGCCCAATTACAAACATAACCCTACCGATTATGAATTACTCAATTACAGGACTTACTTGACTGAATCCTGACAGTCTGCACCTGTGCTGCAATTGTTTTAAAGGCGTTTGTATTGTTTTATCACTTGTTGCTTGCCACCCTGGGCTCCTTTGGGAGGACACGTATTAGTAAATTAATGACATCAGTTCACTATCCTAGCATCTGTAGTTTATACAATATATTTGAGGAACATGATAAAACAATACAGGCACCTGTGTGTTTTGCAAATGTCTGAATAAAAGTGAGTGTGTCTCCCTATAAAACACAAAACAAAGGCCAGGTTGTTAAATGGTACAGTCATACTTCGGGTTACGGCCGCTTCAGATTGCGCGATTTCGGGTGGCGCACCGTGCCGAACCCAGAAGTAACGGAACAGGTTACTTCCGGGTTTCAGCGCTCGTGCAAAAGCACTAAGTCACGCTTTGCGCATGCACAGAAGCGCCGAATTGCGTCAAGCGCGTGCGCAGACGCAGCAGGTTGCAAACGCGCCTCCTGCACGGATCACGTTCGTAACCCGAGCGTCCACTGTACTTGAAACTGGGGTAACCTGACCCCCACAGGTCACCTGGTATTCATATTCCCAATACCTGCTCCAGATCTCTCCCTCCTGCAATACACATCCTTTAATAGCTCTCTCCCGGTTCCGCGAGCCACATCCATCTCATTCAATTCCAACTTGGTCTCTATAGTGCTAAAAATAAATGATATTACGTGTGTGTGTGTTTTAAAAAATGTCTATGCAAATTCTCTCAAATAACATCTTGGCTAATAAGAAATAATCTGAATTTATGCCTTTTTGCTCCAGCAAAATATCTTAAGAATAATATCATTCTTATCTACCAAACACAGGCATTTCATTACCACCTCCTGTAAATAAACTGTAGTCTACCCAGAAGCTGCCAGGCCTTACTTTTGTAATGAATGGTATGGTTTGAATGGACCTAAGATGGTTGAAGACCACCAGCACAAAATGGATGCTGCTGCTGAACTAATAATGAACTGTGTTGATCAAAGAGCTAATGGAATGGAATGTGCATGCAAGGAAGCACAAAGACTGGCCATACTACACTAGTTACAATGAGTGTTGGGATATGATCACCCATAACTCTGTGCATGTCACCTTGAGGGGAAAAGGGTAGGATATAAATGCAATAAACCAGGCACGTCCAAGAGGTAGATCGTGATCTTCTGGTAGATCACAGGACGTCTGTGGTAGATCACTGGCTCCCACCAAAGAAGCTCAACAGCTTTGGCTCCCCTAAAAAAAATTCAACATTTTTGCCCTGGACCCCCCAAAAATGGGCCTTCCTCCTTCCTAAAAAAAGTCCAATGACTTTGACCTGAACCCCCCAAAAGGGGGTAGATCACTGGCATTGGGTTGTTGCTTTTAGGTCGATTATAGATTCTGTGGTTTTATGTTTTGATTTTGTTCTGTGAACTGCCCTGAGGCCTCCAGGTATAGGGCGGTAAATAAATTCAATTAATAAAAATGAAAATAATCTTGTCTATTTCCATTTTGTGGGAATAGTCTTCCCGGAGCAAGAAGTCCAGTCTTCCCGGAGCAACCATTTCCCGCCTGGTCCCAATCTGCGTATTACACATTTAAGAGTCTTATGCCAATGATTGTGAATGACAATAATTAGCGGCAAATACTAATAAAACTTGACTACATTGCACACTTACACACGCAACCGGGATCTTACGGTAAAGGGTTGGGTGATAAATAATGATAATTATTTCTATTACCACCTGAAGTGTATTTTCCCTCCCTAGAAATATATTTGTATATATTATTTGTACACACATTATTTCAGATTCAGGTAGGTAGCCGTGTTTAATTTAAAAATTAAAAAAAATTGTCCAGTAGCACCTTAAGAGACCAACTACGTTTGTTCTTATACAAAGCTTATACCCAGAACAAACTTAGTTGGTCTCTAAGGTGCTACTGGACAATTTTTTAATTTACATATTATTTCATTTATGGACCAAGCTCACTGGGTGTGCGACACTCGCTCTCAGCCCAGCCTACCTCACAAGGTTGTCGTGTTTATAACACGGGGAATATAACGGAGAATGGAACCACGCACGCCACCTTGGGCTCCTTGGACGAAAGAAGGCGGGATATAAACGCAGTGAAACAAATACAAAACCAAAGAAAAAACTTACTGTAGACACCGCCCCTCCCCCCCCCATTTACTCACCAGGTACAGTCTGCGCAGGCGCGGCAGGCGCTCAACGGAGGTTCCTCGCTCTCTTTCTCTCTCCCCCTCCCCGCCTCGCCCCGCGTCCGCCGTTGGAGGCCGTTGGAACGTTCACGCCGCCATCGTTCTAAGGCGCGTGCGGCGTTAGAAGAGGGGTAAGGGAAGCGTCACAAAAGCAGCAACCGGAGGAGTAACCGCGCAGGCGCTTAAAGCGAGGAGACCTTCTCTCTGTCCAATCAGAAGCCGAGGCATCCTTCTCCTATCCTCGCCTCGCTAAAAAGCGTTGGCGATTTGCCGAGGCTTGCCTTGCTTAGGAAGAACGTCTGTTCGGCCAATCAGGAGCGGTCGTATCCCGCCTTGCCCCGCCCTCCTCCTCCTCCTCCTCGCTCAAGAAGCCTTAGCCAATCGGGGCGAGCGCCGGCTATAAATCAGCTGGAGCGGGAGAAACGCCTTCTTCGGAGTTGGTGTGGGCGGGATTGAGGCACGGGGTGTGGGTTTGCTCACACGCCTGTAACGTGTGAACGTGGGGAACACGTATACATTGCAGAAGTCCACAGCAGAGGGCTGGCAGTGGCTACAATTCCCCAGGGGGTAGAGAGGAGCAAAGATTTATTCAAGCGAACCAACTTAAAGTCACGTCAATCCTTTGGGGCCAATTCAAATTTCCTGACCTGGGACGTGTGAAAAATGGGCCTGGAGATCAATGGGACACCAACTTGGCAAATAATAATAATAATAATAAATTTTTATTTGTACCCCGCCCTCCCCAGCCGGAACCGGGCTCAGGGCGGCTAACAACAGCAAAAATCATAACAGAATATAAAACCAATTCGTTAAAATACAAGTTAAAAACCAAATTAAAATGCTGATTCATTTTGCGCCCATTACCAAACCAAAGGGAGGAAACCATCAGACTTTAAGTGTCCGACCCGAAGGCCAGGTGGAACAACTCTGTCTTGCAGGCCCTGCGGAAAGATGTCAAATCCCGCAGGGCCCTAGTCTCTTGTGCCAGAGTGTTCCACCAGGTTGGGGCCAGAACTGAAAAAGCCCTGGCCCTGGTTGACACCAGTCTGGCAGCCTTGTGGCTCGGGATCTCCAGCAGGTTATTATTTGTAGACCTTAAGGTCCTTTGCGGGGCATAATGGGAGAGGCGGTCCCGTAGGTATGAGGGTCCTAAGCCGCATAAGGCTTTAAAGGTCAAAACCAGCACCTTGAACCTGATCCTGTACTCCACCGGGAGCCAGTGCAGCTGGTAAAGCACTGGATGAATGTGGTCCCGCGGCAAGGACCCCTTAAGGAGCCTCGCCGCGGCATTCTGCACCCGCTGGAGTTTCTGGGTCAGCTTCAAGGGCAGCCCCGCGTAGAGCGAGTTACAATAATCAAGCCTGGAGGTGACCGTCGCATGGATCACTGTGGCCAGATCCGGGCGAGAAAGGTAGGGGACCAACTGCTTGATACGTCGAAGATGGAAAAATGCCACCCTTGCTGTGGCTGCAACCTGCGCCTCCATGGAAAGGGAGGCGTCGAAGGTTACACCCAAACTCTTGACAGAAGGCACTGGCACTAATTGGGCCCCCGCAAGAGATGGGAGTTGGCCCCCCAACCCCATGTCGCCCCGACCCAGCCAGAGGACCTCTGTCTTCGAAGGATTTAGCTTCAACCGGCTCCCACGCATCCATCCAGCCACAGCTTCCAAGCACCTGGTCAGTGTGTCTGGGACCGAGTCAGGGCGGCCGTCCATCAACAGATAAAGCTGGGTGTCATCAGCATATTGATGACAACCCAGCCCAAAACTCCGGACAATCTGGGCAAGAGGGCGCATAAAGATGTTAAAAAGCATCGGGGAAAGGATTGCGCCCTGAGTGCGTTTTGCTGATAAACGCACTGGCTTCTCTGCATTCCTTACTTGGTTTTATGATTATTATTATTATTTTTTTAAAAAAGCATGGCAACAAGTTAAGACGTTTCTTTTTTAAGCAGCAAGGCTGTAGTCCCAAGGGGTCAGGGAGTGAGAATTCTCAGGTTACCTCCCCTGACCCTCCCAATCTGTGATGTAGGTCTGATGTATCTGGGGGGGGGGTGGTCTTGGGTGACACCCCTTCTGTGATGTATGTGGGAGGGATCTGGGGGTGGGGCTGGTCTCGGATGGGGAATTTTTTGAAATGTCTTTATAAGAGCATGTGCTCCATTGTTCAGGGTCTTTTTTGCCTGCTCTGCTGGGGGGGGGGCAAAAATGCCATGTTGCAACATAATAAAGACTTATGCTTCTCAATTTTTCTCAGGTTGGCCTCTGTAATTTACTCCTACCGATGGAGAACCTGAAAAGGCTCTTGTGTACCCCATAAGGGAATAAGAGCAGATTTATGTTTATTTCAATTCTAATCTAACCCTTTGAAAAATGCCAAGCCAGAATAAGTATGTGTGTATGCACAAGCTTTAAAGGTAAAGGGACCCCTGACCATTAGGTCCGGTCGCGGACGACTGGGGTTGCGGCGCTCATCTCGCTTTATTGGCAGATGCATAAGCTTAAGTTACCACAAATCTTTCTCAAGCTAAAAGTGAAAGAACTTCTATTTATTTCTTGCATTTCTATCTCACCTTTTCCACCAAGGAGCTCAAAGTGGCATATGTGGTTTCTGCCCTCATTTCATTCCCATGACAACTCTGTGAGGTAGAATAAATAACAAGATGAAAGATGAAAAAATCTTTTTAAATAATCCCAGTGGCACCTTAAAGATAAACTAAATATAAACTTTCAAGGTATGAGCTTTCGTGTGTAATACACACTTCGTCAGATACTCTGAAACAGAGGCTGCTTCAACCTTATAACTGTTGATGACTGCTATGGCAGTTGTTTCCGCAAGGGATTTTTAAAGGGATAGATGACCAAAATTAGTTTTAGTATGTATAATGGGACATGAATCCAATATCTCTATTCAGACCAGGTCTCCATAGTTTTTAGTTTGGTAATGAGTTGTAATTCAGCAACTTCTCTTTCAAGTGTAGCTACCTGTATTTCTAAAATTCTTTTGCAATAGGACAGCCACTCTTAAGATCCTGCACAGAATGTCCTGGGAGATTGAAGTGCTCTCCTATTGGTTTGTTTTATGATTCCTGATGCCAGATTTTTGACCATTTATCCTTTGGTGGGTAGCACTGTGGTAAACCACTGAGCCTCTTGGGCTTGCCGATAGGAAGGTTGACGGTTCGAATCCCCGCGATGGGGTGAGCTCCCGTTGCTCGGTCCCTGCTCCTGCCCACCTAGCAGTTTGAAAGCACGTCAAAGTGCAAGTAGATAAATAGGTACCGCTCCAGTGGGAAGGTAAACGGTGTTTCCCTGCACTGCTCTGGTTCGCCAGAAGCCGCTTAGTCATGCTGGCCACATGTTGGAAGATGAACAATTAAATAGGCCTGAGATGGTATGTTTGATGTTATTGGGTCCGATAATGATGCTGCCTGTCCGGGTGTATGTGGCAGCAAAGTTGGCGTCTAGATTTATTGCAGGCTCTTGTGCCAGTGTCCATGTTAAGTCTGGTTGTCGTATTATTGTGTGTGAGGAGCTGTTTAAGATTGGGTGGCTTTCTGTAGGCAATGAAAGGTTTTCCTCCCAGAGCTTGGGAAAGAGAGCTGTCATCTAAGAGATGTTGCAAATCTCTGATGATGTGTTTTAACTTGAGAACCGTATGTGATTACTAGTGGTGTTCTATTGTTTTCTCTTTTGGGTCTATCTTGCAGCAAGTTCTCTCTAGGTATCCGTCTGCCTTTGTTGATCCTTTTTTTAACTTCATCAGGCGGGTATTTTAGTTCCAAAAAGGTTTGCTGTACTCAGTGCTCTGCCACTTGTCCTTACCCACAAACACTTTAAATTTGGTGATGACTTGTTCCTTGTATCTATTTTCCGGGGACAGTCCTAGATTTGCAGAAGCTTTCCGGGTTTCTTATTTGATCCTAGAATGTCCCACCTTTCCTTAGGATGTCCCTATTTTCGTTGGAGAAATGCTGCAGTGACGATCATAGCCGAGTGAGGTATTCGAACCCTGGTCCCTCCCAGGTCTTAGTCTGACACTCTTTAAGCACTACACCACCGCTGGCTCTCTTTCATGAAAACAAAACTTTTTAAATGGAGCTGCAGATTTCCATGCCCGTTTTAGTCCTTGTCCCGACATCTTAATTACGCCTCTTGACATTTCCAACAAAGCGACCTGCTTTCTCATACACAGATTAAACACATTCCATTTAGCATAATAATCTGTTGCAACCTTCTGCCCCCCCCTTTTTTTTGCAACCCTCGGGTTCTAAATTAACTTCTCAGCCATCGCAACAACTCAGTATTTATGTTCAGTTTTCTGCTTTTCCTTCCTCCCCATTTTCTGCTTGCTTTTCTGTTACCTGATCATTCCAATTTACTGTCTCTAAAAAGAAGTAAATAAGTAGGAGATGAAATCTACAGCACCAATCCTACCGTATGTGTGTTTTACTCAGAAGTGAATCCCACTTCCGTCTAACTCTTACCTAGATAAGTGTACACAGGACTTTGACCTGAAACTTTCAGCCTTGTCCTCAAGTTTATAACCTGCCGTTCTAATAAAAGCAAGCAGTTTATCTACTTGGTTCACAGAGAATAGAAAACGAGCAGAGATGTACAATTTAAAAGCCAGTAATTTGTTAACTTTTGCTTTTTAAGAATTTATCACAGCAGGGGCATAAAAACAGAACTTCATCCCCTGAACGAGTGGCAAATGCTTGCTGATTTTTTAAAATTTATTAAAATGCTTTTACCTGTCTCCAAGCAAAGGTATAGGTCATTGAAGAAGCAATTTCAGACTGAGTCAGAATTCCTGAAAGGAACCACAATTTATGATCTATGACTTATGATTTTGCCATTAATATCCCTCTCCAGGTTTTGCTGCTGCCTTTCTCTGTTGTGTAAATATAAGAAGCTGACCTTGGATTATAGCAGGCTTCTATGTTACAGTGAATTTTTAAAGCACAGCCTGACACGGAAATCCAATGTGTATCTCCTCAGAAGTCAGCCCTACTGTGGAATCTGCAAGTTGCAACATTCATGGTCACTTGTCTCTCCAGACGTCAAGGAGCACAAAGAAGAAATTCTTGAACGCAACCCCAGACAGCGTTAAAGGAATCATACATTGACACTTTCTTCCAGACAAGAGACCTTGGGCACATAGTGTCTATTGTAAGAAATTCTCTGCAGCTGCGTATTATCTAGGAATGCAACCTTAAATGTTGCACTACTGAGTCCAATGTTGCTATTGACACTATTCAATCCACTGGGATTCCTGCATACTTAGGCTTTCTTGCCAAAATGAGTTTTCTATCTGGGGCTCTTTTTCTTCTTTGTTTCTCTCTTAAGCGTGTGTTACAGCGTGACTACAAGAAAAACAAAATAATTACGTTACTCGGGTTGCCATATTTCAAAAAGTGAAAATCCGGACACAGAAGTTGTTGAGCTTTGCAAAATCTCAAAAGGTTTTTGAGCTATAATTAAGGAAATTTGCCAAAATCTACTCTTCCGACATAGATTGCCATACGTCTGGATTTTCCCAGATGTTCCAAGCTATTTCTGCCCGGACACTGTTTCCGACTGCTAAATCCCAGCTATGTCTGGGAAATTCTGGATGTATGGCAGCCCTATGTTACACTCCAAATGATGTCTGCCTGGTTCAAGATGGCACCAGGATGGCTTTCAGCTACAACTCCTGCATTCACTTATTTATATTTAAATACAGAAATAAATAAATAGCCGCAATGGTTGCATCCAATATCGGGAGGCAATATACTGTGGGAAATTCAGCTTCATATTAACCTGCATGCTTCGCACTAGTCAATGCATGAAGGGGTTGAAATAAAAAAATTCTCTTATTCCAATGCCGTTTCCCACTGCTATCCCGGATTGTTGATATCCCTTAAATTTCCCGGATTTCAAAGGAAGCAGCTCCTCTCCCTCCCTGCCGGCCAGGGAGGCTCCTCAGCTGCGTTGCTCGGCTGCCAATAAGGAGTCTGAGACCGACTGGGGGCGGAACTTGCATGCCTTGTGCAGCCAGACCCTCACGCCCAACCAGACAGACAGCCTGCCTGCCGTCTATGCGCTCGCTCTTTCGCTCACCCGTTCGCACGCAGCCTCTGGAGCGCAGGGTGGCGAGGCTACTTGGTGCCATTGCACCGCCCTTGCGGCATCCCTTATTTTCAAATCCGAAAGTTGACAGCTATGCTTCTGTGATGGATGTATGATGTTTCTGGGTGTGGTCTTAGACTCCAGGACAGGCAATTTAAATGTCTATAAAAGGGCAGGCACACCTGACTTCTGGGTCCTTCCTCCAATTTCCTGTGTGTGAGAGGAGCACCCTGTTGCAACAGCTTTAATAAAGATCAGGCTTATTAGCTGCTTTGCTTCTCAATATTCTCTGGTTGGCCTCTGTTATTTTCTCCTAGCGATGGAGAACCTACAAAGGACTCTTTTGTACCCATAAGGGAATAAGTGCAAATTTCTGTTTACAACAGAGTTAAGACCTATGGCTCCGTTTCTGGTCTGCCCATGCCCCATAGCTTCCTGCTGAAATCCTGTAACTTTTCCAACCCCAAATGATCTGGGCAGGGTGGTTGCCCCACTCTGCCATCTGCAGGGGCACCAATATTATGGTATCGTTTAGGAAGCATTGCATATAGGACAACTAATACAGCAGAATGATGCATGGACAATCCAGTAAAATCTACCACTAATGTACTCTCTCTCTATATATATAAAGTTAAAGGACCCTTTGGATGGTTAAGTCCAGTCAAAGGCAACTATGGGGTTGCAGCGCTCATCTCGCTTTCAGGCTGAGGGAGCTGGCATTTGTCCACAGACAGATTTCCGGGTCATGTGGCCAGCATAATAATAATAATAATAATAATTTATTATTTATACCCCGCCCATTTGGCTGGGCTTCCCCAGCCACTCTGGGCGGCTTCCAACAAAATATTAAAATACAATAATTCATCAAACATTAAAAGCTTCCCTAAACAGGGCTGCCTTCAGATGTCTTCTAAAAGTCTGGTAGTTGTTGTTCTCTTTGACATCTGGTGGGAGGGTGTTCCACAGGGCGGGTGCCACTACCGAGAAGGCCCTCTGCCTGGTTCCCTGTAACTTGGCTTCTCACGGTGAGGAAACCACCAGAAGGCCGTCGGCGCTGGACCTCAGTATCCGGGTAGATCGATGGGGGTGGAGATGCTCCTTCAGATATACTGGACCGAGGCCGTTTAGGGCTTTAAAGGTCAGCACCAACACTGAATTGTGCTCAGAAATGTACTGGGAGCCAATGTACCGGTAGGTCTTTCTAGACTGGTATTATGTGGTCTCGGCAGCCACTCCCAGTCACCAGTCTAGTTGCTGCATTCTGGATTAGTTGTAGTTTCCGGGTCACCTTCAAAGGTAGCCCCACATAGAGCGCATTGCAGTAATCCAAACGAGAGATAACCAGAGCATGCACCACTCTGGCGAGACAGTCTGCAGGCAGGTAGGGTCTCAGCCTGCGTACCAGATGGAGCTGATAAACAGCTGCCCTGGACACAGAATTAACCTGCGCCTCCCTGGACAGCTGCGAGTCCAAAATGACTCCCAGGCTGCGCACCTGGTCCGTCAGGGGCACAGTTACCCCATTCAGGACCAGGGAGTCTTCCACACCTGCCTCCTGTCCCCCCAAAACAGTACTTCTGTCTTGTCAGGATTCAACCTCAATATGTTAGCTGCCATCCATCCTCCAACCGCCTCCAGACACTCACACAGGACCTTCACCGCCTTCACTGGTTCTGATTTGAAAGAGAGGTAGATCACGACCAAACTGCACAGAAACGCCGCTTACCTTCCCGCCGGAGCGGTACCTATTTATCTACTTGTACTGGCATGCTTTCGAACTGCTAGGTTGGCAGGAGCTGGGACAGCAACGGGAGCTCACCCCATCGCGGGGATTCGAACTGCCGACCTTCCGATCAACAAGACCAAGAGCAAGTCCACAGTGCCACTCACATCCCTTTGTGTACTATATCTATATTGGAGAACAAACTTGCAGAAAATCACCAATCTGGAGGGGTCCCCAGTTGCTAGGGCTCACAAGTGGGGAGGGTTCTGCTTTACCTTTACCTTTTTCTGCTGTGCCGAGGTCCTCTTGTGGGCTTCATATGGTGCTCTGGTGGTCCGAGCTGAGAACAGGATTCTGGACTAGATGGGGTCTTTGGTCTGATCCAGCAGGGCTCTTCTTATTCTCTTATTTCTTTAACCGTGCATGCAAAGTGCTCTGCACTGAGAAAGGATGGTTTAAAAGCTTACGGCAATGATGGTGATGATCTTTTTATGCAGAAGAGAAAGCGCTCCGTCGCTATGCACCAACAGTCTTGGTGAAGTCAGCCAGCTTAACCTCTCTTAAAGGATGCCTTCGCACCAGCTAATTTTGTCTCTTGTCCCCCTGCCCTCCAAATTACTGCTTAATGTTCCGTAGTGCATCCATAACTACTTTTCTCTGCTTAAGCTGAAACGAACAAGGATCCAACTGGCCATAAATGTTGTGTTTCCTCGTCTTTATAAACAGGAGGAAAATCGCTGGTAGGCACAATAGACGGTTGTTTGGCAAAGTAGCGCTGCTTTTGCAGTGTACGGAGGGCTGGGTTTTTATCCACTCACCTCCAATCCAACTAAGTCGTTGCAGACAATGTCCAAAAAAGAGAAGCGACTCTTTCTGTAACACTGTTGCTAAGTGTATGTTCGTTGCCTTAAATAAAAACTCCAGCATCTGACTCCAGCCCCGACAGTGGCACAGGCTTAAGTCATGTGCTGAAAACAGGAACTTGCTGGTGCTGCATTTATTGTTGTTGCAAAAGATTTCTATAGGATGTGGTTAGTGGGTGGATGCCGTTAGTGGTTAGCTAAGGCGCTGTCGTGTAAACAGATATGCTATAGGAAAAATTCTCTTGTTTACTTGCATGTATAAAAGGGTCTGCAGCAATCCAATTTGGGGTGCAGCTCTGAACAAGCTTTCCTGTTTTGCTCGACAAGCTGTTGCCATTCTGCTGCCGTAGAAACAAAATCTGAATCGGTCTGTTTGAAGTGCTTCCTGGGTGTGTCTTGCCATTGCTGGCACGAAGTGACTCGGCCATGCCCGAACCTTGGGTGGGCTTTTGCCCATGTCAGTTACAATGACCAGCAAGGGATCTCCAGGGTTTTTTGGATCGGAGTCCCTCCCAGCCCTACCTGGAGAAGCCAGAGATGGAATATTGGACCTTCTGAATGCAAAGCAGCTGGTCTACCAGTGAGCTGCAGCCCTTCTCCAGCGGAGACATGACCCTTTCACGTAGGTGCAGTGGCGGAAAATTTACAAAAGAGGAACTTGGAATAAAAGAAGGGAAATGAGGCAAACGAGTGGTGTGGCAATCGCAGGGAGGTTACTGGGAAATGGGGAAGTGGGTGGCGCTGTGGTCTAAACCACTGAGGCTCTTGGGCTTGCCGATCGGAAGGTTGGCAGTTCGAATCCCTGTGACGGGGTGAGCTCCTGTTGCTCTGTCCCAGCTCCTGCCAACCTAGCAGTACAAAAGCACGCCAGTGCAAGTAGATAAATAGGTACCGCTCCGGCGGGAAGGTAAACGGCGTTTCCGTGCACTGCTCTGGTTTGCCAGAAACGGCTTAGTCATGCCGGCCACATGACCCAGAAAGCTGTCTGTGGACAAATGCCAGCTTCCTCAGCCTGAAAGCGAGATGAGTGCCACAACCCCATAGTCGCCTTTGATTGGACCTAACCGTCCAGGGGTCCTTTACTTTTACCTTTTATCTTTACTGGTGTCAGGCTTCGGGGAATCAGCTTCCACCCCTCCATGGCAGTAGATAGGAAGATCAAATGAAAGGAGCGGCTTACCAGTTAGAATCTTTAATAATTACAGCAAGAGAACAAAGAACACATCTCCTAGAAATGGCGGTGCTCCCAATTAAAGTACACTCCCCTCTCCATCCCTATTAATCCATATCACTTCTACATCTTGTAATCTGAGCTTGTATCCTCTGTGCTTTCTGTTCTGACACTTTCTGAGCTCTCTGTGACTTTGGAGAAGGGGTGTGTGTGGATGCTATCCAGAGACTGTGAATCTGTTAACTCTCTCCTAGTGTTTCTTCTGCTAGCAGTTCCCCATCCAGTATTTCCCAGCTTCTGCCTTCTGAACTGTGCCCCTCTGCAAACCAGTGTTCCAGATCTATACTGTCCTCCTGCTCCTGGGAAGATTCAGGATCAGGATCAGGAGGAGGGGGTGGCTCAGTGCAGCCCTCCTCAGCAGGGTCCCTGACACAACCCTTAAAAGCCTTCTATGAGAGGTGTGTGATGTCTTCTCAAGAGTAAGAATCCACGCACGCTTCTTGCTAAACTAATAGCTTTATTTACAGCATTAAACATTACAGCGTTCAAACTTCATCATCTGTCTCTTCTGAGTCAGATACCTGGAGTGGGGGCTGATGGCTCCGCCCCCAACATAAGAGCTTCGGGAAACCAAAGCGCCGCCTACCTTCCTTCCGCTTCCGCCCTCTGGACCTGAGCGGGGTAGCGCTGGTTGCTTCCCCCATGCTCCCGTCCTGACCGCTGGGTGGCTCTGGGGCTCTTGCAGCATCCCAGAGCCTCTGTTCCTCTCCGTCCACCTCCATTTCCTGTCCCCTACTTTCCGGCTGCTCTGGGGCTCTGGCAGTATCCCTGAGCCCTTCCACTCCTTCCTGCGGATCCAGGGCTCTAGCTTCATCCCAGAGCCTCAACACCTCTTCCGGTGTTAGTGGAGCTCTAGCCTCTCCCCAGAGCCCCTCCTCCACGTGTGGCGCTTGGGTTTCCTCCTCCCCACTGCTGCCTTCTCCCTGACTCTCCTGTGAGTCGCTATCCGATCTAAACTCCTTCCGTTGCCTCCAGCTGCCTGTGCCTTCCGACCCTGCCTTGGGGATGGACCAGTCCCTGACACCTTCTCCTACACTACTTTGTTTAATCATCTTTCAGAGCTACCCAGCTTGGTGGCCGTCACCACAAAGCCAACATGACTAGTAGCCATTGATAGCCTAATCTTCCATGAATTTGTCTAATCCTCTTTTAAAGCCATTCAGATTGGTGGCTATCATCCCCTTCTGTGGGAGGGATTTCAGTAGTTTAACTATGCACTACATACAGAAACGCTTTCTTTTATCTGTGCTGAGTCTTCGAACGTTCAGCTTCTTCTGCTAGCAGTTCCCCATCCAGTATTTCCCAGCTTCTGCCTTCTGAACTGTGCCCCTCTGCAAACCACTGTTCCAAATCTGTACTGTCCTCCTGCTCCTGGGAAGATTCAGGATCTGGATCTGGGGAGGGGGTGACTCCCACCATTCTTCCTCAGTGCATCCCTCCTCAGCACGGTCCCTGACAACTGAGAAATGTGGGTGGAGGGCACCTCAGGATGAATGCTCAGTGAGCAGGTCGCCTGGAAGCCAACAGAGAAATGATTGCATCGAAGAAGAGGACCTTGAAAGCTAATTCACTCAAGCACCGAGTCATTGTGAGGCACATTGGTGCAAGTTTCCCGCTGCACAGGGGCCAGGAGGTCACGAGGGGTCTCTGGCCAATCGGGACTCACAAGCAGGAGATGATGGTGCCCTTGTGGCAGGGAGTAAGGAAATAGATTTCCTGCAAAATGTCAGTTTAGACTTAATCCAATGTCCAGGGGTGGGGGTACTTGTGGAAAGATGCCTTATTGTTACTGTTCAGAGCTAATTAATGCTAAACGAAGTTATCTCCTTCGTTAGAGGTTCTGGGAACTAATTAGCACTTGCACAATCTATTATGTGTATTCAGTTGGTTGTGGGGGATTTTCCTGCAGAGCCGTTACTGAAGACTCCTCCAGACTGCCCACTTATTCAGCATTCAATCTCATTTGCTTGTGCAAAGCTTATTCAGCGGTTATGTGATGTCTTCATTGAGCACTTATTCTGATTTGTTGTATGACAACAAGCATTTGTCCACATTCATCCTAATCTGCTTGTGGGCTGTTGACAAGTCTGCTTGCTAATCAGCTGTTCTGCTCTGGATTTCTTGCTCTGCGTTTCTCCTGCTTATGTCAAAAATTTGTATATCTTCACCACGTAAATATTATTCTATCATCGCATCTTCTGGCGGCAAAATCCATATAGTTGTTTAGCACTGTGAGAAGAAGTCTTCCTTTTTGCCTGTCCTGAATGACTAAACAATCCCATTAGAGAAGTCAATTATAACCCTGTTTCCCCTATTTTAAGACGTAGTCATAAAATAAGCCATAGCAGGATTTTTTCGCATTTGCGAAATATAAGCCGTACCCCGAAAATAAGCCATAGTGATAGGCGCAGTTCTGGAGGGCGCCAAGGAAAAGGCGGGGCTGGGCGTCCAGTCCCGCCACCAAAACCAGTCAGGCCCAGAAGCATCGCTCAGGAACTCTGCAGAGCAGGGCGCACAGGAAGGGGCAGCGCGTGCAACAAAGGCACTCTGAAGGCGTCTTCGCCTGCGCGCTTGCCCAACTCCGTTCGGCGCAGAGCGCACGGGGCGACCGCCGTGGTGGAGAGGGAAGGCGGCACAGGCTTTCCCTGCTCGCTGCCATGACGAAATCCCCTGAGCCGCCCCGCGCGTCGCCCAAGAGTCCCCTTGGAAAACAAGGCTTCTGTCGAGTTTCGAGGAGGGAAGGCGGCGGAGGAGGAGCAAGAGAGAGCGCCCAGCGAAAGCGGGTCTCTCTGGTGCCCGTTTCCTCAAAGCTCAGCTTGGATTCTCCCCCCGTTGCCAGCAAGCAAACAAAGAGCTCCGCGCCCGTCCCGTCCTTCGCAGCCCCAGAACTCAAGCGTGGCCTTGCCAAGGCGTGCTTACGTAATAAAAATAAGACATCCCCTCAAAATAAGTCATAGTGCGCTTTCTTGAGGAAAAAAATATATGACAGTGTCTTAAAATAGGGGAAACACGGAAGATTCGGAATGAGTGAATCCGTCCATTTCTGTTTCTTCTCATTTTCCCAATCTTAAGTTCAGCTCTCCACAGTAGCTTCCAATTAACTAGGGTTGCCATATGTCCTACGCCAGAAGTAGCATCCGGGGGAAATTTTGGGAAATCATGAAAATGTCTGGGTTTCTGAAACTTTCCCCCCAAAAGCTAAACAACTTGTGTCCGGATTTTTACTTCTTGAAATATGGCAACCCTAACATACTCATAAAATGTTTAGTGCAAGTTTCTCATAATGTACAGATTTTTGCAAAGCAATTTCCCCTTATATAATGCATTTTTCGTATGTATATTTTCGTATTTGTGAATGCTTTAGCTCACTGCTATTTTTCTAGAAAAAGAGGTGCTGGAACTCATCATGAATGCCTCCATTGTTCTCTTATAATCGCAATGGTGTCCACCTGAGAGGTACCGGAACTCAGTTCCGGCTGAAACAGACACCCCCTCCGCTTTATCCAAGTATTGTCAGGGGCTGGACTGAGGAGGAATGGTGGGAGCCGCCCCCCCTTTCCTGAACCTTCCCAAGGGCAGGAGACAGTATTGATTTAGAACAGTGGTTTGCAGAGGGGAATAGTCCAGAGGGGAAAAGCTGGGAAATACTGGGTGAGGAACAGCTAGAAGAGGAAACACCAGGAGAGAGACAGCTGGCAGATTCAGTGTCCTTCGAAAGCATTCCTGATCCCCCCTTCGCATAAGACTAGACAGGCTTTGAGAGTGATAGAACAGAAAGCGCAGAGGCAACAAGCTCAGATTACCCGACGTAGGAGTGACGTAGATTAATGGGTAAGGAGGGGGTAAACCTTTACTGGGAGCAACGCCATTTCTAGATAGATATGCATTCCTTTGTCTCTTACTGTGATTATTAAAGAAACTAAATGGTAAGAACGCTCCTTTCGTTTGTTCTGTTTATTTACTGCCACCGGGGGAGGGATCCGATTCCCTGAAGCCTGACAAGTATATGCATTTTTGTACACATTACTTGTCTGGAGAACTGTGTTGCAAAATTTGGAGAAGTGTGGATTTCAAAAGACGGCTGCCTTGTGGTTCACCAATTGATTCAGAAAGTGCAAATCTAGGTGGGCTCTCCTTTAAATGTGAACTGAGTTGATTTCCTCCCCTGCCCAGTGATGAAAGCATTCTCTCCAGCCTATGTGTCATTTTATAAATTTCTTTCATGTCCCCCTTGGTCGTCTCCCCACGCTTCCTCCATAAACTAAAAAGTCAAAGAATCAATGGAGGAATCTCCACTAAAACATCGATGAAAGATGGCTACCCAACCTCTGCTATAAAACCTCCAAGGAAGGAGAATCCACCACCGTTCAAGGGAATCCGTTTCACTGTTGAACAGCTCTTACCATCAGAAAGTTCCTCCTGGTCGGAATCTGCTTTCTTGTAACTGGAAGTCATTGGTTTGAGTCCTGCCCTCCAGAGCAGGAGAAAACAAGCATGTTCCCTCTTCCATGTGGCAGCCCTTGAGATATTTGAAGATGGCTATCCTATCTCCTCTCAGTCTCCTCTTTTCCAGGCTAAATATACCCAACTTCCTCATACAGCTTGATTTCCAGACCTTTGATCAGCTTGGTTGCCCTCCTCTGCACACGTTCCAGCTTCTCAACATCTTTCTTCAATTGTGGTGCCCAGAACTGGACACAGTATTCCAGGTGTGGTCTGACCAAGCCAGAACAGAGTGGTACTATTACTTCCTTTGATCTAGACACTAGAGTTCTGTTGATGCAGCCTAGAATAGCGTTAGCTTTTTTTTTGCTGCTGCATGTCAGGGACTGGACTGAAGAGGAGGTTTGGGAATTGGCCCCTACTTCTCCTCTGCTTTCCTTGGAGGAGGCGGGGGAGTGGGGGGAATCTGAGCCACCTTTCCCTGTAGTTTCCAGAGAAGAGGGAGACAGGATTGTATTACAGCAGAATGCAGAACTGCCAGGTTATGAGATCTGAGGAGAAGGAGGGGGAGTTGGAGAACTGCCAGCAGAGACTTCCTTGGAGAGCATAGAAGCTCCACCATCACTTCGTACACATCACTCACTCAGAATTCAAGAGCAAAGGGCTCAATGACATTTGACTCCTGAAGCCTGTAGAGCCACGGAGGGGAAGGAAGTGGAGGAGCTCAGAGTGAGCAACGTCACCATGGAGTTAAGACTGGATTGTTTGCCTTGCTCCACAATTACTGAATAAAAAAACCACAAATACGAACTTTCTTGTTTCTTCTTTGATCCTTGATGCTACCGGGGAAGGAGAGAATCCCTCGAGCCTGACACTGCATCACACTGTTGACTCATGTTAAGCTTGTAGTCCATCAAGACCCCTGGATTCCCTAATGATTTGCTGTCTTCTTCTTAAAGTGAGTCCGTAAGTGACTGTGGAAGCCAATTCTGGATCCACACATCCTTCCACAGTGGGGACAGAGGTTTTCAGGCGGGAGTTGATCATGGTGAGGGTTTGCCAAGCGTGCCTTACTCTTAGCATGTTTCTCCCTTTAGTTCTGAGTTCGAGTGTCTTCAAAGCCCATGACACCTTTGGTAAATGCTGTTCTCCAATTGAAGTGCTCACAGGCCAGTGTTTCCCAGTTGTCGGTGTTTATACTACACACACACACACACACACACACACACATATATATGCCTTAAGAGAGTCTTTAAGCCTCTTTTGTTGACCACCAGCACTACACTTACCATTTTAAAGTTCAGAATAGAGTACCGGTAGCTGCTTTGGAAGATGATAATCAGGCATCTGCACAACATGACCAGTCCAATGAAGTTGATGTTGAAGAATCATTGCTTCAACACTGGTGATCTTTGCTTCTTCCAGTACACTGGCATTAGTTTGCTTGTCTTCCCAGGTGATGTGTAAAATTTTTTGGCGACACCGTTGATGGAATCTTTCAAGGAAGTTAGAGATGGCGTTTATAAGTGGTCCACGTTTCACAAGCATACAGTAAGGTTGGTAGTACAATAGCTTGGAAAACAAGCACTTTTGTTTCCCTGAGAATGTCCCGGTCCTTAAACACTCTGCATTTCTATCGGGAGAAAGCTGCACTCGCAGAGCTCAGGCGATGCTGGCTTTCGGCATCAATGTCTGCCCTTGTGGAAAGACAACTGCCCAGGTAGGAGAAGTGACCGACATTTTCTAACGTTACACCATCGAGCTGGATATGTGGTGCTTGTTGGTGTGCAGCACTTTGGTTTTTTTGGATGTTGAGCGATAGGCCAAGCTTTTCGTAAGCTTCTGCAAAGATATTTAGGATGGTTTGGAGGTCATCCTCTGAGTGTGTGCACACTACGTTGTCATCAGCATACTGAAGCTCTATGACAAAAGTTACGGTAACCTTACTATTTCTTCTAAGAAGAACAGCATGCTGGATCAGCCCAGTGGCCCATATAGTCCTTGTTCTTACAGTGACCAGCCAGATGCCCCTGGGAATCCCACAAGTGGGATCTAAGCACATGGGCCCTCTCCCATCCAGTGGTCTCCAGCAACTGGTATTCAGAAGCATTGCTGCCTCCACAGCAACACCATCACAACTAGTAGCCATGGATTGCCTTCTGCTCCATGAATTTTTCTATCCCTCACCCCCTTAAATTGAGCATTTGAACTCCAGAACCTTAGAAGGTCTATCAGGATCTTATTGCAACAAGACATCCTTTCCCCACAGGGACGCGGGTTGCGCTGTGGTCTAAACCACTGAACCTCTTGGGCTTGATAAGGAAGGTCGGTGGTTCGAATCCCCGCGACGGGGTGAGCTCCTGTTGTTCGGTCCCAGCTCCTGCCAACCTAGCAGTTCGAAAGCACGTCAAAGTGCAAGTAGATAAATAGGTACCACTCTGGTGGGAAGGTAAACGCCGTTTCCGTGCGCTGCTCTGGTTCGCCAGAAGCGGCTTAGTCATGCTGGCCACATGACCCGGAAGCTGTACGCCGGCTCCCTTGGCCACTAAAGCGAGATGAGCGCCGCAACCCCAGAGTCGTTCACCACTGGACCTAATGGTCAGGGGTCCCTTTACCTTTACCTTTACCTACCCCACAGGATATTGGAGGCCACTAAGCTGCAAAGTCTCAGTTTATTTGCAGTTCTCTCTAACCTTCTTTGGTTTTCTTTGTCCTTGGGAAATACAGCCTTATTCTGCTTTGGCCTCCTGTAATACCAATCCATTCACACCCACATGTCCTTGGGCTTTGTTATGATAAATACCAAATTACTACTTCTAACAGAAAGAGATAAAGCAGATGTTTCCGGGAGTTCTGCTAACTACATTTTTTTGTCTATCAAAGTGATGCAGCCTATGTTCTCGGCAATTCAGCCAGGCTCAACAAAGGTCTTCCTTAACAGACTCACCTGCAGCGAAGAGGTTTCTTTCTTTCTTTTGCAAAATGTTTATTTATGAGACGAATGATAATACTTGACAGCCACCTGTCAGGAATGCTTTGATGGTGTTTCCTGCTTGGCAGGGGGTTGGACTGGATGGCCCTTGTGGTCTCTTCCAACTCTATGATCCTATGATTCTATGATTCTACTTAGGATGCTTTATAAATTGCCAGTTGATACCAAATAGTCCTAAGCAGCCATGTTAATACGTTTATGCTTCCATGACATTATAAATGTATTTATGCGTTGCATTGAAAGGGTCTGTTGGAATCATCTTGTGTATGTTTTCAGCTAGGTATTTCGTTAAATTGGAAATATTAATGTTTTTATATACAAATATTTTATTAATAAACAAAATAGACTAATGATAAAGAGCATAAAGAATTGGTGTTACAGCACATTGAAAGCAGCATAAAGTTGGACATTATCATTGAACTTTTGTTCCCAGACATTACAAAAAATACCCATTTTTCTATAAGCCTGTTGTTGTTTAGTCGTTTAGTCATGTCCAACTCTTCGTGACCCCATGGACCAGAGCACGCCAGGCACTCCTGTCTTCCACTGCCTCCCGCAGTTTGGTCAGACTCATGTTGGTAGCTTAGAGAACACTGTCTCGAAGCCTGTTAGAGTAGTTTAAATATATGTTTTTGTAATCAGTTAGCTTAATCGTAGTTACCATGGACCAAATTTTCTCATTCCATTCAGATATAGTTGGAAATATCCACCCCGCCATTCCCCCTTTTTAACTATTATAAGCTTAGCATCAGCTATAAGGTTTAACAATATTTCTTGGTCATTTTCTGGAATAACATTAGATAACCAAGCAGAAATATTTAGGTTCCAAGGGTAAATGATGCCCTAACATAACAGAGATACCGGTATTAGTCTGAACAGATTTCCAGAATATTTCTATTTTAGAAAAATTCCAAAAAAGTATGTATGCAATCTGCTTTATTTAATCCACATCTGCAGCATTTATCTGATCCTAACTTGTATATTAAATTCAGTTTATAGGGCGTTAAATACCATTGACGGAGGGTTTTAAAATAGTTCTCCTGGTTGAAATTATATTAGAATAGAAGTTGCCTCAAATTCAGTTCCATTAATTGACAACCAGGATCTTGTAGGGTTGTTGTTGTTGTTGTTGTTTGTTTTGTGCTGGTTTAACCTAGGACAGAATTGCTGGTGTTGACTGATTTTGGCATATTATTTTCCTGTTTATTAATTTATTTTATGCCTTTGCTCCTCACCCCAGGATCGATCATGTTTAGTGAAGAGCAAGTCTAGTAATGCTGTGTGTGTGTGTGTGTGTGTGTGTGTGTGTGTGTGTGTGTGAATATTTTAAAATAAAATAAAATAAAAAACCACCCAGGGATATAATGTAAGCTGCACAGGGGCACAATGCCACTGCTTCCTCCTTGTTCTTAGATTCCTGCAAATTCTGCACCCATCTACATGGCAGCCACAATCAACTTAATTGGCCACCATTTCCCTGGGGCAAAGACTGGTTAGGGTTGGTGTGTGCTTTGTCATAAGTCAACCAACCTATTTGGACTCATTTCTCTCTAATTAAAAAGCAGGAGAAAGCGGCCTCTCTTTGACCCAGCCTGGTAAGCTGACATTGCCTAGAGTCATAGGCAATGTCAGCAGGCAGGAGGTTTTGAGGCTGCACTGGCGAAAAATGTGAAGGCTGCTGGTGCAACGTTAAATCACTCCCTCCTCCAGCTCATTGGTTCTTAAAAGGGCGCAAACACATCAAACCCTTTCTTTCTTTGCCTCCTTTTTTTTTTTTTTGGACAACGGTCTCAGGATTAAATACGACTACTGTCAACTCAGGATCCATCTTACGAGTGATGGTTAAAAAAAGCCAGTGGGATCACGAATCTATCGATCTACGTCTATCTCTATCTCTCAAGAAAAGAAATTAGGCTGCAATTGGACGCATACTTGCTAAGGGAACAAACCCCATTGAATAGAGTAGCGCTGAAGGAAGAGCCGAATGAAATTTATTCTGAACCACCAAACTGAGTAGAAAATAACCCAAGTTTACAGATGTACCTAAGCTTGAAAAGAAAGGGAAACATTCCCTCTGCAGTAATTTGTAGTTCACCAAGAGGTAAAGCTGACCCAAGCTGGAAACATGTAGAACTGTGAGTGACCCATTCTTAGGAAGCCTAGCTGACCTGACCTGACCTGAGCAGCTATAGGAAGTTGGCAAGCTATCAAAGGGAAGGTTTCTTTGAAGAGAAATCCTCGCATGTTAGTTAACATGCTTGCATGTTAGCGTAGCTAGAGATGCTTGCATGGTAAGCATAACCCACCGGGAAGCTGGCCAATTGTTATTGATAATGAAATTACAGGGGGGGGGCACATCTTTAAAGTTGTTAAATGTTACAAATACAGGTAGGTAGCCGTGTTGGTCTGCCGTAGTCGAAACAAAATAAAAAAAAAATCCCCTTCCAGTAGCACCTTAGAGACCAACTAAGTTCTTGTTATGAGCTTTCATGTGCATAAATAGGTACCGCTGTGGCAGGAAGGTAAACTGCGCTTCTGTGTGCTCTGGTTTCCATCACGGTGTTCCGTTGCACCAGAAGCGGTTTTGTCCTGCTGGTCACATGACCCGGAAAGCTGTCTGTGGACAAATGCCGGCTCCCTCAGCCTGAAAGCGAGATGAACGCCACACCCCATAGTTGCCTTTGACTGGACTTGACCGTCCAGAGGTCCTTTATTTACCTTTACTTACCACAGTACTATGATACCACTCTGAACACTCATGGATTTCTCCTAAAGAATTATGGGAGCTGTAGTTTGTTAAAGGCACTGAGAGTTGTTAGAATGCGGCTATCCCCCCCCCCGGAGCTACAATTCCCAGGATTTCCTAGGGATGTAGCCTTTTCAGGCCTTTCCCATAGCAAGGATTCATGTTGCTCCCAAGATGGAGGGAGGAAGGAGTCAAACGGACACCGAGGGTTGAATCAGAGAAAGAGTTTATTTCTGCTTCCTAGGATAGCAGAAAGGCACTTGCGTGATCATTCACAGCAAGCCCACTAAAGGCAGTTTACATACAGCTTTTATACACACACTCTTACCCCGGAGTTCTGTAAACATTATAAGGAAGATCCTTCCTCCTTCCATATAAGGAATAACCTTATAAGGTTCTGTAAACCTTATAAGGAAGATCCTTCCTTCCTGATCTTTGGCTGGGCCCTTGTGCGTAATCTTACGACTGCTCATATCTTACCCTTGTACCGTGGTCAGCCAGTTTCCTAGTGACGCATATTGTCAGGGACTGCTCCATCCCCAAGGCAGGGTTGGAAGGCACAGGCAGCTGGAGGCAAAGGAAGGAGTTTAGATCAGATAGCGACTCACAGGAGAGTCAGGGAGAAGGCAGTAGCGAGGAGGAGGCTAGAGCCCCATGCACACCGGAAGAGGTGCTAAAGCTCTGGGATGAAGCTAGAGCCCTGACTCCGCAGGAGAGGGAGGAGGCTAGAGCCCCATGCACACCGAAAGAGGTGCTAAGGCTCTGGGATGAAGCCGGAGCCCTGGCTCTGCAGGAAGGAGAGCAGGAGCTCAGGGAGGCTGTCACAGCACCAGAGCAGCCGGAAGGCGGAGGACAGGAAATGGAGTGGGACCAGGAGGAGCAGAGGCTCTGGGTTGCTGCAAGAGCCCCAGAGCCGCCCGGCGGTCAGGACGGGAGCAGGGGGGAAGCGACCAGTACCACCCCGCTCAGGTCCAGAGGGCGGAAGCGGAAGGAAAGTAGGCGGCACTTTGGTTTCCCGAAGCTCTTATGCTGGGGGCGGAGCCGTCAGCCCCCACTCCAGGTATCTGACTCGGATGAGACAGATGATGAAGTTTGAACGCTGTAACATTTGATGCTGTAAATAAAGCTATTAGTTTAGCAAGAAGCTTGCGTGGATGCTTACTCTTGAGAAGACACCACACGCCTCTCACACATATCCTGAGACCTTGTTGCTAATCTTGCCATTTGCACATGTCTTGTCCTTGTACTGTGGTCAGCCTGTTGCCAGTTGACTCATATCCCGGAACGTGATAACGTGATGTGTTCGTTCTAAGCTAATGGAGACTAACAAGCAATCTGGGATACCTCTGCCCCCCCCATTCCTTCAGGGAGAGGGGTTGATTATTAAGCAACTTTGGAATTGTGACTCTCTGAGGGAAAAATGGGGTTCCCTAACAACTCTCAACACTCTTAACAAACTACAGTTCCCACGATTCTTTGGGGGAAAGCCATGACTGTTTAAAGTGGAATCATAGCTCTTTAAATGTAGACTGTGATGATGGTCTCACAAAATGTCCTCTGCCGTTTGATTGCAAATTGGAATGAGTGTGCTTGTCCTCTCTTTCTCACACGCTGAAAGATTTGTACCTGATATGTGGAGAGCAAGGGACCAAACAACGTCTAATCAATTTGACACAGCAGAACTTCCTTTCCTGACTTTCATAAATGCTTCTCTTGAGAGTTCACAACCTACAGCTGCCCGCGCTCTGCTTTGGAGGGGCGATGTCAGATGTTTGCTTTACTTATTGTTTATTTGAGTTCAATGCTTATCTCGCTCCAACCCTCCTCCCCAAATCATATACCGTAATAAATGATACACGAGAGATCTGGAGCTGATTGCTTTGTTATCGTGCAGTTTGCAAAATAGAATTACGTGGCATGGGTTGGGTGCGGGGAGGAAAGGCGAAAAGGATTTCTATGCAAATCTTGGGATGAGCCATTTTTCAACTGACAAAGGGGACTCACAGATACAAATGCCACATTACCCAAATAAGAATAAAATACATGTTGCTAAAGCAATTTTTAGAAATCCGCTGATGAAAATGGCAACATGTCGCCCAGTTGTCATTTTGGCACCCGGAGACAGCCTCTCCCACCCCCGAGTCTTTCCCATCTAAAATCAAATACAGTGGTACCTCAGGTTACATACGCTTCAGGTTACATACACTTCACGTTAAGAACTTCGCTAACCCACAAATAATGCTTCAGGTTAAGAACTTTGCTTCAGGATAAGAACAGAAATTGTGCTCAGGCGGAGCGGCAGCGGGAGGCCCCATTAGCTAAAGTGGTGCTTCAGGTTAAGAACAGTTTCAGGTTAAGAACGGACCTCCGGAACGAATTAAGTACTTAACCAGAGGTACCACTGTAATTAAGGATTTTTTTTTATTGTTATAGCTGAATAGAAATGGCCTCGAGGGATAACCCACACAGAAATCCCTGCATCAGTTCCTGTCGAAAGAGTCAAGGCACTGTTGAGAACTTGCCACAGATTGCAGCCTTCATCTTTCTGCCAGTCTTGGGACTTTATTTCAACAAAATAATGACTTCTCGAGCCAGATCTTGCCACTCGGGTCTCTATCTGACAGCAGTAGTCCTTTTCACACACAACTTTCGAGTAGTCCCAACAGTTCTCTTCGTCTTTTTTATTCATCACAATGACTGTTTCTAGGGCACCAAACCTTTGTTATTAACTCACTTCCTCCAGCAATTGTATCTGACAGCCCTTTTAACTCACGGCAGAGCTCAGGGTTTGTGGCCAGCTACCTTTTTAGCTAGGAGTGGCAAGTGGGGGCAGAGTGGGGGTTTCATTTTTAAAGTCTCTGAAATGTAGATTTTAGTTTTAAGCACCTGGAATTTGTACTTGCAAACAGGAGCATGTTGTTTAATTTGGTTCTAGGAAAACACACACACACACACACACACACACACACACACACAAACTAGCTGACCCGGCCACGCCTTGCTGTGGCTGATTTGGTGAAATGGAAAAGTAAGATACAGTATGGAAGAGAAAGCATATGTTTACTTACACCTTATCTCGTTGAAGTTCAGTCTATGTGTTCTCTGTTTGCCCCTCCCGTTTTTGTCTTCGTTTCTACAACTGTTTATTGTGCTGTGCTGTTTAATGTCCACTGGAGGGCGCTATATATTTTTTTTGCAGAAAATCACATTTTTACCTGGGAAAGGTGTGGTATTTGTGCAATGTAAGTACATGTGATCACTCCCATATGGGCATGGAACGTTGTGTCCAAATTTGAACTGAATCGATCAAGGGGTTACGGAGAAAGGCGGTTGTTAACAAACATCCAACTTGAACGATTTTATATATATAGATTTCTGCTTTACAATTTCAAATAAACATTTTACACACTTTAAAACATCAATGACTTCCTTTCTTCTCTTTCCATGCTTCATTTTGCATATCTTACATCCCTGCATATTTTACAAAAACTATTCCAATCGGGTTTCCACTATTACATCCATCAAAGATTATTTACTCTGTTGAATTTATCTTAATGCTGCCAGCGTTTTCAGCTGTGCAGTTATTTTCCATATACGCAATAAACGTTATCCAATCTTCTTTAAACATATGTTATTCTTTTTTTTTTTCCAAATATATTTATTAATTTTCAAACACACAAACAACACACAAACAGACTTAACATTCTTACAACAAATAAAACACATTACTAATGAAAGATTCCTTATTCCTTATTCTAAGTTCCTTAACATTGTAATAGGACTTCCTCCAGCCTCTCTCTCTGTGCCCTTTATTTTTTAACAGTTTCTATAGGCAATTTCTTATTCCATATTACTTATATTATCTATCTTCTCTTTACTATCAACCTTAATTATTATCATTATAATCAATCTTTAGTTAATTCCTTATCCTTTATCCTTTAATATTTCTAGATCATCAATATATCTGTCATTATACTCTATCACAAGTCTAAGTCATCTTAACACATTATATTCTATCATCATTCTAAGTCATCTTAAAACATTCTTAACACTTCTGAATTTTCTTATATTAATTCCTATCTAATTCAGCAAACAGCTAATACTATTCTCGACTTTTGATTCATATACTATTTTTTATAATAACTTTTGAGATAATCTTTAAATTTTTTCCAATCTTTTTCCACTGCGTCTTCCCTCTGGTCGCAGATTCTGCCAGTCAGCTCGGCGATCTCCATATATTCCATCAGTTTTGTCTGCCATTCTTCCAAGGTCGGTAAGTCTTTAGTCTTCCAATTTTTGGCAATCAATATTCTTGCTGCTGTTGTGGCGTACATAAAAAAGGTGTGATCTTCTTTGGGTAATTCTTGGTGGACCATTCCCAGTAAGAAGGCCTCTGGTTTCTTCAAAAATGTGTTTTTAAACACTTTCTTTAGTTCGTTGTATATCCTCTCCCAGAAGACCTTCATCCTGGGGCAGGTCCACCACATGTGATAAAATGTTCCTTCGCCCTTTTCACATTTCCAACATTTATTGTCCTGCAAATGATAGATCTTAGCAAGCTTTACTGGGGTCAGGTACCATCTATACATCATTTTCATTAGATTTTCTCTTAGCAGATTACAGGCCGTAAATTCTATCCCTCTCCTCCATAGTCTTTCCCAGTCAGCCATCATGATATTATGTCCGACATCTTTCGCCCAGTCTATCATTGCAGATTTCACAAACTCGTCCTGTGTGTGCCACTCCAGCAGCAATTTGTACATTTTTGACAAAGTCTTAGTTTTTGGTTCTAATAACTCTGTTTCCAGTTTTGATCTTTCCAATTGGAAACCAGTCTTTTTGTCCATTTTAAAAAGTTCGTTAATTTGATGATACTGTAACCAATCAGTGATTCTATCTTTCAATTGTTCATAGGGTTTCAACCTGACTTGCTCTCCTTCTTGTATTAATATTTCAGAATATTTAGGCCAGTTACCTTCCGTATTGATCTTCTTGTGGGCCTTAGCTTCCAACGGAGATAACCATCTGGGCGTTTTCCTTTCTAACAAATCTTTATATTTCATCCAGACTCTATAAAGAGCCTTCCTGATTATGTGTGTTTTGAAGCCTTGATGTGCCTTTATCTTATCATACCATAAATACGCATGCCATCCGAATTTGTTGTCATGTCCTTCCAGGTCTAATAGATCCGAGTTTTCCAGTAGGAACCAATCTTTCAACCAGCAGAAGGCTGCTGCTTCATAATAAATACTTAGCTCCGGCAGGGAAAATCCCCCTCTATTCTTATCATCTGTTAATATCTTGAATTTTATTCTGGGTTTTTTCCCCTGCCAGATAAATTTAGATATGGTCTTCTGCCAGATCCTGAATGGTTCCATCTTATCAATGATAGGAATTGACTGAAAAAGAAATAGTAACTTTGGCAAAACGTTCATCTTTATAACTGCTATTCGGCCCATCAAGGACAACTTCAGGTTATTCCAGATCTCAAGATCTTTCTTGATTCCATTCCACACTTTCTCATAATTTTCTTTAAAAAGATTTTGATTTCTTAATGTCAGGTTGATGCCCAGGTATTTAACTTTCTTCACAAATTGCAGGCCCGTTTCTTCTTCCAAGTATTCTTTTTCCTCCTGCGTCAGGTTTTTCCCTAGAACCTTTGTTTTAGATTTATTTAATTTAAATCCTGCTACTTCCCCAAATTGTTGTATCACCTCCAGTGCCCTTTTGGCACTGGGGTTCGGATCTTGCAATGTCAATACTAAATCATCCGCGAAGGCTTTTAACTTGTACTCCTTGGCCCCCACTGCCACCCCTTTTATATTTGGATCTTTTCTTATCATATTTAACAGTACCTCCAGGACTGTAATGAAGAGTAGAGGGGAGAGAGGGCAGCCTTGTCTTGTTCCCTTCTCAATTCTTATGTTGTCGGAAATCACGTTGTTAACTATTATCTTTGCTTTCTGTTCGGTGTAGATCGCTTCTAAGCCATTCATAAAGACTTTTCCCACCTCCATGTGTTTTAAATTCTCTTTCATAAAGTTCCAGGAGACGTTATCAAATGCTTTTTCGGCGTCCACAAACATCAGGATTGCTTTACAGTTGATCTTTTGTTCCAGTCTTTCGAGGATGTCCACCACGTTTCTTGTATTAGCATTTAGGTGTCTGCCCGGTAAAAACCCGGCCTGGTCGTCGTGGATGACCTCCTTCAAGACCTTCCTGAGTCTGCTAGCCATAATATTTGCGAATATTTTATAATCCACATTAAGGAGGGAGATAGGCCTATAGTTTTTCATCTGTGTCCGATCTACATCCTGTTTCGGTATCAAAGTGATAAAAGCGTCCTTCCAAGACTCCGGTGCCCTCTTTCCCTTAAGTATATCATTGCACACTTCTGTTAATGGTTGGATTAACCAACCTTTCAATGTCTTATAGTATTTTGCTGAAAGTCCATCTGGTCCTGGGGCCTTATCTAGTTTCATATTATTGATGGCAGCATCCACTTCTGTTGTTGATATTGGGTGGTTTAGGGGGCCTTTCAAATTCTCTGGGATTTTCTGCAGTCCATTATCTCTTATGAATTGCTCTATTTTTCCGGACTCTCGTGGTTTTTCCTTGTACAGTTGTTTGTAGTATTTTTCAAAATTCTTCCTTATTTCCGAGGGGTTCACTATATTATTTCCGTCAACTGTGATGTTTGTTATGGTATTCAGTTTCTGTCTCTGTCTTAATTGCCAAGCTAGCAATTTCCCACATTTATTGGCGGACTCAAATGATTTCTGCTTTAACAATTTTATCTTCCATTCAATTTCCCAATTGGTTAATTTAGAGAATTCCACTTGAAGTTGTTTTATCTCCTCTAATACTTTCCCGTCCTTAGGATTCTTCCTCAATTGTTTTTCCTTCTCTTTCAATTGTTCTAAAATCTTATTTTTGTTCTCTTTCTGTTGCTTTGTTTTAATCGCCTTCTGTTGTATCAGGAATCCTCTCATAACAGCCTTGCTAGTATCCCAAACCACACTGTTTTCTACTGTTGAATTCAAGTTTAGTTCAAAATAATCTTTCATTATCTTTTGAGCTTTTTCACAGATTGTTTGGTTTCTCAATAATGAATCGTCCATTCTCCATCTATAGGAACCCCTCGGTGATAGTTTCAAATCCAGCTGTACAGGATTGTGGTCTGAGCATGTCCTTGGGTGAATTTCTACTTGGAGCATCCTGGGCACCAGGTCCCTGGATGCCCATATCATATCAATTCTACTCCAGGCTTTTGATGCTTCACTGTAATAAGTCTGTTCCTTTTCTAATGGATTTTTTACTCTCCATGCATCTGTCAGGTCAAGATTTTCCGTCATCTCAAAAAATGTCTTCGGTAGCCTCCCATCATTTGTAAGATTCAGTCTTTGGGATCTGTCCATCAAGGTGGAGGCCACCGCATTGAAATCTCCTAGCAGAATTATCTTATAGTCCATATAATCTGTCAGCCTATCGTAGATTTCCTTGTAAAATTCAGATTTAGCATCATTTGGAGCATACAATCCCAGTATTATAAATTTTTCGCCTTCTACTGTAATTTCTATCGCAACATACCTTCCATCTTCATGTTTAAATTTTAATTTTGGATTATATTTTTCTTTGGCATAAATCACCACTCCTCTTTTCTTGACTTTTGCAGACGAAATAAATTCCTGTCCTAATCTTTTGTTCTCGAGGACTCTCCTATGTTTTCTTATAACATGGGTCTCTTGTAGGCAAATCAAGTCCAAATTTTGTTTTTTAAGGGTGTGGAGCACCTGGTTCCTCTGGGCCCGTATGTTTAAACCTCGAACATTCCAAGTTAAAATCCTGAGGGCCATTATGCTTAGATTGCACCTCCTGTAGCTCCCTCTGGGCCTCCTGATGGATCCGCTCTTCCTTGTAGTATCTCAGGAAAGTCTTGTGCGTTATCTTGTAGGAACTTGGCCTTATCTTCAATTGATTTGATTTTGACGATCCTTTCTTTAAATCTAAATGAAAGACCCTGTGGAAATTCCCACCTGTAGTTGATTTTCTTCTTGCTCAGGGCCTGTGTCAGGTCAGAGTAGTTAGGTCTTAGATCCAGAAAGAATTTTGGAATGTCTTTATATAGAATGACTTTCTTGGTCTTGACTTCAAGGTTGTTCCCGTAGTGCAAATTCAAAATTTCATCCCTTTGTGCTTTGGTCTGGAACTCAATAAGACAATCATTCACTGTCTTTGGATTCTTCCTGTCCTTTGGTCCAAAACGATAGGCTCTGATGATTGTAGCCTTTAGGGCTTCTGGATCAATTTGCCAAAATTCTGCAAAGGTCTTTACAATGTAGGCCTTAAGATCGCCTTCTTCTTCCTGTGGCAGATGTCTCAGTCTCAAATTCGTAGATCTCTGTCTCAGTTGAATGAAAGCAAGAGCCACCTGTGTATTGTAGTTGTCTCTATGATGGGTTTGTTCCAATGCCTGCACCTGTGTCTCAACTTTAGCCACCTGTTGCTGGGTTTGTTGCAGATCTTGTTGGAGCTTCCCTAGGTCATCCAATTGCGCTTTGATACCTGCAATGTCCTTCCGTAGTTCAGCGGAGGTCTCTCTGTGCTCTTTTTTCAATTCTTCTGTATTTTGTTTATTCTCCTTCCGCAAGGCCTCAAATTGTTCAAGTAGTTGGTTCATTGCGGGTAGATCTAATGTTTGGGAGGCCCTCCTTTTGTCTCCTTTGCCTTCACTTTCTCCTGCTTTAGTCACACTTCTTGTTGTCACCCCCCTTCCTACCCCTTTAGACATTTATTTTCAGCGAAAAGCAAAGTCCCAGGGGTTGTCTTGATATTATATGTCCTGCAGCTGCTGTTTGTATTTCTATAATTCAGCACAGTAATCTTTTGCCCAGCAACAGGGTCTTTTTGTCTTTGAGAACAAAACACCGTCAAGGTCACTCTCAGCCGTGGCTTCCTGCTCTGTTATTAAAATGATAAGCACAGAGGGAGCTCAGGAATTTAACAGTACACCAGTCTGGCCACTTTACTTTCACTTTTAGGAGTTAAGGTAATTCAGCCCTTAAAGCAATTCAGGAAGATGTTAGACTGTTGCAAAGTTTTAAAATTTGTAATCCAAATGGGTTGTAGCAGTTTTAATGCAACTAGCATCCAAACCAGAAACAAAGTGTCAAACAGCCAAGTCTTAACCTGTCTTCGACCCCCGCACTGACCCGGCTTCTCCAGCTAATCCAGAGGGTGGCAGTGGGTCTAATCCAACACTTCAATAATCAGTGAAACCAAATATTATCAATAATCCTACCCCCCCTATGCTGCAAAGTCCCGGGGGGGCATTTGACAGCTGTCAAAAGTCGGAAAAAAAAAACAGAAAAATAAACATATGTTATTCTTGCTCTTTTATTCTATATGTTAAATCTGCAAGTTGTGCGTATTCTGTCAAATTAAGTTGCCAATCTTCTTTAGTTGGGACCTCGCTCACTTTCCATTTTGGGGCTAACAAAACATGGGCCGCAGTTGTTGCAAACATAAATAAGCTTTCCTGACACCTGGGGATTTCAGTCTGAGTTATCCCCAACAGAAAGGACTCTGGTTTTCTTGGGAAAGTAATTTTAAACATTTTTTTCAATTCATTATAAATCATTTCCCAATACTCTTTTACCTTTTGCATGTCCACCACATGTGAAAGAACGTTCGCTCTTTACACTTGCAGCACTTATCTGATTCTGTCTTGTAAATCTTAGTATCTAACTCAGCGTTAGATACCATCTATGAATCATTTTCAAATACTGGTTACGATTGCTTCAGGGTGCATTCATCACGGGATACGAACGTGCCGAACCAGGAAGTACCGGAACGGGTTACTTCCGGGTTCAGCAATTTGCGCATGTGCAGAAGCGCAAAATGACATCATGCGCATGTGCAGAAGCTCCGAATCGCACGACGAGCATGCGCAGATACGGCGCTTCAGGTTACAGGCTTTTCATGTTGCGAATGGGGCTCCGGAATGGATCCTGTTCGCAACCAGAGGTACCACTGTAGTTCTTTTTCAAAGAATAACTTGCTATAAATTTCAAGTCGCTTTTCCCAAGTTTCTCCCAGAGGTTAAAATCTATGTTGTGTCCTATATCTATTGCCCAGTGCATCATTGAGGCTTTGACTAGCTCTTCTTTTGCTTCTCATTCTAATAACAGGTTATACATTTTAGACAAAAGTTTATCTTTGTTTTGTAGGAGTTCTTTTTCGAATTGTAAGGTTTGGTCTGGAAAAAAACATTCTATCTAATTTAAACATATAATGTAACTGATGGTATTGCAACCAGTCCGTAACATGACTCCTTAAGTTTTGCATTGATTTCAGTTTGGGTCCACCCCCACCCTGTGAAATGCAGAAATTCCCTGTAAGTCACCAATTGTCTATCCATGTTAACTCTCTTAATTGTAATTGCCTCGTTAGGAGATAGGCATAAATGTGTTTTTCTTTCTAGCAGATTTTTATATTTCTCTCAAACTCTATATAGATTCTTCCTAAGAATATGTTTCATAAAACTTTTATAAATTTTTGCCTTCCCCTACCAAAGGCATGCATGCCAGCCGAATTTTAAGTCATATCTGCATTATCCAATGTAATCTATTCTTTTAACCGACACAAGCAGGCTGCCTCATAATACATTTGCAGGTCTGGCAGAGCAAAGCCTCCTCATTCTTTTACATCTATCACAATTTTATGTTTAATTCTTGGCTCCCCCCCCCCCCACCAAATAAATTTAGAAATATATATTTTTCCATTCTTTGAAGCAGCCTGAATTGTTTACATTTGGGATTGATTGGAATAAAAACAGCATCCTGGGCAATAAATCCATTTTAATGGCTGAATTTCTGCCTAGCAGGGAGAGCTTCATTCTCTCCCATATCTCCAATTCTTTCTTAACCTCTTTCCACAATTTAATATAATCATTGTCAAATAAATTGAGATTTCTTACTGACATCCCCTCCATGGCCAACTTTCTAGGGGGGCATAATCCACTGATGGTGCAGAACAAAGACAAACGTATTCTCTGCTGCATCTTACTTTGTCCTGTTTTCACTGGAGAAATTTTGGAGGGTATGGAGTTATCCTAAAAAAAAAAACTAAGATCATGGCCACTGGTCCCATCACCTCCTGGCAAATAGAAGGGGAAGAAATGGAGGCAGTGAGAGATTTTACTTTCTTGGGTTCCATGATCACTGCAGATGGTGACAGCAGCCACGAAATTAGAAGACGCCTGCTTCTTGGGAGAAAAGCAATGACAAACCTAGACAGCATCTTAAAAAGCAAAGACATCACCTTGCCGACAAAGGTCCGTATAGTTAAAGCTACGGTTTTCCCAGTAGTGATGTACGGAAGTGAGAGCTGGACCATAAAGAAGGCTGATCGCCGGAGAATTGATGCTTTTGAATTATGGCGCTGGAGGAGACTCTTGAGAGTCCCATGGACTGCAAGAAGATCAAACCTATCCATTCTGAAGGAAATCCGCCCTGAGTGCTCTCTGGAAGGACAGATCCTGAAGCTGAGGCTCCAATACTTTGGCCACCTCATGAGAAGAGAAGACTCCCTAGAAAAGACCCTGATGTTGGGAAAGGTTGAGGGCACAAGGAGAAGGGGACGACAGAGGATGAGATGGTTGGACAGTGTTCTCGAAGCTACTAACATGAGTCTGACCAAACTGCGAGAGGCAGTGAAGGATAGGCGTGCCTGGCGTGCTCTGGTCCATGGGGTCACGAAGAGTCGGACACAACTCAACGACTGAACAACAACAACATGGAGTTATCCAACCCCCGAGCCGTCTGAAGGCAGCAAAATTGAAAACTATGAATATTTTTAAAAATATTAAAAACAGTTTAGAACAAGTTAGAGTCACAGGAATCGAATGGGTCCTGAAAACACACACCTCAGATGTCAAAGGCCAAATCATGACCACAGGCCGGAAATTTCTCTGCTTTATTATTATTATTTATTTATTTCTCAAGATACATATACTGCTTGATAGCAATAAAAACCTAAAAGGATTTACCAAAAAAATAAAGCATGGTAAAATTATGAATTATAAAAAAACCCATTTAAAACATTCACAAAATAATTAAAATCAGCAACATGCTAAAAACTAGATTAATACACACACCAACAGGTTCAGAGAGGCTTGCCTAAACAGAAATATTTTTAGCAGGTGCTGAAAACTGGACAATGAAGGAACTTGCCTGATGTCAAGAGGCAGGGAGTTCCAAAGTTTAGGTGCTCTGGACAATTTCATTTGAGAAATGTTGGGCTGGCTGTACATTTTTTTTAAAAAAAACAACCCTAGGTATAAAAGAAATTGTTGTGTGTTGTGTTTTTGTTGAATTGCTATAGAAATTGGAGTTCTTGGAGATATACAGCAGTCAAAATTGAAGAATGCAAGAACTCTGGCCAGGCAGTAGATCAGTTTTTGAATCTTCAAACAGTTTTAATATTATGGTCTTGCAACAAATTCCAGTTGAAATAAATTTCTGTTCCAGGACAAGGCCCCGTTTCGCTAATTCTTCGTCAGCTAATTCTTCATGGTCAAAGTGTACCAATGTATCTTCTGTGTGTGCCACTGGAATTTGTTGCAATACCATAATATTAAAACTGTTTGAAGATTCAAAAACTGATCTACTGCCTGGCCAGAGTTCTTGCATTCTTCAATTTTGACTGGTGTTTTTGTTGAAGGCAGCCCCCTTATCAGGATTTGTGTCAGTATCAGGGTTGCCAATTCATCAGGGGGGGAAAGCTCATGCTGGGCAGCTTTTGCAATTTTACCAGCAGTTTGACACACGAAAATCAATTCCAGAGTGAAGCTTTTCACAGTGTAACAGTGTTAATACCTCCCACCATCTGAAAAGTTGGCAGCTTTGATCAGTAGTGAGTAGGGGGCATTGTGGTGAGAACAGCATTTGGTTGCCCAGAAAAAAAGACTTTTCAAGATTCGCCATAAATTCCACGATGGGGAAATGAGATGAAGGACCTCTCTTAATTCATGTTGACAATAGGTGGAGCTCTATGACAAATATTCAACTTTAAGGATGTTCTGTGCACTCAGATCAGTTCAGAATTCAGAGTCGCCTTAGGGCGCAGTTTTCCGAACGATGCTGCAGAGTATTTGGAGAAAAACAAACAAACATACATTGCAGCTGTATATGTTGCAGTAGTCAAAATTGTAGAATGCAAGAACTCTGGCCAGGCAGAAGATCAGTTTTTGAATTTTCAAACAGTTTTAATATTATAGTATTGCAACAAATTCCAGTTGAAATAAATTCCTGTTCCAGGACAAGGCCCTGTTTCGCTAATTCTTCGTCAGCTGGAATATTAAGAAATCCTACGTTAGAAATAACTCTTATAATATTTGTAAATGCTTATATACATTCTACTCTTACGTGAAAACAATACATACATAATTTACATAATGTAAATATTACATAATGTAAATATTTTTTACATGCAATTGCACTGTACGTTCAGCTAAAGTACGATCATACCACTTTTGTGGTCCCCCCCAAAGAATTCTGGGAACTGTAATCCGTTAAGGGTGCTGTGAGTTCTTACTAGACCCATTTTCTCCACAGAGCTACAATTTCCAGCATGGTTTCACAATCCTTCTTCCCAGGGCTATAGCAGCTCTGTGAGGGGAACAGGGGTCTCCTAGCAATTCTCGGCACCCTTAATGAACTACACTTCCCAGGAGACTTTGGGGGAAGAAGCCATGGCAATTTAAAGGGGCATGATACGGCTTTGAATGTATTTATTTATACCCTGCCCAGTTTCTTTTTTATCCACAGGTTTAGAGGAAGAGAAAGGAAAAAGGGAAAGCCAAGGGGGGGAAATCACATTGCATTAGTGCTTAAAAAAACAAAACAAAAACTTGTATCCCATGGGAAGGATTGGATAGTTTCATGGAATCAGAACAGAAACTTGTATCATTGGATGAGCTAATAAGGGATTAGGTGTCATCCAGAGAAAAACACAGTCTGAATTACTTGAGGAGATCAAAGCGACTTTCAGCAACAAGCAGCATGCTAGCTCGAGAGACTGCAGAAAGTAAATCACACCAACCTCTCCTCCTCCTCCTCCTCCTCCTCCTCCTCCTCCTTCACGTAATACTGTTTTCCAGAACCTGTTTTGCTTAACCACTCACAGTACCTTCCTGGGTGCTAAGACCCCCAGGAGAGCTTAGAAATTAGAAACACAAACAACGCAGCAAATCAGTGTTCTATTGAACTACTGGTGCGAAGTAGGAACACTATCAAAGAAAAGGCAAGATGTCATCAGCCTCTGCTCAAATATTTTTCCTCCTTCTCTGACTTCCTCTATGTAACTTATCACAAACTCGAAAGCCTCCTTATCACCTCATTCGCTTGCCAAGGGAAAGAAGATCTGCTATTAATTTTCTTAGCATTATGGCACATGACATCATCACTCCTTTGGGGTTTTTTTGGGGGGGGGGGTAAGTCATGGAGCTCCCTGTCCTCTCCTTCCATTACACCACTGTGACTAAGGGAAGCAGGAAAAGGCTGAGCCAATTATTGATGTATACAGTGCTTCCCCCCCCAAATGTTAAGGGGTACTCTCATTTTCCTACTCATATTGAAATAAAAAAGTAAAAGGTAAAGGGACCCCTGACCATTTGGTCCAGTCGTGTCCGACTCTGGGGTTGCGGCGCTCATCTCGCTTTATTGGCCAAGGGAGCCGGCGTACAGCTTCCGGGTCATGTGGCCAGCATGACAAAGCTGCTTCTGGCGAACCAGAGCAGCGCAAGGAAACACCGTTTACCTTCCCGCCGGAGCGGTTCCTATTTATCTACTTGCACTTTGACATGCTTTCGAACTGCTAGGTGGGCAGGAGCTGGGACCGAGCAACGGGAGCTCACCCCGTTGCGGGAATTCGAACCGCCGACCTTCTGATCAGCAAGCCCTAGGCTCTGTGGTTTAACCCACAGCGCCACCTGGGTCCCTTATTGAAACACTGCCCCTCAATGAGGCCAAACTTAGTTTCACAAAATGTTTAGGGGTATGCGTACCCCTGTGTCCCCCCAGAAAAAAAGCAGTCTGTAGCACTTCTAGATAGAAAAAGCCCACCTTAACTGTAATGCTTTAAAATATATTTTTTGTCTGAATAGATGAGTATATTCATCTGCTGTTAGCGTACCCCTGGGATTGCACCTCCTTTTACAAAAGAAGAGAAAAATTGCATGTTTCATGAATGTTCCTTTTTTCTTTTTCCTTTAAGGAACACCATTAGCTCCATCCCAATTCCACTCTGTTTGCCTCTCCACTCATACCCTAGTTTTTTGGGTCTATAGTTTGCTCAGCCGGGGGGGGGGGGGGCTGAATCGCCTTGAGACCACACACCACAAAAAGCTCGTGAATAATTTGTGCAACTGAGTGCCAACATGTCCAACGAGCACTTAATGAAATTCCAAATGGATCCCTGGGAAGGGAGGGAGGAGCATGAGAGCAGTGTGTGGACGAGCTTCAGGGCCATCTTAAGCTTATCTGGCGCCGTGGTGCAAGGATCCCTCCGGCGTCCCCACCCCCACGGTGGGACGGAGGCTCCGGGAGCAGTGCGGCATGGTGGAGGTGGGCGAGGGTGGCGCTGCCGGTGGGACTGGAGGGTGGCTCCTCTGGCAGGGAGGAGGCTCCGGGCGCAACACGGCATGACGGATTCAGACGAAGGCGGCGAGCTGATGCCAGGAGGCGGCGCATCCAGCCCATAGCTGTCAACTTTCAGATTTGAAAATAAGGGATTTTTACAAACTTTCAGATTTGAAAATAAGGGATGCCGCAAGGGCGGTGCAATGGCACCAAGTAGCCTCACCACCCTGCGCTCCAGAGGCTGCGCGCGAACGGGAGAGTGAAAGAGCGAGCACATAGACGGCAGGCAGGCTGTCTGTCTGGTTGGGCGTGAGGGTCTGGCTGCACAAGGCATGCAAGCTCCGCCCCCAGTCGGTCTCAGACTCCTTATTGGCAGCCGAGCAACGCAGCTGAGGAGCCTCCCTGGCTGGCAGGGAGGGAGAGGAGCTGCTTCCTTTGAAATCCGGGAAATTTAAGGGATATCAACAATCCGAGATAGCAGCGGGAAACGGCATTGGAATAAGGGAGTTTCCCACAAAAAAAGGGAGGGTTGACAGCTATGAGAGCAGCACCCATAGAGATGATGACGAATGAGAAAGTGGGAGAGACAGGCATGGAGATTCACTCGGGACCACGCCATTATCCAAGAGGCTGGGTTCTATAGCCTCTCTCTGTAAAGTTTGAAATAAAAAAGGATAGCAAGAAACTTTTCCTTGTCTTTATACTTTCCTGGACAACCAGCCGGATGCTGCTTACAGCATCCTGACAGTTGTACTGTTCAGGACCTGCATAAGCCGGATGGAATAGTAAAGCTTTCAACAGGCATTTAAAAGCAGAGACCAAGCCATTCCTGGGATTATGGCCGCTGTCTCATGCTGACAGCTTCTAGGAGCCACAGGTGGGAGCTGAGTGCAGGGTGGGGGCCAAAGGTGGACAAACTACCCCAGAAGGAGCACAATGCGTCCCCCACCAGAGCTAAACCCCTCCCCTAACTCCTCTCACACCCCAGCGCTTCATTACAAGCAACTGTTTCGGTCCTGAGGGATTTGGTGTGTGTGTTTTGTTGTTGTTGTTGCTCTGCTGGGATTTTCCCTTCCCTTTCCCCCCAGTATTTTTCAATACTTCCCATCGGGTGAGATTGTCAAACACAGTTCCCGCTGTGCCATTTCAAAAGGGCGCATTAAACTTGCATTGCTGGATATGGGATCTCTTGTCCATCTCCGAAAATGTGCAAAGGATCCCTGTTGAGGAGCTGTTGGCTACTGCGGGGGGTTAAAACGTTATTGATGTATCTGGTGGAGAGCTGAGATGTTATTTTCCTCTGCAGAGAGCACTTCTCCCGGTTTTTAACTAACAGGCTGGAACTAAACGTCCCTCGAACCCCGATGAATTGTCCGCCGCTCTCAAGGCAAAGCAAAGGCATGTAAACAGATTTAACGCCAGGGAGTGAGAAATAAAGATAAAGACTCTCCAAGGAAGAAAAGGGAATTTGGAATGCATCTAACACAGAAGGACGAGTGTCTCAGGAATGGATTTCTCCTGTCTGAACTCTGCCCAGATGCAAAGGACCAGGGCTGAGGCCTTCTCGCTTCTCAGCCCAAGTGCCACATTTGGTTCTGGGCAACTTTCCAGGGCTCGCTTTGCACAATAAAATATCAGAATTGTAGAGTTGGAAGGGACTGTGAAGGTCATCTGGTCCGACCTCCTGCAATACAGGAATCCTTTGCCCAATGTGGGGCTCGAACCCACAACCCTGATATTAATAGTCACATGCTCTACACACAAAGAGATGCACACACACACACACACACACACACACTCACTCACTCACTCACTCACTCACTCACTCACTCTATCCTCTCTGGATAGAATTGATGGATATTGAAATGGTATTATGATGTTTGCTCCCATTCAGTCGTAAAGAACTGGTTTTCACAGGGAAAGC
The DNA here is from genome assembly GCA_034642065.1 of Darevskia nairensis. Lineage (NCBI taxonomy): Eukaryota > Metazoa > Chordata > Lepidosauria > Squamata > Lacertidae > Darevskia > Darevskia nairensis. The sequence continues at coordinate 134,204 of JAWWNI010001118.1, read as the reverse complement.
TGCAGGGGAAACTTTTCAGATCCATGTCTAGAAGCATGCGACAAGCAGGAAACATCTTGGACCCATGTTTTCTAGGCATAGAACAAGTGGATGACCCCTAAGAGTCCAAAACATCTGGAGGGGAGGAGGTTGGAGAAGGCTGCTGTAGACCAGGGTTTCCCCAAAAATGGGTCTCCAGCGGTTGTTGGACTACAAATCCCATCATCCCTAAGGACCAGTGGTCAGGGATGATGGGAACTGTAGTCCAAAGACAGCTTGGGACCCAAGTTTGGGAAACCCTGCTCTACCCCATACGTTGACACGTAGCAGGAAGGCATTCCTGGTGAAATTGTTCATGCAAGGATTGGGCTGAGCATGTCCGGCCTTCACAATTCAGCTTCCTCTCAACGTCTTGATGTTCTGGATCCCACACTCGGACACAGGACTCTTGGCTTGAGGAAATCAGGCATAAAACTATAAAATTCTGCATGGGGTGGAGAAAGTGAAGTTTTTTCTTCCACTCATATTACACGAGAAGGCCTGGACATCCAAGGAAGCTGAACGCTCGAAGACTCAGTACAGATAAAAGAAAGTGTAAGGACTCTGGAATGTCTCCTCAAGAGTAATCAGCCAGACCACGTTGTCTAATAATAATAATAATAATAATAATAATAATAATTTTTATTTGTACCCCGCCCTCCCTGGCTAAGCCGGGCTCAGGGCGGCTCACACCATTAAAATCACAATAAAACATGAAACACAAAAGAAAAAACAATTAATTAAAATACAGATTAAAAGATTTAAAAAGATTTAAAAAGCTGCCTTAATGCAACAGCCCATGAATTTATAACAATAGGGGACAATTACTAAACTAATTGTCTTTATTTACAAATGTACACATCAGAGCTCCTAAGATTCATGACCGCTTGAGTCGGTCGCAGATTCCGGGAGTGGCATTTCCCGACTCCGCCCCCAGCATAGAAGTTTGGAGAATCCGAAGCGCCTCCTCTTCTCTTTCCGCTTTGTACCCCTGCAGACCTGTGGGCTGGCACTGGGCTGATCCGTCAGACTCTCCGCCCCTCCCCTCGGTGTTGCCAGGTCTCTGTTAGCATCTTCAAGCCCCTGCAATGCAATGTCTGCCTGCAGTTCCCCTTCCCCGCCACTGTTGCTTTCCTGGCTCTCCTAAGAACTGCTCTCTGACATGACTCCTTCCCCTCTCCAGCCGCTCCCCCCCCCCGTCAGCTGATCTCTGGGCGAGGGCAGGTCCCTGACAGAAAGTGTTTCTGTATGTAGTGCATAGTTAAAATACTGAAATCACTCCCACAGAAGGGGATGATAGCCACCAATCTGGATGGCTTTAAGAGGATTAGACAAATTCATGGAAGATTAGGCTATCAATGGCTACTAGTCATGTTGGCTTTGTGGTGACGGCCACCAAGCTGGGTAGCTCTGAAAGATGATTAAACAAAGTAGTGTAGGAGAAGGCTTTCAAGGGTTGTGTCAGGTACTGTGCTGAGGAGGGCTGCACTGAGCGACCCCCTCCTCCTGATCCTGAATCTTCCCAGGAGCAGGAGGACAGTATAGATCTGGAACAGTGGTTCGCAGAGGGGCATAGTTCAGAAGGCAGAAGCTGGGAAATACTGGATGGGGAACAGCTAGCGGAAGAAACACTAGAAGAGAGAGAGAGTTAACAGATTCACAGTCTCTGGATAATATGCACACCCCCTTCCCCAAAGTCACAGAGAGCTCGGACAGCAGCAGAACAGAAAGCTCAGAGGCTACAAAATCAGATTACAAAATGTAGGAGTGACATAGATTAATAGGGACGGAAGGGGGAGTGACCTTAATTGGGAGTGCCGCCATTCTGGTTACATGCTTTCTTTTGTTCTTCGCTGTGTTTATTCAAGAAACTTAACTGGTAAGAATTCCCTTTCATTTGATCTGTTCATTTACGGTCACGGGGGAGGAAGCCGATTCCACGAAGCCTGACATGACAGGTTGCTAGCCACACTCGGAGGCAATAATGCTCCTGAGTACCAGTTGTAGGTAACCACCGGAGGAGATAGTGTTGTTTTTGTACTCAGATCCTGCTCGTAAGCTTCCCGCAGGCAGCTGGTTGACCACCGTGAGAACAGGATGCTGGATTAGAAGGGCCATTGGCCTGATCCAGCAGGTCTCTTCTTAGGTTCTCGTGTCCCCGCCCCCTTGCCCCCAGCTCACAGGTGTGTAAATGCACATTCCTGAACACTGGGGTGTCATGCAACACAGAGTCTGATATTACACATACTGTGTTGCTGCTGAGGTAGGTTTCCTTCTCCTTGAGAGCTGAATGAGGAGTGGCTGTGCAGGACTTGGACCGGTGCCTGAATGCAGTGGTGGGATGGAGGGAGGCCAATAAGATGAAATTGAATCCCAGCAAGGGAGAAGCTCTATGGGTGGGTAGCTCCTGGGTCCTGGAATTGGGTAGAAAAACTGTTCTGGATGATGTTGCACTGCAGGAGCAGGCTTGTGGCTTGGGGGTGCTCCTTGATCCATCATTCATTCATTCATTCATTCATTCATAAGATTTCTTACCCCAAGGGTCCTATTGTATGGAGTAGCAGAAAGAAGAAGAAGAGTTTGGATTTGATATCCCGCTTTATGACTACCCGAAGGAGTCTCAAAGCGGCTCACATTCTCCTTTTTCCCTTCCTCCCCCACAACAAACACTCTGAGGTGAGTGGGGCTGACAGACTTCAGAGAAGTGTGACTAGCCCAAGGTCACCCAGCAGCTGCATGTGGAAGAGCGGAGTCGCGAACCCGGTTCACCAGATTATGAGTCTACCGCTCTTAACCACTACACCACACTTTGCTCTCAAGCAAGCTTACGCCATCTTCCATATGATAGCCTGACTTCAAAAATCTGAAGATGGCTCTCATGTCACCTCTCAGTCTCCTCTTCTCCAGGCTAAATAAACATACGAAGCTCCCTCAACCAGAGGTGGAGGAAGGGGGTGCGGTGGGGGCGGACCGCCCCGGGTGTCACCACTGAGGGAGGTGACAAAATGCCGGGCGGCGCTCACCACAGGGTCTGCAGCGTGCCCTAGCCACGCGTCTCCCCTGGGAGAGATGCGGTAGCTTGGGCGCACACAGGCTCCGCTCTGCCCAAATGGCCCACCCGCTGCCTCCCCCCTTAGCTGTAGGGTGGCTGAGTGGGAGGAGGCAGGCAGACTCTGGAGGTCGCACGGTGCAGGCTCGCTGTTCTGGTCCCGTGGGTTACCCGAGAGGCAAGGTCCAAGTCCGGTCCGTGGTCAAAGGTTCAACGTAGAGACAGTCCGTAGTAGCTGAAGCTGGGTGCAGGGCAGGGGATCAGGTGAAGTCAGGAACATGCAGGCAGGGAACCAGGGTGGGTCAGGAGCTCAGGCAGGAAAGCAAGACAGGTCTCAAGCAGGAACACTGGCAGGAACTAGCAACCAACAATGTTGCTTCCGCAACTTGGGGTTGGGGCTGGCCAGCTTTTATCTGCCCCGAGGCATAGGGCGGCCCCGATCAATACCACTGTATTCCGCTCTGGTCAGACTTCACCTGGAATACTGTGTCCAGTTCTGGGCACCACAGTTCAAGAAGGATACTGACAAGCTGGAACGTGTCCAGAGGAGGGCAACCAAAATGGTCAAAGGCCTGGAAACGATGCCTTATGAGGAACGGCTTAGGGAGCTGGGTATGTTTAGCCTGGAGAAGAGAAGGTTAAGGGGTGATATGATAGCCATGTTCAAATATATAAAAGGATGTCATACAGAGGAGGGAGAAAGGTTGTTTTCTGCTGCTCCAGAGAAGCGGACACGGAGCAATGGATTCAAATTACAAGAAAGAAGATTCCACCTAAACATTGGGAAGAACTTCCTGACAGTAAGAGCTGTTTGACAGTGGAATTTGCTGCCAAGGAGTGTGGTGGAGTCTCCTTCTTTGGAGGTCTTTAAGCAGAGGCTTGACAGCCACCTGTCAGGAATGCTTTGATGGTGTTTCCTGCTTGGCAGGGGGTTGGACTGGATGGCCCTTGTGGTCTCTTCCAACTCTATGATTCCATGATTTTATGATCTGGTGACTCGCCTCTCCTTCCAGCCTGGAGGTGAGCACTCCTCCTGCGGGAACTCAGTTCCCTTCGCCTCTCTGCCCTGAGCCTCTGCAGCTCAGGAGAGGCTGGAGGGTTACCAGACCCAGAGGCAACCTCAGCTTCCCCTGGCAGGGCTGGGAGTGGAGCACCTGCAGGCAATGGGTCCTCCATCCCATCAGGAGCCAGAGCAGACTCAGCCGATGCCTGCACCTGAGGATCCAGCACAGGTGAGGACCCTTCCGACTCAGGCCCTAGCCCCGGCTCTGCTGGTTCTGGAGGCAGGGAATCCTGTGCAGGCTGGGATTCCTCAGGTTCAGCGTCCGAGTCCGAATCCCAGGCCATCACACTCGCCCTGCCCCCTGGGTGTACCACCCCAGGCACCTGAGTGGCTTCCTCCGCCGCCGTTGCCCTCAACCATGCCTTGTAAGGTTTGGTTTCCAGATCCTCTTATCATGCATGCTAAGATGCCGAAGCCTTTTTGAGAGAGCTCTTTTAAAAACAACAAAAGTGCATTCTGATGCAGAAATGTGGGAAAGACAGCTGAAGATTAGGGGGGTGGGGAAATGAGGAATTGGCAAAATCAACAGATTTGCTCATCCCTGCTGCCAAGCTACAAGATTGCTCTGCAACCTGCACATCCACTCGCACCTACTTCTGCCGACGAAGAGCCCATATGTGTGTGTTTGCACTGACTTGCTATGGATGGAGCACATTCATGGACTCAGCCATCAGCATGAGGGATGGTGCACTAAGGGTGAACTCAGTGCTGGATTTATGTATTAGCTAAACAAGCTATAGCTTAGGGCCCCACTCTCTTGGGGGCCTCCCAAAAAATTAAAGGGGGAAAAAAACTGGATGAACATTTCCAAAATATAAGATAAAAAACAAATAAAATAAAACCTACATACAGCAACAGTGTTTTGTGTTGTGTAGGCTCCTATGATGTAAGTCATGGGCCCCGCTTGCTAGCCTGCTCCCTAAAATATCACTGGTTTGCTCATTTCTATATATAGGGTGCCTACATTCTGCATGGACTGGTTGCTGGTCAGTTCAACAATTACTTTGATAAAATACATATTTTGTTATGCGCAAATGACTTTAGATACCTATTAGGTCCATAAATTACCATATAGCATATATTCAACACAAGAAACAGCGACAATTTGTTGTTGACAAAGGAGAGCTGGACATATAAAGGGCCCCATTGCCTTCAGTAAGAGCCAGTGTGGTGTAGTGGATAAGAGTGGTAGACTCATAATCTGGTTCGGGTTTGTGTCTCCGCTCCTCCACATGCAGCTGCTGGGCAGTGGCGTCGCGAGGGGGAGATGGGGGGCAGTGCGCCCCGGGTTCCAGGGGAGGGGGGGTGACACTTGGGCCAGCCCCGCCCTGCAAACGGGCCCCAAGCAAGCCGCCGAGTGAGGCCGCTCCATCCCACGGCCTGCCCGCCGGCTCCTGGGGCTGCCCCGTCCGTGCTGCTTTAAAGTAGCACGGACGGGCAGCCCCAGGAGCCGGCGCTCGCTCGGAGGGTCGCCGCGGGTGCAGCAGCGCCAGGCGGGATGCACTGCGCATGCGTACCAGTAGTCCATCCTGGCCGGCGCTGCGGCGACCGAGCGACCCGCCAAGCAAGCGCCGGCTCCTGGGGCAGCCCCATGAGCCGGCGCTCGCTCGGCGGGTCCCCGCGGGAGCACCAACGCTGGCCGGGATGCACTGCACATGCCCGAAAATTCCGGGATTTCCGGGCATGTGCAGTCCGTCCTGACGCATGTGTCGTGATGTCACGATGCATGCATCAGGATGCCCCACCCCCAGGGGGTGCCTCCGCGCGGCAACGCCGCCCCGGACGCCCAAGAGGCTTCCTATGCCTCTGCTGCTTGGTGACCTTGGGCTAGTCACACTTCTCTGAAGTCTCTCAGCCCCACTCACCTCACAGAGTGTTTGTAGTGGGGGAGGAAGGGAAAGGAGAATGTTAGCTGCTTTGAGACTCCTTCGGGTAGTGATAAAGCGGGATATCAAATCCAAACTCCTCCTCCTCCTCCTCTTCTTCTTCTTCTTCTTCTTCGTTAGTAGCTTAGGGCCTCATTCAACCTAAATCCAGCCCTGGGTGAACTCAACAACTTGGCTGCTGACTACGCATGTGTTGGCTTTACAGTTCAGGCATGTGCTTTGAGTGACAATGATGCTGAGCAGGGTGTGGTCCGAAGGCATGTGAGGTTGCCACCAGCAGGAGTTGATCTGGCCAGTACCTAGATGGGAAAACTCCATAGAACCATACCCATTTTGCCTTTGGTTCCTTGATGTTCGAACCACCAACCTTCTGGTTAACAGCCAGGTGCACTGACCCATTACATCACCTTGGATTTTTATACTGAACCAAACCATTGATCCATCTAGCTTGCTATTCTCTGCTCTGATTGGCCGTGGCTCGTCAGTATTTTAGACATGAGTCTGTCTCTTTTTTTCTCTCGGTCCTACCTGGAGATGCCGTGAATCGAACCTGAGACCTTTTGCATCCACGGCAGATGCTCTTCCAGCGAGCTGTGTCTCTTATCTTGTTCGAACCACTGGCCTCTCTGCGCTTCGTTTGAGAACCGGAGATGCCACCCAGAAGGTCAGAAGTAATTTGTTTCCCTACAGTGCCTGCATTCCTGCTCCCCGGGAGAGGGTGATCGATTGCCTTAATAAAAGACAAAATTAATCCGAGTTGCTCTCCGAGAGAAGGCTAGCCATTTAGAAGCTTGCCTGGGCCAAATTAGCAGAACGGGTATTAATATATTCCCGTGATTATAATCAGCCAGGAAGAGTCTGAACGCCTGCCAGAGCCTCTATGGCATGTCTCCAAGCTTCGGAAAATGAACATGAATCAGTTCCTTTTTGCAGATATTCTTTAATTTGCGGCTTGGACGATGGAGACGGGGATGACAACACTGATAGGGCACCGTTTGAAGCTGATCTCATGGAACAAGTGACAGACACAGTAACCTTGGCACGGAAGGCGTTTCGGAAGAGACCATTCCCTGAGGCGGGGGGGGGGCATTTTTCAGCGTGGAGGGCCACATCCTCTTCCGATGAACCTCCCAAGGGCCACTTGCTAGTGGTGAGAAGGGCCAGAGGCGAAAAGCAGGCGAGGCAACGAATGCAAATCTTACCTCTGTACAGCAGGCACTCACATGTGCCCTAGCCTCCATCTATTCTCGGGATTCGAACCGCCCACCTTCTGATCAGCAAGTCCTAGGCTCTGTGGTTTAACCCACAGCGCCACCCGTGGTTTCTTAGGAACCCCCTATTGCACACCCTCCAAGCATCCCTATATCCCAGGGACAGTCCCAGAATGACAGAAGCCCTCCCGGTTCCTGATTTGATCCCGGAATGTCCCAGTTTCCCTTTTTCCTCCCATCCACATCTTGGAGAACAATTAAAAGTGGTGTGTGTGTTTGTGTAGGTGCAAAAACGGAGTCCTGTTTATACTGAAAATAAAATCCCTGCACCGAATGAAGGAAATGATGAAGCTAGCATTTCCTTTTGAATGAAAATGTCACCAATCCATTTTGAATCCTTTAACTGCAGTGTTTCAGCAGCCAGCCATTTTTTAGAGGAAATGCTTGGAGTGACTATTCCTTTATCATAAATGGCGCCACACAGTGTCTACCGAGAAGTAAGTCCCACTGTGTTCAGCGGAACTTACTCCCATGTAACTGGATAAAGACTGGGCAGCCTTACACTGCAATTCTAAGCATTTTTACTCAGAAATAAGTCCCACTGAGTTCAGCAGGATTTAGTCCCTGGCATGTTCCTGATCATTCTCACAGGTTTCATGATTAATATCCCAGTTGAAGGCGTTGCACACAATCCCTTCCCTCACATGGCTTTTTCTTTACAACAGTCCTGTAAGGTAGGTTAGGCTGAGAGGTTGCAATTGGTTCAAGGCGACAGATGTATGTACCTATGTGTTCAGCGAGATCAAACACAGGAGAAGCTTCCTGATGTATAATAGATGTCCTTATTTTCATCGGAAAATTGTTGGAGGGCATGCTTTTGCCTCCGCACAGCTACAATCCTCAGAGTTCCCTGGGAAGAGGGATTGAGGGGGATGAGGGTCTCCTCGCCGCTTTCAGCACCCATAAGAAACTACAGTTCCCAGGATTCTTGGGGGGGGGGGGCTGAGGCTACGACTAAACTGGTGACCCAAATTGAATTCAGTGGGGCTTACTCCTAGGTACGTGTGGTTAGGATTGCAGCCTTTTTTCCTAGCAGAGCAGAGGTGGGGAACCTCAGGCCTGGACCCCTTATGCGGCCCTCTGGGTCTCTCTATATGGCCTTCAGTACCCTCCCCAGGATGGGACGCGGGTGGCGCTGTGGTCTAAACCACAGAGCCTAGGGCTTGCCGATCAGAAGGTTGGCGGTTCGAATCCCCGCGACGGGGTGAGCTCCCGTTGCTCGGTTCTTGCTCCTGCCAACCTAGCAGTTTGAAAGCACGTCAAAGTGCAAGTAGATAAATAGGTACTGCTCTGGCAGGAAGGTAAACAGCGTTTCCGTGCGCTGCTCTGCTTCGCCAGAAGCGGCTTAGTCCTGCTGGCCACATGACTCGGAAGCTGTACGCCGGCTCCCTCGGCCAATAAAGGGAGATGAGCGCCACAACCCCAGAGTCGTCTGCGACTGGACCTAAAGGTCAGGGGTCCCACAAGGCACATCTCTGAAACACAGGTCATTGCCCACCGCAGCTTGCAATCCAAATAAGCTGTGAATTCTCCCCTCTGGCCTCCTTTTCCCTTTACATCCAGAAGAGGAATTTGGTTGATGGCCCTGGATTATTTCCACCCCCCTCCCTGAAGGTCATGTATTTTGGGTAGTGTGAGTGGTCCTCGTTCACATCTGTGTGGCTGGGGCCCTGCTGTGAAGCTCATTGCACTCGCCCAGCAAGGGCAGAAGCAGAGATCCTTTTGTAAGCGGGACTTGGCTGTTTTAATCCGTTCCATCGTCATCCATAATGAATGTGAGGAAAGGGGAGAGGAGAGGAGACATGCTCTCTGCCGCACGCCTGCCCAGGGAACAGGTGCCGGCAGTGGAATATTTATAGAACAGGGGAACTTGGGTTCTAGAAGGAGGTCGCAAAGTGGACAGTTACCCATCTGTCCGGCCCGCTGTGTTTTCGCAGTTGAATCTAACGCAAACTGAAAGAGCCCCTGCTGTGGCATGTCGAGGTCTAATAGATTTATTGGCCACAGCAACTGTGGCCAACTTCTCGAAGGCATCTAAATCAGGTTACTGGCGTTCAGAAGTCTGGCAAATTGCTCTTCTGGAAAACGTTTTCCCACAAGCTGAGAGAGGCTGGAGGGCCTGCCTCATGAGACTGATAATTATTTATTTTTTGTGTCACATGACCATAGCTGTCAACTTTCGGATTTGAAAATAAGGGATTTTTTCAAACTTTCGGATTTGAAAATATGGGATGCCGTGAGGGCGGTGCAATGGCACCAAGAAGCCTTGCCACCCTGCGCTCCAGAGGCTGCGCGCGAACGGGTGAGCGAAAGAGCGAGCGTGTAGACGGCAGGCAGGCTGACTGTCTGGTTGGGCATGAGGGTCTGGCTGCACAAGGCATGCAAGCTCTGCCCCCAGTTGGTCTCAGACTCCTTATTGGCAGCCGAGCAACGCAGCTGAGGAGCCTCCCTGGCCGGCAGGGAGGGAGAGGAGCTGCTTCCTTTGAAATCCGGGAAATTTAAGGGATATCAACAATCCGGGATAGCAGCGGGAAACGGCATTGGAATAAAGGAGTTTCCCGCAAAAAAGGGAGGGTTGACAGCTATGCACATGACACGACTTGATTTTATGGATAAATGAAGGAGCCAGTGGGTGTATGGTCCTTCTTGTTTACTCCAAGCTAAACGAAAGTACATTTAGGTAGACGACTCCCTGGAAAAGACCCTGATGTTGGGAAAGATGGAGGGCGCAAGGAGAAGGGGACGACAGAGGACGAGATGGTTGGACAGTGTTCTCGAAGCCACCAACATGAGTCTGACCAAACTGCGGGAGGCAGTGGAAGACAGGAGTGGCTGGCGTGCTCTGGTCCATGGGGTCACGAAGAGTCGGACACAACTAAACAACTAAACAAGAACAATTTATATTTCTGTTGGACTATTAGTACAGTTGAACCTAGGTTCCAGAATGGCTCTGTTTTCAAAGGTTTCGGCTCCTGAACACCGAAAACCCAGAAGTAAATGCTTTGGTTTTCAAACGTTTTTCAGAAGCCGAACGTCCAATGCGGCTTCCGCTTGAGTGCAGGAAGCTCTTGCAACCAATCAGAAGCTGCGCCTCAGTTGTCGAATATTTCGGAAGCCGAACGGGCTTCCGGAACGGATTACGTTCGACAACCGAGGTTTGACTGTTACTGAAAAGCAAAGGGAAACAAGGATGCTAACACTTAATTCTTTCATCCCCCGCACCCCCATTTATTTGGAAAGTCTGTGTGTCTACTTGCATGGAAAATATGGTAATTGTCTTCTTGATATTACGTTACGTATGTTTTTAATGCTTTTGGTGGTGGGGTTATTTTATTTTATTGCCTTTGTAAAGAAAAAAAATCCTTTTGTCAGAGTTTGCAAGTTTAAATTAAAAGAAAGAATGGATTTATTGTGGCATCAGCTTTTGTCTGAAAGAGGCTGCCTGAACAGATGCAACTGAATTATGGAGTCATAACTTGGCATAAAGAACCCAACACCCGCTCCCCCCAAAAAGTACACTTCACTCATGATGTGCCCATTCAATCACTTCGCTCTGCAGGTGAGGACCTCTTGCAAGACTTCTTATCAGGAGGTTCGTTCTGCACAATTTAGGAATTGGGCTTTCGAATTCCCTCCCATGGCATATTACACAGGTTTCATCTCTGTCATTGTTTTGTTTTGGGGTGCATTTAAAGTACAGTCGTACCTTGGATCTGGGGAGCAAAAGATTTGAGTATATGTGTATTTCGGCTTTGGCCCTGCCGCCTCATCAGCTCTGAGTCTACTTGAGAGTCCCATGGACTGCAAGAAGATCAAACCTCTCCATTCTTAAGGAAATCAGCCCTGAGTGCTCACTGGAAGGACAGATCCTGAAGCTGAGGCTCCAAGACTTTGGCCACCTCATGAGAAGAGAAGATGTTTGATGTTTTATCACTTATTTTTATTATTATTAATATTCTGTTGGGAGCCGCCCAGAGTGGCTGGGGAAACCCAGCCAGATGGGCGGGGTATGTATGTATGTATGTATGTATGAGTGAATGAATGAATGAATAAATAAATAAATATTATTATTATTATTATTATTATTATTATTATTATTATTCCTGGGGAAGTTCAACCCCACGCCCGACAAAATCATAAAGGAGTTCTAAAGCAGGCATAGGCAAACTCGTCCCTCCAGATGTTTTGCGACTACAACTCCCATCATCCTTAGCTAACAGGACCAGTGGTCAGGGATGATGGGAGTTGTAGTCCCAAAACATCTGGAGGGCCGAGTTTGCCTATGCCTGTTCTAAAGTGTCCCGCAAATGAGGCAGTATCAGGCCACTTGGTTCAGTATTGCCTGGCAGCAGCTCTCTCCAGGGTTTCAGGCAGAGAACATTGCCAGAAGATTCCCGGGATTGAACCGTTTGCATGCAAGGAAAATGCTCTGCCCCTGATCTGCAGCCCTCTTCCTAGGCACGGCTTTTTCTTTTCTTCATTAGCTGTGCCAAGGCCCCCTAGGAGAACGGATGCTGTCACTATGCAGGGGGAACCTCTCTGGATCCCAGCTCCGAAATCTCCTGTTCCTCAAGATCTAGGTCAGAAGCTGATTCAAGTGTAATAATTTATATTAAAACTAGGGCAGGGGAAAAAAAAAACCCATTCTGCTATGCAGCCCTCTAAATATAGATGACACGAAATGCAATACATCATAAACAAGAAGTCTCAGTAAAGTCCCAAATTATGGACTAAGACATGGATTATCACGGCCACATGACAAGTTTCCTTACTAGCTACGGAACGTAGAAACTGACTTATGATACTGAGTCAGAGCACCAGCCCATCTGTGCTCTGTTCACTCAGCTACGTATGGCCGTTCCCTCTCCAGTTACAAGGATCGGAGATACCTGGAGATGGAAGCACAGAATTGCAGAGATGGAAGGGACCCTGAGGGTCATCTAGCTCACCCCCCGCCCCCGCCATGCTGGAACATGCACCTGCCCCATACAGGGATTGAACTTGCAGCCTTGGCATTCTCAGTACCCAACTGAGCTACCTCAGATGTGTGGGGTTGAAACTGGACCCACGGTACATGTAGTTCACCCCTGAGTTCTGGCCCCATATCAAAAAGCCTGGATCCTTCCCCATCCAATAGCCCCAGTTTTTAAATACATTGCTCACAGCAGATCCACATGAACTTCTAAAGCCCACCCGGCACATATTTGAAGCACAGGGCTTCCTCCCCACCAGCCAGGAACTACGTTTTCACCCCCACCAAACTACAGTTCCCAGCATTCTTAAGCAAACCATGACAGTCCCAGGGATTGTTTGGAGGACGGTGTGTGCTGTAAATGCATGGCTCTAGCTCTGCCATTTGTGTTGCGAACAAAGCCTTTGAAAACGAAACGCCACACAGCAGCTTGGAGAGCAAACATGACCCTCCGAAAAAAGAGCAAATAGGAACCCCCCCAGAGGGGCTCCTGGTGATTTTTTAAAAGTCTGGCATGGAAACCGAGTGGCTTTTCAGCAGAGTGAATTTTTTCCATCTGCTCCCTCTGCATATTTTCTTTTCAATGCGATATGGCAGGAATGGAAAACTACTGGCTATCTGCATGTGGCTGGACTCCAACTTAACATTGGTCCCAGCCAGCATGGCCAATGGTCAGAGGTAATTCTCCCCTAAGAAGAAGGTAAAAGGTAAATGTAAAGGGACCCTTGACCATTAGGTCCTGTCGGGACCGACTCTGGGGTTGCGGCGCTCATCTCGCATTATTGGCCGAGGGAGCCGGCGTACAGCTTCCGGATCATGTGGCCAGCATGACAAAGCCGCTTCTGGCGAACCAGAGCAGCACACGGAAACGGCGTTTACCTTCCCGCTGCAGTGGTACCTATTTATCTACTTGCACTTTGACGTGCTTTCGAACTGCTAGGTTGGCAGGAGCAGGGACCAAGCAATGGGAGCTTACCCCGTTGCAGGGATTCGAACCGCAAACCTTCTGATTGGCAAGCCCTAGGATTTCATAGATCCAAAGAATCATAGCATTTCATAGACCCATGGAATCATAGCATTCTATGGACCACGAGGATCATCTCCTCCAACCCTCTGGAATGCAGGAATCTTTCGCCAAACATGGGGCTCTCAAACCCACAACCCTGAGATTAAGAGTCTCACACTACCAACTGACCTACCCCAGTTTGGGAATGGGGACTTTTTGCTTTTGAGAAAAGGCAAGTAAGTGGCCACATGATAGAAGTGAATGAAACTACCTTTAATAAAAGTGTTGCTGTTTTTTTTTTTTTTTAAAAAAGAAGTGTATATAACTATGTCTGGCATAGATAAATGTTTCCCCCCTCTCTTATAACACTAAGGTAAAGGTAAAGGACCCCTGGACGGTTAAGTCCAGTCAAAGGCGACCATGGGGTCATCTCGCTTTCAGGCCGAGGGAACCAGTGTTTGTCCACAGACAGCTTTCTGGGTCATGTGGCCAGCATGGCTAAACCGCTTCTGGTGCAACGGAACACCATGATGGAAACCAGAGAGCATGGCAACGCCGTTTACCTTCCCGCCACAGCAGTACCTATTTATCTACTTGTGCTGGCGTTCTTTCGAACTGCTAGGTTGGCAGGAGCTGGGAAAGAGCAACGAGAGCTCATGCCATCGCGGGGATTCGAACCGCCAACCTTCCGATCGGCAAGCCCAAGAGCCTCAGTGGTTTAGACCACAGCGCCACCCGCATCCCCTACTCTCATAACACTAGAAGACGTGGACTTCCAAAGAAGCTGGATGTTGGAAGATTTCAGGACAGGACACTGACCTATGGAACTCGCTTCCCCAGGCAGCAGTCACAGCCACCAAGTTAGATGGGCTTGAAAGACAAATTAAAGGAGAACAGGGCTATCAATGGCTATTGGTCTTGATGGCTGTGTCCAGCTTCCACAGTTCTCTGAGCTGCTTCCATTCTTCCTCAGGATCAGGCCAGCCTCTCCCATGGTGCTTCTACTGGAGAAGAAGAAGAGTTTAGACTTGATATCCCGCCTTTCATTCCCTTTAAGGAGTCTCAAAGCGGCTAACAATCTCCTTTCCCTTCCTCCCCCACAACAAACACTCTGTGAGGTGAGTGGGGCTGAGAGACTTCAAAGAAGTGGGACTAGCCCAAGGTCACCCAGCAGCTGCATGTGGAGGAGCGGGGAAGCGAACCCGGTTCACCAGATTACGAGTCCACCGCTCTTAACCACTACAGCACACTGGACTCACGAGGAAGCACTCAATTTGCCCTAAGCCTCTGCTGGGTCCCACTCTGCAGATGGGGCCATTGCAAGAGCCCCAACACCAGCAATATGCTTTCCGGTGGAGCCAGTTTCATCCATCAGCTCTCCGGGGTTTAGCACGCAAGCGATATACGCCAACGTTAAGCCCTGCCCGACATCAATTGCCAAACCTCAGAGTTGGAAGGGACCCCAAGGCTCATCCAGTCCAACCCCCTGCAATTCAGGACTCACAGCTATCAAAGATGAGATGCCTAAACCGAGAATAAAGTCATTCCCATTCATTGCGGTCCTCGGCCGCACTTCAAAATTGAAGAGGCTTTGTACGACCAAACATATGGGAAAACTTCATGACAGTGAGAGCTGTTCAACAGCGGAATGGTCTCCCTTGGGAGGCGGTGGGCTCTCCTTCCTTGGAGGTTTTCAAGCAGTGGTTGGATGGCCATCTGTCAGGGATGCTTGATTTGAGATTCCTGCATTGCAGGGAGTCTGGACTAGAGGACCCTTGGCATCTCCTACAACTCTGTGATTCTACAATTTATGGAATATGGGGTGGTGTTTTCCACTCTATGCTACCGCTTTTTAAACAGCAATGACATTAATGGAGAACGGCTATATAACAGAAACTATGGACCTGTTTGGCTCCCCTCTCACCATCCTCAAGTGCAGCCTCCCCCCAGGGGACCTCATATGTTCCATGACATTTTCCGATTGCAATGTTCTGCCCATTGGTGGGGGATACAGGACTTCCTGCTGGCTTTGCTCCTTCTCTTGCAGGAGGAAGCAAACCGGCAGGATGTTTGTTCCTACCAGGCTATCTGGAGCCAATGCTGGGGACGCAGCCAGAGAGATCCAGGAAGGGGTAGAAATAAAGAACTTGAGGATCTAGCTGGCTGTTCTTGGCCTGCGTGGTATTTCCGTGGTTTTGGGACGACACCAATAGAGTTGTTTTGTTGGATCGGAGGAAAGGTCCCAATCAGCCAGAAATGGAAGTGCTTTTTTTCTGGGGGTACTCAAGGGTATGCAGTACCAGTAACCTTTTTCCAAATGTTAAAAGTGTGGTGATGTTAGGGACTGGGCAGAGGAGGGATGGTGGAGACTGCCTCCCCAGCATGACCTTTCCAGAGAAGAAGAAGACGGTTCAGAACTACAACAGGGGCTTGAGGGAGATCACAGCTCAGAGGGGAAAAGCTGAGAAATAATGGGAGAGGAGGAATAAGAAGCACCAGAGGAGGTCGGGCAAATAATAATAATAATAATAATAATAATAATAATAATAATAATTTATTATTTTTAAACCACCCATCTGGCCGGGTCTCCCCAGCCACTCTGGGCGGCTTCCAACAAATCTCAAAATACATTAAAATATCACAGATTAAAAACTTCCCTAAACAGGGCTGCCTTTAGATGTCTTCTAAAAGTCGAACAGTTGTTTATCTCCTTGACATCTGATGGGAGGGTGTTCCACAGGGCGGGCGCCACTACCGAGAAGGCCCTCTGCCTGGTTCCCTGTAGCTTTGCTTCTCGCAGTGAGGGAACCGCCAGAAGGCCCTCGGCGCTGGACCTCAGTGTCCGGGCTGAACGGTGGGGGTGGAGACGCTCCTTCGGGTATACAGGACCAAGGCCGTTTAGGGCTTTAAAGGTCAGCACCAACACTTTGAATTGTGCTCGGAAACATACTGGGAGCCTGTTAGCTCCTGGATATGGATTCTGGAGAACCATTATTGGTTAAAACTTATATTTTTCCCTGTTGGGTTGGCACCCTCAACCCTACTGGATTCCTACCAATCCAAATGGAAAGCTACATTGCATTTAAAGCTAAGAGGCGTGGGGTTTTCCCCACGGGCCCTGAGAGCTGTAGGTTATGAGAAAGCTAGAGCAATAATCCGCCAATGAATTTGGGATGTGGAACTGCAATGCCACGTGAGCGAGATGAATAAACACCCAGCAATAAAAGATAATGGGAGAGGATTTACCCCAGCAAATTATTTGTCAAAATTACAAATATTTAAATACAGACGGTCATTTACCCTCGCTAGATTCAACATGCTGCCATCTGCCTTATTGCAAGGAAGATTCGAGCGTAAACCATATGCGGAACGAGTCTGCCCCTGCGGCTTGATGGAGGTAGAAACTGTCTCTCATGCCTTGTTACGCTGCCGTTTCTATGGGGAGATACGTTCGGTATTCATTACCCCTACTATGCAAAAATTTCCAAATGAATCCAAACTTCAATGTCTAAAATCCCTGGTGGAGGACAAGGACCCTGAGATCACGTCAAGAGTAGCCAAATTCTGTGCGATTGCCATAAAACTTAGGGAACAAGCGGTGCTATCATAATGATTAAGGCCTTAAATGATAATTTTAGGTTACATTTTAGTGACTAAGTTTTAATTTATATATATTTTTAATTGTTGCTATATCTGTATTGTCCCGCTTATACCTAATTGCAAATTCAAATGTATCCCTATCGTGTTTTATGATTTCCTTGATATTGTATGTGGGCTGGAACTGGTTTGTGACCGTAATAATAAATTTAAATTTCAGCACCAGAGGGGAGGGGGACAGCTGGTGGACACAGTGTCTTTAGAAAGCATTCCAGACCCACCACTCCCAGAACCCGGCGGGCATTGAAAGTAGGAGAGCAAATGCCAGAGACATGGCCGGCGGGGAGGAATCTGCAGAGGGGGAGGAAAACAGGAACTTGATTCATTCACACAATGAAAGTGAGATAAGCCTTTCTTGCTCTGGATTGATGCCTGTAAGTTTTCGCAGCAGCACAGAGATGAAGGAGCAGGAGGCAGGTGGTAGGAGGGGGTTGGCTTCAACTCTAGAGGAGGAGGAATTGGCTGCACCTGAGTCTCCAAGAAGTAGGAGGTGGAGCAAGCGATTAGAACAAAGGAAAACCATAGAATCATAGAATCATAGAGTTGGAAGAGACCACAAGGGCCATCCAGTCCAACCCCCTGCCAAGCAGGAAACACCATCAAAGCATTCTTGACAGGTGGCTGTCAAGCCTCTGCTTAAAGACCTCCAAAGAAGGAGACTCCACCACACTCCTTGGCAGCAAATTCCACTGTCAAACAGCTCTTACTGTCAGGAAATTCTTCCTAATGCCTAGGTGGAATCTTCTTTCTTGTAGTTTGAATCCATTGCTCCGTGTCCGCTTCTCTGGAGCAGCAGAAAACAACCTTTCTCCCTCCTCTAGATGACATCCTTTTATATATTTGAACATGGCTATCATATCACCCCTCAACCTTCTCTTCTCCAGGCTAAACATACCCAGCTCCCTAAGCCGTTCCTCATAAGGCATCGTTTCCAGGCCTTTGACCATTTTGGTTGCCCTCCTCTGGACACGTTCCAGCTTGTCAGTATCCTTCTTGAACTGTGGTGTCCAGAACTGGACACAGTATTCCAGGTGGGGTCTGACCAGAGCAGAAACCAGCAGGAAGCAGGGGAGGACGTGGCGTATATCTGGTCTTGGAAGGGGCTGGAAGCCAGTCGAGTCAACTGACTCCGACAGTGAGGAATGAGTGGTGGGAAACTTGGATTGCTGTAAGCCTGTTGATAAATAAACCTCAACTAGTCTAACTTAGCAGTTCGAAAGCACGTCAAAGTGCAAGTAGATAAATAGGTACCGCTCCAGCGGGAAGGTAAACGGTGTTTCCGTGCGCTGCTCTGGTTCGCCAGAAGCGGCTTAGTCATGCTGGCCACATGACCCGGAAGCTGTACGCCGGCTCCCTTGGCCAATAAAGCAAGATGAGCACTGCAACCCCAGAGTCGTCCGTGACTGGACCTAATAGTCAGGGGTCCCTTTACCTTTAGTCTAACTGCCAGCATGTCGTGTCTTGTGTGAGAGAAGTGCTAAACCTGACAGCAAAGAGCTCAGAGGCAAAGGGCACTTCTAAGCATCTGTAGTGATGACACATGAAGAGGAGAGAGGGAGGGGATGGAGACTCACTCAGGGCAACACCATTATTCCGAGAGCCCACATTCCCAAGTCTCTCTCTGTGAATATTGAATAAAAAGCAGTTGGTAAGAACTTTTCCTTGTCTTATCCATTCCTGGCGACCTGCCGTGGGGGTTGGATCCACTGCCGCCTGACAGGTACTTACTCTAACAACTACATGGTGAGTACCAGCACTCTTTTTTCTTCAAAAAAGGGGGGGCATTGGAATGATGGACTCAGGTGACAGGAAGGAAACTTGATTCTTGAGCCAAGGATGCTGCCTGGCTTCAGGTGATGCAGGAACGGAGCTGCAGAGAGCATAGCCATCAACTGTCCTGATTGGGACATCCTGGAATTAAAGAAGCCATTCCGGCTTCTGATCGGAACTCAGATTGTCACGTTTTCGGTGCTGTCATGCAAGTCAGCTGACTCCTTCGAGAGCCCAGTACCCAAAAATGTGCCCCTTTCAAGCAAAAGAAAGTGGCCAAGCCAGAGCCTATGGAGGTGGAGGAAGGGAAGAGGCTGGTCGTTCAAGCCAGGCTGCTCCCGCTAGGTCCAGAGACTCCTCCTGCTCTGCCTGAGGCCGCCCCTGCCAGAGGAAGAGAAGCAGTTGATGAAGATGAGTTTGATGGCGGGGAAGAGGGGGAGCTGGTGGTGCCAGTCCGGCACTTGCTGAGGGAGAAGAGGAGTTTGGATTTGATATCCCGCTTTATCACTACCCTAAGGCACTGCTGTCAACCCTCCCTTTTTTTTGCGAGATACTCCCTTATTCCAATGCCGTTTCCCGCTGCTATCCCGGATTGTTGATATCCCTTAAATTTCCCGGATTTCAAAGGAAGCAGCTCCTCTCCCTCCCTGCCGGCCAGGGAGGCTCCTCAGCTGCGTTGCTCGGCTGCCAATAAGGAGTCTGAGATCGACTGGGGGCGGAGCTTGCATGCCTTGTGCAGCCAGACCCTCATGCCCAACCAGACAGACAGCCTGCCTACCGTCTATGTGCTCGCTCTCTCGCTCACCCGTTCGCGTGCAGCCTCTGGACTACAGGGTGGCAAGGCTACTGGGTGCCATTGTACCGCCCTCGCGGCATCCCTTATTTTCAAATCCGAAAGTTTGGAAAAATCCCTTATTTTCAAATCCGAAAGTTGACAGCTATGCCCTAAGGAGTCTCAAAGCGGCTCACATTCTCCTTTCCCTTCCTCCCCCACAACAAACACTCTGTGAGGTGAGTGGGGCTGAGAGACTTCAGAGAAGTGTGACTAGCCCAAGGTCACCCAGCAGCTGCATGTGGAGGAGAGGAGACGCGAACCCGGTTCACCAGATTACGAGTCTACCGCTCTTAACCACTACACCACACTGGATCCCAAGGGACCTGCTGTCGGTAACGTGGACAGGGAACTTTGACAAGGAAACCCCACCTGGCTCGCATGGGAGCGTGGCACTGAAAAACACGCACCCCGGTTTTAATTGGCAGAACGTTGGTGTCTAGATCCAAGAAACAAACAAACAAATACAGTTCACAAGTAATTCATAATACACAGCGGTTTTGAAAATTATTCATAAATGACATCAATTGCTGGTAGCCTCATCCGCAAGCCTGTTGGAAGGGGGGGGGAATCTCTGCCTGTTTGCTAAAAGAAAACAGTGATGCTTTTGTGGGGGAAAGGATTCTGGAGCTGTGGGGGCCACCGCTGAAAAGGCCCCCCAATGGGCTATGGTGCTAGATAGTTCGTCCTGCTTATGAGAGTGGCCTCATCCAGCAGCCTCGAGGCACAGGCCGCTTGTTATGTGAGAAGGCGTTCGCTTAGAAATTCATATATATATCCCGAAGACTTAGGAATATTTTTATAAAGAACAGAGCCCATGAGTCATGATAACTGCTATAGTGGTGCGTCTGACAAGATTCTAATAGCTTTGGATTGAAATCTCTCCCCCCCTCCCTCCGTTATTCCTGACTAATTCTTCACACCCTCTTGTTAAGAAGGGATTTAATAATAGGCAGGGAGCAGGCATAGCAATCGGCTGTCTGTTCTCCTCCCTTGAGTCAACGTGCCTTAGGAATGAGTGGCAGCGCAAGTTGTGCTAAGCGCCCATCTTTTAAGGCGAGAAGTGAATGTCTAGGGAAACGCCGGAACTGAGAATCTGAAATCCACCATGACAAACGCTAAGCCCCGGTTTTCTGTCTTAATTTTGTAGTAGCTAATCCCAGGCAATTAAAGAGAAATGCTGAAAGGGAAGACAACACAAAGTTAAGGGGGGGGGGGAAATCTTTCTGGGAATTGAAGGGTGCTTGAGGAACAGGCTGTACGCTTATGCAAGTCCCTCTGGGGTGTTTCTTTGCTGAAACAGTTTTCGCAGGGTTCTTCCCCCCCCCAATGTAGCCTAAAACCTACATAAAAGGTAAAGGGACCCCTGACCATTAGGTCCAGTCGCGGACGACTCTGGGGTTGGGGCGCTCATCTCACATTATTGGCCAAGGGAGCCGGCGTACAGCTTCCGGGTCATGTGGCCTGCGTGACTAAGCCGCTTCTGGCGAACCAGAGCAGCGCACTGAAACACTGTTTACCTTCCCGCCGGAGCGGTACCTATATTGTCCGGGGCCGGACTATATTGGCGGGGGGGGGGGGGGAATGAACGAATTCCTATGCCCCACAAATAACCCAGAGATGCATTTTAAATAAAAGGACACATTCTACTCATGTAAAAACAGGCTGATTCCCGGACCGACCGCGGGCCAGATTTAGAAGGTGATTGGGCCGGATCCGGCCCCCGGGCCTTAGTTTGCCTACCCATGCCCAAGAGGCTTCCTTCGCCGCTGGTTAAACTATCCCCTTTCCAGCCCTGGGGGAAGCGTTTGCGTGACACACCTGCACACTGCAGCCAACACCCTGTGTCACGACACACAGTTCGGAAACCTCTGCCCTACACAAATCCAGAGTGAAGTCCCTAAGACAGTTGGATGGCACCTGGTACACCTCCTTCTGGCAACTCCTGCAGCCAAGCTGGTGCCAAACGTCTTGCTCTGCTTTCCTTTGGACCACACCAGCGAGGCTGAGAGGTGGGGGGGGGGTGTTCTCGTCTGGGCAGCCCAGGACCTCCATGCACACTTGCTAGGCTTGCACCCTGGGGTGGTCATGTTGGTGCTGCACATCCAGAAAAAACAACACGAGAGACTGCAGTCATGAGTGAAAGAGTGGGAAAACTCTGAGCTACGGTTTCCTTCAGAATGGACATACATTTAGTGAAAAACAGCACCTTTCATCCAAAATGCCTAGGGTCCGTGTTTGTGTTCATGTGTGCAGTGAAAAGCCAGAAAGTCTACAAGTTTCTGACTTGACCTACCCAGTCAGAGATGAGTAATTCAGATGCCCTTCCTGCTACTACCCCCCCCCCCCGCCGATAAAAGCTGTTTCCCCTTTGGATGCTAAATGAAAAAGGGATTTGTTTGGAGATGAAATGATTATTGTGTTTGTGAATGAATGAGGGAGAGGGGGTGTGTGGGGAGCACATGGGGGCTGTTTCCTGTGAACCTCAGATAACCTCCTGCTCCCCAGCTGCAGAAGAGAGAGGGAGAAAGTCAGGAAATCTCTCCAGGGGATTGTCTGGCTGAGTTAAAAAGCCCCCGAGACGCAGAAGGGTGGGAGAGGAGGTGGCGCATTTGCTGCCAGGAAGCAGGCAGCTCATGTATTCTGCTAGCCCAGGGGACGATGGGGGGGGGGTGCGGGGGGGGAGAGATAGGGATGGGGGCTGTTCAAGGCCACCGTTTCATGCATGGCTTGGTAAATTGCACGGGAACGATTGGGATGCCAAGTGCAAAGCTTGAGCCAGGTTTGCTTGGAGCGGGGAGGCCATCTGCGACCGAACGTTTTCCTGCAGTGCCAAGAACAGACAAGGAGGTCTCTCTTAATAATAATAATAATAATAATAATTTACTATTTGTACCCCGCCCATCTGACCGGGTCCCCCCAGCCACTCTGGGTGGCTTCCAACAAATATCAAAATACATTAAAATATCACAGATTAAAAACTTCCCTAAACAGGGCTGCCTTCAGGTGTTTTCTAAATGTCAGGTAGTTGTTTATCACTTTGACCTCTGCTGGGAGGGCGTTCCACAGGGCGGGCGCCACTACCGAGAAGGCCCTCTGCCTGGTTCCCTGTAGCTTTGCTTCTCACAGTGAGGGAACTGCCAGAAGGCCCTCGGCACTGGATCTCAGTGTCCGGGCTGAACGGTGGGGGTGGAGACACTCCTTCAGGTATACAGGACTGAGGCCGTTTAGGGCTTTAAAGGTCAGCACCAACACTTTGAATTGTGCTCGGAAACGTACTGGGAGCCAATGTAGATCTCTCAAGACCAGTTTTATGTGGTCCCGACGGCCGCTCCCAGTCACCAGTCTAGCTGCCGCATTCTGGATTAATTGCAGTTTCCGGGTCACCTTCAAAGGTAGCCCCACGTAGAGCGCATTGCAGTAGTCCAAGCGGGAGATAACTAGAGCATGCACCACTCTGGCGAGACAGTCCGCGGGCAGGTAGGGTCTCAGCCTGCGTACCAGATGGAGCTGGTAGACAGCCGCCCTGGACACAGAGTTAACCTGCGCCTCCATGGACAGCTGTGAGTCCAAAATGACTCCCAGGCTGCGCCCCTGGTCCTTCAGGGGCACAGTTACCCCGTTCAGGACCAGGGAGTCCCCCACCCCCACCCGCCCCCTGTCCCCTAAAAACAGTACTTCTGTCTTGTCAGGATTCAACCTCAATCTGTTAGCCGCCATCCACCCTCCAACCGCCTCCAGGCACTCACACAGGACCTTCACCGCCTTCACTGGTTCTGATTTGAAAGAGAGGTAGAGCTGGGTATCATCCGCATACTGATGAACACCCAGCCCAAACGCCCTGATGATATCTCCCAGCGGCTGCATATAGATGTTAAAAAGCATGGGGGAGAGGACGGAACCCTGAGGCACCCCACAAGTGAGATCCCAGGGGTCTGAACACTCTTGGCCCTTCCCACGTCTTGCTCTTTGGAGAAAAGGTAAGCCCCCCCCCCTCTTCGCACAAGAAACACCTTCAGCTTGTGGGATCCGACACTGGCTTAACACGGGACCAAACAAACCCATAAAGGAGGGAAAGGGAGATTGATTGCAATGGCACCATCTGGCCAGGACAGCTAAAAGGAGCCTCCATATGCAGAGGCAGTCTACCTTATAGTACCAGATGATAGGGAGCCACACCTGGGGAAGACTTTCAACCATACTTGCAGGCTTTCCATTGGGCAGGACACAAACAGCATACAGTATCACAGTGGTGATAATATGAACCGAAAACAACAACAGAAACCACCACACAATGGCTGACACTAGAATGAAGATTGCATACAAAAATCTTATGAGGAACCGATAATCTCACAATAAAGCCGAATAATAAATGAAACCATGTACATATCGCATGTATAATAAAATGTATAAAGTTTATATAATAGAACCATTCAGCAATAGATAGGTGTAATGACAAAATCCCAGTGCCAACGAAAAGTTCCTGTAAGGTTGATGGTGAATGGACTGTAACAGATGAACAAGACAATGTCAGTTGCTGGACACGATGATAGCAGAAAAAGATAGTCTTAATCTAATGGTGTCACCATCAATCCAAACTCAATATAAATGGCATCTGAGAAGAAGAAGCGACGAAAGAACGAAGGAGAAAACCTGTCCTCCGGATATTGCTCAGGTTTCGCACCACTGCTTCATCAGTTCTGTATAGTATAAACAATACCCAAATTACAATACAACACCTAATATACAACATACAGTATACAAATTGTTCACATAATATCACAAATCACATACCTAAACTTGCAGGCTTTCCGTTGGGCAGGGACATTGCCGCAGGCTCAAAGGACTTGGGGACCAGGTGCAAAGCACAACACACCTTTATTTATTTGACGTATTTATATACTGCCTTCCTCCCAAGCTAGGATTCAAGGTGGCTTGGATGCAGGTGGCGCTGTGGCCTAAACCACTGAGCTTGCCGATTGGGCTTGCCGATTGGAAGGTTTGCGGTTTGAATCTGCATGACAGTAGTGAGCTTTTGTTGCACTGCCCAACTCCTGCCAATCTAGCAGTTTGAAAGCATACCAGTGCAAGTAGATAAATAAGTCCCACCGTGGCAGGAAGGTAAACCGCATTTCCATGTGCTCTGGCACTCATCATGGTGTCCTGTTGCACCAGAAGCGGTTTAGTCATGCTGGCCCACATAACCTGGAAAGCTGTCTGTGGACAAACGCCGGTTCCCTCGGCCTGAAAAGCGAGGTGAGCGCCACACCCCATGGTCGCCTTGGACTGGACTTAACTATCCAGGGGTCCTTTACCTTTACCTTTTACCTCAAGGTGGCTTCCAGCTTTTAAAAGCACCATTACAAAATACAAAGTCGTAAAAACAAGCCAGTTAAAAAGAATGGTTAAAGTGCACCAGAACGTATTTAGTGGAAGGGGCAAGCAGAATATAAAATGGAAGAATGGTATTTAGATGGTGTGGGATATAGCTATGAATGATAAATTAACATGTGCCATTAAGGTAAGACAGGGAATATGCAGGAGAAATGATTTCGAGGAGATATGGAGGGTGTTTGTAGAATCTGTACTGTTAAAATGGAAAGGGGTCAAACCATCACAAGAGGTGTTGAAATTTTGGGAGGTGGGATAGTTACAATGGAATGGTCTCAGTGGTGGGGGTGAACATTTTTATTCTTATTTATTTATGATTATTACCTTGTCAAAATAAAATAATAATAATAATAATAATACAAAAAGAAAAAAGGAACTCAATTTCTGGGTGTGGGTGGGTGTGGGTGGGAAGGAGCACATTTAGAGCCAGCAGTTAAAATCCAGTTTGCCCTGACAGCAGCCCAGTGACCAACACCTCAGTTAAACTGGAGCTCACTCCCACAGGAGACAATGAGGGACAGCAACATAGATGGCTTTAAAAGAGGCTTGGACAAATTCATGGAGGAGATGAATATTTGATAGCTGCTAGCCAGGATTTTCCCAGTAGTGATGTACGGAAGTGAGAGCTGGACCATAAAGAAGGCTGATCGCTGAAGAATTGATGCTTTTGAATTATGGTGCTGGAGGAGACTCTTGAGAGTCCCATGGACTGCAAGAAGATCAAACCTATCCATTCTGAAGGAAATCAGCCCGGAGTGCTCACTGGAAGGACAGATCCTGAAGCTGAGGCTCCAAGACTTTGGCCACCTCATGAGAAGAGAAGACTCCCTGGAAAAGACCCTGATGTTGGGAAAGATGGAGGGCACAAGGAGAAGGGGACGACAGAGGACGAGATGGTTGGACAGTGTTCTTGAAGCTAGTAACTTGAGTCTGAACAAACTGCAGGAGGCAGTGGGAGACAGGAGTGCCTGGCGTGCTCTGGTCCATGGGGTCACGAAGAGTCGGACGCGACTTAATGACTAAACAACAAGCCAGGATGCCCATACTCTGCCTGCACAATTGGAGGCAGTGCTGCTTCTGAATGCCTGTTGCGGGAGACCACAGGAGGGCAGAGTGTTGCTCCTGTGCCCAGGACCTGCTTGCTTGGTTCCCCACATTCATCCGGTTGGCCACCGTGAGAACAGTGATGCTGGACTAGGCAAGCCGTTGGCCTGATCCTGCAGCCTTGTCTTATGTGCCAGGAAGAGAGAGATTTGGTGTTGGAGATAACATATTGTACTAGGATCGCAATTTCCCTCGCAGGTTACGACTGGGAGCACTCCTGCCAGCACCCACGGGGGAGTCACTTGGCCGGGCAGCAGCTTTTGGGGAAGTACTTTACGATCGAATCGGTGACAGCAGCACAATAGCAAGCCTGGCAGGGCCAGAGTCTTCCTTGCAAGAAGTGTGTCAAAGGTGAAATATATATACCCGTTTTCCAAACCAGCAGCAATTCTTAATAAATGACAGAAGGGCTTGATTTAATGGCACTCTCCAGACAGGGTGACGCAATAGCTTTTTGTTGTTGTATTTTTGCAGGCTTTCTTATCCCCCTTCCTCCTTCAGAAAAAAAATCAGGAAACAGAGCCAACTTTTGCAGCATGCATCAGAATTTCGTTCAGTGTGCATAGAGAGAGACCTGCAGGATTGATTAATTGATTGATTGACTGTTTAGAATTGCCAGCAGAGACAGAAAACACAGAGGCCGAGGAAAGTTATGAAGGTAGACATCTAATCCAGGCAGCAGTGAAAGCACTGTTAATTTGACAGTGGGTTCAACCGCTTGCCATTTTACAAGATAGAGACCCGTTTTTCACCCTGAGGTCCCATGTTCCCTTCTGCATGCCAGTGGTGGGTGGGGCCAGAGGCTCAAGTGGGTGGAGCAATGAATGCCAAATTTTTTTCCACCTAACCTGCTGCGATGGATTACTGCAATGCACTCTCTGTGGGGCTTCCCTCCCGCTTGATCCGGAAGCTGCAGTTAGTGAAGAATGCTGCAGCATGACAGCTGACAGCACTAGGTAAAAGGTAAAGGACCCCTGGACGGTTAAGTCTAGTCAAAGGCGACTACGGGGTTGCGGCGCTTGTCTCGCTTTCAGGCCAAGGGAGCCAGTGTTTGTCCACAAACAGCTTTCCGGGCCTAAACCGCTTCTTTAGCAACCAAACACCATGACAGAAACCAGAGCGCACGGAAACACCGTTTACCTTCCTGCCACACTCCGTTGTGGGGATTCAAACCGCCGACCTTCCGATCGGCAAGCCCAAGAGGCTCAGAGGTTTAGACGACAGCACCACCCACATATAACACCTGCACTCAGAGATCTGCACTGGTTGCTGATTTCTTACTGGGCCAAATTCTGAGTGTTGCTGTTCGTATATAAAGCTCTTAACAACTTGGGACCAGTTTACTCACAAGATCCCCTTACCATGCCTGTGCCTGCTCAACTGCTTCAATCTGCGAAATTGGCACTACCACACGTGTCACATAATACCCATTCTGTATTTGTAATAACTCTACCATTTAGTGTAGCACTTTGGAACTCACCAAAGGTGCCCTCACTCTACTCTTTTCTGTGCCTGCTAAGAACTTTCTTGTTTAGACAGGCCTCCCCAGATGCTCAGAAAGTTGATGCAAATTTTAATCTGTTTTAGTATTTTTACTTTTGTATGTTTTATAGCAGGGCTGTAAGATTTTCTTGATTTCGTTGTTTTATCTTTCTGTAAGCCTGTTTGAGGTTTCTTTTTCACAATCAAGCAGTGTATACATTTTACGAAATAAAATAATAATAACCTACATCACAGGGTTGTTGCGAGGAGGAAAGGAAGGGTGGGGGAGAACTGTTGGGGATTCCATTCCACCCTTTGCTGCAGACATGAGCCCCTTGGAGAAAAGATGGGATTTAAAGGTAAATTGTGCACCTGGCCAATGAGACAGAGGAGCTGTGCCATAGTCAACAGCTTTATTGGACGAAATGGAACCGTATTGCATGGATGTTGGCTGCTGCGAGAACAGGATGCTAGACCAAAAGGGGTCACTGGCCGGCTGCAGCAGAGCAGTTCTTATGTTCACAAGTTTCAGGACCATGGATAGCTCCAAGTTAGCAACTCACTTAGACAAAGGGTGTGAGCAGCCTTGAGGCTATAAACACATTTGTGGCTTTAAAAATACAGGGTTCATCCAGACTTTCTTGCATGCCACGGTCTGAACTTTAAAGCTCCATGATCAAGCTTTTTCTTGTTTTTTGCCCTGCCCCGCAAAAACCTATTTACTGCTGAAAACAATTCCACAGAAAACATGAATTGCTGTTTGCTCCAATTCAAGTGTTAAAGAGCAAGTTTTCTTGGGGGAAACTGGTGGGGCATTTTTAAAAAAGTGCTCAGACATGGACTGGGAAAGCTCGGACATGTGTGTGGAAAGCATGGGGCAAAAGGTTAGTGTGGACAAGCCCATAACGAGGTCACTTCCAGCTTATTAACTGCATTTGCAAGCAACTGAGGGGCTGGTGATGCCTTCACCTGACACATATTACCTGGCTGGTTTCTCTGTTCCGGAAACCAACCCTCACATCTCCGATTCATGAAACCGTCACCTGCACACATGTGCAATGGCTGCCTCAAATGTACACACCTCAGCTTAACTGCAAAGTGAGTTTGGCTTGCGGTTTCCATCCGGATCCAAGCTGGTTTGAGGGGGAAACACATCAGCCAGCGGCATTTCTCAAGAAACCTGAGGGTAAGTACACATCTGTGGCTAATGCCCTGTGTGCTTGGCTCGAGACACCAGCAACAGGAGCAAGCTGGAACCAGAGTAAACGGTAATGTGTACACCGCCGGAGGCTTTTTAAGCCTCTGTCTCCAGATTACCTCTGCCATTATTCACCCTCTGGTGGAGAATTTCAGAACCTCAAAGTGGCCTGATGATGGGCACTCCTCCTCCATCACCTAAGCTCCTGTCTCCTGTGCCACTGGTGAAGCGAAGTGTTGTGGGAGGCATCTGGTTCCTGGGGGAAGGCACTGCTCAGGGTCCAGGCTCTGAATTTACAGGGCCTGTTGGTCTGGGAGATACTTCCGAGGGTTCTTGTCCTATATAGTCTCCGGCTCAGTGGTTTCCTGATCTCCAGGAGGCAGCTCAAGGCCCTGTACTTGATCTGATTTCATAGCTGGTGCCTCTCCAGCCTCCAACTCTGTGCCTGGATTGCTGCTGGATTCAGAGTCAGGTCAGTTCAACTGTCTGTTGCTTCTGTATGTAGACTGGTGTGTGTGTGTGTGTGTGTGTGTGTGTGTGTGTGTGTGTCCTTTGCCTTAGGCCGCAGAATGTCTTGGTTTGGTCCCCGTTCCCCAACATGATGTCCTCTAGTTGATGCAGCCTACCGCTCCCATCAGCCCCAGCTATCTTGGCCACAAACAGCCAAGGATGGTGGGATTAGTAGTCCATAACATCTGGAATGCACCACATTGGCGGCCCTTGCTCTATGGCAGGTGCAGGGAGCCTTTGGCCATGCTGAACTACAATGCCCATCATCCCTGGTCATTGGTAATGCCTGCTGGGATTAATGGGAGTTATGGTTCAGCAAGGTCTGGAAGGTCAAAGGTTCTCCACACCTGCTCATGACCAAGGATGATTGGAGCTGTGGTCCGGCAACATCTGGTTTTTGTTTTTTGTTGTTTATTAATTTCAAATATAATTTTTATATTTTCCAATTAAACAATTTTAACAAATCAAAAACAAATAATTTCTCATACATCTTTGCTCTGCCGAGCTTCGACTTCCCTCCCTCCCGTCAGCAGGTTTTCTAGTCCATTCTTTCCCTGCAGTTTCTTTCTTTAATTTCATCACAATGCCATAGGCTTCCCAGAGTGGCTGGGGAGACCCAGCCAGATGGGCGGGGTACAAATAATAAATTATTATTATTATTATTTATTATTATTATTATTATTATTGGGTTATTCCAATCCTGCTAGTGTTTTCAAACTTCCACGGTTCAATCTTAAATAGTCCACAAACTTACTCCATTCTCTTTGGAATTTCATTTCGTCCTGGTTTCGTACCTTGCTGGTCAGTTTTTCAAGTTCAGCATATTCCACCATCTTCATCTGCCACTCCTCTATCGTTGGTACTTCTTGTATCTTCCACCTTTGGGCTATCAATATTCTAGCCGCGGTTGTTGCATACATAAACAATCTCTGATCATTTTTAGCTATTTCCTCCCAACATCTGGAGGGAACCAAGCTGAGGAAAGGCTCCTATGAAGAGGTGAAATAAATACCTCCCTTTTCTGGATGCAGCAGCTGCCAGAGAGGGTTGGAAGAGAAGCCTTCTGACTTCTTTTCAGGATCTGCTTGAACTTGAACCTAGAGCCTCGACGTAGCTATGCACCTCTGCCTCTGGCATTAAGCCATTTGAGGCCGCAGACTGGGCAAGGGAGATTGTCCTTCCAGATCCAAACACACCTCTGCCAATGTCCCACCAGTCTCGCCAACCTTCCAGCAGCCCGTTGCTTCTTCCTGGCCCAGATACAGATGTCCCTGGGCTGGCCCTGGGCACCAGACAGATGCTGGCCTTGGTTCCATGGCCTCCTTCCAAACACCTCTGCTTGCCAGATTTCCTATCGGTTGGCATGCTTGTTCCAACACCCTCTGAATGGGCTTTGTTGTTCAAAGCCCAATACTGGATCATAATAATAACAACAACAACAACAACAACAACAACAACAATAATAATTTATTATTTGTACCCCGCCCATCTGGCCAGGTCCCCCCAGCCACTCTGGGCGGCCTCCAACAGATATTAAAATACATTAACACATCACAGGTTAAAAACTTCCCTAAACAGGGCTGTCTTGAGGTATTTTCTGAATGTCAGATAGTTGTTTATCTCTTTGACCTCTGCTGGGAGGGTGTTCCACAGGGCGGGCGCCACTACCAAGAAGGCCCTCTGTCTTGTTCCCTGTAGCTTTGCTTCTCGCAGTGAGGGAACCGCCAGAAGGCCCTCGGCGCTGGATCTCAGTGTCTGGGCTGAACAATGGGGGTGGAGATGCTCCTTCGGGTACACAGGACCGTGGCCATTTAGGGCTTTAAAGGTCAGCACCAACACTTTGAATTGTGCTCGGAAACATACTGGGAGCCAATGTAGATCTCTCAGGACCGGTAGTAGTAGTAATGTTTATTACAGCCATTGGCCCATATCAAAAATACATTATATTACATTCAAAACCATACAGTTTGAACAATTCTGAGTTTAAACGATATTTACAAATTAGATAAAAACTACATACATAATAAACTCCGTCCGTGACTCTCAGGACCGGTGTTATGTGGTCCCGGTGGCCACTCCCAGTCACCAGTCTAGCTGCTGCATTCTGGATTAATTGCAGAAACCTGTGGCCTTCCATATTCTGTTGGACACCAACGTCCATCAACCCCTACCAGTATTGCTAATGGTCAGGAATGATGGGAGATGGAGTCTCGAAACACCCAGAGGAGGTCATGCCTAGCCCTGCCCTGGTGCCAGACACAGAGTCCTCAGAGAATGAAACACTCCCTGCAAGTTGAGGACACTGAATTCACTGCAAAGACCTTAACAGTCCACCACCTTAGCTTTCTCAGAGACATATGTATGTCCCTGGCTAATTCCTCGAGATTTGTAAGCCCCTTGCAGGACCCCTTCTGTCCACCTTGTCCCCTTCTGCCCACATGTATCTCCTCCTTCTTGAGGAACCAACTTGCAATTCCTTGCAAGTATGGAATGAACCTGCCAGCTTTATGACCTGTTGGCACCACAGTTGCAGCATCCTCTGAATGGACTTCGCTGTGCAAAGTCCTAGTCCGGGGTCAGGAAACCCGGGGCTGGAAACATCCTTTGGCTCCTTGCTCCCGACTGAAGTGCACTTGCCGAACTCCATGAGATATTGACCTTGGCTTGATTCTGTTGCTGGATCACGTCTGCACCTAGACTGAGGCCCCAGCTGCACTCTGCATTTTAGATAGTCCCAGTCCCGGCTGCACCAAACGAGACCTGGGAGCTGTAGTTTGTTAAGAGTGCTGAGAATTGTTGGAAGACCCCCTTGCTCCACTCACAGAGCTACAATTCTCAGAGTGGTTCACCGGTCAATGCCTTTTCTCAGGGGCAAAACTGGGTGCAGAAGCAAATGAAAAGGTTTGCTTTTGTATAGAAGGCTACTTTCTGCACATGGAGGAGGTGGACAGAGAGAAGTTCTTCTCACTTTCTTATAACACTAGAACGGGACATCCATTGAAGCTGAATTATGGAAGACTCAGGACACGCAAAAGAAAGTCCTTCTTCATACAGTTAAACTATGGAACCCATGCCCAGAGGAGGCAGTGATGGCCACCAAACTTGACATGAGTCAACAGTGTGATGCAGCAGCTAAAAAAGCCAATGCAATTCTGGGCTGCATCAATAGGAGTATGGCATCTAGATCAAGGGAAGTAATAGTACCACTGTATTCCGCTCTTGTCAGACCTCACCTGGAATACTGTGTCCAGTTCTGGGCACCACAGTTCAAGAAGGATACTGACAAGCTGGAACGTGTCTAGAGGAGGGGAACCAAAATGGTCAAAGGCCTGGACACGATGCCTTATGAGGAACGGCTTAGGGAGCTGGGTATGTTTAGCCTGGAGAAGAGAAGGTTAAGGGGTGATATGATAGCCATGTTCAAATATATAAAAGGATGTCATATAGAGGAAGGAGAAAAGTTGTTTTCTGCTGCTCCTGAGAAGAGGACATGGAGCAATGGATTCAAACTACAAGAAAGAAGATTCCACCTAAACATTAGGAAGAACTTCCTGACAGTAAGAGCTGTTCGACAGTGGAATTTGCTGCCAAGGAGTGTGGTGGAGTCTCCTTCTTTGGAGGTCTTTAAGCAGAGGCTTGACAGCCACCTGTCAGGAATGCTTTGATGGTGTTTCCTGCTTGGCAGGGGGTTGGACTGGATGGCCCTTGGGGCCTCTTCCAACTCTAGGATTCTATTATTCTTCTTCAGCCCCACCCATAGTTGTCCCACTACCAGTCCCCCGGGCTCGAGTCTTCTTCCTTTAGTGGTTCCCTAGCTGCTTTCTTCCACTTTTCCTCTGCATCCAACCAGTCCCTGACATCTTGTTGGTCAAGCATCTGCCTTTTATGCAGATGGACTCAGATTCAATCCCCCATCATCTTCAGGTAAGGCTGGGAGAGACTACTGCCTGAAATCCTGGAGAGCCACTATCAGTCCGAGTAGACAGCAAGATGCACCCGTGGTCTGATTCAGTATACAAAGAGGCAGATTCAGGGCAGTGCGAATGGTTCTGCCACACTGGGCACTGAGCCCAAGGGGTGTTGAAAAGCACCTCAACGATGATTTAGTGCAGCGTTTCCCAACCGGTGTGCCACGGCACACTAGTGTGCCGCGAGACACCGGCTGATGTGCCGCGGAAAAAGGGACCTGCAGCCCAGGGCTGCACAGGACCGTGGCGGCGGCGCTGCTGGAGCCCAGCGGCGAAGCGGAAGCCAGGGCGGCGCTGCTCCCTTGGCTGCTGCAGCAGCAGCAACAGCAGCCTCGCACGAGAACCCCGACCGGAAGCCTCGCGCGAGAATCCCGACCGGAAGCCTCGCGCGAGAATCCCGACCGGAAGCCTCGCGCGAGAATCCCGACCGGAAGCCTCGCGCGCGCTGCGCTACAGCTGATCCCAGAGGTAACTCTGGGTCAGGAGACCCGGCGCAGCCGGGCGGGGGAAGAGCGGTGTGCCGCGAGATTTTTTCATTGATTCAAGTGTGCCGTTGCCTAGATTAGGTTGGGAAACACTGATTTAGTGAATTGAGCAGAGGTGGAGGGGGGCCTCTGAATTTCGGCCTCGCACAGGACACTGCTGATATTGGAAAAACCAAAGTCCATCCCTGGCACAAGGCAGCTTCTTACCTTCCTAATCCAGAATCTCCCAACTCTATGATTCTATGATTCAACCTCAATGGCATTAAAAGAAGATTGGGCAATCTTCTTTTTGGGAGAAGATTGGGAGAATAAGCCGATCAATGGCCACCAGCCAGAATGCCTAAGTTCTAGATCCAGTGTTGGAGCTCCAGTGTTTAATGCAAGTTGCTGGGAACCTCAATGTGATGGTCTGGGATTCAGGCTCGGACTACGAACCAGAGGGGTCTCAGTCTGCACAGGATTCTCTGCCCCAGACATCATCTGAACTGATTCTGGGGCCTGATCCTGAAGAGCCCTAGTCTGCACAGGCTCCCCTGCAACAAGCACCAGCTGGGCCGAGTCAGGGGCCTGAGCCTGTCCTGGCTCCAGATGCAGAGAATACCTCGTTGCCGTCAGCTGGGCCATCACTTACAGCTGCTCCACTACTGGCTGGGGTCAGGAGAGGCGGAGGCGGCCCCTGGGTCTAGTAACCCACCGGCGTCTCCCGAGCTGCAGAGACTCAGGTCTGATAGGAAGTGAGACCTGAGTACTCGCAGGAGGAGTGCTCGCCTTCGGGCGAGGCAGGGTGGTGAGTCGTTGGGGGACCGGGACTGGCCATTACCTCCTCAGAGATAAAAGGCTGCCGGACCCTGCCTCATGTTGCGGGAGCAACATTGCTGTTTGCCTGATCCTGCCTGTGTACCTGCACCTGACCTTGCCTGGTTCCCTGCTCCGTTCCTTGCCTGGACTCTTCTGGACTGACTTCTCGCCGTCTCCCCTAACTCCAGACCGGACCTTGACCTCACTTCCCAGATACCCTCGGGCCAACACACTCAAGAGCGGGGGAGTGTTGTTGTGCTCACGTCCCTCTGTGTGATGGCCTGGGATTCAGACTCAGATGCTGAACCTGAGGGATCCCAGCCTGCACAGGATTCCCCGCCTCCAGAATCAGCAGAGCCGGGGCTAGAGCCTGAGTCTGAAGGGTCCTCACCTGTGCTGGATCCTCAGGTGCAGGCATCGGCTGAGTCTGCTCTGGCTCCTGCTGGGATGGAGGACCCATTGCCTGCAGGTGCTCCACTCCCAGCCCCGTCAGGGGAAGCCGAGGTTGCCTCTGGGTCCGGTAACCCTCCAGCCTCTCCTGAGCTGCAGAGGCGAAGGGAACTGAGTTCCCGCAGGAGGAGTGCTCGCCTCCAAGCCAGGAGAGGCGAGTCACCAGAGGATCGGGGCCGCCCTATGCCTTGGGCAAGATAAAAGCCGGCCAGCCCCAGCCCCAAGTTGCAGGAGCAACATTGTTGGTGACCAGTTCCTGTTTGAAACCTGTCCTGCTTTCCTGCCTGAGCTTCTGACCCGCCCTGGTTCTCTGCTTGCCTACCTGTTCCCGACTTTGCCTGACTCCCTGCCCTGCACCCAGCTTCAGTGACTACGGACTGCCTTTACGTTGCACCTCTGACCACGGACCGGACTTGGACCTCGCCTTTCGGGTAACCCACGGGACCAGCACACTCTGGTGGACTTCCCAAAAGGAGCATATGGTTGGCCACTCTGAGAACAGGATGCAGGACCAGATGAGCCATTGGCCTGATCCATCTGCCCAAGAACTTTCTCATGCTCTTATGGCATATTAGGCAAATTGATGGAGGATATGGCTGCGTTCTCCCTCTGCTGTCGGATGCAGCATAACAGCTGCTGGGAATCTCAAGTGGGGAAGAGTGCGGCTGTTGTTCTCTGGCCTTGCCTGCAGGCTTCCCATAATAGGCACCTGGCTGGCCTCTGTGAGAAGAGGATGCTGGACCAGATGGGCCCTTCAGCCGGCTTATTGCCCCAAAATGTCAAATAAACAAGACCCCTCATTCTTGGAATAAATAACACCAGCAGGCAAAATGCACCCATCAGCACATTGCCACCAATGAATAGATTCATGAATAAGTCACAGATTTTTTATTTATTTATTTGGTTAAAAAAAGGTCCTCTTCAATCATTTTTTAAATGAGCTCCCTCCCCTGCAGAAAGGGCATTCGGGCTGATAGAATAGTCATAAATAATCCACGTACCTTTCCTCTTGCCAGGCTAATGTGCTTAAAATAAAGTCTCTCCCACATTTCCCCCAACAAATAAACATCCTCTGGCTCATTCAGGAAGAACATCTCTCTCTCATCCCTGGATTGGCAAAGAGAGAGAGAGGGGGGTGGGGGGAGTCACTCGCATCAAAAATGGTGCTTCCGTCAGGTCGGAATTGCCTAGGGAAAAATGAAAATAAAACTTCTATTGGGCGCAAAGTTCCAAGATTTATTTATTTGATTTGTTGGCCAGCTGGGCCTTCCCACCTTCCAGCAGCAGCTGGTCTCCTGATGGCTGTGAGCGATATTAAACACGGAAGGGCAATTAAACAATTATGCAATATTAAACAAGCCAGGAAGATGAGGGTGGCACGCTGCCGGATGACAATAACCGCTAAGGCTGCAATCCTACCTGCTAAGGGGTACTGAACCTCTTATTAGCCCCGAGGGCCGTATCCCCTTATGCGAGACACGCCCCCCTGAGGGCCGTGTGGTGGGTGGAGCCAGAGGCAAAAAGGGGTGGAGCAACGGGTGTCAATGGTACCTCTGTGCAGTAGAATGGTTCACCCCACAAAGTAGACCTGGGGAACCCTTTTCAGACCGAGGGTCACATTCCCTTCCGGGGATGCTAGCGGAGGGTGGAGCCAGGGACAAAAATTGGGGGAGCAATGAATGTGGGGTTTGCCCGTTGCACGATAGGCTGGTTTCTACACACACACACACACACACACACACACACACACACACACACACAATCACATGCCCCTCTCTGTCTTCTATCCAGTCAAGAAAGAGGAAATATCAGGATTCAAAGGCATATTCCAGCCAGGCAAAAACAGTCAAGGAGGGTGCGAAGCAGGGCTGGTAAGAGATGTGGCCTGTGGAGAGAGTCTGTGGCTGAGGAGGTTAGTCTGGGGAGAGTCCTGCAGGCCAGACAGAGAGGCCCGGGGCCACTGGGCTAAAGGATAGGAAATATTAGAATAGCAATGCATGAGTCATGTTGGATCACAGTATGGGTCCCTCACAACTTCATCCCAGGTACCTGGAGACATCTGATGGGGCATGAAGGCAATGTTCCGATCCCAACATTGCTTTTCTGGTAATTTGAAGGTACACTGCCTCTGTACATGGAAGCTGCACTTCCGACCTAGACTTCCCTCTTTATCATCACTGAGTGCCAGCCCTGTTGGTCTCCTCTGCATCTGGCCCTTCTGGGCTGATTAAAGGTCTTCTTGCTGCTTATGCTTGCAAGAGTCACACGGTGACCCCACCAAAACACCATAGCTCAGTGGGTAGAGTATCTGTTTTGAATCCAGAAGGTCCCAGGTTCAAATCCTGGCATCTTCCGTTAGGGCTTGGAATGTCCGCTGCCTGGAATCCTGGAGAGCTGCTGCTAGTCAGTGTAGACTAGGGGTTGTGGTCCAGGGACAGGCTTCAGGGATTCTGTGAACTGGAGGTAATATATATATATATTTCCAACACAATAAATTAAATTGTGGGCAAGATTTTGTGTGCATGTGTCGATGTGCATTTTTCTGCAGAGTTGCTCTATAACTTCCACCAGATTCTCATAGGGGCCTGTGACCCCCCCCCCAAGGTTAAGAACTATTGAATCATAGAACTGTAGCATTGGAAGGGACCTAAAAGGTCATCTAGCCCAACCCTCTGCAATGTAGCGGGTGCAGCAAATCCTAAAATACATGGACCCGTGGTTTGATTCAGCATAAAGTTACTAGGTGAGTCCCATTTTATTTAATTGGGCCTTCACTCAAGCAAGTGTGCACAGGATAGCAGCTTCCGTCAGTTTAATCGGTAGATTCAACCAAAAAAGCTTTCGTTGATCTGATTTTATTTGTAGGGGTCAAGCTGAATTTAATGGCGGACATTTAAATCAATGGTGC
The DNA here is from genome assembly GCA_034642065.1 of Darevskia nairensis. NCBI lineage: Eukaryota > Metazoa > Chordata > Lepidosauria > Squamata > Lacertidae > Darevskia > Darevskia nairensis. The sequence continues at coordinate 96,386 of JAWWNI010001118.1, read as the reverse complement.
TCTGAGTTAAGGGCACATCTGTTTAATTCTTAAGCTGCTTTGGATCTGGCGTGTTACCGAAATGTGGTATGGAAATGTGAGAGTTTTTCCTCCCAGCCCTGAAGAATAGCTTGGTTATTACAAGGGCAGTGGATAGTTCTCGGCCTCAGGGCCACAGTCACCTATCTTGCCACCTTCCAGGGGCCACGTGCCAGAGGTGCACAGGGCCAGAGGCAAAAGAAATGTCACATTTTACCTGTGTGCACTAGTTATGATTCACACCTGGGCATCCTCCTTGATTCTCCTTACAGGCAGGTAAGAAGCAGGATCAGTGTTCTAGGACACATTCCACTCTGGCAAAAACACGGGAGGAGGGTGCAAGGCCTAGGGAGAGCGGGGTGTAGCCTGATGGAGGCCTGAGGTTTCACACTCCAAGTTTATGAAAGCATAAGATGGTTGGACAGTGTTCTCGAAGCTACCAACATGAGTTTGACCAAACTGTGGAAGGCAGTGGAAGACAGGAGTGCCTGGCATGCTCTGGTCCATGGGGTCGGACACGACTAAACAACAAAGCCCTCTTACCTCTAAAGGTAAAGGGACCCCTGACCATTAGGTCCCGTCGTGTCCAACTCTGGGGTTGCGGCGCTCATCTCGCTTTATTGGCCGAGAGCCGGTGTACAGCTTCCGGGTCATGTGGCCAGCATGACTAAGCCGCTTCTGGCAAACCAGAGCAGCGGATGGAAACGCCGTTTACCTTCCCGCCAGAGCGGTTCCTATTGATCTAATTGCACTTTGACGTGCTTTCGAACTGCTAGGTGGGCAGGAGCTGGGACTGAGCAACGGGAGCTCACCCCATCGCAGGGATTCGAACCGCTGACCTTCTGATCAGCAAGCCCTAGGCTCTGTGGTTTAACCCACAGTGCCACCTGGGTTCCTCCTCTTACCTCTCAACCCCTTAAAAACAAACACCTGCATCTGATCAACAGAATGCTCTATCAACAGAATGTGAACACTGGAAGAAGTTCTGCTCAGTTCAGTGGGACTTGCTTCCATTCAAGTATTTATTAGTTGTTATTATTAATTACAGTATTATTATTATTATTTCATTTATGAATTACTTCCCATGTGTGGCATTCCAAAGTGATTTATGTTGGATCAGACCCTAAATTATTGGCTTGGCTTGGAATTGAAATCATTCATGTGTATTCTTTTTTTAAAAAACTGATTGCGGTTTTGCTGCCTAACATATCCTATTAATATTTCTGATTAAAAAACTAAATAATTAAGACTGGGAGCTCCACAAGGGCAGAATTACTCATGCTTAGGGGGGGAAGGCGGGGAACTAAAAGCAAACCTGCCGTAAACCACTTTGAGCCTGTGCGGGAGAGCAGGACATTAAGGAAAGAAAACTACAGTATGGCACAGGGCAATCCAAACCCCATGAATCTGAAAGAATAAATAACCATTTATGCACCGGCAAAATCGAGGGCCCTCCCCTACTTCAGCATATTTAAAAAATGCACATCTGTGCAATATATACACTGCCTTGATAGTTAATATGAGTTGGCAGCATCCAAAATTTTGTGGTTAAAAAAACATATGTATCTATCTCTCACTCACCGGAGCCCTTGCAACAGCCCCCTCCGTCTTGCAAGCAAGGGAGAGAGCCTGCAACTTAAACAATCAATCAGAATCTCCTCTCAGCAGCTTTACAAAGAAGAGGATATAATTATTATTAATAATATTAATCTATAAAGTGCACATTATCTTGCCCGAGCCCCCTCCCCTCCCCTCCCCTCCCCCAATATATATATATATGCCATCCAATATATATATAGCGCGACCGGGTCCGCTCAGCCTCCACACCGACCTCCCGGCGGCGCGTGTGCACGTGTGGATGCGTGTGTACGCGCGCTGCTGCCGGGTCGCAGGGCGGCCACACGGCGCGTCTCTCTCCTTCGCAGCGGCTCCGCCTCCCTCCCTCCCCCCGGTTTTGGGGAGGGGGTGCTGCAGAGAAGGAGCGGGGAAGACTTTTCTCCCTCCTGCCCGCTTGGGCTGGCGCTGCGTGCGAACCGCGCTCTGCTCCAGACTGCGGCCCCACCGCCGCCCGCTCCTCCTCTGCCGCCCCGGGGCAGTGCACCAGCCGAGCCAAGCCCCCAGCAGCAGCCCAGCCAGCTCCGCTCAGCTGGGGCCTCCTCCTCCTGCGCTCTTCAATCCCTCCAGCCGGCAGCCGCCTGCTGGCGAGTTGGCTCCACAATCCCTTTCCAGTGATGGAGAGAGAGAGAGAGAGAGAGAGAGAGAGAAGGGGGCTGCTGGTCTCTTTTTTTTCTTTCGGTGACACCCTCCCAATTCCTGCCCTGTTTGCTTCCACTGCAGCAGAGCAGCGCTCTCCAAATGTCGATGGGGACGAGTAACAAGTCTCCAGTTTGGGCAAGCGTCGCGCGCAATTAAAGCGCCCCAGTTTTTTGGGGGGAGATTGGCATCTTCTCTCGTTGCAAAGCAGGGCAAGCAGTTGAGGTTGTTGGACTCTGCGCGCTCTCCCTCCCTCGGCTGGGTTGGCAAACTTGGATCAGGGAGGCGGTGTGTGTGTGTGTGTGTGTGGTGCGCGCGTGTGCGCGCGCGCCTGTGTGTGTGTGTGTGTGTGTGTTGGATGGCATTGGGAGCCCGAAGATGCTGCCTGGCGTGGTTTTTCCCCCCTCTTGCGGAAGGGCACCTGAGCTGAAATCTGGGGATTAAGCAGACGCACACGCACAGAAAACACAAGCACCCCCCCCCCACTCACCACCTACACACACACACACACACACACACACACACACACACACACACACACACGGAGACGCGTTTCTGACGGGTGCCAAAGGAATCCTTTTGAAATGACTTGGAGGATTTTCAGCTTGGAATTATGTGGAGGGCGAATGCAGTGAGTAACAAGCGGCGGCGAAGGCGATTAAATAATAGCAATTATGATAAATAATAATTTAAAGATGCGGAATGGGGAGGGGGAGAGAGAGAGAGAGGTGGGAGGCGGGGGCTATGGATGGTTGGTGGCGATCTTTTTTGCCTGGCACTGTTGCAAAGGGGGGTGGAGTTGGGTTGCCTCGACAGTAACGTCCATCTCCCCCACCCCACCCTACCCCGCGCCAACCCCCGGCCACCCATGGGTGAAATGGACAGATTAGGGTCCCGGCCTTGCTGCCGCTTTGCATGTCAATTTCATCTGCCAAAAAAGAGCGAGAGAGTAGAATTTTTAAAATAAAATAAAATAAATGTCTCTCCCCAGTGCGTTTCCCCATTATTATTTTTTTTAGCATGGAATTTAGTGCTATTAGCATTATTAGTATTACTGGAGAGGTTTACTAAGCTGGTGGAAAATATTTCTTTCCTCTCTCGCCGCGCCATCCCATGCACCTTTACTCGGGAGTAAGCTAGGATTTGCCGCTTAGCTGAGTTTACTCTCGAGGAAGTGCGCGGAGGGTCGCTTCTTGCCTCCATCCCAAAATGAGGCGGCTTGTCCTCTTTTAAACACCCCCTCCATCGCCAGCCTGTGCGTGTTTACTCAGAAACAAGTCCTCTTGACTTCAATGGGACTTACAGCCCAGGAAAAGATGGGAGCTAGAAACTCCTCGCGAGGGACCCCTCCAATTGGGAACTTCAAGCTGCCAGAAGAAGGGACCTTTAAGTTGGGTGAAAGGAGGACCCTCCATTGAATTGCAGAGGGGGTGGGGGGGTCTGTCCTTACTTTCCGAGTAGACCGATCGCAGCGGTGGTTATGGGAACGCAAGTTTTGGGGGTGTTTACTCGGAAGCAAGGCCCGCCTATGCTCAGTGGGCTTTTTACTCCCAGGTAAGGGAGTCTGCCTAGGATCCCAACCTCCAAGGGGTGGTGTTGGGGGAGGGATGGGGGCGAGGCCGCTTCGTCTGTCTCTCTCCCCTCGCCCAAAACACGCCGCAATCCTACGCATCCTGACCCGGGGAGGAAATTCCGTTGAACTCCGCGAGGGCTTCCTCGGGAGTAAGGACGCATAGGATCGCGTGCACGTCCTAGTGGAGAGAAATTGCGGCAGGAGGTGGGAGAGGGGGAGAAGAGCGGGGAACGGATTTCCAAGGAAGATCGCGGGCAAAACGCGCGCTCCGACAAATTACATGGAAGCAAATCAACTTTTCCCCCCACAGACGATCGGCTGCCCGGCGAGGATTTAGTAATCCGCTGCGCCGCGAAGTTGTAGCTGTGTTATTTTGCGCTGTTATTTTGCGCTAACGTGGTGGTCTTTCTGTCGCCCCTCCCCTCCCCTCCCCTCCGCTCTCCCCAAAACCCTCCCTTTTAGACCCCCTTTGCACCGATAAGCAACCCTGCCTCGCGGGGAGGCGAGGATGTGGCGCCCCGATCTCAGCACCAACACTGGCGATCGCATCTCTGGAAAGCTGGATGGCAACCTCCCCTGACGCCCGGCGCTGAGGAGTCTTGCGAAATGCCAAACTTTGCGGCAGCGGCTACGATTTCTCACATTCCTGGTAATGCTTGATTCTGATGCTGGTGGAAGGTGGCTGGCGCGGCGGCGGTGGGCGGGGGGGGGGAAGGAGAAGAGAGATGAGGATAAATAAATAAATTTTTTTTTGTGGGGGGGGGAGGAGGAGGGAGAAAGTGGAGAGAAGCGCCAGGGGGATGTTAGGAACGCGGCGGGCGGCAGGAGGCGCTGTTGCTCTTGGTTTCCCTTTCGCCCCCATGAATGAAGCGACAAGCTAAGAATTCCCTCTCCTACGTAGTAAAGGCTAACGGTGCAGAATTTCGTAGCTTGTATGTGTGTGTCTGTGTGTCTCTCTCTCTCTGTGTGTGTTGTGCACGTCTTTCTAATTGGTGCAAACAATTCCCCCCCCCTTCTGCCAGCTTGGTGCATTTTTTTTAACCCAGCGGTTTCTTTTTTGGGGGGTGGGGTAGGGTAGGGGGATATTTCAAATAATTAATACTTTCCGATGAAGGAGGTTTAAAGGCACGGGCGAGTGGGTTGTGGTTTTACTATAAAAAACCTACCCACCCTCTTTCTGTCTTTTTGCCTCTCGTGTGATCTGACTGCAGTCGGAGAAGCAGGAAAAAAAAATCTGCCCTGCAACAGACAACGGCTGAGTTTGAATCCAAATGAGGTCTGGGGAAAGAGAGAGCGAGAGAGCCACGCAGCTCCAGAGACCCCTCGCTCATGCCCACCTGAAGCCTAGGGAGGGAAGAGGTTTGCTCTGAGTCCAATATATGCTGCTGGAACATGATTGATGAGTGTAGATGTCAGGGTGATGGGAGCCATAGGATCAGAGATGCATCCCCCCCCAGGGGAGGGGGTTGATGCAAGTCAGCAGAAGGTAGCCCCCCCCCTCCACGAGCGGCTTTGCCACCGGCCTCTGCGAGAAGGAACAACAGCCCCCCCTTTCACCCACCCGCCCAACGAAATCCACGAAAATAAAAGCATCATCCAGGGTCTTGACCCGAAGCGAAGGGGACGATATGGCATGCCAGCGACTGGCTGACATCCCCGATGCCCAGCCAAAGTGGGTACATTGCCAAGGAGAGAGGGGAGTGAGGGCGGGTGAGGGTGGAGGGGAAAAAACCCCACACGGTTAGAATAATGCATGTCTGAATCTGTTCCAGAAATGCAGCCAGTTCTGCGTGAGCAGCCAGCCAGCCAGCTTGAAATGAGTCTTGGAATAAAATACAATTTCTGGACAGAGGCGAGGGGAGGGGGGGCACACCAATCATTGCTGCTTCAGCCACAGCAGGAGGGAAGAGGAAAGGAGGGCAGGAAGCAGACAGGGCCTGGGTCACTTGATGCCTTCAAAGATGCTTTGCAGCCAGGCTTTCCAGAAAGGCATGCTGAGGAGCCTCAGATAGCAGAGATTGAGCTGGTTTTATTCCTCCCCCTGTAAGGGAAGGATACGAGCAGAGCTGGCCAGCGGCCCTTCCCTTGAACGTGATTTCAGTTTTGCTCTGGTGGGAGTTAAGCATCGCACTGAGCCTGGGTGCTTAGCTGAGGTTGAACTTTGAGGGCCAACTTGACCCTGCAGAAGGACTCAGTTCAACGATGCCGGTTTGTAAGGTTAAGGACCAGGTCCCTGTGGGAGGCAGGAGGCTGTGGCAGTTCATCCTCATCTTCCGCGTGATGTGACGCCCGTCCTGGGCTCCTTGTTCTCCGCAGAGCATGGAGTTGGTGAAGATGGCGCGAGTTTGCTGGAATCTCCTAGTCCTTCAGGCTCTCCTGGCAGAGTTGGCCCTCGTCTGGGGGGCAGAGAAAAGCTACCCCATCCTGAACATCGCCGTCATCCTGGGGAGGACGCAGTACGTCACGGAAAGAGAGGTCCGAGCGCTTTGGACCAGGGATATGTCCGGCGACCTCACTGTCGACGTCAATGTGGTGCCCCTCCTGGTCAACCAGACAGACCCCAAAAGCATCATCACCAACGTCTGTGACTTGATGTCGGGCACCAAGATCCACGGCGTGGTTTTTGGAGACGACACCGACCAGGAGGCGGTTGCCCAGATTTTGGATTTTATTTCGTCACAGACCTTTATTCCGATCTTGGGGATTCATGGCGGCTCGTCAATGATCATGGCGGACAAGGTAGGCGGAGAGCACATGGTTGTGTGAAGTTGGTGCCCTGTGGGGCAACGTATGCTGTCGCCCTCCCTGTTTGGGCAGAAACGGAAATGGAGTGACCCTTTAATGCAGGGGTAGCTAACATGTGCCCTCCAGATGGTGTTGGACTGCAGCTCCTGCTATCCAGCCAGCATGACCAATGGTTAGGGAAAGTGGGAGTTACCATCCAACAACATCTGGAGGTCACCAGTTGACTACTCCTGCCTTAATGGGTTGGTCTTGGCTTCCTTAAGCTGTTTGTAACTTCAATTTCTTTGAGAAGGGAAGATACTTATTTCTGAATGATTAGACTTATGGTGTAGCTTGGAGTGGTTTCTTGCTCAGTACCAAGACCTACTGGTAGGAGCAGTTTGTGGCTATTCCATGACATTCTCTATCAACATTGGGCTGTGGGGTGCGAAAGATTAGCAAAATCTGGTTTTTTTTGTCTTCGGTTCACAAAGGATGTTTAGATCTTCAGCAGCTTATGCACCAAAACACATGATCTGCTTGGATGTTGCAAAGCCAAGGGTTTCACCCAGAACTGCATGTTTCCTTTGAGTTGTTGGATAAAAGTCTTCCTCAGCTACCCAACTCTGTGCCAAAAGGACCTCTTCCTGTCACTGTCCGCTGGTTTCAAAGGTCTGATCTGCACTGCAGACTCAAGGCAGCTGAACTGTCATTTTCTTAGGGAATTGGGAATTGGGGACACAGCTCTGTTGGTGATGGGGGCTAAGGATATATTTTTGCAACTCATGCACAAGCTGCAGCTGTTGAGATCCTTAAGGGGTAACAAGGATTGCAACGCATGTGTAGTGTAGAGCCTGGAAGTTATTAATCCAGCAAACATGTCGAAAGGAAGAGATGGGGGGACTTTAACTACAGCAGGGTGGCTATAGGTGAATGCTGGCTTACCTAGCTGGTGTTATGGAGAGCCATTGGGATGTTGGCCAGGGCCGGCCCTAGGCATTTTGCCACCTGGGGCAAACCACAAAATGGCACTCTTTCCCTGCCCGGGAAGAAGGAGTAAATGAAGATCTACATCAGGAACAAGGGGTGGGTGGGATAAAGATCTACATCGGGATCTGCTGTGCCTGCGGTTCCTGCCTCTTGAGGTGGCCTCCTCACCTTGCCTCATGTGTGGACCGGCCCTGATTTCAGGAAAGTCGAACCAGTTGTGGAGGGGAACCGTGTCGGGGTTGTTGTGTGACGAGCTGCGAGTTCAAAGGCTTGGGGTTCGGAGTAGGATAGGGCGCCTTGCTGTGCAGTCAAACAAAAACTTAGCAAAATGTGTGCAAGAGAGATAATAATCACCAGGGATTAGGCGACTGAGCAGTGGTGCAGCGAGACTGAATGAATCTCCAGGGCATTACAATGGCAACTCTGCACATGGTAAAGGTAATGGGACTCCTGACCATTAGGTCCAGTCGTGACCGACTCTGGGGTTGTGGCGCTCATCTCGCATTATTGGCCGAGGGAGCCGGTGTACAGCTTCCAGGTCATGTGGCCAGCATGACAAAGCCGCTTCTGGCGAACCAGAGCAGCACACGGAAATGCCGTTTACCTTCCTGCTGCAGCGGTACCTATTGATCTACTTGCACTTTGACGTGCTTTTGAACTGCTAGGTGGGCAGGAGCAGGGACCGAGCAACGGGAGCTCACCCCGTCGCGGGGATTCGAACCGCCGACCTTCTGATCGGCAAGCCCTAGGCTCAGTGGTTTAACCCACAGCGCCACCCGCGTCCCTGCACATGGTACATTCGCACAATACATTTAAAGTGCTGCGATACCATTTCAAACACCCTTGGCTTCCTCTTAATAATTCTGAGAGCTGTAGGTTCTTACTAGCTTCCTTCCCAAGCTACAATTCTCAGAGTTCCCCATGAGGAAGAAGGATCGATTGTTTAAACCACTCTGGGAATGGGCAATGGTGTCTCTTGCAACTCCCTGCACCCTTAATGAACTACAGTTCCCAGGATTCCTTGGAGGGGGGAGCCATGGCTGTTGAAAGTCATATCATAGCTCTTTAACTGTATGGTGTGAATGGGACCTGAGGCCTACATATGTCAGTGTGCACAGCCAACCCTTGAAAGTTCTCAAAGCCTGCATGGAAAATGCTCTCTCTTTGTTTTGGCTCTGACAGAAGGTCCACATAATCCCAGCATGATGCCAAATGAAGTACCTCTTCCATGCAATGGATAACAAACGTGCGAGAGTTTTCATCACAAGGGTGACGGGCACCGCATTTGTTGACTTCTTAAAGAAAGGGATTCTCTTTGGTTTGGGAACGTCACGCCTGGGGTGAATGTGGCCCTCTAAAGCTTTCTCTCTGGCCCCTGGGATTTCCATAGGCCACGCCCCCCTCTCCCCAGGCTCTGTCTTACACCCCCCCAAAGTGCTTTTGCTTGGTTGGGATGTGTCCTTGAACTGCAATCATGCCATTGGCCCATCCAGCTTGGTATTGTCTACACTGACTGGCAGCAGCTTCCCAGGACTTCAGAGCAAGCTCTCTCCCAGCCCTACCTGGATAAACCCTGTGTTAGAAACTGAGATATCTCAGCTAGGCGCCAAATGGCTCCTTAAACCAGGGTTACAGTTGCCGAAGCGGAATGCCTGGTTGCTATTTTGGGGGCAAGATGGCTCTAAAGCCATATTTCTCAATACAAACTTTTTGGTTCCCGAAATTCAGTCTGATTGTGCAGATAAAATGGAACTGATAGAATTCTACAGGATGTATTGCTAGTGTGTGAAAACAGTCCAGATCCAAGGATCCCCAGGCATGCAGCTTCTTCTGCTTCTCGCCTGGCTGTGCTGTAGCCTCTCCACAAGCTGCCCAGATTCTCTCACAGACCACAGTTTGCAAACCTCTGCCTTAGTACATAGTTAAGACCATTTCCATTTCTATGGTGTGTGTTTCTCCTTCATGCACACTGGGACAAGTGAGCTGTTATAAGAGCAAGCTACACTTGAGCAATGTAGCTGAGATCATAAAGGTAAAGGCAAAGGGACCCCTGACCATTAGGTCCAGTCGCGGACGGCTCTGGGGTTGCGGCGCTCATCTTGCTTTATTGGCCAAGGGAACCAGCGTACAGCTTCCGCGTCATGTGGCACGCATGACTAAGCCGCTTCTGGCGAACCAGAGCAGCGCACGGAAATGCCATTTACCTTCCTGCCAGAGCGGTACCTATTTATCTACTTGCACTGTGACGTGCTTTCGAACTGCTAGGTTGGCAGGAGCAGGGACCGAGCAACAGGAGCTCACCCCGTTGCAGGGATTCGAACTGCCGACCTTCTGATCAGCAAGCCCTAGGCTCTGTGGTTTAGACCACAGTGCCACCTGCTGTTAGCTGAGTGGTTGAGCATCTGCTCTACATGCGGAAGGTCGCCGGTTCGATCCGCAACGGCATTTCCTGGGGGAAAAGGCTCCCTGTCCAAAATCCCGGAGAGCTGCTGCCAGTCAGTGCCGACAATACTGAGATGGCAGGCTGGTGTTCTGGCTCGGTGTGAGGCAGCCTCCTGTGTTTCTTCAACTCCAGGCGACATAAAACGTAGCTGCAGATGCGAAAGCTTCTTTCGCAAGGCTGAATGGGCCACCGTCACAATCCCTGCTCCTGAGATTGCCTCGTGTTTTGCCTGGGTGATGCGGGCTGCCGCCGTGGAGCCTTTGAGCCAATCTTGTTTGTCACTTATGTAAAGAGTTGATGATAATTCAGCGAGGCGTTTGCTGACTGGAGAGCCACTTATTAGCTTTTCAGCAAATAATTTCTCAGCACATCAAACCCCGAGACTGTTTCACAACAGTAGCGGAGTCGACTGAAGGCAAACCAGATATTAGAAAATAAAAATAGCTTGGGTTCCCCTCTCCATCCCCTCTCCTCTCCTCCTCGCTCCCTATAGCTTGCCTTTTCTGTAGATGTCTTTTCGGCATTGCGGTTGGGAGATGGGGTTGGTGGAATTAAGAGATTTGCACCGTTTCGGATCAGCGGCCCATGCAGATTCAGGAGTTGGGGTTGCAAGACAGAGGAGAGAATGGGCTGGCCTAGACTAGGACGCTGCATGTAAAGACTAACAGAACGATCCCCCAATGGGAGTGTTGTGTGTGTGTGTGTATATTCGAAGCATGTCCCAATAGTCCTAGCTTGTCTCTGCCTCACCTGCCCCTCTCCTGCCTGCCACAGAGATTCGGCAACAGGGATGGCACAGCCGCAGCCCAGTCGAGTGCTTGGGGCAGCATAAGTACTGCAATGCTGAATTAGAACAAAACCGATGAAGCCCCAGTATACTGTTTCCGACAGTGGTCAGCCTCTGGGCACCCACGTGCAAGATGCAAAAGGGAAGCCTTTCCCCTGGTGCTTGTCCCAGCAGCCACTGAGAGGTATATTGCCTCTCGGCATGGCTGTTCCATTCTGGAGTCTAGGTAACTATGGAAGCTCCATCTAGGAGTCTTGGTAGTTATCATTGCCACTTTGCGGCAGTGAATCCTACAAAACTCATACCTTAGCACCCGTTCAAGTAGCCCAGAGGAGGGAGTTATGACTAAACCTCAATCTACATGAAGCCAGTTATCATCATCACCCTTGTTCTTAAATCAATAATAGTACATTTCACTTAAAGATGATTCTGTCAACGCTTTCCAAATACAGATATCTCCCCATGGTGTATGCGGATGAAGTTTAATCAAAATCAAAATTATCAACTTAAATACTGAAGCAGAAGAGGCAATAAAGCTATTTTCAAATTTCAAATCTGCAATCTAGTTATGTGAAAAACCAAATCCCACCTTGCAGATATTCAGAAACAAGATACAGTAGAGGAGCCAACTGGAAGCAGACTGAAGCAAAAGGCTCTTCAGGGAGGAGGGAGCCAATTATATCTCTTGGAGGAGGGAGTTCCAAGGATGGTGTCACCACCGATAAGACCCTGTCAGTTGTGCCTGTCTCTTCCACAGAGAAGGATGGAGGGTGGGAAGGGAGAGGCGTCCCATGGAGTTAGCCTATTGGCTCCCCCAACCACATAGGTGATGGGGGCATGCTCCCTCTCTGGTGTCAGAAGTTGGATGTGCAGCGGAGAAGGCTTATCCGTTAGGACCAATGGGACACAGGTCCACCAACTTCAGTCTGCCTTCAGACAGATCCCATTAGGACTCATTAGGAAGAACTTCCTGCTGGTTAGAGCTGTTTGACAGTGGAGGGTGGTGGATTCTCCTTCCTTGGAGGTTTTTCTGCAGAGCTTGGCCGGCCATCTGTCAGGGGTTCTTTAGCTGTGATTCCTGCATTGCAGGGGGTTGGACTAGATGACCATTGGTGTGCCTGCCAACTCTACATTTCTATGATTCGAAGGTAGTTTCCTCTTACCGTCCAGCTTCTGGGTCACTCAGTGCGACGACACTGGATTAACTTGATGAACATTAGGCTTATTTAAATATTTTATCATATTAAATGTCATTGAGTTAATATTTAATAGAGCTGAGCAGGTTGAAACGTATTAGGTTACCAGTATTCATGTTCTGGCTGTTCTTTGGTGATCCCAACCACCCCTTAGAGGCACTTCCACCACAGAATTGCTGCCTATGTGCCAACTGCCTTTGCAGGTTACAACTTCATAGCAGAAAAATGCCACCAACATAAATGGAAGCAAGTAAGAGGATATAGGGGGTAGTGTCCTGGCAACAGAACAATGGTTCTTGCTTCAAATGGCCATTTCAGCACCAGGGAGCGCTCCAAAGGGCAGGAGGAGTTGCTCCAATACAGCCCGGGGTAATGCCTCACTGCCTCTCTACCAGGCCCAGTGCAGAACAGGACCAATACGTCCTCCTCAAATGAGAGTCCTAGCAGCAGCCCTAGTAACTTGGATGGCTTTTAAAGAGGATTAGGCAGATTCATGGAAGATAAGGCTACCAATGGTTGCTAATTCTTATGGCTAGGCTCTGCCTCTGCTGTTGGAGGCTGTACGCCCCTGAATACTGGTTGTTGGAAACTGCTCTTGTGCTCAGGTTGGACTAGATGGGCCACTGACCTGATCCAGCAGGCTCTTCTTCTGCTCTTACCTACAGGAGGCAACAGATAATGATGCACCCTTCCTAAAGCCTGGGAACAGGCCTACATATTTAGGTAATCCAATGTACCCCCTTTTTTTGGGCTGATAATCAAAGGGCCAGGTGACATTCTACAGGTCATCTTTGGTGCAAGAGGGTACCAGCTGCTGAACTTGAGCTAAACTCTCTCACACATGCACACACCAGCACCAAAATAAATAAGGTGTCACTTTTTGACGGGGGATCTGTGATTTGAATTCACTGGAAGGTCATTGTCATGCCTGATGTAGTCAATTTGGGAATAACATGTTGAATGCTATAAATAACTGGGTTTTGCAGGCCTTGCTTGCTGCCGTGGTCTCTTTTGTTCCAGGAGTATGGGTCAGAGTGATAGAGAAAAGGGGGCCACTTAACCATGAAGCTATCAAAATCATCTAAATTGACTTGATCAACGGGGAAGTGAGGATCACAAATTCATACCTAAGCAGGCTGTCTGTAGATGTGAATGGAGGAGTCATCTCAGGGGCTCGCTGGTTCTCCTTCCTCCTCGTTTAATCCCCCCCCCCCGTCTCCTTGATTTTGAGATATTTCTAAACCTCAATGAAACAGTCAAGGAGGTGGTATGGATTGTGGGAGCTCCCGGGTCAGCTTACCTGCTTGTACCTGAGTTGGTTGTCTGGACCAAGTGGAAGAGGGATGCATATTGTCCATGTCAAATGCATTTTAATTCTCCACTTTGTCAACCATTAACAGTGCTGGAGAACATGCTGGCTTTAATTGGAACTGACAGTTTAATAGTTTCTTTCTCCTTTTTTGTTTTGCTGGTAACACACTTTGCCCAGTATAATGAACAAGCATCTGGGCTTTTTGTGTTTTATTTATTTATTTAAGAAATACCTTCTCAAATCTGTAGCATAGTTCTGGATGCAAGCTGGACTCTCTTGTTGGGGCAGATAATTGCAGAAGAACCCCCAAGCTGTGTACCTGCTCCTTTATAGGGAGTGTAACCCCACCAAGAGGGACGTGGGTGGCGCTGTGAGTTAAACCACAGAGCCTAGGGCTTGCCGATCAGAAGGTCGGCAGTTTGAATCCCCACGACAGGGTGAGCTCCCGTTGCTCAGTCCCTGCTCCTGCCAACCTAGCAGTTCGAAAGCACATCAAAGTGCAAGTAGATAAATAGGTACCACTCTGGCGGGAAGGTCAACGGCGTTTCCGTGCGCTGCTCTGGTTCGTTAGAAGCGGCTTAGTCATGCTGGCCACATGACCCGGAAGCTGTACACTGGCTCCCTCGGCCAATAAAGCGAGATGAGCGCCGCAACCCCACAGTCGTCCGCGACTGGACCTAATGGTCAGGGGTCCCTTTACCTTTACCTTTACTCCACCAAGAGCAGGCAATCTCCCATCCTTCTGGTCTAGTGAGCCACCCACTAACAGTTCTGTCTGGATTGAGCTTCAGTTTGTTGGCTGTCATCTAGTCCCTTACCCAAGGCAAGACAATACTCCTAATGCATTGGCTTCCTTGACAGCCCAGCATCTGAGACAATGTCTCGAGAAGTCTCACCTTAGTCAACTGATGCTGGAGCTTTGACAGTCAATTAGGAACGGGAGAGGGGGAAATAAATGAGATTCCGTTCCATTTGGAGGGGAACGTACCTAGTTTCCATTTTCAGAAACGATGCGAGAACCAAAACACAGATTTTCCACCTTTCCAAATTTTGCAATTTGCAGAGAGTAAATCTGCATGTTCTCTGCAGCCAAGTCACATGCACAGAAATGTATGCACGGGCATAAACTGGGCATAAAGATATTAGTGAAAATGACAGGAAATTAGGGGGAACCGCTCTGCCAAAAAATGTGTGTATTAAGCAGAATTGCACACAGACATGTCTGTTAGGAGAAATGCACACTAAGATGCTGATGGATTTTCATTGGGACTTTAGGGGGGGGGGATCATAAAATGATGCCGAAATGTGGAGGACTGAGATGGAAAAGGGAGAAACGGAAATTGACAAGTTTGCCCATCCCTGGGGTCAATAGCTGTAGAGGTTCCAAAGACTGCATACCTTCCATACCTTCAGTTTCTTCTTTCTTTGTAAATTACAACAATCTGTTTCTTTTCCCGGGTAGGTGGAGGGAGGAGCAGAACTTGGCAGGACCACCAGTTTTATGTTGTAAATCTGCATGCTCTCTGCTTTAATTTCATGTGTCGTTCATCTTCCCCTGGCCCCGGCAAGTGTCCTAAATACTACCCAAAGCCTGCTTTGGCTCTGAAGAAAAATGCAATGGGTGACATGTATCCCATTATGCCCTACTCAGAGTAGACCCATTGAAATCAGCCAGCTTAAGTCCATCATTTCAGTGGGTCTTCTCTGAGCATCTGTTACTGGATAATGCCCTATTTATATATCAGAATGGGGAAACTGTGACCCTTGAGATGATGTTGGACTCCCATTGGTCAAAACCAGCAGCCAGGAATCATGGGAGCTGGAGCTCAACATCTGGAGGACCACAGGTTCATCACCCCTGCAGAGGTAGTCACCAGTAGCCTTTTACTTACTTACTTACTTACTTACTTACTTAGTTAATTAATTAATTAATTAGTTAGTATACTGCCTTGTAAAAGGTAAAGGTAAAGGACATCTGGACGGTTAAGTCCCTTCAAAGGCGACTATGGGGTTGCGGTGCTCATCTCGCTTTCAGGCCGAGGGAGCCAGCATTCGTCCACAGACAGCTTTCCAGGTCATGTGGCCAGCATGACTAGACTGCTTTTGGTGCAATGGACCACCATGACAGAAACCAGAGTGCACGCAAACACCGTTTACCTTCCCGTCGCAGTGATACCTGCTTATCTACTGGCACTGGTGTGCTTTTGAACTGTTAGGTTGGCAGAAGCTGGGACGGAGCAACAGGAGCTCACTCTGTTATGGGGATTTAAACCACTGACCTTCTGATCGGCAAGTCCAAGAGGCTCAGTTGTTTAGACCGCAGCGCCACCCGCATCCATGCACCTGCAGGTCTCAGATAAAATCATAATATAAAAACACAAAATACAAAATCGAAATAAAAACAAGAACAACCCAATAAACTCCCCCCATCCCCAACACGTTTTAAAAGGACATTGAATGTCAATCAACCAAAGGCCTGGTTAAAGAGAAACGTTTTTGCCTGGAGCCTAAAGGAAGGCACCCGGTGAACCTCCCTGGGGAGAGCATTCCACCAATGGGGAGCCACTGCATAAAAGGTCCATTCTCGTGTTGCCACCCTCTGGACGAAGAAAGGCATCGTGAATTTGTCCAATCCTCTTTTAAAGCCACCCAGGTTGGTGGCCATCGCTGGCTACTCTGGGAATGAGTTCCATAGCTGAACTCTGCACTGCGGGAAAAAGTCCCTTTTAAAATCTATCCCAGTTCTGCTAGGATCCTTCGGAAAGATCCCATACGATCAGAGACCTGTTCCTGCCCACTGGGGGAAGTAGGTAGCCCTGAGCATCTATTCTTTAGATGCCCTTTTTATGGCAAGGCGTGCAGAGACATCATTGCCCCCCTATTGGAGAGGTTAGCTGACCTTCCAGATAAGACCAATCTAAATGCCCTTTTACTAGGCAAAGATCAAAGGTAACCTGGATGGTAGCTAGATTCTACACGCAGATCTGCAGGCACAGTCTCCCTTCCCAGAACAAACCAGTCAGCGGAGTATTGAACTTGGTGTTGGGCTGTGGGTAGCAGCTCTTCTGTTCGGGAATGGAATGAAGACCTTGAGCAGAAGCTGGGAAAATGCAAGCTGGACCCTCCTCTTGGATATTTTTAGCCCCTTTTAAATTTTTAGACTGCTATATTCATTCTGCGTTTTAATTTCTTTTAGCTCTGTAAAGCACTTTTCAGATTTTAAATGCTGGTCTATGACCATAATAAAATTTGATTGATTGAATCTATCCCAAATCCCCCAACATTCAGCTTCATTGGATGTCTATGAGTACTAGTGATAGGGGAGAGGGAGAGAGAAAGTTCCCTCCACCCATTTTCTCCTTGCCATGCGTAATTTTATAAGTTCCCGTGATGTCGCTTCTGATAAACCTTTTCTCTAAACCAAAAGTCCCAAGCGCTGCAACCTTTCTTCTCCCTGGCTGCGCATCTTGCCCTGAAATTTCTCCTCGAGCTTTGCCCGATTGTCCAATTGTTTGTGAGATGCAAAGGAGTAGTCATGTTCGAAAAGCCACAAGCGACAAAGCAGGCATGATCTAAATAAGATGACAGGGAAGCCAAACTTCTGCCAAGAGCTTGAGGCAAAGGAAGGTGCCAGGAAGACCTTTTTATAGGCCCAGACTTTCCCCTCTTTCTTTCATTTTTTTGGTTCAGGAGCTGCTCGTAATTCATTGCCAGAATTGAGAGTTAACAGTGAGCAAGCTTGAGCTGTGATGTGGACAAACCACAGGAGGCCTGTTCTCAAACACCTCGTGTTACTGCTTATGCACGATGCTACCAAGGGATGCTTCTGAACCACACAGTCCAAATGCTCTGCTCCTCTGAAGTGCTCAGAAGAAGCACACAGAAAAGCTCATGTAGTTTTGGGGGCTTATCCCTCCTGCGCTGTACCTCTCAGGGCTGGACTGTACCACTTCAGGCGATCGCGCATTAACTGATCCACACCACTGGCTTTGACAGCTTAGGCTGCAGCCTTAACCGAAATTGGATTACTGCAGTGCGCTGTCCATGGTACTTCCCTTGACTTGATCCAGAAGTTGCAGTTGCTGCAGAATAAGGCGGAACAAAGGCTGGCAGGACTGAGACTCCGTCAGCATGTAATACCACAACTCGGAAACTTGCACCAGTTGCCGTTTTGCTACTGGGCCAAGTTCAAGCTGTTACAATTGGCACATAAAGCCCTGAACAGCTTGGGACCGGTTTTGTAGAATTGTAGAGTTGGAAGGGACCCTGAGGCCCATCTAGTCCAAACCCCTGCAATGCAGGAATATTCAGCTGTCCCATAGCAGGGGTCAGCAAACTTTTTCAGCAAGGGGCCGGTCCACTGTCCCTCAGAGCTTGTGGGGGGCCGGACTATATTTTGAAAAAAAAAAAAAAAGAACGAATTCCTATGCCCCACAAATAACCCAGAGATGCATTTTAAATAAAAGGACACATTCTACTCATGTAAAAACACACGATTCCCGGACCGTCCCCAGGCTGGATTTAGAAGGTGATTGGGCTGGATCCGGCCCCTAGTTTGCCTACCCCTGCCTTACAGGGATCAAACCTGCAACCTCGGCATTATTAGCAACACACTCTCACCAACCAAGCTTTCATTTTTTAAAATATTTTTTATTTGGTTTTACATATTTAAGTTTACAATCATACCACAACACATCCAAAGTTACAAGATTCTCTTCAATCTCTGGACTTCCCATGGGTTTTGTTATTAAACCTTTTCTACTGCATCTTTTTTTAAATAATCCAAGTTTTTTTTAATAACTCCATTATATCCATAGTTCTCATTACATTACAACTGTTATTGAAGTCCTGCTGATGTTTTCAACTGCTTACAGTGGTCTTTAAGGTAAATTATATCCCACCCCATTCCTTATTCCAGTTTTGGTCTTCCTGGTTCCTAAGCCATTTTGGTTCAGTTTTGCCATTTCGGCATAGTCCAACCACTTCATTTGCCATTTTTCTCTGGTAGGGACTTTTATCTTCTTTCCATCTCCAATTGAGCTATTCTGATTTGTTTGCGAGCCCACCTTACCCCCACGTCATTGGTTGTTTTTTGTGTGAATTGTAGTAAATTAAGGCTGATCAGTTCCGACAAAACTTGTGGAGTGTTATGTGCTTCTATCAATTGTGCAGAAAAATAAAGAGGACATATTTGGATTTGGTTTCTCCTGTCTAAGTGGTTATGATGTTTGGATCTGGATACTGGCATTAATGATTAATGGTTAGAAATTAGGAGGGAAATATAGCTAAAAATTCTGAGACCAGAGGGAGGTAAGGGAGTAAAAAGAAGAAATATAGGTGTTTTAAATTAGGTTGGAGTAAGGGAATTTGGGGGACCCAGGTGGCACTGTGGGTTAAACCACAGAACCTAGGGCTTGCTGATCAGAAGGTCGGTGGTTCGAACCCCTGCGACGGAGTGAGCTCCTGTTGCTCGGTCCCAGCTCCTGCCCACCTAGCAGTTCGAAAGCACGTCAAAGTGCAAGTAGATAAATAGGAACCGCTCCGGCGGGAAGGTAAACGGCGTTTCCGTGCGCTGCTCTGGTTCACCAGAAGCGGCTTTGTCATGCTGGCCACATGACCCAGAAGCTATACGTCGGCTCTCGGCCAATAAAGCGAGATGAGCGCCGCAACCCCAGAGTCGGACACGACTGGACCTAATGGTCAGGGGTCCCTTTACCTTTACCTTTAAGGGAATTTGATAAGGCTTGAGGAAAGGATCAGAAGAAAAGAGGTGCTGAGGAGTGAAATAAGGAGTTAGTTTAAGTAAAATGATTTTGGTATTTTATGTTATTGTGAAGTTTATGAATTTGGAAAACTGATAAAGAGGATAGATAATGAATTCAACAGAGGAAGTCAACCGAAATATGAAATTGAGGAAAGGAGGAATGCCTGGCCCACAGAAAGCAATGATATTTAATTTGTTAGCCACGTTAAATGTATAATGTTTATAGTTACCCCGGTGAGAGAGGGGGATGGAAAATTGCTTCCCTCAGTGAGAGGGGGGGAAGAATGAAAATTTAACGGTAATGTTAAGTGCTTAAAATTGTTAAAATCAATAACAAAATTTGGGGGAAAAAATTGTGCAGAAAAATAAAAGTTGAACAGGGACGCTGTCAAATGACGGAATCATTGGGTGCATCATTGAGGCTTCAACTATCTGTGACATAGCCTCTCCATAAGTAAGCACGAGTGGCTGGAGGTCTTAATTTAATGTCACTTCTATTTACACAGTCGATGTACAGACCACACCTTACCCCAGATATGTGCCCACTTGTCCACTCCCATCTGCAGAACTGTCACAGGTGCAGCATAACACTCTGTCTGTATTGGTAAGAAATCAATCTTTTAGTGTGGCCACACCTGCCCTTTGGAACTCCCTGCCTATTGACATTGGGCAGGTGCCATCGCTGTTCATCCATCCCTGGCAGGCTGGCCACGTTCCCACTCAGGCTTGCCACCGTGGGACCTGGATTGTTGGACCTTGATGGGCCACTGGGCTGATCTGGCAAAGCTCTTCTCATGTCCTTCAACAAACAAGCCTTGAAAACCACACAGGTAAAATGAGAGCGGGAGACAGAATGCTCCTGCAGCTCAGCCCTCCAATGCTCAAAGGGACTGCACTCTTGTTCCTAGGGGACGTGGGTGGCGCTGTGGGTTAAACCACAGAGCCTAGGGCTTGCCGATCAGAAAGTCGGTGGTTCGAATCGCCGTGACGGGGTGAGCTCCCGTTGCTCGGTCCCAGCTCCTGCCAACCTAGCAGTTCAAAAGCACGTCAAAGTGCAAGTAGATAAATAGGTACCAGTCCAGCAGGAAGGTAAACGGCGTTTCCATGCGCTGCTCTGGTTCGCCAGAAGTGGCTTTGTCATGCTGGCCACATGACCCGGAAGCTGTACGCCGGCTCCCTCGGCCAGTAAAGCGAGATGAGCACCGCAACCCCAGAGTCGTCCGCGACTCGACCTAACGGTCAGGGGTACCTTTACCTTTACCTTGTTCCTAGAGAGACAAGAAGTTTTGAAAGTGAGGGGAAAGTCTATAGTGCCCCCCCTCACTCCTTGGTCTTTCAGGGAGGGAAACAGTCCTGGTGACATTCCTTGGTGAGGCAGACATCTGTTTAGGGAAGTTTTTAATGTTTGATGTTTTATTGTGTTTTTAATACTCTGTTGGAAGCCATCCAGAGTGGCTGGGGAGGTCCGGCCAGATGGGCGGGGTATAAGTATTATTATTATTATTATTATTATTATTATTATTATTATTATTGCTTATTTATTATGATGGGTGGAATGGAGGCCTGAATCCAAGAGGCAAAGGTTTAGCTCTGGGGTGAAGGAGGAGGAGGAGGAGGAGGAGGTGCATCAGGAAAAAAAAAGTTGCTAGCACATTTGCAAAGCTAAACAGGGTCTGGTACTGTTTCAAACTGGATGGGGAACTGCGTGTTGAGATTTCTGCATTGCAGGGGGTTGGACTAGATGACTCTTGGGATTCCTTTCATCTCTGCAATTTTGGGATTCTATAAAAAGCTGCACCATAGGGTGTATCGAACCACCAGCTTTGGATTTCAAAAATGCTGTGAATTAGGTGGGCCCCGGATGGAGCATGAGACCAGTCAGCCGTGGTGTAGTGGCCTGGGGTTCTGAGGAGTCAAAGACCCACGGCTATTTCTGAAGCAGGATCCACATCTCCCGTGCCCAACCTGCATAGAAAGGGAGCTTTTTCGTCCCTGAATAATCTTCTCACTCATTGTACTGATCCGAGACAATCCAAGTGAGTCATCCATTGAGGATGGGCTCCCAGGGTCACTCTGGAGTAGCTGTGTGGGAAGAAGACGGAGGAGTTTTTCTGCACGCTCCAGAGCTAAGCATTTAGGAACGCTGAGAACCCAAGGTGCTTCAGTTTCAAGAGAGTGGCGAGCAAGTTCTGTTAAGTAGAACGGATCTTCACGGGGGGAAACACACAACCTAAATCTCTCTGAAATAAGATATTGGCGCACCCCAGACAATACTACACCTAGCTGAAAGGCAACACAACAGAGATCTTTGTTGATTGCTGCATCCCTAATTATTAAAAAGGTAAAGGTACCCCTGACCGTAAGCTCCAGTCGTGGACGACTCTGGGGTTGCGGTGCTCATCTCGCTTTACTGTCTGAGGGAGCCGGCGTACAGCTTCCAGGTCATGTGGCCAGCATGACTAAGCCGCTTCTGGCGAACCAGAGCAGCGCACGGAAACGCCGTTTACCTTCCTGCCGGAGCGGTACCTATTTATCTACTTGCACTTTGACATGCTATTGAACTGCTAGGTTGGCAGGAGCCCTATAATAATAATATTTTTTTTTATTTGTACCCCGCCCATCTGGCCAGGTCTCCCCAGCCACTCTGGGCAGCCTCCAACAGATATTAAAATACATTAAAATATCACAGGTTAAAAACTTCCCTAAACAGCGCTGCCTTCAGGTATTTTCTGAATGTCAGATACTGTAGTTGTTTATCTCTTTAACCTCTGCTGGGAGGGCATTCCACAGGGCGGGCGCCACTACCGAGAAGGCCCTCTGCCTGGTTCCCTGTAGCTTTGCTTCTTGCAGTGAGGGAACCGCCAGAAGGCCCTTGGCACTGGATCTCAGTGTCCTAGTTGAACGATGGGGGTGGAGACGCTCCTTCAGGTATACAGGACCGAGGCCGTTTAGGGCTTTAAAGGTCAGCACCAACACTTTGAATTGTGCTCAGAAACATACTGGGAGCCAATGTAATTCTCTCCAGACCGGTGTTATGTGGTCCCAGCGCCCACTCCCAGTCACCAGTCTAGCTGCCGCATTCTGGATTAATTGCAGTTTCCGGGTCACCTTCAAAGGTAGCCCCACGTAGAGCGCATTGCAGTAGTCCAAGCGGGAGATAACTAGAGCATGCACCACTCTGGCGAGACAGTCTGTGGGCAGGTAGGGTCTCAGCCTGCGTACCAGATGGAGCTGGTAGACAGCTGCCCTGGACACAGAGTTAACCTGCACCTCCATGGACAGCTGTGAGTCCAAAATGACTCCCAGGCTGCGCACCTGGTCCTTCAGGGGCACAGTTACCCCATTCAGGACCAGGGAGTCCCCCACGCCCGCCCGCACCCTGTCCCCCAGCAACAGTACTTCTGTCTTGTCAGGATTCAACCTCAATCCTAATTATTACCGTTGTATCATTATAAGATTATGGTGTGATCCTAGATGGGACTTTGTGGCTGCGACTTGTCGTGTAGGGACACAGCACTTCTGAATTTTGCCACAACACCACTGCAGGTCAGGGGGCAGTGCCTGGCCTGGCAGCTTGTGCCAGGAGCAGAGCTGGTAAGAAAAGCTTCCCTGGTTTCTTTTTTCTTCTGTGTCGCTGACAGATTGGGCCAACACTTGTTTCCCAGTGTGTGGGTGAAGTAACTGTGCAGAGCGGTGGGCAGGAGAGCGGAGCCCACAGCTGTCGCAGCAGAGTCCCCATCTTGTTCTCCCCCTACGGCCTGCCAGCCGAACTCACCCACCTCTTTTGGCTGAAGCAAAGGTTCTTAGGAGATGCATGTGCTGCAGGCAGGCACAGATCCTGCAATCTCTCTGTGTGGGGTGCTGCTGCGCGAGGGCGAACTCAGGAGCATGGCAACTGCGCATGCCTTGGTCGCGGAGCTCAGACATGCGCCCTAAGCAAAACGGACAGTGCTGACTTTTATTTTTTAATGTACACAAAAATAATGTTGGCAACCAGCTCCGATCTTGGGCCTTTACACCCCAAAAAGCCCATCTGAACCATTTTTGTTCTCGCTGTCAGTTCGTCGACAACCCTAATTGTTGTTTGTGTGTTCATAGTCACACAAAGCAAGGAATAAAGACTTCAGAAAAGTCTGGCTGCTGGATCAGGTCCAAAGTAGCATTACCTTGTATCCGGGAAATCCTGGACATGTTCCCTTTGGGGGGGGGCAACGTGCCCCCCTGGAGGGATTTTTACATTTTAAAGGAAATGTCTGGGTTTTTGGTGTGTGTGTGTTATTTATTTATTTATTTGGCTCTGCATGCTGCGGCTGCTGCCGGCCTGAGCTGGTGAAAGAGGTGCACAGGAGTGGGGGCCCTGCAAGCCCCTTTCCCCGGCTCAGGCTGGCAGCGGGCTCGGGCAGCCCTCTTTTTTGATCTTGAAGATATGGCAACCCAAAATCTATGGAGGCCAGCATCCTGTTCTCGTCGTGGTCAACTGGATACCCCACGGGGAAAATCTGCAACAGAGGTGGTTTTAGGGTAGCGCGACTGGTGTGGCTGTACCGGGTGCCGCCCTGCAGGGGGCGCCATGACAATGCTGTGGAATGGAACACAAGGGGAGGGGGGGAAACTGAATTTTAGCACCTCAGAGGGTGCTGCTGAAATTTGAGAGCCCCAAGTCCACCAACAGCACTCTCCACGCCAGTAACTCTCAGCAAATCATAGAATCGTAGAGTTGGAAGGGACCCTCAAATGCCATCTAGTCCACCCCCCTGCAATGCAGGGATCCATGACAGATGGCCATTCAGAGGCGTGGTTCCTTGGACGGCGGAGGTAAAACACAGCCATCATAAAAACCTACTGTGAAAAGAGGCCCAAATGATTTCCTCTTCCGCCAGTAAAGTCAGACGGCCTTCCCTTTTCTCCTGGAAAGGTTGACAACCATCTCCCTCTCCCTCTCCCTCCCTCCCTCCCTCTGACTCGACATGGTTTCTGGGTCCTCCTGACATGTCTGTGTGGACTTGGAGCAAATGCATCTGAGCCATTCTGTCTCACTCGCAGATGCTGTGAGGTGGTGTTTGCATTTTTAAAGAGTTTCCCATGAAAGGCAGGGAGGTGTAATTATTCTGCTGTTCTGGCAGCTTCCCCCAACTGAACCCTCCATACGCGAACCTCTCAAAAGCACGCACGGAACAGATCACTAATTGCCAAGCAGTGAGTGAGAGGAATAAGAAGTGAACCGGGTCCCCAGGAGTCTTGCTGGTGGGCCAAATGGAATGAGTTCTGGAGATAGATTTCCGTCGGCATTGAAAAAGCGATAGCAGCATGTCCATTTCCACACCTCCGATCCGTTAATAAGGCTTTGTGGCAGGAGTGGGGGCACTCGTGCCTGGATGTTAGGAGCAAGTCATGGTGTCAGTGAAGTTAACTCTTTATTCAAAGAAACAAACAGCTCAGGAGGCCAGGCATAGTGAGCATTGCAACTCCTCCTGGTAGATCTTGCCCCAATGAGGCAGTTTTGGGGATGGAAGTTCCCCACCTTCTGACAGTTGTCTAGGCATCCTCTTCTCCTGGGCCCTTCCCAAGCAACCTGAGACTCCATCAACATGTCTGTCTCTGCTGTACCCTTTTCATATCTCTTCTGGTACTGGGAGACCGGGGGGAGGGGAGCTGGTCATATGTCAGTCTTGGGGAATTGTATCCCTCCCCCGGTGGCAGCAAGAAGCAGGGAAAAACAAAGAAGAGTCTTTAAGGTAGGTAAAGGGACCCCTGACCATTAGGTCCAGTCGTGTCCGACTCTGGGGTTGCGGCGCTCATCTCGCTTTATTGGCCAAGAGCCGGCGTACAGCTTCCGGGTCATGTGGCCAGCATGACTAAGCCGCTTCTGGCGAACCAGAGCAGCACACGGAAACGCCATTTACCTTCCCGCCGGAGCGGTACCTATTTATCTACTTGCACTGTGACGTGCTTTCGAACTGCTAGGTGGGCAGGAGCTGGGACCGAGCAACGGGCGCTCACCCCATCGCGGGGATTCGAACCGCAGACCTTCTGATCAGCAAGCCCTAGGCTCTGTGGTTTAACCCACAGCACCAACGAGTTTATTCAACCATTGCGGCGAGAGACAAAGGAATGCCGCCAGCCTCCCATTAATGGCGTTGCTCCAACTGAGCTCCTCTCCCCTCCCTTCCTACCAACAGCACTTTCCCTTATAGTGTCCGCCAGGAGCCAACTGTCTCTGAGTCCTTTGCTCTTGCACTCTTAACAAACACAGAGTTCTGGGAGAAGGGTGTGTGTGTCCAGAAATACTCTCCAGTGACAACGTGTCAGCTGGCTGCTCTGGCTCTGCCTCCCCTCCGACTTCTCCTAACCCTTCCCAACTCTTCTGTTCGCGTCTCTGACCTTCCTCAAACCCCTGCTGTAAGTCAATACTGCCTTCCGCTTTTCCAGGAGCTTCAGGAGAAGGGGTGGGGGCGATCTCCACCATTCCTCCTCCTCCTTCAGCAGCCTACTGGATCTCTGCCTCTTTGCTGAAGAAGCCAGGGGTTCTCTCCTTCCTGCTGCGATGTCAGTGACTGGACTGAAGAGGACAAGATGGAGGAGGAATGGTGGAGGTTGCCCCCACCCCTTCTCCTGAAGCACCCGGAAAAGCGGAAGGCAGTATTGACTTACAGCAGGGGTTTGAGGAAGGTCACAGCTCAGAGACAGCTTCTGCCTCTGATTCTGGACTTCTCTCTGCCGCAGCCTCTTCCTGCTCCTTAAGTCCTGTTACCTCCTCAAACACCTCCTCCTCTCAGTCAGCTCCCTCTTCTCCCTCCCTCTTTCTTCATCGCTTCTTTCCAATTCTGAGCTTCTTGAGTTAATGGTAACATCAAGGTGTATTCTGCTGGTTCTTCCATGGTACCAACAGTGCAGAATATGTCGCAAGAAACGGTTGTTTCCTCCAATGTAGAATTTTCCCACGTAGACCGTTCTTTACGATTCTAATTGCATTTGCCTGTGAAGTACCGGTAGGTTAGGCTAAGACAGTGCTTCTCAAACCTTGGGTCTCCAGTTGACTACAACTCCCATCATCCCTGGCCACTGGTCCTGCTAGCTAGGGATGATGGGAGTTGTAATCCAGCAACAGCTGAAGCCCCATCTTTGAGAAACACTGGGCTAAGAAGATGGCGACTGGTTTAAAACCACCCGAGAAGTTTCATGAATGAACATAAGCTACTGCCCCATTCACTGATCCAAACTCTCCCACTGTCTCGCTGTTCCTCATCCTTGAAAGAGAGGCTGTGGTACCAGGCTACTCATTAAGAATAGCACATTTTCACTGTTTTCTGCCTAGTTTGTACTGTTCCTGGTCTGAATAAATACGATTTCTTCCTTTCGAGTAAGAGGCTCTGTCTGTGTGGTGCGGACAGGGCTCAGTAGAGGCTGGTAGCTGATAGCTACCAGCCAGGGCAGGAACTATGTTGCATGTTCTACTTGTTTGTGTATCTAGAGAGAAAAACTTTGGCTGTGGCAACTGGAAGGTGGCCAATAAGGGAGATCAAAACAAAATTAAAAAATTCCTTCCAGTAGCACCTTAGAGACCAACTAAATTTGTTCTTGGTATGAGCTTTCGTGTGCATGCACACTTCTTCAGATACACTGAAACAGAAGTCACCAGACCCTTATATATAGTGAGAAGGTGGGGAGGGGTATTACTCAGAGGGGTGGTGGGAATGGGTGATAGGCTGATAGCTGTGGTAAACCTGTTGACGACTGTTAACGACTGCAATTAGTCTTACAGGAAAAAGCAAGGGGTGAGAAAGTTAAAAAAAGCTTTGTCATGTATCATGAGATAAGAATCCAATGTCTTTGTTCAGACCAGGTCTCTCCATGGTTTTAAGCTTGGTCATGAGTTACCAAGGCAAAGGGAGATCAAAAGTCTAGGAACTTTGGTATGGAGCAATGAGGGCATGCTATTTGCTTTGGTGTTGGGTGGGGGATGATGCCACTCTGATGCCATCTGATGGCAGGGGCGGGGAGCCTCTCTGCCTGGCCCTCAAGACTCTCCCCAGCCACGCCCCCTACTGGCCCTCCTTTGCAGCACAGGTGCGTTTGGCTGCCTGGGATGTGCCCTTCCCCTCCGGCAATGCCTCTTGCTTCCCTGGATAAAGAGAGGGATGTGTGAGATTGTGTAGAAACCAGCCTGCTTTAGAAAGATAAATTTACACCCATTGCCCCGCCCACCACTGGCATGTACCACCCTCCCTCCCCCCCTGCCGAAGCTTGCCAAGAAGGGAATGTTCTCTCTCCCTAGGCTGAAAAGGGGTTTCTCACCTCTAGTCGTATCTGCCTGCCTGCTGGGTTTGCTTATGGGTAAACAAAAACGCCCTAAAAACCCCCCAGTGCTTTTCTTTAAGGGGACATGCGGTTCCACCCTCCCGGTTGCTCCGCTCCCTCCCCTCCCTGTCAGTTTTACCACCCCAGACTCACGATCTGCCTCCGACTGGAAGCAGAGCATCGTCGCAGCGCTTGCGAGCGTGAGGATAACCGGGCAGCGGGAATGCAAAATTAACGAACGCGTCCTATTTGTTTTCGGCACTGCTTGGCGGTGATAAAAGGAGTCTATATAGTGCCGCTCTTTGGGGGAAAGGGGGATGTGTTTACCCAAAATAGACTTTGAAAACATGACCTAAATCTTTGGCACTCGTCGGATGATGCTTTGAGAGCAGAGATGCAACGTTCCGGGGCTGGGGAAGGAGGCTACATTTGTGGGCGACACGATGGGAGCCTTTTAGGGTGGGCAACGAAGTAATTCATGCCACCAGTGGGGCAGAGGCCGAAATGCTGGCTGGGTCTTGCTTCTCCTTTCCTTTTCAGAACGCCAGTAATATTAACATTTGCATCATGCATCAGACTTCTCCAGCTGTTTGGATACTTCATTTTCTCGGGGGGCGGGCGGGCATCCAGACAAGCCACTTATTATTTTGCTGCTCG
Source organism: Darevskia nairensis (assembly GCA_034642065.1). Lineage (NCBI taxonomy): Eukaryota > Metazoa > Chordata > Lepidosauria > Squamata > Lacertidae > Darevskia > Darevskia nairensis. The sequence continues at coordinate 68,371 of JAWWNI010001118.1, read as the reverse complement.
TGTCCTTTATTGGATGTGTGAAGTCTTTTAGCCTGGAGAGTTAAATGGAACCTCCATCAGTAGCACTGCCAGCACAGGAGCATCCCAGACCCTGAGATTTCACGGCCCAAACCAGATTTCACCAAGGGCATCCCTTGGTGATGTGGCAGAGGGAGGTCCATGATGATGTCACAGGACGGGCCCTGGAGACAGAAGTTAATTGGGAGCAGAGGAGGGCAGATCTCCCAGAGTGGCTGTGCCAGAGCGTTGCAAGAGGGCTGCAAGATTACTTCGACAGAGAATCTGCTGGCCACACATTGCCTTGTTGCGGGGGGGGGGGGGGGGCGCAGAACAAGAAGCCGAAATTTGATGCCCCACAGCCCTTCCACTGCCTTCCCAAAGCTGGATAAGTGAGGCACTGGCCTTTGGGAAAGAAGCATGAGGCTCTAGCAGGGTCCTACAGCCCTCCCAAATTCTTCCCAAAGCTGGGAAAGCACTAACTTGGCTTTGGGAAGGAGGAGGGAGGAATCTAGGACCCGGTTAGAGCCCTCACACCTTTCCCAAACCCGGGTGCCTTGCTTATCTGGCTTTGGGAAAGGGTGGGGGACATCAAATGTTGCCGAGGGTCACCAAAAAGGGCCACGAGGGCTGCTTGTGCCCCCCCCAGACCACATGTTGGACTGCCCTGTTGTATGCTATACATTGCAGTCAGCTCACGCCAGCCTGAAGCATGCAAACTGCATACACAGTCTTTTTTAGAGGGATTCTCATCCACCTGGAAATTCAAGACCTTTCCCTGCCACCTGGAAGGGGCCAGGTGAACCAGGAGATTTCAGGTCAGACCTGGAGGTCTGGCAACTGTAGCTAGGGGTAAGCTAACTTGCAGTCCTTCAGAGGTTGTTGGACCCAACTCCCATCTGCTCTAGACAGTGGGGCTGATGGTCAGGGACAAGGTGCTTTTCAGAGCCACAAGTTCATCATTTGCTGAGACATTCTTACCTCTCATTCTGGGAATAAGGAATGCTGGGAATAAGGACTCAGCATTCAGAGAAGGGACAGCTCCAGGAGCAGTGAGAACATCAGACCCAATGAAAAATGTGGCCCTCCAGAGGTCTCTATGAGGCCCTCAGAATTCTCTCTAGGGTACCTGAAATATACTCGGAGTCAAGTGTGAATTTCATGCTCTTTATTCAGCTCATAGTAGCAAGGAATGAATCTTTTCCCCAAAAGTCTGCTATATATACATTATTTACACAATGGGCCCCACGTGATTGGCTAAAAGCCAGTGTGGTGTAGGGATTGAGAACGGTAGTCTCGTAATCTGGTGAACTGGGTTCGCTTCCCCGCTCCTCCACATGCAGCTGCTGGGTGACCTTGGGCTAGTCCCACTTCTCTGAAGTCTCTCAGCCCCACTCACCTCACAGGGTGTTTATTGTGGGGGAGGAAGGGAAAGGAGAATGTGAGCCGCTTTGAGACTCCTTAAGGGGAGCGATAAAGCAGGATATCAAATCCAAACTCCTCCTCCTAATTCCGGGCTGCTCCTGTAGGCCAATCAGGTTGCGGATTCACTTCATCCAGGAGCCTGATTGGCTGCTCTTGCAGGGCAATCAGGTCGCTGATTCACTTCCACCTGGAGCTGGATTGGGTGGCTCCTGCGGACCAATCAGACTGCTGCATTCTGGATCCTATTGTTCTAGGACCAATCAGACTGCTGCATTTTGGATCCTATTGTTCTAGGATTCAGCTCAGTACATAACAGTACCCTTCTTACTGGCCCTGCCGCACATCCCCTGAAATGCTCTTGCCTGGCTAGAACTGGATCATTCCACTCTGACCATGCCTCTTGCTTACCTGCATGGCGGGGAGAGGAGAGGTTTGTGTGCAAAAAGCAATCTACTATACCAAGGTCACATACCTTGCTCTCAATACTTTTGCCTCTGGCCCTGTCTGCTCCTGGCATGTGGCCCCCAGAAGGTCTGAGGCGGCGCTTGGGCAAAGTAACCTCCAATAGGCCTCCTCCTCTGTTGTTGGGTCTGTTTACCTGGCAACTGTGCTCACAGCAATGCTATAATAATCAGAGCCAGGTGACTGAGTCGAGTAGCTATTTATATTACCCACAGTGCCCCAGAGTGATGCTACGTCAGAGACCCTGTGGGAAATAAATATGCCAGCTAGATAGTGAAGCCTGGCAGATTATTATTATTTTTTTAAAAATGGGGTCCAGGGTCCTGATCCGTCTGTTGCGATTGCGGTTCTCAACCCTGCACACATGCACAAATATTCTCTCCGGAAAAGCAGCTCAGATGTTTTCCTTATCAATACATTCGCAAAAGGGGCAAGGTTGGGTCTGCAATGCCTCGCTAGGAAAGTGCTCTGGAGCAGGCACCCCCAACCTGCAGCCCTCCAGATGTTTTGGCCTACAACTCCCATGATCCCTAGCTATCAGGACCAGTGGTCAGGGATGATGGGAATTGTAGTCCAAAACATCTGGAGGGCCGAAGGTTGGGGATGCCTGCTCTGGAGCTTTAACAACTGCTTTCCTTGGCCCAAGGCCTGCCCAAAGCAGTTTACAATTAAAAAATAAGAGCCAAATGCACATGCTGTAAAATGATGGTAAAAGAGCCGCTCTAATAACTCAGAGCAGCCAAAATCAAACTGTAGCCTATAAAAACAAGCATAGCAGCCATCAAATCCAAGTGAGTCTGCAATTCCATTATATGCCATATGTCATTCTAAATAAAAGATAAGTTATAACTCTTCATGTGTGTGTCTTATGAAGGAGGGTAGAAATCTACTGAGCATCTTGGGGTATCTGGAAGGGAGAGAGCATTCTTAAAATATCTCTATCTATCTATCTAATCTATCATCATCATCTATCATCTCTCTCTTTCATCTATCTATCATCAATCTATCTATCTCTATCATTATCTATCTAATCTATCTATCATCTATCTATCTATCAATCATCTATCTATCATCTATCTATATCTATCATCTATCTAGTGCTTTTTTTCTGGGGGGATGCAGGGGTACGCATACCCTTAAACATTTTGTGAATCTAAGTTTGGCCTTATTATTTCATTATGAGTAGGAAAATGAGAGTACCCCTGAACATTTCTTTAAAGAAAAAAGCAATCTACCTACCTACCTACCTACCTACCTACCTACCTACCTACCTACCTACCTATCTAGTTTTTTTGCAAGTTGGGTAGGCCATCCAGGGTTGCAGAAGATCAGAAACACAGAGAGAACACACAGAAACACAATAAAATCTCTTCTCCTGTTATACCTAATAAAAAAGCCTCTGGTTTTTTTTTAAACAAAAGTTATTTTTTATCTCATTATAAATCATTTCCCAAAAGGCTTTTGCTGATTTACAGGTCCACCACATGTGATAAAATGTACCCTCGTTCTCTTTGCACTTCCAACATACATTAGACATTTCTAAAATACATTTTTGCAAGTCTTGTAGGCATTAAATGCCATCGATACAATGCCCTATTAAAGGGACGGTGTGAATGTGGCGAATATCTGGCTGGCTACCCTGCTCTGGTAAGCAACCCAAAGGACATGCTCGAAAAGGTGCCCCCCCCCGCCCCCGCAAGTTTTCTTTCTCCGCATTACGGACTCCGAACCGCACTCTTGACACAGCCAGGAAAGTCATGCCTTCAAATTAAGCTGCCTTTTTACATCTCGGGCTTGCAGGAGAAGATGCTGATGTGCTCTGACGAGCGTGTAGAAAACGGGGGTACAGGAATGGATTTGTCTTGTCTTTCCTCGGGGCGGAAAGGGGAGTGGATTTCCTGACTCGGCTTCTGCTGCACCTAAAAGCCCAAGTGCCTCGCTTTACATGGGAAGGGACATGGTTTTTCAGACTCCCCTGGGGGGGGGGCTTTCCAAACTGCCTCCGTGTACAGCCAGTAACTTTTGGGGGGAACTTGTGGGAGGTGTTTTCGCTTGTAGGTAGGTGCACTTAAAATAATGCATATATAGAGCCCAGGGAGTCCCAAGATGCCCATTTATTTGATAGAGAGCCAGTGTGGTGTAGTGGTTAAGAGCGGTAGACTCGTAATCTGGGGAACCGGGTTCGCATCTCCGCTCCTCCACATGCAGCTGCTGGGTGACCTTGGGCTAGTCACACTTCTTTGAAGTCTCTCAGCCCCACTCACCTCACAGAGTGTTTGTTGTGGGGGAGGAAGGGAAAGGAGAATGTGAGCCGCTTTCAGACTCCTTCGGGTAGTGATAAAGTGGGATAGCAAATCCAAACTCCTCCTCCTCCTCCTCCTCCTCCTCCTCCTCCTCCTCCTCCTCTTCTTCTTCTTTTTCTCCTCCTCCTCCTCCTCCTCCTCCTCCTCGCTCTCTCATAAACTAGAACTTGGAGAACTCCAGTGAATCTTGCAGGATCCAGGACATATATATATATAAGTCCTTCTTTATGCAGCATCTAATTAAACTGTGGAACTTGCTTCCCCAGGGGGGATGGATGGCGACTAACCTGGGTGGCTTAAAATGATGTAATAATAATAATAATAATAATACTTTTATTATATATACCCCACCCATCTGGCTGGGTTTCCCCAGCCACTCTGAGTGACTCCCAACAGAATAGATTATTGTATTTTAATGTTCTGTTGGAAGCCGCCCAGATTGGCTGGGGAAACCCAGCCAGATGGGCGCGGGGTATAAATAATAAATTATTATTATTATTATTAATAATAATAATAATATTAAAAACACGATAAAATTAAAAACATGACAAAACATCAAACATTAAAAACCTCCCTAAACAGGGCTGCCTTCAGATGTCTTCTAAAGGTCTGGTAGTTGTTGTTCTCTTTGACATCTGAAGGGAAGGCATTCCACAGGGCGGGCGCCACTACCGAGAAGGCCCTCTGCCTGGTTCCCTGTAGCCTCACTTCTCGCAGGGAGGGAACCGCCAGAAGGCCCTTGGCGCTAGACCTCAGTGTCTGGGCTGAACGATGGGGGTGGATAAATTCATGGCGGAGAGGGCGACCGATGGCTGCTAGCCAGGATGGCTATGCTCTGCCTCCGTAGAGGCAGCGATGCTTCTGAAAACCAGTTGCTGGAAGCCTCAGGAGGGGGGGAGGGAGTTGCTTTTGTGCTCGTGCCCTTATTGGAGGTTTCCCACTGGGGTGTCTGGTTGGCCACTGTGAAAGCAGGATGCTGGACTAGTGAGGCCACCGGCCTGATCCAGCAGGCTCTTCTTCTGTTCCTACCTTGGGCAAGGCACCCTCCGTGGGCCTTCCTTCCTCAGTAATCCTACCTGCTCCCTGCAGCAGGTCCAGCAAGATCTTGCCTGCGGGGCCCTTTACTGGGACAAGGGCTCTTTTCAGGATAAGGACCATGCTAACAAGGAACGCCAAGCAATAAGTTCAGTTCAATTTTTTTTGGCTCCGTTTCAATAGCTGCTTACACTTCTTTTATTTGTTCTCCTCCGTTTTTAACGTCTTAACTTTTACTTACTGTTTTTACTGCCACCTTTCTGCTGCTTGTATGCTCATAAGCCACTTTGGAGAGAGATTTCTTTATTAAAATGTAGCAACCTGGCTGTAGCAAGGGTAGCAAGACCGGTTCACCCGCACTGGGTGCCGTTCTGCAGGGGGTGCCACAACAACGCTGTAAAACAGAGCATGGGGGGGGGCACCATTTTTTTAAAAAAATCTTATTTATTGATTTTTCACAAAAAAAACTTCACAAATTTTAGCATAGACTGTAAGTTGCTTAATCTGTTGACTTCCTGTCCTCCCCTTCCATAGTTTCCATATTTGCCCTTGGATGCTGCATATTTCGTCTATACTATTCAATACATCTATTTCAACCTATTTTTCTTAATAAGTCATGCTGTTGCTCATATTTCAAGTCCTGCGTTTTCATCTAGATATAATAGTTTTTTAAAAAATACTCAATAAAATGTCTCCAGTCCTCAAGGAATTTTTCATCATTTTGGTCTCTAACCTTTGCTGTTAATTTCCCCAGTTCCAAGTACTCCATCATTTTCAAAAGCCAGACTTCCTTTGTCGGAACCTCTCCTTCGGCACCAAATTTTAGTGTCGCACAGCGTGCCGCTGAAATTTGAGGGCCCAAAGTCCGCCACCTTATGTGGCAAGGGTTGCCAGGTCAGGAACAGCCCGGACTCTGAGATTTCAGACCCCGAACCTGAGATGTCACAAAGGAAGCCTCTGGAGATGGAGGTTAATTGGGAGAGGAGAGTTGAAGAAGGCAGACAAAGGAAGCCCCTGGAGATGGAGGTTAATTGGGAGAGGAGAGTGGAAGAGGGCAGACCCACCCCTCCCCAAGTGTCTATGCTATCATTTGCAGGCAGCTCCTCCTGGGCTGCAGCTTGCAAGCTGCATTCACAGTGATTCATACGTATAATATGGGCTCTCTCGCTCACCTGGAAATTCAAGCCCTCTACCTGCCTCCTGGTGGGGGCCAGGCAAACCTGGAGACTTCAGGTCTGCCCTGGAGGGTCTGGCAACCCTAAATTTGGCATAGAAATGTTTCAAATGAAAAAAGCAAATGAGTAAAAAAACCTGGCTTTTTCCTAGCGCTGATGTTAACAGCTGCGTATGTAAACTGTCATAAGGGGTTACATAGCACAGTTGTGCTGCATTGTGGCTATTTTAGTCTCTAAAGAGGCCGAAGCAACAGCTTCTGCATATTTTCCTCGCAGTTACACTGCAGCATGGGGTTTGTGGTTTTGATGGCTACAAGGCGGAGAACTTGCCTGTGAAGAACAGAGTGGATCTAAAGGAAGAAATGCAGATTCATGGTCTTCCCCTCCACTCCCAAATTCAGAGCATTGTTCTGCTCAAATTCTTCCTAGAATCCCATTGTAGGTAAGAACTCAGCAGGAACTCCCAATAGCCATGAACGCACATTGTGAAAACTTGCTGAGAAAGTCAGATATGTTACCTCAAACTGCCCCGAACCGACCACGGAGGTTTCTAATTCTGCCCTCATCTCTTAATTAAAATGATTCCTCCCCCCCTCCGCCCCAATTTAGCTGCAGAGAAGTATTCCGAGATGCAATTAGTTAGTTTTGATTAAAGGTAAATGCGCCCATGGGTAGAGAGGGTTGGTAATGAGATGCTTATGTAACATGGCGTGAGGTCGAGAGCTCGCAATCGGAGTTCCCGCAGAAGTATATTTTGGGTCATCTTTTCTTAATTAAGAAGGCACTGAGGGTTATGGATGGCTGGGATGGAGCCTTCCTGGGAGAGAGTAAATATGCTTCATGGCCGCTTGGAGCTCCAGATCATTAGGATGAACCCAAATAGGTTTTTGAAGACACACACACAGTCTCCGACTTGCCCCTCAGTCTGCTATTCTGTCCTTGTTTACCCAAGAGAAGAGTCCTACTGGATCAGCCCAAATGCCCATCGGGTCTAGCCTCCTAGACCCGATGGGCCAGATTGAGAGCCAGTGTGGTGTAGTGGTTAAGAGCGGTAGACTCATAATCTGGTGAACCGGGTTCGCTTCCCCACTCCTCCACATGCAGCTGCTGGGTGACCTTGGGCTAGTCCCACTTCTCTGAAGTCTCTCAGCCCCACTCACCTCACAGAGTGTTTGTTGTGGGGGAGGAAGGGAAAGGAGAATGTGAGCCGCTTTGAGACTCCTTCGGGGAGTGATAAAGCGGGATATCAAATCCAAACTCTTCTTCTTCTCTTCTTCCTCTCTTCCAACCAGAAACCTACAAGCCAAAACCTTCTTCTCCCAGGCCTTGGGCTAATGAAACAACCTATGGTCTTTTAAACTCTCTCTGTGGGGTCATTGTTTTTGTCTGTTAACTATGCACACATTTTTGTCTTTTTCAAATTGCAAACTGCCCTATGATCCTCGGGTGAAGGGCAGTATAGACAATTTAACAACAACAAAACAACAATAACAGGGCCTGAACACAGTAGCTCTGTCCTACTCTTCATCCCCAGAAACTGGTATTCAGAGTCACATTTTCCTTCTGATCCCGGAGGCAGTCTATTGCCATCATGACTAACAGCTATTAGGGATGGGAAAATCTGTCAATTTCGTTTCCTCTTCGTTTTTTGTTTTTCCAAGCAGCTCTCTACATTTCTGCATCAGCTTACATTTTTAAAAGTATCAATAAAAAATCATCGGCAAATTTGTGTGTAATTTTGCTCTATCTACAAATGCCTGCAAAAAGCGCAAATTAAATGTGCTTGCTAGAAATTCCTCTCCCCCCCCCCTTTGTGGCCATTGATAGTCTCATCCTTCATTGGTTTGTCTAATTCCCATTTAAAGTCATCTAAGGCTGTGGCTCTAGCACCTGGGAGGAAGCCCCATTGAGTTCCGTAGGACTGACTTCTGAATTGGCATGGCTAAGGCTGCTCTGTAAGTTAGTGGCCCTTGCCGCATGTCGTGGCCAGTAGCGTCATGGCAAATTCAGAAGTGCAGGTTCATAGAAGCAGACACAGCCACTAAGGTTATGCAACCATCTAAGATTATACAATAATCTTACAATTAACAATAAGCTTGCCTTAATAATAATCAGGGTTCATTGCAATGATCAGTGCAGGTCGCTAGGCGTTGTCTTTCAGTGAGATCCACCATTTTCTGTGCAAGTGATTTGGAGTGCTCAAAAATCTTCTTTCAAAGTGACTTAAGCTATGTTTCCCGTGACGTCCCCATACCCTCCAACATTTCTCCGATGAAAATAGGGACAGCCTATTCCATACCCTCCAACGTTTCTCTGATTTCTCCGATGAAAATGGGGACGTCCTATTCCATACCCACCAACATTTCTCTGGTTTCTCTGATGAAAATAGGTATGACCTGCCATACCCTCCAATATTTCTCCAATGAAAATAGGGATGTCCTAAGGCAGGCATGGCCAAACTTGGCCCTCCAGATGTTTTGGGACTACAACTCCCACCATCCCTAGCTAACAGGACCAGTGGTCAGGGATGATGGGAGTTGTAGTCCCAAAACATCTAGACCAGGGTTGGGGGGGGGGAACCTGTAGCCCTCCAGTTGTTGCTGGACTACAACTCCCATCAGCCCTGACCATTGGCCATGCTGGCCAGGGAGTTGGAGCCCCAGCCGCCCCCACCCCCTGGGAACCAAGTGCTTTAGCCAAGGGAGATAAGCCTGGCCCCAATCCCGAACTCTTTTTCTGGCGCCACATTAAAACCTTTTTATTAACGCAGGCATTTTATAGATGGCTGAGTCAGTTTTTATTCCTCTCAGTTCCATTGTATTTTATGATGTTTCTAATACTGAATGATGGATTTAAAATGTTCATGTTCTCCACCCCCCTGATCTTTCTCGTTTTATTTTTAAATAGAGGCACGGTACACATATTCTTAAAATAAAGTAACAGAATCCAATAAGCAAATTGCTTTTCCAGGTACAGGAAATGTTCTCGTCTGCCGGTCATTTTGATAGCCCTATCCTGGCTTCTGTGGCAACCAAATGTCGTATTCCAAGTGTGGCCGCACCATAGATTTGTATGAACTTCTTACCATGCCGGCGGTTTTATTTTCATCGTTACTGATGTGAAGTTGCACACTCAAGTTTCTACGTCCTGTAGAATTCTGTCAGATATATTTTATCTGTGCCATCGGGATGAATTTCAGGAACCAAAATGTTTTCTCTGTGCACCCTGGGCAGGAGCAGCGAACAATGTTGTAGTTAATGGTTGTCGCTTGATTTCTCTTCCCCCACCCCTCTGTCCTGCTCACAGTTCTGAAGAATATTCTGACGTTATGAATGGTCCCTGTCATCATTAAGAAAAAGAGTTTGGAAAAGGCCTCAACCAGGGGCAGGGCCTTTTCAACACTGGCTCCAACCTGGTGGAACGCCCTGTCTCATGAGACCAGGGCCCTGCGTGATCTGATTTCTTTCTGCAGGGCCTGTAAGACAGAGTTGTTCCGCCTGGCCTTTGGCTTGGAATCAACTTGATTCCCACCCCCCTCTTTCCTTTTTCCTTCTGTGATGGAACTCCTATTTGGGGACTTCCCTGTCTTTTTTTTTTCTGGCCCACGTAGGACCAGTCTGGATAGTTGGTGAAGATTTGATGCTTTCTTCCCCAGTTTTTTGATTTGAGTTTCTACTGAAATGAGGCTGCACTTTAATGTTGTATTTTAATCTTGTTTTTAAATTGTATTTTAATCAATTGTTTTTATACCTGGTGTTAGCCGCCCTGAGCCCGGTCTTGGCTGGGGAGGGCGGGGTATAAATAAATTTATTATTATTATTTATTAATATATCAAGTGACTTTTCTTCTTTAAGGTCTCAGAGTTCTTCTTTTAAAAAACAACATTTTTTATTGAATTTTACAGTTTTATAAACAACATAGTCCATCAACATAAATCACAAAGAAAATATAAGCATAAATTTCCCCCCTCCCCCCCCATGACTTCCCTCAACCCCCCCCCCTTTCTGGTTCTTTTACTATTTTGTCATTCTGCATATTTTAGTATATCTTAACTTCATACTCTTTTACCTAAATGCTCTGTTTTCTTCTAAATTTTATATCAAACCATTGAAATCACATATTGTACTTATTTGTTTTCATATCATCCTTCTATATCTTTAACGTTCATTTTTTTAAATTGTAAGTGTTTACTCAAACCCTGGTAATGAGTCTAGTTCTTTACAGTACTTCTGCAGATATAATATAAATAAGTTCCAGTCTTTTTAAAAGTCTTTGTAGTCTTTGTCTCTTGATCTTGCTGTAAGTTTCGCCATTTCTGCGTATTCCATCGTTTTAAGTTGCCAGTCTTCTTTCGTTGGTATCCTATCATCTTTCCATCTTTGAGCCAATAGAACCCTGGAAGTTCTCAGAGTTCTTTTTTTTAATAATCATTTTTTATTAGTTTTATAAAAATACAATAATAAATTCACACATTTATCTTCACATCTTATACCGTTTTGGCTTTTTATGGCCGTGACTTCCGTCAAACCTTCCTTATGATATTCTAATATCTATTCCTTATATCTATATTTCCAAAGTCAATCATTGTTTTATATCATTATTTCCTAAAATTAATCACTATATCTTCGTACTAACAACAATATTTCTTCCTTTCTTGTGGGGTTTTTGGCATGGAAAAATCTACAAAATCTCTTGCAATCCTACCAATGTATTCAATTGAATACAATTTTCCTTTAAATAGTCTGCAAATTTAGTCCAGTCTTTGATGAACTCCTGGTCCTGCTGTTCGCGGATACTCCCCGTCATCTTATCCAATTCTGCATACTCTGTTAATTTCGCAATCCATTCTTCTTTTGTTGGTGTTTGTTCTGGAAGTTCTCAGAGTTCTTAACCTGGCTCAAGGTTGTCATCCGAACTAGCCAATCACAGTCAGTCCATGAAAAATAAAGACTTGTCCCCAAATGGCAACCTGGTGACCGCAACTTTGGTTTAAGGAGCCATTTGGTGCCTAGCTTATATATCTGAGTTTCTAACACTGGGCAGGAGGCGTATAGTTCAAAATAGACAAGCGTTTTTTGAAAGGCAGTGGTGAGCTGAGAAGCTACACTTCCTGTGAAGCCTGAAACCACAGTTCTATCAAGCCAGTCGTACCTTTATTGGCTCCCCAGATCACTGCAATATACTTTCTGGCCATCATTAGGGCAGCGTTGTGAAGTTGCCAGGATCATGCCAGTGCTTCCCTGACAAATATACCCACAACGTAACTGGCTGTGTTTGACTATATAAATTCTTTATACATCATATAAACATAACTCACACAACTCTTTTCACATTATCTAATTGAGTAGAAACAATTAAGGACCAACATTTAGAACAGGAAATACAAACAGATCAGTTCTTACATACATAATGTCCAAATATAAGCTTTTGTGTACCATGTACTGTATTTTTCGCTCCATAAGACGCACTTTTTCCTCCTAAAAAGTAAGGGGAAATGTCTGTGCATCTTATGGAGCGAATGTGTGGTCCCTGGAGCTGAACTGCCTAGGGGCAAAAGCAGATCGTGCTTTTTTTAAAAAAGAGAGAGAAGGGGGTGTTGAAAGGAAGCCCGCTGAGCAGCTGCACAGCAAACGATCGGGGAGAGAGATAAGGGAGAGAGATTCCAGCCCCGCCCCCTTGCAGAAGGAGGCTGTTTCCCCAGCGACATGTGACTGGCTGATTAGATTATCTGTCTGGAAACTGTAGAAATGGCTTCCTGAAGCTGCAGAACTGTGAGTTAAACCCCATAAAACAGGGGTTTTTTTCCCTTTGCAAAGTAAGCTCAACAACTTTGAGCTGATCCTCAAAAAATGGGGCTTTTCTCCTTTGCAAAAGAAGCTGCAGAAATTTGAGCTGATCCTCAAAAAATGGGGCTTTTCTCCTTTGCAAAAGAAGCTGCAGAAATTTGAGCTGATCCTCAAAAAAAATGGGGCTTTTCCCCTCTAAAAACTAGGTGTGTCTTATGGTCAGGTGCGCCTTATAGTCCAAATAAAAGCTTTTTGTGTGTGTGTTCCACGTATGTCTTAGCGAATACAAGTGCCAAACGCAACAACTTTAAGGAGCAGTACTTGTAAAAGATGAGCTTTTCTTTGTAATGTTCCACATCTGCCTTTGCAAAGTATGGTTGTTGAGAAGCTACACTTCCTGTGAAGCCTGAGGCCACCGTCCTACCAAGCCAGTAGTACCTTTATTGGCTCCCCAGATCACTGCAATATACTTTCTGGCCATCATTAGGGCAGCGTTGTGAAGTTGCAAGGATCATGTCAGTGCTTCCCTGACAGCACGGAGCGTAAAGGTGCCGTCAGACTCTTGCTATCTTGTGGGAGGGATTCAGTGGCATTTTTTGAAATACAGGTTCATGCAGCTGAAGTGGATTAAAGTCCTCTTCCTTTTTGAAAGAATGACCTTTTGCAATCAGGAAAGAGACAAGGTAATGGACTGAAAGGTGTGGGGCGAGCACAAGATTAACAGGAAGATGTTCAAGAACCCCACAAGCCAATCGGGATGAAGATAGTTAGATGATAGATAGATAGATAGATAGATAGATAGATAGATAGATACTTTATTGTATGTAGTACAGTGGTACCTCAGTTTGATTTAAATCAAATCCACCCTGAGGATGAGAACAGAAATCTGGCGGTGCAGCGGCGCAGCAGGAGGCCCCATTAGCTAAAGTGGTGCTTCAGTTTAAGAACGTTTTCAGGTTAAGAACGGACCTCCGGAACGAATTAAGTATGTAACCAGAGGTACCACTGTACAACAAAATTGAATGCCATTCCACATTTACAGCCACATATACACATTTATACATTTACAACCACACATACACATACATACATACATACATACCATCCATATCTGTGGTTGTATGAGCATCCCCAGGAGCAAATCAGAATAATTGCTCAGTAAAGACTGGACACAGTCTAACCACAGCATGAGCATTGTGGGATCAAATCAGGACAAATGCTGAAGAAACAGGGGGGCTGGGAGAACCCTATGATCTATGAGCCCTGCTAGGAGTTCCCTTAAAAACGGTGGGTTCCCTGCAAACGCAGCTGGTGTGCCTTGAGAGGTGTCCCAGCATTCCTTGCTGCATGAAAAGCCCCCCCCCCCAGCTCTGTGTTCTTCAACCTTGGTTCCTCACTTGTTATTAGACTGCACATCCCATCATGCCCTGCTACCTTTGCTAAATCATCAGTGATGATGGGAGTTGTAGTCCAACAGGCTATGTAGGTTCCCATCCTTGAAGAACACTGTGTGTAGCTGATTCAGAGGGGTCTCAAATGGTAAGTCACAGGTTTTTCTGAATCCAAGGAAGGAAGGAAGGAAGGAAGGAAGGAAGGAAGGAAGGAAGGAAGGAAGAGCAATTTTCTCAGAAGCCTGATCGATGTTTTTGAATACGTAAGATCAGAAATATTTGCACAGATAGTGGTAGAGGATAGATGGGAAAATAAATGACAAAGAATCACAAATAAATGGGCATTTTACAGGAATTGGATAGAAAGGGGGGAAGCCAACCCAAACATACAAGCTCGAATGAACAGACTGTGTACATGGATAAAGATCTGAAGAAGGAAGGCCTGTCTAGGGGGGAGGGTTGGAGGGGAGGGGGAAGGGAGAAAAGAGAGAGAGAGAGAGAGAGGGAGAGAGGGAGAGAGATGGTAAACCGTAAGGTACTTTGAACTGATTTTGTTATGTAAGCCTTTTTAAGGAACCATATATAATAATGTTATGTTGCTATGCATTGTAGTATGAACTAAGTTGTGTTTTGTATTTCTTTCTTTCATTGAATATTATAAAAATGTTAGGTTACTAAGCAAAATTAATAAAAGTTAAAAACAAAACAAAACAAAACAAATCAAAAAGAAGCCTGATCTGTTGCTGTTGTGGTTCTTTAAGATCTAAGCAAGTTGCTCCGTTCTGACTTGCTTTGATGCTGTGGACGGTGTTGACGGATGCAGCTGCAATGGCAAGCAGGTCAAGGGAACCAGAGAATCCCAGGAGGGAACAAATGTTCCAACGAGATAAGAAGCGGAGAACGTTCGACACTTGGGGAAGGGGGAGTTGGAAGTGGCATCGGCGATGCGATTAAATGGAGCCAGAATGGCAAGAGGTGCCTTTGTCAGGTCGGGGTTTGCCACTGGGGAAATCTAGCACATTTGCATCCAAGCAATATCGAGGGCCTACAGCTTCCATTGTTCGATTGCAGGCAAGAAGGCGAGATCGGAGCCAGTGGAGTGACTTGGGAGCTTCTGGCGAGATCAGGTCTGGCAGGCAGACCTTGAGCTTCAGCTATCATGTTCCAGGCTTGTATACAAGCGGCGTTTCTGAATGGTGGTGCTTCATTGCGCTCTCTCTCTGTAAAGACAGGTGCCTTTTGGAACTGCAAGGGAGGCAGGGAGGCCCCAGTAGGTGGCCCCAGAGCCAACTAATTCTGGGTTCGGCACCATTCTCCTCATTCCTGAGTTTCGCAGGGACTTAGGAGGTGGAAGATCACAGCCGGTGGTACCCCCTGGGATGGCTGTTAGGAATAAGGCAGGAATAAGGCATGTATGAACATGTGTGGTCTAAACCACAGAGCCTAGGGCTTGCCGATTTGAAGGTCGGTGGTTCGAATCCCCGCGATGGGGTGAGCTCCCATTGCTCAGTCCCTGCTCCTGCCCACCTAGCAGTTCGAAAGCACATCAAAGTGCAAGTAGATAAATAGGTACCGCTCCAGCGGGAAGGTAAACGGTGTTTCCGTGTGCTGCTTTGGTTCGCCAGAAGCGGCTTAGTCATGCTGGCCACATGACCAGGAAGCTGTCTGCGGACAAATGCTGGCTCCTATAGAGCGAGATGAGTGCCGCAACCCCAGAGTTGTCCACGACTGGACCTAATGGTCAGGGGTACCTTTACCTTTTAAGGCATGTATGGGTATGGCTGAAGGTGGACTGGGGTTGGTGGGGCAGTGCTCCATTTGCCCCAGTGGACTAGCGTTTCATTGTAGAGAATAGGTTTCATCCGTGGGTGAGAACAGGCTCTCCTGCATGTTTCATTGTGACACCTTCAGCTCTTTTGGATGTGAGATTCAGTGAGGTGCTCTGCTCCAAGAGTAGCACATGAGATGCCCTCCATATGTTGTGGACTACAACTCCCACCATCCTCTGCCAGCATGGCCCAATGGTCAGGACTGATGGGAACTGCAGTCTGAGGGCACCCTGCGCCAACTCTGAAATAAATTCATTCATTCATTCATTTGTTTATTTGTTTAATTTATGTACCGCCCTTCATCCGAAGATCACAGGGTGGTTTACGATATAAAAATACAAAGATATATAGCATTATAACAAACAACAACAAGAAGAAAAATCCCACAGTTTAAAAGGCCATAGATTGTTGTCATAGGCAAAGAGGAATGTTTTTGCCTGGCACCAAAGATATGTAATGAAAGTGCCAGGTGAGCATTCCTGGAAAAAGCATTCCAAAAGTGGGGAGCCACCACAGAAAAGGCCCTTTCTCATGTTGCCTCCCTCTGGACCTCACGTGGGAGAGGCACATGAAGAAGGGCTTCAGATGATGTGATGTCTGGGATGGTTCATATGGGGAGGTGCGGTCCTTGAGATATTGCAATCCTGAGCCATTTGAGGCTTTATAGGTCAAAACAAGCACTTTGAATTGGGCCCAGAAACTAGCTGGCAGCCAGTGCAGTCAGAGTAATATGCTCAAACTGGCTTGTCCTGGTGAGCAACCTGGCCGCTCAATTCTGCACCAGCTGAAGTTTCCAGATTGTCTTCAGAGGCTGCCCCATGTATAATGCTTTGCAGTAATCTATTCTAGATGTTACCAGACTATAGGTGGCCAGATAGGGATGCAGCTGGGCCACCAGCCAAAGCTGATGGAAGGCACTCCGTACCACCAAGGCCACCTGAACCTCAAGCAACAGCAATGGGGCCAGAAGTACCCCCAAGTTTGTGTAGCTGCTCCTTCAGAGGGAGTGTGACCCCATCAAGAGGATGGGTTGAAGGTTGCCTGCTCTTGATGGGGTTGCACCCCCTCTGAAGGAGCAGCTACACAACTTGGGGGTACTTCTGGCCCCATTGCTGTCGCTTGAGTAGTTTTTGTCCCTGTGGCTCTGAAGAAATAGAATTAGTAAGCCATACCTTTTTGTTTCGTAAGGGATCTCCGGAAAGAGTTGACTGATCAACATAGCTGTCAACTTTCGGATTTGAAAATAAGGAATTTTTTCAAACTTTTGGATTTGAAAATAAGGGATGCCGCAAGGGCGGTGCAATGGTACCAAGTAGCCTCGCCACCCTGCGCTCTAGAGGCTGCGCGCGAATGGGTGAGCAAAAGAGCGAGCGCATAGATGGCAGGCAGGCTGTCTGTCTGGTTGGGCGTGAGGGTCTGGCTGAACAAGGCATGCAAGCTCCACCCCCAGTCGGTCTCAGACTCCTTATTGGCAGCCGAGCAACGCAGCTGAGGAGCCTCCCTGGCCGGCAGGGAGGGAGAGGAGCTGCTTCCTTTGAAATCCGGGAAATTTAAGGGATATCAACAATCCAGGATAGCAGCGGGAAACGGCATTGGAATAAGGGAGTTTCCCGCCAAAAAAAGGGAGGGTTGACAGCTATGCTGATCAAGTTGCCGTTCGGCAACCTGGAAAATCATCTGCATATTGCGCCTTTCTCATTCTCTCTGGTACAGAGAAGATAACTGCAGAAACTGTAGCTAAATTTCTGCTGAGACCACCGATGGCGTGAGCTAAGCTGCCTTCCAAATAAATGTAACCACATTTCCCTACCTGCCCATAGAGTTATGTGATCCTGTATCTCATTTTTGCCTGTAAATGGGTGCAGAAGTCTCTCCTGCGAGGCCTGTTGGCTGGTTGGGTTGATTGATCGAAATGATCCTTCTTTACTACTCCCTAGCAACAAATAAGCACTTGCAGCATAGTCAGCAGAGCTTTTATTGACCAGCATCTGCTTGGGTGTGGTGACGTGGACACACAGCTATTTTTAAATTCCTATCTTCTCCCAGTGAAATCAGAGGGAGGGCAATTTCTTGCATCAGGTCTAGAGCTTGTGTAAAGCTGTCCTGCTAAGAGGGTCCTGGTCACAGGCTGAAGGGCCATCGGTCCTCAACTGTACCCTCCTCATTCCATCCACGACTCCACTCCATTTTTGCTCTTCTGAGACAGAGCATTTGCTGCTTTCCACCAGACTAAAGCATTTTCCACCAGGTGCTATGCCTCCTGTCTAAAGGTAAAGGTAAAGGGACCCCTGACCATTAGGTCCAGTCGTGACCGACTCTGGGGTTGCGGTGCTCATCTCGCTCTATAGGCCTAGAGCCGGCGTACAGCTTCTGGGTCATGTGGCCAGCATGACAAAGCTGCTTCTGGCGAACCAGAGCAGCGCACGGAAACGCCGTTTACCTTCCCGCCAGAGCGGTTCCTATTTATCTGCTTGCACTTTGATGTGCTTTCGAACTGCTAGGTGGGCAGGAGCTGGGACCAAGCAATGGGAGCTCACCCCGTCGCAGGGATTCGAACCGCCGACCTTCTGATCAGCAAGCCCTAGGCTCTGTGGTTTAACCCACAGTGCCACCTGGGTCCCTTTTGCCTCCCCTCTAGCTGACACATAATCAAAGAATCATAGTATTGTAGAGTTGGAAGGGACAATGTGGATCCTCTAGTCCAATTTCCTGCAATGCGGGAATACGCAGCTATCCCATACGGGAATCAAACCTGCAACCTTGGTGTTATCAGCACCATGCTCTAGCCAACCGAGCTATCCAGGAAGCAGGAGCACAGGAAGCTGCCTATACTGAGTCAAAACTCCCAGTCCACCGAGCTTACTCTCATTTACCTACTGTGATTCCCCCAGGATCTCAGGAAGGAGTCTTTCCCCAGACTCCTTGGGATTGAACCTGGGACCCTCCCCATGCAAAACAGGGGCCCTGCCACTCACTTGTGGCCGTCCTTATGAAAAACAAAGTAAGGTTCTACCAGGGGCAGATTTGGGGCAGTGCAAGCTGCCATTGCCGTTGCACCGGGCGCCTTCTCAAAGCCCAGTATAGTTCTTGCCCAGCTTCAGGAAGGAGGCGTTAGGGCTCAGACTGGGTCCTAGAGTCCTCCTCCCTCCTTCCCAATGCCGGGCAACCACTTACTGGGCTTTGGGAAGGAGGTAGGAAGGCTCTAGGACCCTCTCAGAGCCTCGTTCCTCCTTCCCAAAGCTTGGCTTAAGCTGGTGGGAGTGTATTATCAAGGTCTGCCCCTGGTCCTAGGGCTCATAAAGGCCCAGTAGGGAACTGCCTTGGGTTGCAATGCAATGCTCCATCTAACTCAGTACTGTTTACACCAGGCATAGGCAAACTCAGCCCTCCAGATGCTTTGAGACTACAATTCCCATCATCCCTGACCACTGGCCCTGTTAGCTCGGGATGATGGGAGTTGTAGTCCCAAAACATCTGGAGGGCCGAGTTTGCCTATGCCTGGTTTACACTGAGTGGTAGCAGCTGTCAGAACCATCTAGCTCAAAGACCTATTCAGGCAGAGAATTGGAATATAACTTAAAAGTGCAGGAACACCTGCAAAGATCAATGGTTTCCCCCCCCCCCAAGAGAACGTTAACATGAGCAGCAATTCCTGACCAGAAAGAAGACACCAGTGGACATATTTACATATTATGCCCCCCCCCCCCCAGCATAGCTGTCAACCCTCCCTTTTTTTTGGGCGGGAAACTCCCTTATTCCAATGCCATTTCCCGCTGCTATCCCGGATTGTTGATATCCCTTAAATTTCCCGGATTTCCAAGGAAGCAGCTCCTCTCCCTCCCTGCCGGCCAGGGAGGCTCCTCAGCTGCGTTGCTCGGCTGCCAATAAGGAGTCTGAGACCGACTGGGGGCGGAGCTTGCATGCCTTGTGCAGCCAGACCCTCACGCCCAACCAGACAGACAGCCTGCCTGCCGTCTACGCGCTCGCTCTTTCGCTCACCCGTTTGCGCGCAGCCTCTGGAGCGCAGGGTGGCGAGGCTACTTGGTGCCATTGCACTGCCCTCGCGGCATCCCTTATTTTCAAATCCGAAAGTTGACAGCTATGCCCCCAAGTATTATCAGCATTACATCTCAAACCCAATTTGCAGTTGGGCCTTGTGCAAAAGACCCAGGGATTGTGACCCCAGGATCCCCCTTAACCATCCCCCTTGTTCAAGTATAGTTTCTGAAAATGTCGTGTTTCATGTACCGATCTGCGTGGTGAAAGGAGAGGCAAGGATCAGGGCCTCCAGTGTGGAATGTAGTGCTTGCAGAGGCATGTATGCGAGAAGCTTCAAGCTGTTGTGAGTAGAACCTGGGTTGTGTATTCACACCAGGACAGTCTAAATCCTGCACCTTAGAGTGTGTTCAGAATACTGAGACATCTCATTCCATTCTGTCTTTATTATTAACTAGGGAGGGCCAAATATGCCCATTTCTCATTTTTCCAACCTGAAATTCAGTTCTTTACATCACTTTAGAATTTTTTAAGAAGTCCTCATAAAATTCATCAGAATTTTAGTGTGAATTTCTCCCAACAGACACAGTTGTGCATGGAATGCTGCCTAATAAACACATTTTTTTCCAATGCAATCTCCCCCTATTATAATGCATATTATTATTATTATTATTATTAAATATATGCATTTATATCTAGACTTTACATTAGGATCTGTATTTTTCTACACATAACTTGGCCTGAGAACCCTATTGCAAAATGCGAATTTCAAAAAATGCCTGCGTTTCAGTTCGCATCTCGTTTTGCAAAGTGTGAGTCAGGTGAGCTCGCCTGTCAATGGGAACTGGATCGAACTTCTCTCCCCATCCCTGGTTCTTACTAACAAGCACCCCTTCAAGGTCTTCACACAAGGCTTCACTCCACTTGGGTTAAAACCAGCTAAAAGTCAAAATGGAACAGGAAATAATTCAGCTGGGCAATTTCAGCTTGGGATCAGGTCAGTTTTTCTATTATCTTATTTAAGTACAACACACACACACCAGATTACATTGCAACACTCACTGGCAAATGCACATGTCTCTGTCACACGCCCGCCCACTGTTCTTGTGTAGGAGTGCAATGGGCTCGGAATAGACAGACAAAGGCAGAAACTCTTCCCTAAGACAGGGAACTGAACATTTTGCTCCTCTCCTAGCCACGTCATCGATGCTCCTTTGTTTTTTCTACTCCTCCCCACCCCAAATTTCTTCAGCTTCTCTGCCTTTTCCTGCCAATCTCATTAGGCAGCTGTCAGAGTTTGCTCCTGAGCCCCTCATGAAAACTGATATGCCACAGCAGCTGAGTGAATGAGATGTGCGTCAGGATATTCCTGCTTTGAGTTTTACATCTACCATGAACTCACGAGGGCCACCTTCCCACCAGATATTTAAAGCACAGAGTCCAAACTTTTAAACAACCATGGTTTCCCCCAAAGAATTCTGGGAGCTGTAGTTTGTTGAGTGTTGCGTTCAGTTGCGTGAGTTCAAGAAAAGACAGACCAGAGTTGACCAGCAAATCTGAGGCAAGGGTGAATTCATTCCCAATTCCGAATCCCCCGCTCTCAGCCTCAGGCACCTTTTATTAACCTCAAACCATTTCATCACAGAATTCAAAAGAGCCAATGAGAATCTTCCAGCACTCCCCCAAAAATCCCACCTGGGAACAAGGTAGGAACAAAGACTCTTTGAAGGTTGCAGGTCTGGTTCCCCCCCAGGACTAATTTCCCTTAAAAGGTAAAAGGGACCCCTGACCATTAGGTCCAGTCGTGTCCGACTCTGGGGTTGCGGCGCTCATCTCGCTTTATTGGCCGAGAGCCGGCGTACAGCTTCCGGGTCATGTGGCCAGCATGACTAAGCTGCTTCTGGCGAACCAGAGCAGCGCACGGAAACGCCGTTTACCTTCCCGCCAGAGCGGTACCTATTTATCTACTTGCACTTTGAAGTGCTTTCGAACTGCCAGGTGGGCAGGAGCTGGAACCAAACAAAAAGAGCTCACCCCATTGCAGGGATTCGAACCGCAGACCTTCTGATCAGCAAGTCCTAGGCTCTGTGGTTTAACCCACAGCGCCACCTGGGTCCCTTACCTAATCTAAATACATTCCAGAGATCAGGAAGAACAACAGAAGACTGAGATTGAGGGGAGGAAGGAAGGGTAAACAAATGGCAGAGCGCTGCCATTTGGCCGGCTGATAATTACACCACCGGGCCTCAAGGATTTTAACATATCTACTTCAAAGAGAAAGAAGATACTATGGGGGGTATCAAAGAGAAACATTCTTACCAGCCAGTTGTCATTTGCGTTTACAGTAACAGGCCAGCAAACACTGTTTTTCTAAAGAGATACGTGACTATCCCATCTCAGGGTTATGGAAGCAGCAGTAGCCAATTTATTGCCAATTTATGTCATGTAGAATGATCAGAAGAAATCGTGCTTTCCTGGACCAGTGAGGAACCTTGCACTCATCACAACCTTATGAAAGGTATCGGAATGATCTCGCTCTACTCCCACACAAACAGGAAATGCATCATTGCCTCATCATAGTTCTCCATGAACACCACAGTTGAGGAGGCTGGGAGTCATTAGGAAACACCTTGTTCCTCTTGCAGAGCTACAGTTCCTGGGATTCATTGCAAAGGGGAATGGACTGTATACCTGAAGGAGCGTCTCCACCCCCATCGTTCAGCCTGGACACTGAGGTCCAGCACTGAGAGCCTTCTGGTGGTTCCCTCAATGTGAGGTTACAGGAAACCAGGCAGAGGGCCTTCTCGGTAGTGGTGCCCACCCTGTGGAACGCCCTCCCACCAGATGTCAAGGAAATAAATGACTATCTGACTTTTAGAAGACATCTGAAGGCAACCCTGTTTAGGGAAGTTTTTAATGTTTGATGTTTTTGTTAGCATTTACCCCGCCTGGGGCAGTTTGTGAGACTGCCCCAAAGTCAGAGCAAAGCCGTGTGCGCACATCCCCGGCTACAGAGAGTCCGGTGGCGCAGTCATATGTGATTGTTCCCAGTATGAAGAACAACACACACAAGCCATAAATAAGGCTAAGACTATTTATTGTAACCTATCCATTCTTAAAGAAATCAGCCCTGAGTGCTCACTAGAAGGACAGATCCTGAGGTTAAGGCTCCAGTACTTTGGCCACCTCATGAGAAGAGAAGACTCCCTAGAAAAGACCCTGATGTTGGGAAAGATTGAGGGCACAAAGATTGAGGGCACAAGGAGAAGGGGACGGCAGAGGATGAGATGGTTGGACAGTGTTCTCGAAGCTACTAACATGAGTTTGGCCAAACTGCGAGAGGCAGTGAAGGATAGGCGTGCCTGGCGTGCTCTGGTCCATGGGGTCACGAAGAGTCGGACACGACTGAACGACTGAACAACAACAAATTTATTGTAGTAATAGTGCAGAGAGATTCTCTGCTGCCAGCCCGATAAGACGGAGCTGCCATAATGCCGTCCTTCCAGCTTGAGGACTAGCCAGAAGAGAGTGTGAGCACACAGGCTCGGATTACAATCGTACAGTAATACATAAACATTCCATGCAGGAAAGTGATAAGGCAACTTTCTCACGGTTCAGTGAGACAGGCAAACGTGAAACGAGCCCTCGCTGCAGCTGTTGCCACTTGGCTTGGACAAAAATCACAACAGTTTTATTGTGTTTTTAATATTTGTTGGTATACTGGGCAAGGCCATTTAGGGCTTTAAAGGTCAGCACCAACACTTTGAATTGTGCTCGGAAACGTACTGGGAGTCAATGTAGGTCTTTCAGGACCGGTGTTATGTGGTCTTGGTGGCTGCTCCCAGTCACCAGTCTAGCTGCCGCATTCTGGATTAGTTGTAGCTGTTGTAAACACATTGGAGAAGAGAACAGTGACTACCCAGACCTCATTGCTGGTTCGCAGGGGTCAGGAACCTTTTTCAGCCGTGGGCCGGTCCACCACCCCTCAGACCATCTGGTGGGCCGGACTATATTTTGAAAAAATGTATGAACCAATTCCTATGCCCTACAAATAACCCAGAGATGCATTTTAAATAAAAGCACACATTCTACTCATGTAAAAAACACCAGGCAGGCCCCACAAATAAGCCAGAGATGCATTTTAAATAAAAGGACACATTCTACTCATGTCAAAACACCAGGCAGGCCCCACAAATAAGCCAGAGATGCATTTTAAATAAAAGGACACATTCTACTCATGTCAAAACACCAGGCAGGCCCCACAAATAACCCAGAGATGCATTTTAAAGAAAAGGACACATTCTACTCATGTAAAACACGCCAATTCCTGGACCGTCCACGGGCTGGATTGAGAAGGCCCATGCGCTGCATCCGGCCCACGGGCCTTAGGTTGCCTACCCCTGGCTGGTTGCGAAGGGGCCCCCATAACAGTTCAGACTTCAGTAACCCAAAGATGTAGGTCTGCCACTGGTTGGAGACAGTAATGCTCCTGAATGCCAGTTTTGCTGGAAGCCATGGGTGTGTGTGTGGGGGGGGAAGAGTGTTCTTGTGTTCCAGTCCTGCTCATGGATTTCTTACAGGCATCTGGCTGGCCACATCGAGAGCCAAAGGTTGGAATAGTTGGCCTGATCCAGCAGTTTCTCCTTATGTTCTTATGATAGCGCTCTGACTCAGTGAATGACAGCTTGCTAGGTTCCTATGCCAACCACCTGGTGGCTTTTTCACCTTTGGTACCCAAGAGCTGAAGAGGATCTCCGGCTTTGCACGCTCAGATTTGGGTACAATTCCTCTCCTCCCGATGCATCTCTCCTTTTACGGGAAGAAAAGGGAGCTTGGGTGTCGGAGCCTTCTCTCCCTCCACCCCCGCCACCCCCAGTTCCCTAAAAGGACTTGCAAGAGAAAGCATTAATAGGAACAGTTCGTTCTCGCTGCCACTTTTGTTCGCTTTAGGAACTTCAGTAGGAGGGAAAGTTTCAGTAAGGACGGAGGTGTGTCATTCAGGCAAGCGCTTGAAACAGGATCCCATCTTGACAGCCAGAGCACAGCAGGGTGACTCAGTGGTTCAGGAGGAAAGCGTTGGCAGGCGGGGGGGGGGGGGGCTTGAAGGCTAAGGATCAGGCAGGGGTTCAACATAAGGTACAGGAAGATGCCTTATAGTGAGACTTTTAGAAGACATCTGAAGGCAGCCCTGTTTAGGGAAGTTTTTAATGTTTATTAGATTATTGTATTTTAATATCCTGTTGGAAGCCACCCAGATGGGCGGGGTATAAATAAAAAATTATTATTATTATCAGCCTATTGATCCATGCAGCATAGTGATGCCTGCACTAACTGGCAGCAGCTCTACAGGGTTTCAGGAAGGGGTTTCTCCAACCCGACCTGGAGACACCGAGAATCGAACTTGTGATCTGCTTTATCAATGAGCTATGGCCCGGCAGTTTATTGTCAGCACGTGGGGAGAACAGTGCCGGATTTACGTATAAACTAAACAAGCTATAGCTTAGGGCCCCAGTCTCTTGCCCCCCCAATATACTTCTTCTTAATTGTATTTCACTCTTAATATATTTCTTCTTAATTGTATTTCAGTTCAACAATTGCCTTGATAAAATACATATTTTGTTATGTGCAAATGGCTTTAGATACCTATTCGGTCCATAAATAACCACATAGTGTATATTCAACAAAAAAAACAGTGACAATTTGTTGTTGACAGCTGGACATGTAAAGGGTCCCATTACCTTCAGTAGCTTATGGGACCCAGGTGGCGCTGTGGGTTAAACCACAGAGCCTAGGGCTTGCTGATCAGAAGGTCGGCGGTTCGAATCCCTGCGACGGGGTGAGCTCCCGTTGCTCGGTCCCTGCTCCTGCCCACCTAGCAGTTCGAAAGCACGTCAAAGTGCAAGTAGATAAATAGGTACCGCTCCAGCGGGAAGGTAAACGGCGTTTCCGTGCGCTGCTCTGGTTCACCAGAAGCGGCTTAGTCATGCTGGCCACATGACCTGGAAGCTGTACGCTGGCTCTTGGCCAATAAAGCGAGATGAGCGCCGCAACCCCAGAGTCGGACACGACTGGACCTAATGGTCAGGGGTCCCTTTACCTTTACCTTCAGTAGCTTAGGGCCTCATCAAACCTAAATCTGGCCTTGGGGGAGAATGTCAGAAAGAGCCATGTTCACACCATCTATTGGAAGTACTAGGAAGCCATGGCTTCCCCCAAAGAATTCTGGGAGTTGCAGGTTTTTTTTTAAGGTGCTGGGAGTTGTCCTTCACAGAGCTACAATTCCCAGAGTTCCCTGGGAAGAGGGGTGGCTGGTTAAACTGCTCTAGCATCTTGGGATGGCTTTGAATGGCAAACATATCTCCTGCTTAGTGTAAGAAAACTGTGAAAAAGACTCTATGAATTGGAATGTGGAGATGATAGAGGTGCCTTTCCCTGTTTATCTGTTTTGCAACACAAAAAATCCTGGTTGTTGTTGTTTTTTAAAAGAGGATTGGACAAATTCATAGAGAGAGGATGATCAATGGCTAGTAGCTACAATATCTATGCTCTCTGCCTGCACAGCTGGTGGCAGTAATGCTTCTGAAGGCCAGTTGCTGGAAACCTCTGGAAGAGAGAGTTGTTCTTGTGTCCGGTGCCTTCTTCTATGCTTCCCACTTGGCCACGGTGGGAGCAGGATGCTGAACTAGAGAGGCTGTTGGCCTGATCCAGAAGGGCTTTGATGTTCTGATGTTCATGCAAAATGCCCCAGGCTGCTCTGACTCTCATGCTGTGCCCCTGAATCATCCCCTTTAATCCCGTCCTTTATGAACAGCACCAGCTGCCCCAGATGTTTGCTTGCTTCTGGGATCCTTGCTCAACCAACAAGAGTCCATCTCTCTCTCTCTCTGATCAGGATTGCCAGGAAAAACCCCGCGGCACCTTTCTGCATGCTCTGGAATTATGGGTTGCCCATGCATGCCTGCGTTTCCTGTTTGTAGGACACGCGCCTTAGTGGAACGATGTTAATGAATGCTGCCCCAAGGCACAGCAAGCTGGGGTCATCACCTCGAGGGACACTAATTAATGGGTTGTGCTGCACTGCAGCACTTTTTTATGGGCTGGGACAGCTGCCAGTTTGGGTCATGGGTCCATTTCAAAATAAGGTCAATTTGCCCCCTGTCTAAAATGGCATTCAAACCATGATCGACGTGCTCTTTCTGTTGTTTGCAATCAAAATAAATAAATAAGCGAGGCAAGGGCCCCCGGAGCTGGCGACACCAGGAAAACTGAGTGTCTATTGATGTGGTTGCTAGCTGCTTGTGCCAAACCATCATTCTGCTGCGATTGGCAGAGTTGGTTTGTGGATTTTTTTTTTTTAATGAACCACATGTGTTTTTCGATTATCATGTTTTATTATCTCTGTGTGTGTGTCTGTGTGTGTACACACACAATGTTTGCTGATTGGATTCTGCTCATGAATCACTTTGCAATAAAGTATCCCAAAGCGATTTCGCAGTAAAAACCTCAACAGTTAAAAACCATTTTGTATGTAAGAAGAAATTAAAAGTGTAAAAACGTTTTGAAAGGTTGCAAGCTGCTTGGAGGTCTCATTTGTGTGACAAGCGACTAGCAAGTTCTAATAATAGTATGGTTGCTATTGACATTAGTATTAGTATTATGATTAGTATTGATCAGGGCAGACAAAAAGCGTTATAGAAGCATGGAAGAGTGAGCCACCAGAACAAAGATGTTTAGGATCTGGATGCAAAATAAACACTGAACCGAAATCATCCCCCGCACAAAGCAAAAATTAGGGACCAAAAGAGAACATTGCTTTGCTGGAGGTGGATGGCAGCAAATCCAGAGTGTCCCAGGAAAACAAGGAGTGTTGGCATTTGTGCATGAGGAAGTGAGCAATGGAAGATTAACAGGCAGCTGAATTTTGGGGCCTAAAGCCATCCTTCAGAAGAAACCTGCAAATGAAATCTGAGCGACTGAAACAAAGCTTGTTCCGAACTGGAATCGGCGTGAGATCTATAGCCTGAGCGCTTGTCGGGGGGTGGGGAAGATGAGGCAAAGGCACTTTGCAACAAACCATGGCAGGCTGGTCTCCTAATCGCTCAGCCTGGCTTGACTTGCAAACCGAGTTTTCATTCATTTGTATGCCGCTTTCCCACATACAGACACAAAATCATGCTCAAAGCGGATTACAACAAAGAAACAGTAGATGTCAGGAACGCCACTTGATCTGCTCTTGGCCTGTCGTAGAATCACAGAATTGTAGAGTTGGAAGGGACTCCCAAAGGTCATCTAGTCCAACCCCCTGCACTGCAGGAACCACAGCCTTTTGGTCTGTGGACTCCCTGCAGTTCCTTCTTTTGGCCTGCGCTGCATGGTGGCGCCCAAGGGTCAATGGTCTGATACCCATTGTGAGTTTGAGCTTAGACTTTGGTAGCTGGCTGCAATGTCTGTGCACCAACACCAGGAGGCGGCATGCATCTGGAAACCATGACCATGGGACAAGGCTGTCCTGCTTGTGGACTTTCTGTGGGTCTCTGGTTGGCTGCTATGATTAGCAGGATCCTAGATAATAGCCCTTTGGTTTGATCCAGCAAAGCTCGTCTGATGTTTTCATGACAAATCTGCTCTTGTGATTTGCCTTTGGGGAACGGAAAACTCTATAGTGAAACATACTCTAATGAACTTCATGTGAAGGCACCCTACCCTTCTTATGTTTTAAATATATATATACCCTATATACTCGAGTATAAGCCTAGTTTTTCAGCACATTTTTTGTGCTGAAAAAGCCGCCCTCGGCTTATACTTGAGTGAGGCAGGCAGTGGCTCCTATGAAGCTTTCCCAGGCTTTTTGTGGTAAAATTGGGTGCCTCGGCTTGTATTCGGGTCGGCTTATACTCGAGTATATATGGTATATATAAATCACTCTGGCCTATTACACACAGTCTGTGTTTCCTGTTTACCCAGCTTCCCTTCCTGCAATCCGAATATTATGAAATGAGAAAGAAAAAGGAGAGATAGAAAGAGCAGGGAGGAAGGTGGAGAGAGAGAGAGAAAGAGATGAGTCATGATTTTTAAATGGCAGCTAATAAAATGTTCATTAATCGGCATTAGCCATTGCACCCAAATGCAATAAATCAAAGCTTTCCACAGTTTTTCCTTAACTGGATGCTGGACTCGATGGGCCAAATGACATGATACAGGCTTCCTCAAACTCAGCCCTCCAGATGTTTTTGGCTTACAACTCCCATGATCCCTAGCTAGCAGGACCAGTGGTCAGGGATTATGGGAATTGTAGTCTCAAAACATCTGGAGGGCTGAGTTTGAGGAATATCTAAATAATATAAATGCAATATGGTAATTCAACATCTTTTTACACAAAAACTAAATAATACAAACGATATAGACAATTGTAACTGTAGTATACATACCATACAATTTGTATCAAAATATATGGATCTCATGACATAGTGGTTTCTTGCATAAAGTAACAATTGTAATCTCAGGTTATATAGATAGATACAAAATTGGTTTTTGTACAGGTGATGTACAGCTGGCACGTCATGCAGGGCTGGGCCTCGGGGCTGGCAGTCTTTCCTCCTCCTCCTCCTCCTCCACTCTCCAGGAGCCACTATGAGCTGCCCAAGGGATGACGCTGGCAGCCACTGCCGCCATCACTCGGGACAAATGCTGGCTCCTCTTTCTCCCCAAGCTCAGCAGCGGGGCACTGGTGGGGGCAATAGGGACATTCTAGGATCAAATCAGAAGACGAGATGGCATTCATAATTCCGGGACTGTCTCTGGAAAATCAGGACACTTGGAGAGTATGCCTGCGAGCGCTCCAATTGGAGAACAGCCTTTACCAAAGGTGTCATGGGTTTCTGAAGAAGTGTGCATGCACACGAAAGCTCATACCAAGAACAAACTTAGTTGGTCTCTAAGGTGCTACTGGAAGGAATTTTTTTATATGGGTTTTGAAGACACTCAAACTCAGGGCGCAAGGGAGAAACGTGCTAAGAGGAAGGGATGCTTGGCAAATCCACACCATGATCAACTCCTGCCCGGAAACCAATGTCCCCACTGTGGAAGGACACGTGGATCCAGAATTGGCCTCTACAGTCACTTACGGACTCATTGTTAAAACTGTGTTTATGGAAGACAATCTGACTCAGCTACGGAGTGATTGCCAAATGAGCCATTTGCTCTGCTGTCCCAACACCTTGGTTCAGCTTCTGTGCAACAGTGGCGTCGCAGTGGAGTGGACCGGGGCACCCTCTTGCCATCTTGCCACCCTTTCTTCCTCCTTTCACCAGAATGTCTGGGAGGGCCGCCTCCGTCGAATCCGAGAGCCAAGGTCTGATGCTGAAAGGAAATCACTCAGCAAGATGTTGCTAATTGGATTCCAGTTCAATCGAGCCGACCAAGCAAAGGCGACAGCGGAGAGATCTGAGTCTTTTTAGGAATGACATGAGAACAATGAATTAATCTGGAGAAGAACAGAGAGGGGCCTCTCTCTCATTTCGGAGGATGTAATTCAGCACAGGGCTGTTGTAATGCTTCCTGGATATCAGCAACATCTTTTTGCCCTTTTCTTCCTTATCTCTTTTCAGAAGCTGAGCTTGAAGATTTCCCCACCCTGGTTTTTTTCTTTTTTATTTCAGCTTCTCCTCCTTCTATTCAAGTCTTTTCTGCATGCTAAAAATATCCCCCGGGGCATCAGATAAGGGCACCCTCTGGCCTGGGTGTGACCCAGCAATGAGGAGGATGTCAAGAAGAGCTGAATTAGTTGTCCTGCCGACCTCACATCCCGAATCTGCTGCTGAAGAATGAACCGAGGAGTTAAACAATAGTTAACACCAAATTATTTTTGCAAGCAAAAAGCTTCGCCTCCAAGCAGGCCGCTTCTGGAGTTGTGCTTCTGCAGTCAGTAGGCACCTGAGTCCACGTTCCAGCTCCCTGCATCTCCTTTTACACCAGGAGCCAGCAAACCAGAATCAGACTTTATTCACATAGCCAACAGGCCATAGCAACTAAAATACAGAAAAAACAGATAAAAACATTGGAAAACGACCAGTCAGGAACAGAAGTATATACCGGTAGATGTACTGATAGATCACCCTGTTTCCCCCTTTTTAATACATAGTCATAAAGTAAGCCATGGCAGGGTTTTTTTACCTTTGTGAGAAGTAAGACGTACCCCAAAAGTAAGCCGTGGTGCCGCCATTGTTCCCGTCGCCTCCTCAGCCCCTCCTGCGTGCGCAGGGAGCCAGCGAACCAGTGAGAGGCGCGGGGGGGGGAACGCGCCTCTTGCGGAGTTCTGCCCCGCCTGCTTAGCGCGCAGGGAGAGGCACGGGGGGGGGGAAGACGCCTCTTCCTGCCCCACCTGTTCCCTGTGCGCAGGGAGCCAGCGAACCAGTGAGAGGCACGGAGGGAAAATGCGCCTCTTGCGGAGTTCTGCCCCGCCTGCTCAGCGCGCAGGGGGAGGCTGTACCGTACCATACGGACGTAATAAAAATAATACATCCCCCTGAAAATAAGCCACCCTGTGTTTTTTTTGAGGAAAAAAAAATTATAAGACGGTGTCTTAAAAAGGGGGAAAGACGGTCATATAGAGGTCAATGAGGCCCCAGTTTGGCGGCCTGAGATGATCAGTGGGGATAGTAAGGTTCTCTCGTTCATCAGGGCTATAGAGATAAGCCTCAGGTACATGGGCTGGTCATATATGCCGAGTTGACTTTCAGATTGTGGCCCTTAATCTCATTGCCCTCTCGATGATTCTGGCGACTTTCTCTGTTGTCAGGATGTTCTGGTCCGATAACAAGTGAAACGTTGTGGCCGCTGATGAGCGACCTGGGATGGAAAGTAAAAGAGGGGGGGGTGATAATCTCACTCCTCAGGTCTTTATACAGAGGGCAGGCCAGAAGAACATGCGACACTGTCTCCATGTTTCCGTCTCCACATGGGCAAAGACGTTTCTCCCTGGGGAATTTCTGAAATCGGCCTTCAAGCACGGCAGAGGGTGGCACGTCAAATCTTGCCAACGTAAAAGCACGTCTCTACTTTGGGATGTTTAAATGGTTTGGGCCAGGTTGTTTTGTTGCTCGATATCCATCAGGCGCTGATCAGTTAGGCTTTTTGCTTTGGGAAGACCCAACGTTAGCAAGTGCTGTGGATGTAGGCCACATGAAAGAAGTTTGAGTCTCACCGTTTTATGCCACGCGCTTTTGAGCCAGCAAACCTTTTCCGCAGGGGGCCGGTCCACTGTCCCTCAGACCTTGAGGGGGCTGGACTATATTTTTTGGGGGGAAATCCTCCCCACTGACTCTCCCCTCCCTTCTCCACAGCACTGGACAAGCCCCGGTGGCTGCTTACCTGTGCCTTGAGAGCGGCAGGGGCTGGCAGCAGCGGCGGAGGGACGATGAGCAGCGCGAAAGGGCTGGCTCCGGAGAGGGGCTGCTTAAAATGGCGCTAACCTAAGAACTAAATAGATTGTATCTCCTGGTCAATCTTCTAGACTCTAATTTCTTATAATATGCTTTGTTTATATGATAAGTCGGTCTAGGTAAAGGTAAGGTAAAGGGACCCCTGACCATTAGGTCCAGTCGCGGACGACTCTGGGGTTGCGGTGCTCATCTTGCTTTATTGGCCGAGGGAGCCAGCGTACAGCTTCCGGGTCATGTGGCCAGCAGGACTAAGCCGCTTCTGGCGAACCAGAGCAGCGCACGGAAACGCCGTTTACCTTCCCGCTGGAGCGGTACCTATTTATCTACATGCACTTTGACGTGCTTTCGAACTGCTAGGTTGGCAGGAGCAGGGACCGAGCAACAGGAGCTCACCCCATTGCGGGGATTTGAACCGCCGACCTTCTGATCGGCAAGCCCTAGGCTCTGTGGTTTAACCTGTGGTCTACAGAACCACATATTTTGATATGATATGTTGAATCGTATTTTAAAAAGAATCAAAAAAGAATTCTATAAAAAATTAAATAGTTACATACAGCCTGTCACGTTGTGTGTGTTGTTTACCCTTCCTCCTCTAGGCAGGGCGGGGAGAAGCCAGTAGGAGGGAGGGAGGAGGCGTCGCCGCAGTGGTGTGTGAGGGAGGGGGGGAAAATGGCGCAGCCCGAACGATCAGAATCCCACGCCGATCCACGCGGTGTTCCCGGACCGCCCGCGGGCCGGATCCAGAAGGTAATCGGGCCGGATCCGGCCCTCGGGCCTTAGTTTGCCGACCCATGTTCTACACAATGTAGGTTGTTATGGCTGCATTTTAAAGTGTGTTTGTGTGTGGGGAGAGAGACATACAGTGGGACCTCGACTTACGAAGATAATGCGTTCCGACGCGATCTTCGGAAGTCGAAAAAACTCGTAAGTCGAGTCCCCATAGGAATGCATTGGGAGCAATGCATTCGTATGTCGAAGAAAGCCCTATCTAATCCTCGTAAGTCGAGGAAACCGCATCAAAGCGTCTGCGACTTCCTTTTGGAAGTCGAAGAAATTCGCTAGCGCGCAGCCGTTTTTTTTACTCGTAACTCGAAGACAACGTAACTCGAGTTACTCATAAGTCGAGGTCCCACTGTACATTGCTTGCAGACTCCCAGCTGAATATGCAAACCCAGTCTTTTGAAAACGCACTGGGTTTTGTTTTGTTTTAAACTGGAGAAATCGCTCCCACAAGACGCGGTGAAGGCCATCCACTTAGATGGCTTTAAAGAGGGTTGGGGAAATTCATGAAGAGAAGTGTATTGATGGTTTCTATCCGCAATGGCTGTACTCTGCCTCCACAGTTGGAGACAGTGGTGCTTCTTAATATCAGTTGCTGGACACTACAGGAGGGGAGAGTTGCTCTAGTGTTCAGGTGCTGCTGGAGGATTTCCCATAATGAGCACCTGGTTGGCCACTGTGAGAATCGGGCGTTGGTCTGGACGGGCTGATCCAGTAGGCTCTTCTTATGTTCTTAGGGCATTATGGTGGGGTCCTTGTGTTGTAGCGTGGGTTAATGATTTCAGCAAGTGATTTCAGCTCTCTGACATCGCAGGCAGGAGACCGCTACTTCATGTAACAACTCTTTATTCAGCAAACAAGAGGGAACTGAGGGTAGGAAGCTACATTTATAGGGACAGAGGACTGACTAGGAAAATATACATTTTGGAGGGAACAATCTCAAGCAATCACACAGTTGCTTTTTGGTGGGAACCAATAAGACAGAGGATCCCAATGCAGCAACTTGAATGCACCATAGTAACTGTTCCTTCTGGGACAGGAAGGCAGCTACTTTACCCTAATGTGATTACAGACAATAGTAATACAGATATGATAACCCTTGAACCAATACACAACACCTTGGATCCTGAACGCCCTGAACTCTGATGTTTGGCTTCTGAACGTCGCAAACCTGGAAGTGATTGTTCCGGTTTGCGAACGTTCTTTGGAACCCGAAAGTCCGACGGGGCTTCCACGGCTTCTGATTGGCTGCAGGAGCTTCCTTCAGCCAATCCGAAGCCATGATTTGGTTTCTGAACGTTTCGGAAGTCAAACGGACTTCCGGAACAGATTCCCTTCAACTTCCAAGGTACGACTGTAATAATAATTTGAAAGAAGCTCCCTTAAGATCCTGGGAACTGTAGTTTGCCCCCACTGAACTAAAACCCTCAGAACCCTTAACAAACTGCAGTTCCCAGGATTCTTTGCAGGGTGGAGGAGAAATGTGCTTCAAATGCATAGTTTGTACCCAGCCGTCGTCTCTTGGGGAGTTGTGCAGTGCAGGTGTACCCGGGGCAGAATTGTGAGTTTTCCTGCTCAACTGAGCAAGTTCTTCCAGGGGGAAGTGTCAAGTGCATTCGCTGTAATTCAGGTATGTGAACGAAGAGTGCCAGAGGCAGCCTGCCATCTCCTTTTTCCTTGGGCTCCTTGCTTGAACCGGCTCCTTAAAGGTGACACTGATTTTGCGGTCGGCTCGGAGTGTAGTTGCAAGCCCTGTTTGCTTACTCTCTGAGTCATTTGAATATGACACAGGCATCAAGCTGGAAATGTACACCACGCAAAGGGCGGCCTTTGTTTCATTTTCAAAAAAAACCCCAGCTTCTCGCAAGGAGGCAGCTTGATTCCCGCCTCTCTCCTGCCCTCTTCTCCGTAAGCACGGAAATAAACATTTGCTCATATTCAGAATGGGGGCAACATGACTCGTGGATTCTGGAACTGGATCTTCAGAAGAGAGCAGCTGGCTATCCCTTAGCCAAACGCAAGCCTTGAATCATAAGAGCATCTGAAGAGGGCCGCTGGATCAGACCAATGCCACTCCAGCATCTTGTTTGGCATTGTGGCCAACTAAGTGCCTGTGGTAAGCCCACAAGCAAGGCATGAGGGCAATATGCCCTTCCCCATCAGTTAGCATCTGGAGGTAGACCACTCCCTGAATATGGCGTTCCCATAAGCCATCATGACTAAGAACTATAGAGAGAGCTCTTTTCCTTATATTGGTCCAATTCCCCTTCAAACTGAATTATAGATGGGGAGCCTGTGGTCCTACAGGTGTTGTTGAACTATTGTCCAACTATTGAACTACTGTCGGGAGTGCGGGGGACTCCCAAATTCTGATGGGTGCACTCTAGTTCTGGGTTTCTCCATTCAATTCAATGGGGCAAGGTCGGTTGCCATGTGCCTCCCAGGCTCTGTTCAGCCTCCATGCAGGCTCCATGCCCCCCCAGCACACACCTCCAGCCCAGCTACCCAGTCCACCAGGGGGGTAGCAACACTTGCCCTGCCACGGCCTCCAGCAACCCACGCTATGCCACTGTACTCAGCAGCCTCGTGCGGCATCCGCTGCTGGAATTTGGGGGATACCACACCATTATGTGACATCCACTGCCATGTGACTTAAAGCAGGGGTGAGGGACCTGTGGCCCTGCAGATGTTGCTGGACTAGAATGCCCATCATCTCTCATGTTGACTAGGTCTGATGGGGGTTGGAGTATATCAACATCTGGAGGATGGCAAATCCCCCGTCCTTGACACAATGAATCTGGTTGCTCAGCTCGCTCCTGACACTTCTGCTTGCTGCTCAGCCATTCCCTGTCCCCATTTCGCCCTGCTTCATCCTGCTTTGCCTCCTGCTCCAACCATCAGCAGGGGTTCCTGCCACTTCTCCATCTTTTAGCTCTATCCCCAGCTGCCTGCGGGCCTGCCTGGTGTTCCCACCCCATTCCCACAGCTGCACTCAGCCACAATCCCTCGCCTCACGAAACCCCATCATCTGCATCAGGCGCCAATTTCAGGCAACAGCTTCGGTGCAGCGGACCTTGCCTTATCGACCGGACTGCAGCTCTGTAGGAAAGCTACCTACTGCAAACCCGGCTCAGTTCGCACTAATGCTGCTTAGCCGAGAGGCTGGGATTCCAAAGCCGTCAAGAGCCGTCCTCTTTTCACCAGTCATCGTTTCATTATTTTGCTGCTGCTGCCCCATTAAGCACAGGCCATTCATCGAGACGGGACCGTTTAGTCAAGAGATGTTTGCTGGCGCACTGATAGGGCTACGCAGGAAGGGAGAGAAACCCAGAAGTTGGGCGGTTTCCACTCTGGTCCATTGCTAGAACTCCCCATTTAGGACTGGGAGATAAATTCAATTCAGTTTGCATTTAAAAGTGCATGCATGGTTTCGAAAACACACACACGTGTGGTGTAGTGGGGTTAAGAGCGGTAGACTCGTAATCTGGTGAACCGGGTTCACGTCTCCGCTCCTCCACATGCAGCTGCTGGGTGACCTTGGGCTAGTCACACTTCCCTGAAGTCTCTCAGCCCCACTCACCTCACAGAGTGTTTGTTGTGGGGGAGGAAGGGAAAGGAGAATGTTAGCCGCTTTGAGACTCCTTCGGGTAGTGATAAAGCGGGATATCAAATCCAAACTCTTCTTCTTCTTTTCTTTATTGAAATCCTTCGCAATTACAGTCGTACCTTGGTTTTTGAACAGCTTGCCTCCCGATCGACGCAAACCCGGAAGTGACTGTTCCGGTTTGTGAACTATTTTTCGAAGCTGAACGTCTGACGGGGCTTCTGCGGCTTCCGATTGGCTGCAGGAGCTTCCAAGGTAGGACTGTATATACCCAATACATGGAACCTAACAAAGGGACAATACGAATGGACTCTCTGCACCCTTACTACGGCAAAAAAGACTGGTGTTGATGAACTGGAAAAACAAAAATGTGTCTCCCTTCAGATAGAAGATCTGTATAATCTTGCAATACATGAATAAATTGTGTACAAACATAGAATTGAAAGGGACAAATTTAATTATATTTGGAAATCATTTTTAATAAACACTATATTAGGTTAAATTTAGGATGAGTACAATAATAACCTTGCCAGTTTACAAGTCCCCCCCTCTTTGCCTTATTTATTTATTCAGTACTTTTTTTCTGGAGGGACGCAGGGGTACGCACACCCCTAAACGTTTTGGGTACTTTTGTCCATTTACTGTATTTATTTTTCCCGATTTGAACTATAAAATGGTGATTTTCTTGAGTCAAAATGAGAGTACCTCTAAGCACTGATTAGAGTGTTGGGCTTGGGCCTTTCAGACCAGGGTTCAAACTCCCACTTGGCCACGTAGCTCGCTGGGTGTGATCTTGGGCCAGTCACTGTCTTTCAGCCCAACCCTACCTCACAGGGTTGTTGTGGAGGATTACACGAGGAGGAGGAGGAGGAGGAGAATGGCATCACCACCATGCACATTATATTTAGTCCTTTATTTGTTGCATCTATACCCCAACCTTTTTTCTTGAAGGAGCTCAAGATGGTGCACATGGTTCTCACCCCCCACAACAACCCTGTGAGGTAGGTTCAGCTGAGAGGCAGTGACTGGCACCCAAAGTCACACCCATTGAGCTTTGTGCCCGAGCGGGGGACTTGAACCTTGGTCTCTCCCAGGTCCTGGTCTGAGCCTCTAATCATAGCAACGCACTGTCTTGCAACGACCTTCCACTTGCTCATCACAAAACAATACGCAGGTTGTGATGAGCCTGGAAATTGTGGGAATGTTCAGGGAGGCAGGAGAGGATATATTGTTTATTAATATCCTTCTTAACTTGCACTAGCAAGTTCTATAACTTAGCAGAGTTTACATTCTCCTTTAAGCGCACAGTGGGTAGCTGGTTGCAGGCTTTGTTTAAGCCGCTCAATATTAGATTCCTGGTAAGTTCCCTTATAGGGACCCAGGTGGCACTGTGGGTTAAACCACAGAACCTAGGGCTTGCTGATCAGAAGGTCGGCGGTTCGATTTCCCATGATGGGGTGAGCTCCCGTTGCTCGGTCCCTGCTCCTGCCCACCTAGCAGTTCAAAAGCACATCAAAGTGCAAGTAGATAAATAGGAACCGCTCTGGCGGGAAGGTAAACGGCGTTTCCGTGCGCTGCTCTGGTTCGCCAGAAGCGGCTTTGTCATGCTGGCCACATGACCCGGAAGCTGTACGCCGGCTCTCAGCCAATAAAGCGAGATGAGCGCCGCAACCCCAGAGTCAGACACGACTGGACCTAATATCCCTCTTAAAAGAATAGACATGCCACAATCTTGTGTAAAGTACAGTGGTACCTCGGTTTAAGAACAGTCCGGTTTAAGAACAATTTGGTTTACAAACTGCACAAAACTGGAAATAGTGTCTTGGTTTGAGAACTTTACCTTGGTCTAAGAACGGAATCCGAATGGTGGAAGGGCACCGGCGGTGGGAGGCCTCATTAGGGAAAGCGCACCTCAGTTTAAGAACAGTTTTGGTTTAAGAATGGACTTCTGGAACGGATTAAGTTCGTAAACCGTAAAATTCTATATACCACTGTATATAAAAGAAGTTTACTCACATCATCATCAGTTCACAGTTGGATCCCTGAAGGCAGACTTAGTTACAAAGTATATACATGTGGTCTATCCCATATGGAGATAGTCCCTTTGTCCTCTGTTGACTGAAAGCCAAAAGAGCATCTCTAGCTAAAAAGTTGCTCCAACGTAGGAAGTCAAAAAGTGAGAGGAGGTGTGCTGTGTGCTTGGTCCTTTTGTTAACCTGGACAGGTAAGGTCACACCCAACTCTAGTCACATGTAAAAGGAAGTAATGTCCCAGCCCAGGAGGAAACAGGAAGTATTTGACTGGCTGGACCAAACATCCCCTTGCATGTCCACTCTAGGAAAACAAGGAGTATTGTACTTGACTGCTACTTATGTATCACATCTCACAGAAATGAGAAAGGTGGGCACCAGCTAAAGGGCACCTTGGCAACTGGGGCAGAGAGGGGAGAGAAAAAAACACCAAGTCAAGGGTGCTGGTTATAGTTTGCAAACTGGCCATTCCTGCTCTGGACCAAAACCTTCGGAAGATGACTAATGAATTTTCAAGGAAGATCTCAAAGAGAAGTGCAGGGATCAGTCATGGTTTATTCTGGATCCAAAAATGCAGAATCTGCTTTGCTCCTAAAAAAAATATATGGGGGAGAGGAGGGAGGGAGGAAAATTTGTGCAGGGTGAGATAAGAGTTGGCAACACCCAGAGCTCTAAATGGCCTCTCAGGATACTGTCCAACAATTAATCTTGATTCTGTTCAATATCCTGGCATTGGCCCCTTGCTCAGCACCACACTTCAGAAAATGCAGGCACTTTGTCACCCCTGTTGCTTTCATTACCTGCTACCTCTGAGACTGCCAACTCCCTGGTCGTAAAATCATAGAATTGGAAGGGACTACAAGGATCATCTGGTCTAACCCACTGTAATGCAGGAATATGCAGCTGTTTGAGACCTGTGACTTTGCTGTTATCCCCACCATGCTCTAACCATCTGGAAGAGGTTGTAGTTCAATTGGTAGAGCAGCAAATAAATTAAATAAAAACTCTTCTAGGCTGCATCAACAGAGATGTAGTGCCCATGTCAAGGGAAGTATTGGGATTGCTCTCTTCTGCCTTGGTCAGACCATACCTGAAGTCCTCTGTCCATTTCTGGGTGCCACAGTTTAGAAAGGATATTGACAAGCTGGAACGTGTGCAGAGGAGGGCGACCAAGATGATCCAGGGTCTGGAAGCTAAGCCATATGAGGAACGGCTGAGGGAGGTGGGTATGTTTAGCCTGGATAAGAGGAGACTGGGAGGAGATATGAGAGCCATCTTCAAATATCTAAAGGATTGTCATATGGAAGATGGAACAAGCTGGTTTTCTCCTGCTCTGGACCCCAAACAATAGATTCAAGTTCCAAGAAAGGAGATTCCGACTAACCATCAGAAAGAGCTGTTTGACAAATCTAGCCCCCTCGGGAGGCTGTGGGCTCTCCTTCCTTGGAGGTTTCTAAGCAGAGGTTGGATGGCCATCTGTCATGGATGCTTTACCTCAGATCCTGCCTTGCAGGGGGTTGGACTAGATCAGGCTTCCTCAGACTCGGCCCTCCAGATGTTTTGAGACTACAATTCCCATCATCCCTGATCACTGGTCCTGCTAGCTAGGGCATAGCTGTCAACCCTCCCTTTTTTGGTGGGAAACTCCCTTATTCCAATGCCGTTTCCCGCTGCTATCCCAGATTGTTTATATCCCTTAAATTTCCCGGATTTCAAAGGAAGCAGCTCCTCTCCCTCCCTGCCGGCCAGGGAGGCTCCTCAGCTGCGTTGCTCGGCTGCCAATAAGGAGTCTGAGACCGACTGGGGGCGGAGCTTGCATGCCTTTTGCAGCCAGACCCTCATGCCCAACCAGACAGCCAGCCTGCCTGCCGTCTATGCGCTCGCTCTTTCGCTCACCCGTTTGCGCGCAGCCTCTGGAGCGCAGGGTGGAGAGGCTACTTGGTGCCATTGCACCGCCCTCGCGGCATCACTTATTTTCAAATCCGAAAGTTTGAAAAAATCCCTTATTTTCAAATCTGAAAGTTGTCAGCTATGAGCTAGGGATCATGGGAATTGTAGGCCAAAAACATCTGGAGGGCCAAGTTTGAGGAAGCCTGGACTAGATGACCGTTGGGGTGTCCTCCAACTCTACAATTCTATGATACTTGTCGTGTAACAAAGCTCAGGGATGAAACCATCTCTCACCCTCTCCCTCCCCACCTTGCCCCGCTCTCTGGTGTGATTCATTGCAGCCTCTAGAGCAGCAGATGGAAGTGTTCTGCTTGTCTGCATTCCCTTTGCGGCTCCAGGGCCGGCCAGCTCACGGCAACAAGCAAATCTAGCCCATTGATCTGTGCAGGA
Organism: Darevskia nairensis; assembly: GCA_034642065.1. Lineage (NCBI taxonomy): Eukaryota > Metazoa > Chordata > Lepidosauria > Squamata > Lacertidae > Darevskia > Darevskia nairensis. The sequence goes on along the minus strand of JAWWNI010001118.1, from coordinate 27,778 downwards.
GTTTGAGTCAATTGCAAAACGAGATGTCTCCTCATCAGCACAGGAAAGGCCTCTGCCGGTGTGATGCTTGGCAGCTCTGCTCCAGCTTCGAGTATGATCCCCCTGGTTGCGTGCCAATGGAAACCTTCCAGCAGACTGTGTCCCTGAGGATAAGGAGACACCCTTGGTTTTGAGTCATCTGCTATCGCTACTATATTTATTGTCAATATTACGTTTTTGAGTATACCGCTCAACCACTGCTTTTACCCCATCTCCATCTCCATCAACTTCAAAGCCCACCACCGCTTTCCATTTCAAATTTTATTTCCCATGTCACACTGTATTACAAATGTAATATTAAACTAGGGTGCAAATACACACATGCACGCGCACGCACACACACACACACAGGTGAAACTCGAAAAATTAGAATATCGTGGAAAAGTCCATTTATGTAAGCAATTGTTTTCATTAGCTACTGGAGTTTAATATATGAGATAGACTCATGACATGCAAAGCGAGATATGTCAAGCCGTTGTTTGTTATAATTGTGATGATTATGGCATGCAGCTGATGAGCACCCCAAAGTTGAAATTGTTACTTTGGGGTACTCATCAGCTGTACGCCATAATCATCACAGTTATAACAAATAAAGGCTTGACATATCTCGTTTTGCATGTCATGGGTCTATCTCATATATTTGTTTCACCTTTTAAGTTGAATTACTGAAAGAAATGAACCTTTCCATGATATCCTAATTTTTCGAGTTTCACCTGTATATTTGTGGCATTTGTTTCTTGATTTTATGAATAGTCAGGGATTTGGGAGATCAGTTCCAATGGCATACAGAATGGCTTGGTCTTTGCAAAGGGGGGAAAAAGATTGTAGAGTTGGAAAGGACCCTGAGGATCACCTAGTCCAACTCCATGCAGGAATATGCAGTTGTCAGGGACCATGCTGAGGAGGGCTGCACTGAGGAGGAATGGTGGGAGCTACCCCCTCCCCCTGCTCCTGAATCTTCCCAGGAACAGGAGCACAGCGTAGATTTGGAACAGTGGTTTGCAGAGGGGCATAGTTCAGAAGGCAGAAGCTGGGAAATACTGGATGGGGAATATACAGGGATCTCCACCTAGTAGATTGCGATCTACCGGTAGATCCCCGGCTGATCCTGGTAGATCGCAGGATCCTTAACATGTACAAAAAGTTATGGGGAAAAAAGCTTAAAAACTCTGTGGAATCCTCCCCCCAAAAGCTCAACAACCCTGGGCAATCCACCCACCCCATGCACGCTCCTCCTCCCTCCAATGACAATGGGTAGATCACTGCCAGTTTTTTTATACTGGGAGTAGATCGCAGTCTCTTGGGAGTTGGACATGCCTGAGCTACCGTAGAAGAAGAAACACTGGGAGAGAGAGGTTTAACAGATTCACAGTTGTCAGACAGCATTCCTCCACCGCCCTCCCCAACGTCGAGAAGAGTTCAGAAAGTATTGGAACAGAAAGCGCAGAGGGTACAAGCTCAGACTACAAGATGTAGAAGTGACGTAGATTAATAGGGATGGAGGGGAGAGTGTCCCTTAATTGGGAGCACCGCTATTCTGGTTAGACACTTTCTTTTGTCTCTCGCTGGGTTTATTAAAGAAACTAACTGGTAAGAATTTCCTTTTGTTTGATCTGCTTATTTACTGCCACGGGGGAGGAAGCCAATTCTCCAAAGCCTGACAGCAGTTGTCCCATATGGTGATTGAACCTGCAGCATTGGCGTTATAAGCACCACACTCTAACCGGCTGAGCTATTGGTTGATTGAATACCTGAGGCATTTTTTTGCATTGAGGGCACTCTAGTCATCTACACGGGCTACGCTTTGGGGCCCTGGGGGTTGGCCTTTGGGCCTGGTGGGCACGCCAGTGTGAGCAGTGGCACCAGGGTGTGCCCATCAGGTTCAAAACCAAGGCGCCCTCTGCGGAGAAGGAGTACCCACAAACTTCATGGCGTGACCATGGCATGCAGCTGTAACACGACTCTGGAGAGGTGCATCCCCTCTATTTATTGCTTGGACAAATTTAATTTGTTGCAATTTGGTTTATTTGGATTGCTGCAGATCCTCTAATACGTTATATTTAATAAATATCCCCTGGTTGCCAAAGTTATTTGTCTCAACTCTTTCTCCGGCGGGTTGGCAATTTCAATTTTTCATTCCTCCCCCCCCCCCCAATCTTAAATTCAGTTCTCCACACTTTCCACATCAAATTGCTTCTTCTTCTTTTTAAATCCTCATGGCAATTCATTGGCATTTTAGTGCAAATTTATTATAATGCAGTACACACTTTTGCTGTATGCAATTTTGCCCAATTTCAGCAAAGCAATTTCTCCTAACGTGGTGCCATTTCGGTATTTAATTATCTAATGTTTTTTATACCCTGCCTTTCCCCCAAGTTGAGATTTAAGGCAGCTCCCAGCATCTAAAAATATCAATTATAAAATATAGAGCAACGAAAACAAACTAATTGAAAACAATAGTCAAAATTGCTGTGACTGCTGCCACAGCTGGAGGCAGCAATGCTTCTGAATGCCAGGTAGGCCTTTGGTCTGATCCAGCAGGCTCTTCTTATGATCTTCTGTGCCCTCTCGAGAGGGGAAATGTCATAGACAGAGTCACCCACGATCCCAATGGCACAACTCATTGACTCCTGCCTCTGTTACCCCGCTACTCCTGAAGTGGCCAGAACTGAAGCAGTTGATTCCCAAAGAAGCAAAGCTGTTGCTTAACCCTGCTAAGGACTCTTTCTTTCTTTCTTTCTTTCTTTCTTTCTTTCTTTCTTTCTTTCTTTCTTTCTTTCTTTCTTTCTTTCCTTCCTTCCTTCCTTCCTTCCTTCCTTCCTTCCTTCCTTCCTTCCTTCCTTCCTTCGCATTAATTATTTGGTAGGCTTGTTTTTCAGGATAAAAAGGACACAATATTAGATAATACGAGTTTATGCACTGCTAATGAATTGAAGCCTCCAGACTGCAGATAAAGGCCTATAATCTACCATTAATTTCCGAGGTGTATGTGTGTGTAGATACGTGTGTGTGTGTGTGTGTGTGTGTGTGTGTGTGAATATATATATATATATAAATATGGGGACCCAGGTGGCGCTATGGGTTAAACCACAGAGTCTAGGGCTTGCTGATCACAAGGTCGGCGGTTCGAATCCCCGCGACGGGGTGAGCTCCCGTTGCTCAATCCCTGCTCCTGCCAACCTAGCAGTTCGAAAGCACGTCAAAGTGCAAGTAGATAAATAGGTACCACTCCAGCGGGAAGGTAAATGGCATTTCCGTGTGCTGCTCTGGTTCGCCAGAAGCAGCTTAGTCATGCTGGCCACATGACCCGGAAGCTGTACGCCGGCACCCTCGGCCAATAAAGCAAGATGAGCGCCGTAACCCCAGAGTCGGTCACGACTGGACCTAATGGTCAGGGGTCCCTTTACCTTTACCTTTATGTGTGTGTAGATACATATGTGTGTGTGTGTGTGTGTGTGTGTGTGTGTGTGTGTGTAGGTGAATATATATATATGGTTCCTTCTCTCTGTCCTTCTCTCTGTGCGCTCTCTCTCTCTCTCTCTCTCTCTCTCTCCTACCCACCCTTGACAATTTTCCAGAGGCTTTTAACTTATTACGACTGAGTGGTATTAAACTGGGTATTTTGAAACTTAAAGGGATTTAGAAAAGGATCTGATAAGCTTGCTTTTGCGAAAACTGGAATTTCTTATCTTGATCGCACAGAGGGCCTAATCTGTACTTCAGGGTAGCAAGCACAATAGACTGCACTATCCCCCCAGCCCCCGAACCTTAACGTCAGATCTGTTCATTATTTGTCTAGGCGATGTATCAAATGTTCATTGCTCAGTGAGTATGGTGTTTGGTTGTTGTTTTTTTGCCAAGAGTGGAACCGGGGAGATGAATGGGCGATTGCCTTGCCTTCAAGATTAGAGATTCTGCAGTGATCTGTCTACTAGTCTGCCTGGGCTGGCTTCCTCCGTTGCCTTTCCACTCCCGTTCTTTTCTATAGAACCAAAATGGTGCAGAAACAAATGGTGAAAATGTTCTGGAAGTCTTGTAAAGACCATCTTGGTAGGTGAGATAACCCCAGGACTTTGCAAGAATGAGCTCATATATTTATCTGCTTTGAAGTCTTAGTTTTGGTTCAGGAGAGGTTTCTCATGCTGTCTGCAGCGCTGGATTTAGATGAAGAGAGGCCCTAGGCTACTCCACTTGTGACCCCCCCAACCCCCCACCCTCACTACTAGAAGAAAATGGAAGAGTGTCATAAACAAAATTGAGTGAAGCCAAGGATAAGTGACGGGTATTAAAAATTCTGCAATTCACAATTTCTCCTCTAAAGGACACCAGAAAACTTCATCAACATTTTTTTTTGTCTAAGTTTGTCGCTTTCAATGTACAGAACGCTCAGTGCGGACAACCTCTCTCAGGCCCTTAATTCATTTTTAATTCTTTTGAGTCTTGAAAACCTCCTCTTTCCCGAGCAGTTAGTGACCATAAAGCTAAGAACAGGGGCGGAGAAAGCCTCCTCGCCACCCGGGCCAGCGAACGGAGGCTTCCCCCTGGGGGCAGGGCGTCATGACGTCACGACACAACGTCATGTGCATGCACGAAATGCCGCGCGACTAAACAACAACAACAACAAGTGCAAGTAGATAAATAGGGACCGCTCCAGCGTTAAAGTGCAAGTAGATAAATAGGGACCGCTCCAGCGGGAAGGTAAACGGCGTTTCCGTGCGCTGCTCTGGTTCGCCAGAAGCAGCTTTGTCATGCTGGCCACATGACCCGGAGGCTGTCTTCGGACAAACGCCGGCTCCCTCGGCCTATAGAGCGAGATGAGCACACAACCCCAGAGTCGGACACGACTGGACCTGATGGTCAGGGGTCCCTTTACCTTTAGTGCCTTAAGAGATAACAGAAATGTATAACTGAAGGTGCCCCTCCCTTTTCAAGGGACTCAGACTTTGGAAACTGATTCCTCCGAGTCAGCTTATTGGCTAGCCAAGCAATAAACTTTTTGTTATTCCTCATTCGCTCTGTGGAGTTTTCCTTCAGCCCTGATGCTGCTGTTTGGCAACATTAGGGGAAGGAAGGCTGAGATTGGTGGGACAGCGCCCTGTTCAACCAAAAGGACCAGCCTCCACTTGTTCATTCAACACAGACAGGTAATCAAGGCACATTGCATTTGTAATTTCCTTGATTTTTATCGTTTGACCAAACTGCGGGAGACAGTGGAAGACAGGAGTGCCTGGCGTGCTCTGGTCCATGGGGTCACGAAGAGTCGGACACGACTGAACGACTAAACAGCAACAAAAAGCCTCTGGTTAGCTGCTGGGAGAATAGGATGATGGATTGGATGGGTCATTGGTCTGATCCAGCAGTGATATTCTTGTGTTGCAGATGTACCACAAATGCTTATTGCACACACACACACACACACACACACACACACACACACACACACTAGCAGGAAAGGGGGGGAGGGATGTGAGGGTAGGCTGGGAGGAAGTCCCATCGCAGCAGTTAATAGCAGGAATAAAAACCCTTTTAAATGTATAAATGAGGTGGAAACGAGGGAAGCCAGCGAGAGAATGCAAGCCTCAGCCAGGAGAAATTTGCAAAGGAGCTAATGATATCAAGCAAACAAACAATTTAATAAATATGCCAGACCCTGGAAGCTTGCCAGGGATTTAGCATGGAGCGTTTTGGAACACCCTGGTGGAAACTGTTTCCTGATTGACAGGGCCTTGCAGCAAAGCTAAATGTGTTCTTGGCTTTGTTCTCCCTTGAAGAAGATCTTGCGGAGATACTTGGGACAAAACAGTGCCTTTGTGCGGAGATAAATCAGGAGGAATCTGTCAGGGTTGAAGTGTTATAAAACAACTTGATAGCTTTGCTAATAGGTTAAGGCAACGTTTAAACTCCTTGTACTTTTTTATTTTTTTCAAAAGTCCTTTAAAACTGGACTTTCCCTTGTATTAAAATATTGGCTTTTTTTAAAGCACTCTCCTCACTCAGTTCCAGGTACAGCAGGTTTGGTGAGTTTCTCTGGGGGGGGGGATCCCCAAAGATGGAAAAAACAAACAAACACCCTTCCACAGACAATTCCTTCTCCAACCTCTGACATGTCCTCCTCCAGCTGCTTTCAATTCTGTTCCTTGATTTGGTTCTGTCTGCACATGGCAGCTGCTGTGAAGACGCCTCTGAAAATGAGCAGAGGGTGCCATAGTATTTACTGCTCCCCATCCCCAAAGCAATTCTCTTAAAGGCATGAATTACAGGGGTGCTGGCAACCCACCCCAAAATAAACCCCCCAAGGGTCTCCCAAACAGGGCTGGTTTTGTCCCAGGCATTGGCGGAGAGTTTCCTGACTTCAGATCAATCAAAGGATTTGGTGTGGAATGCCTGCCAGGCAAGGGAATCTCCCGAAGGAACGCTTCTGGGCTGTCTCTGCTTTGGCGAAAGAAACTCTCCCAATCTTAGCTTGTAAAAAGGTAAAGGGACCCCTGACCATTAGTTCCAGTCATGACCAACTCTGGGGTTGCGGTGCTCATCTCGCTTTATTGGCCGAGGGAGCCGGCGTACAGCTTCCAGGTCATGTGGCCAGCATGACTAAGCCGCTTCTGGCGAACCAGAGCAGCACACGGAAACGCCGTTTACCTTCCCGCTGCAGCGGTACCTATTTATCTACTTGCACTTTGACGTGCTTTCGAACTGCTAGGTTGGCAGGAGCAGGGACCGAGCAACGGGAGCTCACCCCGTCGCAGGGATTCGAACCGCTGACCTTCTGATCGGCAAGCCCTAGGCTCTGTGGTTTAACCCACAGCGCCAGCCGCGTCCCTAATCTTAGCTTGTGTTTAGGGGCAAAGGGAGAGAGAAAAGACTGTGAGGATGGAGTTGGACATTTTAAGCTGCAGGTAGGCCCTGCTCAAGCTGGTTAATCCCATTAACCAGTTAAGAGCCTCTTAACAGGCAGACTCCGAGGCAGTCCAGCCATGAGGAGAAGCGAGAGCTGTCCTGGTTCATGTCTGGTGCCAGTGCCGGATTTACGTATAAGCTAAACAAGCTATAGCTTAGGGCCCCACTCTCTTGGGGGCCCCCCAAAAAAATTAAAGGAAAGAAACTGGATCCTTCTTCTTAATTGTATTTCAGTTCAACAATTACTTTGATAAAATGCATATTTTGTTATGTTCAAATGGCTTTAGATACCTATTAGGTCCATAAATTACCACATGGCATCTATTCAACACAAAAAAACTGGGGACAATTTGTTGTTGACAAAGGACAGCTGGACATAGAAAGGGCCCCATTACCTTCGGTTGCTTAGGGCCTCATCAAACCTAAATCCGGCCCTGTCTGGTGCCCACCGACAAGCTCTTGTGTTTGGGTGAGGTTTGGAGGGGCTCTTTTGAAGGGGCGGGAGCGGCAGCTGACTTATTCATCAGGGGCACAAGGAAATGGCTTTTGGGACAGCATCAGTCAAAGTTAAGGAAAGGGTGTCAAATAATTCTGACATAAAATGGACGTGGGAGGAGGAGTTGTTGAGAAGTCATTGATTTCACCACAAATCAATCCGGCAAATATAAATGTATTAATGTTATTTGTTTGAATCTTTTGGGCGATTCTTGAAAACAAGGTAACTCAAAGTGATTTGCAAGACGTAAACAAGCAAACACGTACACATTATCATAGAGAGTTGTAGAGCTGGAAGGGGCCGTGAGGATCAGTTCAACCCCCTGCAATGCAGGAATAGGATGTTGACCCATACGGAGATTGAACCTGTGACCTTGGGGTTATCAGCACTAGGCTCCAACCAACTGAGCTAAAAGACAATCCTATTTTTTTAAAAGGCAGGATTAAAACACCCTGCCCATTCAAGGAGACAGCACATAATTAAAAGCCGAAAGCCTGGTGAAAAAATAAATGTTTTTGCCTGGTGCATAAAGCTATGGGCTGCATCAATAGGAGTATAGCATCTAGATCAAGGGAAGTAATAGTACCACTGTATTCTGCTCTGGTCAGACCTCACCTGGAATACTGTGTCCAGTTCTGGGCACCACAGTTCAAGAAGGATACTGACAAGCTGGAATGTGTCCAGAGGAGGACAACCAAAATGGTCAAAGGCCTGGAAACGATGCCTTATGAGGAACAGCTTAGGGAGCTGGGTATGTTTAGCCTGGAGAAGAGAAGGTTAAGGGGTGATATTATAGCCATGTTCAAATATATAAAAGGATGTCATATAGAGGAGGGAGAAAGGTTGTTTTCTGCTGCTCCAGAGAAGCAATGGATTCAAACTACAAGAAAGAAGATTCCACCTAAACATTAGGAAGAACTTCCTGACAGTAAGAGCTGTTCGACAGTGGAATTTGCTGCCAAGGAGTGTGGTGGAGTCTCCTTCTTTGGAGGTCTTTAAGCAGAGGCTTGACAGCCACCTGTCAAGAATGCTTTGATGGTGTTTCCTGCTTGGCAGGGGGTTGGACTGGATGGCCCTTGGGGTCTCTTCCAACTCTATGATTCTATGATTCTATGTAATGATGGCAGCAAGTGAGCCTCCCCAGGGTGATCATTCCACAAGCAGGGAGCTACCACCAAAGAGGCCCATTCCTGCTTTTCTATTCTCCCCCATTCCCACCGGGGTGCAGGAAAGAGAAACCCCACTTTTCTCAAAACCTTGGAAAATTTCACAAGTGTGCTGTCGAACGACAACATCATTGAGACAGGAATATGCAACCATAATTGATGAAAGGTACCTGAAAGTGTTATATGGAGACTCAAACGCCCTTCCCTCTGGGTTTTGTGCAAAATCTGTTTTCAGGTGGGCTGTCCTCACTAGATTAAGGTTTCAGTACAATGCAGTAACCTGTCTTTAATAAACAAATATGAATGAAGTGATTAAAAAATAAATCTGAATGAGAACGTGGAGGACACTGGGATTGTATTTTATGTAAGATGACTCCTCTTTTAATTAAAACTTGATTCGTAACTGGTAGTTGCTTACTGAGCAATCTATATTGCTTGCAACCAGGTTTGGAATAAATTCTTTGGACATTTTTGCTACGATAGCTGAGCAGAGAGCAGTGGGTGGAACTAAAATTACTCTCACCCCAGCAGCACACGGAAACCCCATTTACCTTCCCGCCAGAGCGGTATCTACTTGCACTTTGGTGTGCTTTCGAACTGCTAGGTTGGCAGGAGCAGGGACCAAGCAACAGGAGCTCACCCCGTCGTGGGGATTCGAACTGCCGACCTTCTGATCAGCAAGCCCTAGGCTCTGTGGTTTAACCCACAATGCCACCCTGATCCCTCTAAAATTCATATAGTTGTTAATTTCCTTGACATCAGATGGAAGGGTGTTCCACAGGGCGGGTGCCACTACCGAGAAGGCCCTCTGCCTGGTTTCCTGTAACTTTGTTTCTCGCAGTGAGGGAACATCCAGAAGGCCCTCGGAGCTGGACCTCAGTGTCCGGGCTGAACGGTGGGGGTGGAGACGCTCCTTCACGTATACAGGGCTGAATCTGTGGGGGGAAGGTGGGTTTGGAAAAGCAGGAATGGAAAATCCTAGTATTTGATTGAGCAGCGCCATTAAGCCTTCACAGTATTTTCCTCCCTTTTGGTGACGGAAAGCTGGAAAAGCCACCGCCGGAGTTCTGAGAGCAAAGACAGGAAGCCGGGCACCCAAAATTAATTAGACAGGCATGATAAGAGAGGGAGTAGCAGCCAGGGGACAACTTTGCAAGGTTTTGCTCAGTCAAGCCTGTGACGAAGTGCAGCCTTGCGGAAGGAAAGAGGCCCGAGAGGCAATGGAATGACGCCTCCCGGATTTCAGAAGCTCTCCGCAAAGTTTTGCGGTGGATTCACTTCCCTGCACCCTCTAAGTGTTGTGGCAGGTGTGAGCTGTGTTTTAAAGGAGGGCTGGCATCCGTGGGATGCTTCCGCTCGGTTGTGATGGATTTTGACACATTGAGATTGAGAGGTGTGCACCCCAAGCCTGAATGTGAGAAAAGGAAACGGCTGCAGAGTTTTTCTTCTTTACCGCAGTTATACCTGGCCTTTCCGCCAAAAGCGATCTCGGAGAGGCCTACGAATGTTGCTTCCAAGACGGTCGCTGGCCTCAGGCTTACAATCCAAAAGGGCACGGCATGCGAGGAAAGAAGGAAGGGGAGGGAGGAGTGAAAAGCAAGCTCAAGCACGAGACCTTGAAGTTACTGTTCTTACACAGTGCCCCCCCAAAATGTTTTAGGGGTACTCTCATTTTGACTCAAGAACACCACCATTTTATAGTTCAAATCAGGGAAAATAAATAGAGTAAATGGACAAAAGTACAAAGATTCACAAAATGTTTAAGGGTATGTGTACCCCCAGAAAAAAAAGCACTGTTCTTACATATTATATACATACGTAATTTTATTTGTATGCGGCCTTCCCATAGTTGAAACCGTGCTCAAGATGGCTTACAACATGAAAAAAACACATAATTATAAACGTAACAAAAGTAATCATAAACAATAAATGAAACATCAGAAAGGACACAACCAAATTTAGACAATTTCCACAAAAATCACAACATACCCTCCAACATTTCTCTGATGGAAATAGGGACAGCCCATTCCATAAAGATAATTTTACTATTTATACCCCACACATCTTACTGGGTTGCCCCAGCCACTCTGGACGGCTTCCAACATCTATAAAAAATGTAACAGAACATTTAAAAACTTCCCTATACAAGGCTGCCTTCAGATGCCTTCTAAAGGTTGTACACAGCTACTTATCTCCATACCCTTCAACATTTCTCCGATGAAAATAGGGATGTCCTAAGGAAAAGCAGGACATTCCAAGATCAAATAAGAATCTGGGAGGGTTCTGTAAATCTGGGACTGTCCCTGGAAAATAGGGACACTTGGAGGGCCTGTCATAATGACATCTAAAAAACAAATAATAGGAACAACACCCCAGCTCAAGAGTCTGTTCAGCAGCCTCAGCTTTTGTAGCTGGAGTCAGTCAAGGCCCCGCCCTCCCAGGCCAGGTGGGAAAAGGCCTGCGAGGCATGGAGCAGGTCCCCCAGGATTCACAGCTGAGATAATCTGCTCTTAAATTTATAGCTGATGATGTCAGGGGCAGTTCAAACTGCTTTGCCCTTATAGGGCTCTGTACCTTTCCTGGGACGCGGGTGGCGCTGTGGGTTAAACCACAGAGCCTTGGGCTTGCTGATCAGAAGGTCGGCGGTTCGAATCCCCATGACGGGGTGAGCTCCCGTTGCTCGGTCCCAGCTCCTGCCCACCTAGCAGTTCGAAAGCACGCCAAAGTGCAAGTAGATAAATAGGTACCGCTGCAGCGGGAAGGTAAATGGAATTTCCGTGCGCTGTTTTGGTTCGCCAGAAGCGGCTTAGTCATGCTGGCCACATGACGTGGAAGCTGTACGCCGGCTCCCTCGGCCAATAAAGCGAGATGAGTGCCGCAACCCCAGAGTTGGTCACGACTGAACCTAATGGTCAGGGGTCCCTTTACCTTTACCTTTCCTGAATCATGCTTCCTCCCAGATCAGATCCAAGAGCCAAGCTAGTGACAACATTCAGACGCAGAGGAAGATCCAATGGTCTGGGTAGGTTCATATTTGGAGAGGTACCCTTAAAGACTTTTGTGTGTATATGTGTGTGAAATCTGTGATTTAAAATTCCAGTTTCCCAGCTGACAGCTAGAGATGGGGAGAATTTCATTTCCGTTTGCATTTAAAAGCAAACGTTCTTAATCTGCAATTTTGGAAAAAAACATGTGTCTTGAAAGACAGCCATCCTTAGAAATCTTCACCCCCTCTGAATTTTGCAAAGCAGTTCTCCAGCCAAGCAGTGTGCACAGAAAGGCATATACCAGGGTCAAGTGTGTATAGAAACACATGTGCAAGTGACAACAGAAAACAAAAAGGCAATACGTTAGGAGAAACTGTTTTGGAGAAATGAGAATCTCAGGGAGGAATGCATACAAAAACGTACATGGATGGGAGAAATGAGCACTAAAATGCTGGTGGATTTTCACGAGTGCTCTAAAAATTAATAATTCTGCATACGGGTATGGGAATGCAGAAAAATGAATTTAAGATCGGGTAAATGAGAAACTGAAAGGGCTTAAATTGTCCGATTCACCCATCCCTAGTTGCAGCACAAGCCTAACCACATCTGTTCAAAAGTAAGTCCTGCTGAATTTATTGGCAATAGATTCAATAGGACTTACTTTTGAACAGACATGGTTAGGCTCTTTGCACACTTAAAATGTGGCTTGCAAATTCTGGGAGCTGTCCTCCTTCCGGAAGAAGCCTGAAAAACCCAACACCTCTCATTTTAGATGCCCTGGAAATACTGGCGTTGCGTTGTGAGCTGTTCAGCTTTGCTGCATCTCTCTGTTCCCTCCCCACCACCTTCCGTTCTCGCTGAAGCAGTTCACAAGCTGCTGCCTTCTCCTCCAGCTCCCCCCCTTCTCTCTAGGTGTATGATCCTCTGTGTTTGTGCATGTCAAGGAGGGTTCGGCCAGGCAAATAATCCCCCTTCGCCCCGTAAATAAAAACACAACAAACTGAGGGCTTCACGTTTTGCCTGTGGCTGAGCGTTCGTAGAAAACTTGCTTTTATACGGGGTGCTGCACCCTCTGATTCGTAGCATTGCAGAACTAGCAGCAAATCCTTTCCTAAATGCAGCGGGCCGGCCATTGTCCGGAGAGGCATGGAAATGCTTCCTTTCACCTGGCACGGTATGCATATGGAGGAATGGCACACGGCCTGATGTCCTCCTCATTATGCCCCGATGCGCTTTTGGTGTGCAATCTTTATCTCCCCAGGCAGATGGGGAGCCAGTAGTTCAGTGGGAACGGCAAGTTATTAACTGCTGATGCTCAGCCTTCTATTAAAACACACACACACACACACACACACACACACACACGACTCGGTTTATTTCCTAGAGGATGAGATCAGGTACTGGCAAACGGTCCTGAGATGTAGGAGGCAATAATGAATGGTTTTATTTTCAGTTGGAGCCTGGAGAGGTTGGGTGTCCTGTGATTCGGTTGGAGCGATTGCGGGCAGGCAGATAAGATGCTGGATCTTTGCCCTCTCGGCAGGTTGAGAGCCTGGCAACGAAGGAGAGTTCTGGGTGCCTAGGGATTTATGGGAAGTGTGAAGTATATCGGTGTGGACAGTGCCCCCCAAACCTGGGGCTGGAGGGGGAGTCTTCAAGAAACAAGCCAGAGCACTGCCCATCAAATGAATCTTTGTTGACTCATCATGTGGATTTTACTGGATTGATCCATTAACTGGGGGTGTCTTTAGTGAGCCAGGGTGGTGTAGTGGTCCGAGTGTCAGTCTAGGACCCAAGGGAGGTAAAGGGTCTCCTGACCGTTAAGTCCAGTTGAGGACGACTCTGGGGATGCGGCCCTCATCTCGCTTTACTGGCCGAGGGAGCCGGCGTACAGCTTCTGGGTCATGTGGCCAGCATGACTAAGCCACTTCTAGCGAACCAGAGCAGCACACGGAAACACCGTGTACCTTCCCGCCGGAGCAGTACCTATTTATTTACTTGCACTTTGACGTGTTTTTGAACTGCTAGGTTGGCAGGAGCAGGGACCGAACAACGGGAGCTCATCCCGTCGCGGGGATTCGAACTGCCGACCTTCTGATCGGCAAGCCCCAGGCTCTGTGGTTTAGACCACAGCGCCACCCTGGGTTCAAATCACTACTCAGCTGGGAAGCTCAGTCACTGATTTGGAGATAGTCACTCGAACCAATGGCTTCATGTTACAAGAAAGGAAGAAGAAGAGTTTGGATTTGATATCCCGCTTTATCACTACCCGAAGGAGTCTCAAAGCGGCTCACATTCTCCTTTCCCTGCCTCCCCAACAACAAACACTCTGTGAGGTGAGTGGGGCTGAGAGACTTCAAAGAAGTGTGGCTAGCCCAAGGTCACCCAGCAGCTGCATGTGGAGGAGCGGAGACACAAACCCGGTTCACCAGATTACGAGTCTACCGCTCTTAACCACTACACCACACTGGTCATGTAGTGTGGAGATACCAACTAAACACCAGGAAGAACTTTCTGACAGTAAGAGCTGTTCAGCAGTGGAACGGACTTCCTCAGGAGGTGGTGGACTCTCCTTCCTTGGAGGTTTTTAGGCAGAGGTTGGATGGCCATCGGTCATGGATGCTTCAGCTGAGATTCCTGCATTGCAGGGGGTTGGACTAGATGACCATTGGGGTTTCTTCCAACTCTACAGTTCTATTATTCTTAACTTCCTATATCTTGAGGGAACGGCCCTAACTCTGTGGTGGGGCATCTTCCTAGTAATCAGAAGGTCTCAGGTTCAACCTGTGGAGCTCTAGATAACTGGGAAACACTCCTGGAGAGCTGCTGCCGTTTGGTGTAGACAGTACTCAGCCTAGTTGGACCCAGCAGTCTGATTCAGTATAAGGCAGCTTCCTGTGTTTCATTTTTTTGGGGGAAAGGCCATAGCTCAGTGGGTGGAGCATCCAGGGGTCCAGCTTCAACCCCTGGCATCTCCAGGCAGGGCTGGGAAAAACTCTCGTCTTAAAACCTGAGAGAACTGCTGCCGGTCAGTGCAGACAACAATGAACTAATTGTGCCATTGGCCTGACTCAGTATCAGTCAATTTCCTGTGCCTTAAGGAATTGTGGCTCAATAGCAGAGCACCTGCCTTGGATGCAGAAAGTCCTCACTTCAATTTTGAGGCAGGGAAAAGCTTAAACATAGAGCTTGAGGGGGTGAGGGCCATGCATGAGGCCCGAGAGTCATGGGGGAGTCTGTCCCTTGAGCTGCCAAGAGTATGAGCCAGTCTTCAGTCAGGTGTTAGGGAACTTTGCCTCGGGATTAACTCAGCTCTTTAAAACCGGCCTTCTCTCTCTCTCTCTCTCTCTCTCTCTCTCTCTCTCTCTCTCTCTCTCTCTCCCCTTTTGATGTAATGGAATATGAAAGGAGCCGTTCTCTCAGACAAAAATTTCCATCAGAAGATCTTTTTATATTATTAAAATTGAATCAAGGCAAAGCAGAGAGGTGGGGGGTGGGGGTGCCTTGCCTCATGCTTGCCTGAGCGCATTTTCCCCGGACCACCAGAAACGCAGGCGCCGTGTCTTTTGGATGCACCACCTCTTTGGGCTGGATAAGTTTTTCTCTGTTCCGTTTTATTGCTCTCTGAAAAGGCCTAATGAGTCGTAGGGCTGCAGCTGAAGGGTAGGGAATCAGTTTCTCATGCATAGGGAGCTGGACCTGCTCTAAGATGGGGCATTGGTCCATCTAACTCAAGGGACAGTAACTGATCCAGCTAAATGCTCCAGGAGGACATTCCCAGTCCCCCCAGGCAGAGGACATTCCCAGTTCCACCTGGCAGGGAAGGCTGGTGTCCACTGGGCAGAAATTAGGGAGGCCAACAGTAGATGGCGCTATAGCCTATGATAGGCAGAGCCATCCAATGCTGGTTTCATCCCCACCTTCATTCCATGTTCTACAGTGGCAACACTGAGACTGAGGATGAAGCTGATAGCCAGTGCATAGCTGTCAACTTTCGGATTTAAAAATAAGGGATTTTTCCAAACTTTTGGATTTGAAAATAAGGGATGCCGCGAGGGCGGTGCAATGGCACCAAGTAGCCTCGCCACCCTGCGCTTCAGAGGCTGCACACGAGCGGGTGAGCGAAAGAGCGAGTGCGTAGACGGCAGGCAGGCTTTCTGTCTGGTTGGGCGTGAGGGTCTGGCTGCACAGGGCATGCAAGCTCCGCCTCAGTCAGTCTCAGACTCCTTATTGGCAGCCGAGCAACGCAGCTGAGGAGCCTTCCTGGCCGGCACGGAGGGAGAGGAGCTGCTTCCTTTGAAATCCGGGAAATTTAAGGGATAGCAACAATCCGGGATAGCAGTGGGAAACGGCATTGGAATAAGGGAGTTTCCCAGCTATGCCACCCCCAAGACTGTAAGCAAGGAGGTAGGCAGGTGTGGGCTAGCTGAGGGCAGAGTGATCTTGGTGGGGCAGTGCCCCACTTGCCCGAATGGACCAGCCTCCACTTCTATCTGGAGGTGCTTGAGATTGAACCAGGGATCTTCTGCCAGGGCTGGCTCACCCATGAGGCAAGGTTGAAGTGACCACCTCGGGGGGCAGAATCCACAGGAGCAGCAGATCAGCCTCTAAGGAATGTATTACTCAGTGCTCAGCTGCGGCACCCTCCTTGGAGGCCGGATTTGCCTCCTCCTCATTAGCCCCTCTTCCCACTGCTGCCTCTACAGTGGCTTCTTGGTGGATAGGAGGCAATGCTGGTCTCCTCCCACCCTTGTTCTTGATGTAGATCTTTATTCCACTCTTGTTCCTGATGTAGACCTTCACTCACCTGGTGATGGTAGAGTAGGGCCATGTTGTGTCTCACCTCAGCTGCCAAAATGTCTTAGGCTCCCCTGCCTTCTGTGTACAAATCTGAGATACAGCCCTTCCTGGGTGCAGAAAATGCCTGGTTCAATCCCGGGCATCTCCAGTTAGTGCTGGAAACGGCCCTGGCTCAGACCCTGGTGAGTTCAAAGGGAGCTGGAGGCCTCTTGTTTGGGTATTGAGGTGTTGTCACACTCTCAGTGATGTCATCAGAAACATGGAAGGTTGTTTTTTTCTTCCAGCTTAGGAACTGGACTTGGAGGGTGGGGTGGTGGGTGGTGGGAATCAAGCTATTTTCTTACTTTATAAATACACTGTTACACACCACTCCATTCTCTGAGTGGGGAGAAACTTCATTGATTCCAGCTGCTTACCTAGAAGAAGAGTTTGGATATGATATCCCAATTTATCACTATCCGAAGGAGTCTCAAAGCGGCTAACAATCTCCTTTCCCTTCCTCCCCCACAACAAACACTCTGTGAGGTGAGTGGGGCTGAGAGACTTCAGAGAAGTGTGACTAGCCCAAGGTCACCCAGCAGCTGCATGTGGAAGAGCGGAGACGCGAACCCGGTTCACCAGATTACGAGTCTACCGCTCTTAACCACTACACCACACTGGCTCTCACTGGCTGAAAACCTCTGGCCTAGACAAAGGGAATGGTTTGACAAGCTTAGTCTCATAGCTTTTACCCTGACAGATACAGGAACCCAGTAACTGGAAGGGACTTGGGGCATCATGCAGACTGATACAACCCCCGCAAGCCTAAAACAATACTTTACTGAGCCCAATTCCCAATCAAACTGTGCTTCGCTTGGTGTTTTCCTTCTGCTAATATTTGACACAAAGAAACCATGATCTCATAATGCAGGGTGGACTCTGCCTTGTCTCAGCGCAACATTTTTAAGAGCGTTTTGATTTGGGTCTGCAAGTTTGAATGATTTCTCTCCCCCCCCTTCTCCTTTGAAGGCTCCACATTTCTATTAAGACATCCATCTGTGTCTGTGCAGCTGTGACATCCTTGCGGAGTGATTCTGTCAGTCTCCTACTTTATTACTTTGAAATGACTTTGAGTATTGCTTTAACCCATCGTGGCTGAGGGCTCTTTTCTTGGCGAAATGTCCAGAAGCCCTGAGAGATAAAAAGGGGGAGGCTGCTTGCTAGAATTTCTTCCGTCCTCCCCACTTTTAAAAGGTGTGTAGCCCACTCTATTTCCAGGTTTCCAGAGGGGATTAACATGCTTTCTACCTCTCTTTCTCCAGAGCAGTAGGGAAATTTAGGGTATCAGTTTCTTTTCTTTTTTTAATATCATTTTTATTTAGTTTCAATTTTTTTTTTACAATAATATCATTCACATAATTTTTCACATCTTGTACCTTTTTGGCTTTTATAGCCTTGACTTCCTTCGGACCTTCCAAGTGACCTTCTAATATCTATACCTTAGTTTATATTTCTTATTTCTACCATTGTTTTATTATATCTCTCTCTATCTTAATCATTGTAAGTTCGTATTTAATAACAATATTTCTTCCTTGATCTACAAAGCCTCTTGCAGTCCTACTAACGTATTCAATTGAGTACTTTCCTTTAAGTAGTCAGTAAATTTAGTCCAGTCTTTGATGAACTTCTGGTCCCGCTGTTCCCGGATTCTCCCCGATAGGGTATCAGTTTCTGTTGTGCAGAGAGAGAGAGAGAGAGAGAGAGAGAGAGAGAATGGGTGAGTGTAAAAGAGCATGTTCTGGAATCTTAGTCTGCCTTCTGCAATAAGCTCTTTATTGACCAGTGCCAATAGATGAGGGGAGAGCAGATGGCAAAATCTCAATAGTTTTAATGCAGCACCAGTCCCTCAAAGGCAGGGGTGGGGAACATTGTTTTTCAGCCAGAGAGTCACAATCCTTCCTGAGCAAACATTCAGGATCCAGTAATGGGTGGGGCCAGAGATAAAGTGGGTGGAGCAATGGCCTTCTCCAGATGCTTTGATACAGAAAGTCCATAGTGGTAGAGTGTCTGCTTTGAGGCAGCCCCAGGTTCAATCCCTGAGCACCTCCAGGCAGCGCTGGGAAATATTCCTTGCCTGAAACTCCAGAGAACCACTGTGCATCAGTGTTGAAGACACTGAGCTAGATGATCCAATGGTCTGAGTCTGTGTAAGGCAGTTTCCTATGCTTCTACGGTGTGAATCAAAGGGTGTTGTTGCTTAGTTTAGCTCATGGAGGATGAGGCTTTCAATGGCTGCCCGCCACAGTGGCTTTGCCCTGTCTCCATAGTCAGTTAGTAATGGTTCTCGATACCAGTTGCTGGTCTTCTGCTCATGTCCTGCTTGTGGGTTTCCTAGGGGCATCTGGTTGGCCACTGTGAGAAGAGGATGCTGGACTTGATGGGCCATTAACCTGATCCAACAGGCTCTTCTTATGTAGCCAATGTGGTGTGTGTGGAGAGAGAGAGAGAGAGAGAGAGAGAGAGAGAGAGAGAGAGAGAGAGAGAGAGGAGATCTTTGGGGAATTAAGTCCTACATTTTGGAAGTGGGGTGCTTGTCAAACTGGGTAATTAATGTGAACAGAAGGGATATTATAAATAATGCCAAGCCAAACTCCTGGGTTCAGTGTTTGCTTTATCTCAAGGAAGCATTGTGTGGACAGAGATGATGCCATTTTCAGCAATGAGCTTTATAAACAATAGTAAACAGAGTGCAAAGTGTATCCCTGGAAAGGAGGCGTCATTCCCCTTCACATACTCCCCCCCCCCAAAAAAAGATTACTTGCAACAAAATGCACACACACAGAGTCACATTTCATGAATACAAATGTCTGCCGTGTTGGGTTTAGATGTTTCAGAATGCTGCTGTTTATTTCATGAGGATTTTCAGGACAGGCTTTCATAGCAGAAGGGGCTGGAGTGGATTGATTAAGGAAGGCGGTGAGAAAAGAGGGCTGTGAAACTGAGTGATAATAGAGAGAGGATAGCCAATGTGGTGTCATCCAGATGTTTTTGGGTTTCGGCTCTCATCAGCCGCAGGCAGCATGGGGAATGGTCAAACATGATGGGAGCTGGACTCCAGTAACATACAGATGGCCAAAGATTCCACATTTCTGATGCAGGCTATACAAAGTCTCTTCACTACATACCCATTTCATTTTGCGTGCCACCCCTGGTCAAATTTCCATTTTGGGGGTGGGGGGGCATGGAGACTGTTGTCACTGGCTTCCATGATTAAAGCACTAGCTGGTGAAAACCTATTCACCCATTCCCAGAGAAGGGGCTTCCACCTTGGAAAGGACCTGACCGTGACAGTGTTTGGATCATGTGTAGACCAAGCCCACCCAGTGCTCCATCTCTAAGTAAGGATACAGACTAAAGCTTGCTCTTGGAGCTGAAATTGGAGGAGAGGAAGACCTTGCCATGAGGGCATCGTGAATCAGGGCCTGTGGAAGTCATGGTACTCGAAGGAACTTGCAGAATAGTGGGCAGGCACAGCTGGACTTATCCCCCCATTTTCTGGACTCCCACAGTAAGCAACAGATCCCCATGAAGAACAGCAGGAGCCATGAGCTCAACAGTGAGCACAACACACCTCATGTCAAAGTCCTACTTGGGAGGAGGAAACAAGGCCAGAACAACAGAATTCAGATTCAGGGCCCCAACTTGAGTGGAGCAGCTAGGCTAGGTAACTCAACAATCCCCCACTCCCCTTTGCTCGCCAGAAACTGCTGAGGCAACAGACTCCATGGACTGGCTGCTAGACTAGGTGCCTTCGGCTCATCTGCTCTCCTGTTCAGCACTAGGTGATGGACAGCTCCCTTGCCTGGCTTGAATGGGCCAATGCTTTTCAAAAACTCAGGCAAGAAGGCCAGAGGAATCAAAACAGGCTTTGCACCCTATTCAATCTCAAAGGAGGGAAAAATATGGTAAGCTAAAATAGCTTTCGTTAGGAGGTCTGAGTTTACGATCCCTCCATCTATGCTGAAAATCAGCTTTATCTCCCCCCACTCCCAATTTGTTTTTTAAATAAGGCTTTAAAAACATTGCCTACATAATGCAGACACTGAAAGCCGAAACGTACGAGAGTTTTGCAAAGTGACATTATTGCACCTGATAGAAATGGAACAGCGAAGACTACTGCGTATGCACTAGACGAGATTGCATTGCTCTAACAGCCCAAATTAACCTTTTCAGGGATTATCTTAAAGAATTTTCATTCCTGGCCTGCCAGAAATTTCCATTTCATTTTCATTTCTGGTCTGCCCCTCCTATGAGCTGCAGGCAGGCAACCTAAAACCAAGCAAATGTATCAGATCGCTGCAGAGAAAAGAAACAGATTAGAGCTTTGGTTACGGTATTGGCAGACTGATAAAGGGGGACAGACGAGGGAGATCTGAATGGCTATCCAAACTGGGCCTTACTTACAAAGGTCTGGTGGTGGAAATGCCACTTTTATTTGATTGATTTTGCAAAGCTTGGAAGCCGTCTAGGTTCGCAAAGACTCGGGTTAGAGGGAGGGACATATGGACAGCTGACGACATTTCTCAGGGCAGCTAAAAAAGCCAATGCAATTCTGGGCTGCATCAATAGGAGTATAGCATCTAGATCAAGGGAAGTAATAGTACTTCTGTATTCCGCTCTGGTCAGACCTGACCTGGAATACTGTGTCCAGTTCTGGGCACCACAGTTCAAGAAGGATACTGACAAGCTGGAACGTGTCCAGAGGAGGGCAACCAAAATGGTCAAAGGCCTGGAAACGATGCCTTATGAGGAACGGCTTAGGGAGCTGGGTATGTTTAGCCTGGAGAAGAGAAGGTTAAGGGGTGATATGATAGCAATGTTCAAATATATAAAAGGATGTCATATAGAGGAGGGAGAAAAGTTGTTTTCTGCTGCTCCTGAGAAGCGGACACGGAGCAATGGATTCAAACTACAAGAAAGAAGATTCCACCTAAACATTAGGAAGAACTTCCTGACAGTAAGAGCTGTTCGACAGTGGAATTTGCTGCCAAGGAGTGTGGTGGAGTCTCCTTCTTTAGAGGTCTTTAAGCAGAGGCTTGACAGCCACCTGTCAGGAATGCTCTGATGGTGTTTCCTGCTTGGCAGGGGGTTGGACTGGATGGCCCTTGTGGTCTCTTCCAACTCTAGGATTCTATGATTCTATGATATCCCCCTCGTCTTCCAAGAAGCATTTAATGGAGAGATACAAGCAACTAAGAACACAATAACAGCAGAATAGTCCTGCTGGTTCAGGCCGGTGACCCATCTAGTTCAGAATTCTGTTCTCACAGTGGCCAACCAGATGCCCCAGTCGGACACCCTCGAGCGGGTAATCCTTACAACAGCCTTATAAGGTAGGCTTGCTGTCCTCTCCTCATATTACAGCTGGGAAGGCAGAGAGGAAAGGGCAACCTATGAAGTTAACGGCAGTGCAGGGATTCAAATTAGGCACTCCCTGATTTGCAGTCCAGCCTCTTTGCTGCGTGGTGGCAAACAGCTCCTTCCTTCCACACTTTCTCAAACTCTGCCAGCTGCCAGGCTCTGCCACTTGCATTCAAATCCATTCAGTCGCAAAAGCTATTTAGATGGTTTTTAATATCGCCCTTTCCACGGGCCACAGGTTGGTTTGGAGGAAAAGCAAATCGCTAGAAATGGGTTAAATCCATAAAAAGCAAGGCAATCCTTTAAATGGTGCTGACCTTTAAAGCTCTAAATGGCTTCAGTCCAGTATACCTGAAGGAGCGTCTCCACCCCCACCGTTCAGCCCGGACACTGAGGTCCAGCGCCGAGGGCCTTCTGGCGGTTCCCTCACTGTGAGAAGCAAAGCTACAGGGAACCAGGCAGAGGGCCTTCTCAGTAGTGGCACTCACCCTGTGGAACGCCCTCCCTTCAGATGTCAAAGAGAACAACTACCAGACCTTTAGAAGACATCTGAAGGCAGCCCTGTTTAGGGAGGCTTTTAATGTTTAATAGATTACTGTATTTTAATGTTCTGTTGAAAGCCACCCAGAGTGGCTGGGGAAACCCAGCCAGATGGGCGGGGTATAAATAATAAATTATTATTATTATTATTATTATTATTATTATTATTATTCAGAAACATACACACAAAACACCACAATGAACAGCAGCAGCAGCAGCAGCAGCAGCAATCAGATCTCTTCATCCAAACACCTGCCAGAAAAGATGACCAATTAGAAGAGATGAGGCCCAACTCAAATTTGAAGGAGAAGCAAAGTTTCACAGGTGAAGAGCCACCACTGAAAAGGTCCTTTCTTGAGGCCCTTGCACCACATACATCATCCGATGTAGGGACCAACAGGAGGGCCTCACCTGTTGATCATAGGGTTGCCAGGTCAGGAGCATCTCTGACTTTAAGATATCAGGGCCCAAACCTGAGTCCTAGGGGCAACCCCTGGAGATGGTGGTTAATTGGCAGAGGGGAATGGAGAGACTCTGCCCCCTGCCCAAGTGTTTATGCCAGGGTTTCCCAAACTTGGGCCTCCAGCTGTTTTTGGACTACAACTCCCATCACCCTTAGCTAGCAGGACCAGTGGTCCGGGATAATGGGACTTGTAGTCAAAAAACAGCTAGAGACCCAAGTTTGGGAAACCCTAGTCTATGCTATGATTTGCTGCCACCTCCTTCTGCTATGAAGCTTTGCAAGCTGCATGTGCAGTTTTCTTAATAATGTTACATTACTAATAGAGGCGCTCCTGCACTGCTGCTACTTGGAAGGGGACTAAGCAAGCCTGGAGACTTCTGATCAGACCTAGCAATGCTAGCTGATCACAAAGTACTGGTAATTGCAGGCCAATGTAGTAGAAGGTATTCTTGCAGAGATCTGGGTCCAAAGCCATTCAGGGCTTTCAGTGTCCAAGTAAATACCTTGAATTCGGCCTGGAAAACAACGAGAACATTCCCTATCAAAATGCCCCAGATCTGGAATCCGGGAGCTCCAGCTGATTTAGAAGTCAAACAGCAGAGTCCAGGATGTGAGCTGACCTGGTTTGGCTTCCTTTTTGCAACAGCCGCTCTATCTGATTCTGCCTCGAAAAAGGGCAAGTGTCCCACACACTTAAGGTGGCCGCAAATGTCTGGTTCATGAACGGGTGTTACGCTGCCTTCCCCCCCTCCGCTCAATGCAATACATCCCCTCTGGTTTCTCCCTCCTTCCCTCCCTTCTTCCCTTCCTCCTTCCCTCCCTCCCTCCCATTACCCCATGTTTGCTGCCACTCAGCTTGACATCATCTTCCTTTCCCATTGAGGAAACGCTGTTGAGGCGGGGGGGGGGGGAAGGCTGGAGTTTGAAAGGAAATGCGATCGGACATTCTGCAGGTAAACACCTGTGCGGAAACAGTGTCTCTGCCTGCCTGCATTCATTCTGTTAAAACACACAGGAGAAGATGCCAAAAGCATCTCGGGAGAAGAAGATTCACTATGACTGCAAGCAAGTGAGGTACCACTGGGTGGCAGGTTTGGCGCTGACCTCATTCCATGTTCGCACAGCTAAGTGCTAAGCCAGGCTTTTGGGTTTTTTTTAATTCATTCAGAAAGTGAGCTGACACTGGATTGAGGAAGGGGCCAGGGCCGGAGCCCAATGCATGGCAGGGAATTTAATTCCCCCACCCCCAGCTTGTTACTCCTACTTCATGTGGACCCGTTAAAATGAATTGTCATGACTAACAACCATCCATTTATTTTAGTGGGTCTGCCCCGTGGGATTTACTGCCTGGTGTATGCAGTTCTCAACCTGCTTTTGAAGCATGTGGCTTTTGGGAAGGGAAGGGAAGTGAGCCAGGAAGGGAAGGACCAGCGTTGACCATAGCCATTGTGCTTCTAAGGAGGAATCCAGGCAGCTGCTCTTTTGCACCATGAGCTAAAATGTGCATTAGGCTTGCCAGGCCTCTGTAATTGGTTCTATGGAGACGTCAAGGGGGGGAACAGGCTGGTCCTGGAGAAGAATGGGAGGACCTCATAGGAGTTGTTGTTGTTGTTGTTGTTGCTGCTGCTGCTGTTTTCCCTCTTCCTCTTAATTTATTGCCTGCCCTTCACCATAAGGTCTCCCCCCCAAAAAAACCCCAAGATTAAAAACAATTTAAAACAACTTACAACCATAAAAAGCTAGGTCTCTTAGGTCTTAATCTGACTTTCTAACCAAATAATAATAATAATAATAATAGTAATAATACCTGAAGGAGCGTCTCCACCCCCATCATTCAGCCCGGACACTGAGGTCCAGTGCTGAGGGCCTTCTGGCGGTTCCCTCACTATGAGAAGCCAAGTTACAGGGAACCAGGCAGAGGGCCTTCTCGGTAGTGGCACCCGCCCTGTGGAACGCCCTCCCTTCAGATGTCAAAGAGAACAACAAACTACCAGACCTTTAGAAGACATCTGAAGGCAGCCCTGTTTAGGGAGGCTTTTAATGTTTAATAGATGATTGTATTTTAATGTTCTGTTGGAAGCCGCCCAGAGTGGCGGGGTATAAATAATAAATTATTATTATTATTATTATTATAATAATAATAATTTATACCCCACCCATCTGGCTGGGTTTCCCCCAGCCACTCTGGGAGGCTCCTGGCAGAATATTATTATTATTATTTATTATTAATAATAAAGTGATTAAACATCAAACATTAAAAACTTCCCTAAACAGGGCTGCCTTCGGATGTCTTCTAAAAGTCAGATAGTTGTTTAATTCCTTGACATCTGATGGGAGGGCATTCCACAGGGCGGGCGCCACCACCGAGAAGGCCCTCTCGGCCCTCATGTGATGTGGACACGTATAGATGACTATTTATACAAAAATGCATTGTATTAGTGAACGTTGCATTGTATTAGTGAAAGTGGGCATGGAAGGCAAAATTTCAACCCAAGATGTGTATATTGCACATTTATATATTATTTATATTATATTACACATTTTTGGGTAGAATACACTAAAATGTGGGCACATTTTCATGAGGGCTATATATATATATATATATATATATATATATATATATATATATATATATATATATATATCGAAACACACACACGCAAGTGGAAACGATGTGGAAATGTGGTGATCCGAATGGGAACAATGGGAAACAGAGAGAATCAACAGCTCTGCCAAAAATTGACAGAGTGGCCTGACTATATTTGCAGCATGCAGGGCCCGCCAGTTATTTGGGGCCACTTTGCAACAGCCTAAGGGACCCAGGTGGCGCTGTGGGTTAAACCACAGATCCTAGGGCTTGCTGATCAGAAAGTTGGCGGTTCGAATCCCTGCGACGGGGTGAGCTCCCGTTGCTCGGCTCCCAGCTCCTGCCCACCTAGCAGTTCGAAAGCACGTCAAAGTGCAAGTAGATAAATAGGAACTGCTCTGGCGAGAAGGTAAACGGCGTTTCCGTGCGCTGCTCTGGTTCGCCAGAAGCGGCTTTGTCATGCTGGCCACATGACCCAGAAGCTGTACGCCGGCTCTAGGCCTATAGAGCGAGATGAGCACCGCAACCCCAGAGTCGGTCACGACTGGACCTAATGGTCAGGGGTCCCTTTACCTTTACCTTGCAACAGCCTGTGACTTCTGAGTGTGCCTTCCCCCCGCTTTCACGTATCTCTGAGAGCAGGCATAGGCAAACTCGGCCCTCCAGACATTTTGGGACTACAACTCCCATCACCCCTGACCACTGGTCCTGTTAGCTAGGGATGATGGGAGTTGTAGTCCCCAAACATCTGGAGGGCTGAGTTTGCCTATGCCTGTCTGAGAGCATCCTGCCCCTTGCCGCTATGTCAGCATTAACCTTCCTTGCGAACGAAACCTGGAGAGACTTTTTACTAGAAGCTCAGGCCGCTGAATCGCTTCCAATTAGAGCTGATTTGATGTTAATTAGCACGGTGCTGCTTGGTAAGCTCTTTAGCACTTATTATAGGCGAGAGATGAAAGTGCCAGGGAATTACGAGCCCTGCTTTTGAAGCAAGTGGCTTTTGGGAAGGAAAGGAAGGTGAGCCAGAAGGCAAGGACCAGCGTTGACCATGGCCATTGTTACTTCTAAGCAGGGATCCAGGCAGCTGCCCCTTTGCATGGTGAGCCACCAGCTCTGTATAACTCCGGTAAGTGAGGCTGATCACCAAACCAGTTTTAAAGGCCTGCGTTAGTCTCCACCTGCACTTTGCATTTAAAGCGGTATTCCACCGCTGTCATTCTTTCAAAAAAGTTTCAACTGAGGCACCAAAAAGAGACAAAGAACCAAACATTTAAAACCA
The DNA here is from genome assembly GCA_034642065.1 of Darevskia nairensis. NCBI lineage: Eukaryota > Metazoa > Chordata > Lepidosauria > Squamata > Lacertidae > Darevskia > Darevskia nairensis. The sequence continues at coordinate 1,124 of JAWWNI010001118.1, read as the reverse complement.
TAAAGCGTCACAGCCTGGAAGGACAAAAATACAAAGATGCAACTCCAGCTCCAAAGGGGTACTGAAGTAATGGGACACAAGTGGCGCTTTGGTCTAAGCCACTGAGCCTCTTGGACTTGCAGATCGGAAGGTCAGCGGTTTGAATCCCCATGATGGGGTGAGCTCCTGTTGCTCTGTCCCAGCTCCTGCCAACCTAGCAGTTTGAAAGCACACCAGTGCAAGTAGATAAATAGGTACCACTGTAGCGGGAAGGTAAACGGCGTTTCCGTGCGCTCTGGTTTCCATCATGGTGTCAAGTTACGCCAGAAGCGGTTTAGTCCTGCTGGCCACATGACCCGGAAAGCTGTCTGTGGACAAACGCCGGCTCCCTCGGCCTGAAAGCGAGATGAGCGTCGCAACCCCATAGTCGTCTTTGACTGGACTTAACCGTCCAGGAGTCCTTTGCCTTTTTTCTTTACCCTTTACTGAAGTAATAACTCAAGCAAAGATTCCGTTTACTAATAATAAAGATTTATGAAAAAAATCAAAGTGTTCTCCACCTGTGAGCAGCATCATGATTGAGAATAAAGGTTCTAGTTAGTTTATTGTTACGGTTCTCCACCAGCACACACATATATCGATAAATACAATCCAAAACACATTCTAAAATATAAGCTATAAAAATAAAGGTACTCTATAGCCTTAAATCAGTGGCGAATGGAGCTGCTTGGCTGCCCGGGGTGGCAAATGCGGAGGCACCCCCCGGGGGCGGGACGTCACTCCGCAGCACGCATGCGTCCTGACGCATGCATCATGACGTCACGACGCACGCATCAGGACAAACGGCGCAGTGCGGGATGCCACACCTTGGGCATCGCGGGGAGGGGGGCATCCAGAGTGTTGCCCCCTCCAGGGTGGAACCCGGGGCGGACCGCCCCCAATGCCCCGCCCTTGCTCCGCCCCTGCCTTAAATAAGCCAGACATGGGCATATACGATATTGACGAGAATGACTGTATGCCTCAATATTTGTATGAGATAGGAAATCATTCTATATATAAAAACTGTCATTCAAGCTCTGCCCTTTAGATTTTCCACATCCTCCTGTTGAGTTCTGAAAGGGCCACTCTGAGACTGAGGAGGACAT